>JAVJAQ010000137.1:11611971-12811971 GCA_032362365.1 Zygogramma bicolorata | reverse complement strand
GAATGAACAAATTCGTAAAATTGGAACCAACTATAGTGTAGCCGCTGAAAAGATAGAATGATCACGTGAACGGCACGCACTCTTTGAATGTTTCTCTCCCCAATGTTACAAGTCCGACTTACAACACTCAACAAAACGTCGCATTTCCCTGCTCTCCCATAAACTCTTGGGATGCTTTTTTATAAGTGTTCATTATTATACCTTTTTCCTCTACAGTCAAATGTCTTTTTTTGATCTTTTTCTTGGAGGTGAAAGAGTGTTTCCATCCATATTATTTAATTAACGTAACACACGTAAATACAAAGCACAAATGAGTACAGTACAGTGTACAGTTCTTCATTTATTTCAGTTTAGAAGGCGTGGCTACGCCGCCCAGGTTATATATAGATGCAGGCATTCACTGTTCACGCGTCCTTGAATTCTATCTTTTGAACGGCCCGACTATAGTGCCAGTCGATATTCAAGTAGGTAGGTAGGTCTGATATAATATGCCAGAAAGAAATCAAATATTTTGAAGAAGTGATTTTCGGTTTCTTCTCCAGCATGTCGATGACAAAGAAAACAAAAATTTTCTGAAAGGGGTAACATCAAATATTTAGTAAAAGGTCTCTGTCGATATGTGTAAATGATTCATAGAAATTAGAGTAATTCACTGAAAGGAAGGATTAGTCTTCGTGATTAATATAGACCCTTCCTTATTATTATGTGAATGACTAAAACATCTATGATGAAATCTTTATTCTTCCCACGAAAAATATTGAGGTTCGTATATCGTATATGTTCGTAAATAGTGTATGGCAGCCATATCTGTTTTCACTGGGATCACCTGTACATTTAGTGCTTTTTAATTCTTATGTGATTCTGTAGGTATTCCAATGTAAATAATCGCTATTCAATATTTCGCAATTCTCATAATTCCCAATAATAACTGTTCATCATGCTCATTCGAAAATAGAAATCACTCAAAATATTCTTTCATTCGAAATTTTTCTTCAGGAGATTCTAAGAACACTTCGTTATATCCTAAGAATTGAAACCAATGGATCGGCATGTATTTGATTGTCTACAAAAAATGCTTCAATAAACTGGAAGTTGAATCAATTTTCAGAAGGCTGCCATGAAAAATATATTAACGGTGTAAATGGAACCTTTGGTGTAAGAGTTGAAACTATTTGTAGAGATAAATTACCCTAACATCAGGGTCAGTACCTTCAGAAGAAGACAAGTATCAATTTCATCTTATTTTCAAGACGAACCTGTACTTTTCATTGTGTTTCTCAACCCTCCGAGGCCATTTGGAATATCTGTCGAAATTTTCCGTTTCCATATCAATTCTTTCTTGAATTACAATAAGATTGGTCCCGAAATACAATTTCAAAATATCCAATATTTCCCGATGATGAATAATGCTATCGAAACAATTGAAAATTCATGTTGTCATTAAATATTCCCCGAAAAGATTCGAAGAATGAAAAGGATTCATTTTCAATTCAACCTGATATAAGAAAAAATATCTAAATGTAACAGGTTGAGATCAAACTTCTCAACGTCATTATGATGGGCTCCCATCAAGGACCGCGTACCTTCACTCCAGTCGCATCACATCAAATCACGATCGGCACTGATTATTATTTGTGAAATTAGATATTTTTGAATTTGAAATCGTTATTTCCAATTTCCAAACGATATGAGATATATACCTAACATGTTTGGAACATTTCAAGTGGTATAATAGTATGAATAAATCTTTCATTTTTGTGTATACGAAATTTCAATTCATTCACCCAATCGCGTTGATTCAATGTGACAAAAAAAAAACTTAAATAAGCAATGACTTCGTTAATCGGATCTTCCGCCTAAACCGTCCCTGTAACTGTTACCGTTTTCCAGATACCCATGCATTGAGTCAACTTTACTAACGCGGTATGATTCTCGAAAACGTTTCCCAATACCTAAATGAATTCAATATTCCCTAAATGTACCCGAAGCAGTATTGCCAAATCGTTGGAGGCCTTATCTACAGTGAATTGTTAATGACTAATACAGCGGAGGACGGATCCACTGAAGGACAGGAAAAGCATATACGCGTGATAGTATACGCCCAACAGCGACATCACCCTCAGATATGGAGAAAACGGCAACTAAAACTATACGAAATAGCAAAAAACACGTTTTAGGTCATCCTTCTGAAATTTGTTCTGGTAATGTTTCATGAAGTCATGGACCGTTTAACATGTGAAGTGATAGGTCTTCCGTATACGGAGGACTCATCGCACCCGGAGGACCTATTAAATGCAAATGTACTATTATCGGAGGACCTATCTACTGTGGGATATATATATATATATATATAATATATATATACTGGAGACCGTTAAGATATTATTATCTCAGAAATATGGTTTACATGATTCTGACAACACGTTTTTGTGAAATAAGTAGTCTTCGAGCCAGTGGCGTATTTCCCCACAAGATAATGTCATAGCTAATTCAGGAATATTCGAGCGCATAATGAACATTGGGGAGTTATTGTTGATTGAATATCGTTTTCAGCTGCAGTATAGCATAGTAACTTGAGTTTACTTTCTTGCTAACATTTTCAATAGCAGTTCTGAAGGACATGTCAGGATCCAAGTAAGTTCCAAAAAACCTTGCAGAGGGGAGTGGTTGTAATGAAACTAATTCCACAATTATGTGAATTTGATCACGTTATCCTTTATTTGGGTTTACATGTAGGGGAATAGTTTTTGAAACATTGGGTATGATTCCATTTTTCTGCAACCATTTGGTGATTTTTTTCAGCTGAGTTATTAAGCCTTTCTCGTAATATTTGGGGATTGTCAACAAATGCTGCTAGTGAAACATCATCTGCATACAGTAATACACATCTCCGGCCCCAGTATTGATCCTTGTGGAACTCCTAGATTCATATCATATGTCTTTGTTTCACTACCATTCTGAAAACTATTTTTATGTACTCTAGATAGGATATCAACCATGTTAATATTTTCCCTCTGATACCTACTGACTGAAGCTTAGTTTCGAGAGACTTTAAATCCAAACAGTCGAATGCTTTAGGTGAATCGAATAGAAGTATTCCCACATGCTTCTTCTGATCCAAATGTTCATGGATATACTGAAGAAGTTTCGAAATAGCATTTTCTGTTGATCTTCCTTGATAAAAACCATTTTGACACACCCTAATTATTTGATATTTCTCAAAGTATGTTATGATTCTATCAAATATTGCTCTCTTGAGAGTTATTTGGTTTTGATTCTACCCAATTGCTCGTAATTCATAGTTTCAATTCAGATTTTCTAGAACCCAATATTTGTCTTGAAACAGGTTTCAAGTATATAAGTCGAACCAATATCACGTGGTAGTGAACTTGTTCTAATTCGATTGATTTGATTGACTTCACGAATGAATTCAATTAAAAATTACTGGAATTGAAACTTTGAATGAGTCTGCAAATTGACTTAAATAACTTCGAAAAAAAAACTTCAGTTCAAGTGTGTTTGTTTCAAGTGCCAAATTGATAAAAGCAAATGAACTTTAGAACCATTCAAACTATTCAGTATCACAACTTTTATTCGGGTTTGAAGGCCGTCGTTTTTTGGAATTTCTTCCTGACGTTTCGCTGGCTCGAGTGGCTAGCTTCTTCAGAGGTTCATTCATCTTGGAATTCACTCCGATGACTCCAAGATGAATGAACCTCTGAAGAAGCTAGCCACTCGAGCCAGCGAAACGTCAGGAAGAAATTCCAAAAAACGACGGCCTTCAAACCCGAATAAAAGTAGTGATACTGAAAACCTCGGCCGCGAAAGCCTCAACTATTTTGTCATTCAAACTATTAACCAAAAGAATATAGAAAAATTGTAAATTGACCAACTCGAAAAGAAGCATAGTTAACATGATAAGCCAACCCCTCTAGAGAAATTGATTTCAGAAAATTTTCTATTATTCCTTATAAACTTGTGATCAATCGACAATACCTATTCCTATCGAAAATCTGTTCAAACTCCCGAAGACTGGAAAATTGTATCGAAACTGTCTTTCGGTGAACCTGAGTTGGTCCTTGCATACGTCTATGTCCTGAATGTACATTGACCTGATGTTCCTCCGTCGAGATGAGCTCTGCTCCTGATCATTTGATGGTGAGGTATTTTGTTCAAATTCCGTGGTTTCATCTCGTTGTGTGTTCACCTATTCACAATTCCAGTAGCCTTCTGGTTTCTCCGACGTGAGGCAAACCACACAGACAAAGTTTCAGCTTTATTTGCACGCAGTCGTTACAGAAGTTGCAAACTTTTGCATGACGAGTGCGTCTTCTCAGCAAGTATGAAAACCATGTTGACTCAATATCATGCGGAAAACTATTCGGCCCTTTTTTCTAAAATATCGCCAAAGCGCTGTTAATTGGTATATCACCATGCAATTAAATCAAACAAACAATGCATCATGTTCGTCCTCCTCTTCTCCGAATTGCCAATTTATCATTTCAATACACACAAACCAATTCGTTCGGGATATATTCCTGCCTTGCTAGATCATCGTTCCAAATGAAAACAATGTATCATTACCAGTGAATTCACAATATATTCCAAGAGTCATTTTCGACTAATGAATCCAATGAAATCGAAATTGTTGAATTGATGAATGATTGGAAATTGCAATACTTTCAGGAGTTCTACAAATGAGCAGTATTGAAATTTGTTTTCACAGTAACGAAGGTGACTGATTCAAATATATATACTCGCAGTGAATGCCTTGAATAGACTTCAAATGATGCACTGACCGTGAGTGAGAGAATGGCAAAAAAATATTGGGTACAGGCCGTAGTTCAAAAATTGGCTGAAATCCGGTAACGGATGCGAAATCGAAGTTGTTATTGAAAAGGTCTCAAGTGTTTAGGGAAACACTGAATACATATAATAATATGCTCCTCATTGTTTGATTGCTCTGAAAGATACAATAAACTGCTCGATTGTCTCTTGTATGTATCCCAGATTATGGAAGAAGTCGTTAAACTTACCGGTACCGAAAAGAGCATTGCCAAAGATTTCAAAGATCTGAGGCCAATCAGTATCCTTCCTCCTATTACAAAAATCATTGAACGCCACGTTAACATCCGAATCGGCAGTTACTTGAAATATAATTCATTATTGAACCTGAAACCATCAGGTTTCAACAAAAACCATAACACTGCACTCATAAACATTGTGGATGATGCAAGGTTAGCGATTGAAAACCACAGAGTTACTTCTCAGGTACTTTGGGCGTTTTTGAAACCTTTTATCACTATCTGTTGTTGTCGAAGCTCAGGTATCTAGGATTATCCACAGATAGTGTAAACTGGGTGAGAAGTTATATCGGTGATAGATTACAGTGTGTCTCTATTTTGAAAAACAGGTGGAAAATGAGATCTTCCATGAAGGCTATTGAATGGGGAGTCCTACGAGGTTCCATACTAGGACCACTTTTTTTCTCAATTTATATATGAGATATGGAAAGTGCTACCCAGCATTGCACTCTATATCTATTTGCCGATGATTCCCAGATGACAATTCACTTCCCACCTGAACTCCTTAAAACGGCGGAAATCAATATAAATAAAGACTTTGAGTAAGTATAGTGAGCATAGAAAAGTTATCACATACTTTGCAATACCTTGTTTCTCAGTTTATTCGACTACGTAGACGTAGTATAAACACTATAAGTGCATCTACTGCTAAGCAACATCATAGAACTAGGTACCAAGATGATTATTTTGTTTTGCCAACTTATAGAACCTCGTCTTTCAGCTGTGTAGCTGTGCAACGTTGAAATGGGCTAACTAGGGAACAGAAAAAGCTTGAATATCACAAATTCAAAAGAGAAATCAAGCTCAAACTATTGAGAGAACAGATCCTTACCAGTTGATCTCATGTGTGTGTCATAATTATGGTGCGAAATTTCTCTATTTTCTTTCTTGGATATGTGCTTTTTGTTCTCCGGTATGTCCTTCAATATCATGAACTTCATACACGATAATTTTTCATGACTTCAAAATCAGTTTGCTGTAACCATGCCTATCCTTTCACAGGAAGAAGTGGAAGATCAACTACGTTGAACTTCTCTCCTTTTTACCCCTACATTTTTTTCTGTTCACACAATAAGAAACGATGTTATCAATTTGTGATGTTACTTGGGTAAATGAACTTATCATTATATTATTATTATTTTTTCTGTTCATCTAATGATCTACAAGGCTCAGATACGACCTGTCATAGAATTACAGTTCTCATGTGAGGAGTTCGGCACCAAAACATTCATTGAGGCTTCTCGATTCTATTCAGAGAAAGGCAAGTCGTCTTGCTGGTGATTCTTCGCTCACAGACTCGCTCACTTCATTGGAACATCGTAGGGTCGGAGACTCGTCTCTCTTCTATAGATACTTTCAGGGTCGATGCTCTTCCGAATTGTTATCAATCGTTCCACCCTTGGCAATATCTACACGGATAACTCGACGAGTACAGAATTCCCACCTCTTCGTTGTGAATTTGGAAACCTGTCGAACCTCTCTTGCTACGCTTTTTTCAATACAACAGCTGAGCTTTGGATCTCCTTACCAAAAGAGGTTTTTCCTGAGGCTCACAAACTTCAAAAATTCAAAGTAAATGTTAATTCGTATCTCCTGACCCTTGATTCACGCGGTGTTCGTTTAGCATTACAGGGCTTCCCTTTCGTTTGAATCTACATATAAAATTTAAAAAAAAAAATCAAATACAGATATATTTAATATTCTGCTAAGGTTTGATTGCTTTGTAAAACTAAGACCGTGTATATATTTCAGCACTTCCTATACCGTGTGTCACAGACTCATGGTACACCCCCGTTTTCTCCTTTGTTTTCCTAGCTATATTTTTGAGATTCGGAACATCGAATAAGCTCACTGAACAGCATTTCTCGACATATCTGAAAGAAAAAAACAACTTCCAATTTTTCCGGAAATGACATCAACTTTCGATTCTTGAATGGGACACCCTGTATATTGTTACATGATCGGCTAGGGATGATCATGAGGAATCCAACGATACCAGGTTTGATGATGTTATCTCCAATTACTGCGGAGATATCGCCATTTATATTATCCATAAGCTCAATGAGTGGGAGAGAGAATTGGATTGACCCGCCAGTAAAGTTTCTCTCTCCTACTCGTTGCGCTTATGGATAATATAAATGGCGATATCTCCGCAGTCATTGGAGATAACATCATCAAACCTGGTATCGTTGGATTCCTCATGATCATCCCTAGCCGATCATGTAACAATATACAGGGTGTCCCATTCAAGAATCGAAAGTTGATGTCATTTCCGGAAAAATTGGAAGTTGTTTTTTTCTTTCAGATATGTCGAGAAATGCTGTTCAGTGAGCTTATTCGATGTTCCGAATCTCAAAAATATAGCTAGAAAAACAAAGGAGAAAACGGGGGTGTACCATGAGTCTGTGACACACGGTATACCGACGCGTAAAAAAACTATTTGAATAAATTAGGAATAGGAGGTCGGGGTATCATTCTATTTACTTTTTTGTCAACAATAGTATCATAAAATAATTATCCATAAACAATTTCAATCATTCAGCGATCGGTGCCAATTATTTGAGTTAAAATATTTTCTCCAAAGAAAAAGTGCGAAAATTTCAATTTACCCAGCTTCGCCACACGCCTATTTGTCACCAACGTGTTTTTCAACGCATATACATATCCCAAAACGTCCCTCTTAAATTGAACAGCAATTCGGTTCCCCTTCGAACTGTCACCACCTATAGCACCCTCTCTCGTAAAATGCCTACTACTACTGCCTCTTCACTACCGAAATCTAATTATTTTTGTATTACGCTAAGTAGGCTCTCGGGTGAAGTTTCGACCGAAAACAATCGCTTTCCTACTCTGGCTTGATGAAAATTCACGAGTTGATTTAATGAATTGGGTATTAGACAAAAATTTTGATAGCGGAAAATGGAGATTCCATATTATGAATGGGGGCAATGTCCGCACTAGAGGTTAGAAAATGGATGGTGGGTGCTATAAAATTACGAGTATCTCGGCGAACTCAGATTACATTTGGGGGTGAATGATGAGATTCTCCTCTGATTCAACTGATAGGACGGCTAATTCAAGAATTGACGCGGTGTTACATATTCATGAAGAATTGAATAGAGATATGTTACGATCTCGATCATTTTCCCTGTGTAATTATCACCTGACGAGGTAAAACACACTTTGATCGGGATTACTCATATTTGCCTGCACGTTCTTCATACTTAGCAGATAGCAATAGGTTCAACGACTTTTTTATAAAAATTCCAAAGGACACCATAAACAACATTTATAACCCAGGTATTGCTATTCAATATCCTAATAATGATTTTCAAACCAACAGCATGTTTATTGACCACGTAACGGAAAATGATGTTCTTGAAATAATTAAAAATAAGATAAAAAATAAACCATCCTATGGAATCTCTGGAACTCTCATCAAGAAGATAGGACCCTACATACTTTCGCCATTAATGCATATTATAAACTTATCTTTTACAGAAGGGAAATTTCCGTCTAGGTTGAAAACTACCGTAATTACCCCAATTTTGAAGAAAGGATGCCCAGAAAACATCGAAAACTATAGGCCTCTATCACTACCCTCTGTTTTATCGAAAATAATCGAATATGCTATGATTGATCAGCTCACAAACTTTTTAAACAAATACCAAATAATCAGTGATAATCAACATGGTTTTCACAAGAAACACTCTACAATGTCTGCGATGACATCGTTCTATGAAGAAATAATTGAAGCCATTGAAAACGGTGAGAGCCCGACGGGAATCTTTTGTGACTCCAGTCGTGCTTTTGACTGGGTTCACCATGGCACACTACTGAACATCTTATACAAATACGGAATCAGAGGTAATATTTATGACTGGTTTAACTCGTACTTGAAAGATAGAGGTCAACGAGTAAAAATATGCAAATCTGGTGAAACTGTTTTCTCATCAATGGACATTAATGCACTAGGAGTTCCACAAGGATCTGTATTGGGCCCTGTATCGTTTATCTTATACATAAATGATTTGCCCTTGATTTTATCAGATACTTTTACCACATTATATGCAGATGACTCCACGTTACTGATTAAAGATAAGCATTTTGACTCATTACAAAGAAAAATTACGAGCTCAGTCAACAAATTATCTGCTTGGTCCTCTTGACAGATCATTGTTACTGAACTCTTGTAAAACAAACTATACAACATTTCATACTTATCAAAACTCAAACATACCGACACTAAACGTTAATTTAAATAATAGTACCATTGACACGATTACAGATGTTAAATTCCTAGGAGTATTCTTCGATTCCACACTGTCTTTCAGAACTCGCTGTACTGAGTTATGTAAAATTCTTAATTCTAAATGTTATCAATTGAGAAACCTGAAAAGTGCATTGAGCTTGGACCATCTCCTAAAATTTTACCATGCTGAAATTCATTCCAGAATTTCTTATGGAATTATTGTATGGGGAAATACTCCAGCTGCACATAGTGTCTTCATATGTCAGAAGCGTATCCTAAGATGTCTCATGGGTTGTCCACCTGACCATTCATGTCGAAACATTTTCAAAGAATATAAAATATTAACAGTCAGTGGCATATTAATTCTTGAACTGTTGACATATGTACATTGTTATCAACATACCTTCAAAATGAACTGTAACAAGCACACTCACAATACTAGGAAAAAAGAGAACTTTCAGGTGCCCTTCAGGCACCTGGAACTAGGTAAAATATCTCCAAATACTTTTGGTTTATACTTGTACAATTCACTTCCACAGGAGCTGAGGAGTTTGCCAACACACACATATTTTTAAACGAAGACTAAAAAGTGTTCTTGTCGATCTGTGTCCTTATACAACAAAAAAATTTAGTAGCAATTTAGCTTTAATTTAGTTGTACAGTGTTTAATATATTATCATGTAGAGTTTTAATTATATGTATGTTTGTATTTTTTTTTATGACTGATAATATTTTCAAGAGTAAGACCTTTTACTACTTGTATTGACTTGTCCTATATCACATGTGATCTTACAGGATGAATAAATTATTGTATTGTATTGTATTGTACTGCACAAACAGTTGTTGTTTTCATAACTGATAATTTGATAGCCACCCTCGTTTCATGGTGGAAACGGTGTTTTTTGCATTTGCGTTAGTCAGAGCTGTAGTCATATCGTGTCGATTCACAAAGACATCCACCAATCGGTGTTACATATTGAAGTAACTGCACCATCGATTACAAGAAAAAATTGTTTACCGAGGCCATTGGCGATTTCTCGGGAGAAATGTTAGGTTCTGGGAAATTTCAATTCTCTTTATTCACAAATATTCGAAATGATATCATGAAGCAACAGGTATTGAATTTTTGCAAGTGCTATTTCGATGAATTTTGTGATCAAAATAGGCAATGCCACTACTTCAAATGTCATTCGAAGCGTAGGGTTTGAAAAATGTTCACATTCAACTAGAGTTGAGTGAATTCGTTTGTCATATCATTAATTTCTCAAACAACTCAGCAGTTCCACAAAAATTAGTACACAACAGCATGATACATCAACCAGAATATCAGCGATATCTTCCAAAATAAAAATGGAGCATCCCCAAGCGATAGAAACCGGTGTTCAAGAAGAGTAGGTAGATGGTGACAAAATGGCTGATCCACCAGTAACTTTTTATTTCTGGAAACTGGGGTGGAGTTGCGGTTTGGGACTAGCATGTGCTGAATCTGGTTCTGATAGTGTGAATCTGTTGGATGACGATCAGCAGATAATTTGATGGCTCAATTCCTACTATACCAATTAGAGGAGACCTCTATGAAGATACTTATCGTTAAGGTTTCGGAAACTAAATTTGCTTCCGTTCTCAAAACTGATACGCAAATTCCTGTTCAAATGCAAATATCTCTTGTAGGCAATCTTCATATTTGACATTTGTGGAATATTTCGAATTTTACATAACATTTTGTCCTTCAGGAGGGGCAGCCATCCGCGATCCATATCAAGCGAACTCATAGATATGCATTCTTCACCAGACAGCATAATGAAGGCAGATTCCTTTAATTTTCGTTTCCTGTCATTGCTCTCTTCCGTCATAATTTTGGTGTTGTTCCATTCTACTGTGTGATCTCCATCGGCAGTAAGAATGTGTTCTGATAATTTAGAACCACCTATCTGTCTGTTCCTGATGTATACTCGTGTTCACTATATGGCACATCCAATGGTCGAGACGTTTCACCGATATATTTTTGAACACACGAACAAAGAATTCGATAGAAACTTTTTTTTGTGTTATTTGGTTTGATATGTGTCAGTTTCGACCTCAAAGTATTTGTTGTTTTGAATGTTGTTCTAACATTATACCTGTTGCCGATCCGTTTCATCTTTTCAGACGAACGGGGGACATAAGGTAAAATGTTTGATACAGGTTGTGTATTTTGTATGTCTTCATCGACTGCGTTTGGATTTTCAATTTCTGTGAAAGTTTTCTCTAAGAATTTTTCCTGATATCCATTTTCTTCAAATACTGATTTTATGAAGTTTATCTCATCATTGATTTTTGCTTGTGAGTTACATACAATTTCTGTTCTATTATAAAGGCATTTTACTATACCTTTCTTGACACTTGTGTGGCGGTTTGAGGTGTAAGTGAAGATATCTGTTGGTATGTTTTCTTTCGATATACACTTGTATCTACATGGCGTTTCAATTTCTTTATCATTACATATAGCAATGGAACTTTATTGTTATTTGCTGTTTCTTATGTGAATTCTATTGTTGGTTCTTTTTTGTTGATATGTTCCAAAAGTGTGATACGAGTTATACCTGAAACTTTCGGACTGCCGAATTACAAAAAAAATCCAGATCACGACTTTTTTTCTCATTTCCCTCATCCACCAAACAAAACATCAAAAAGTTCTCATTGCAATTCCAGCAAATCAGTAAAAACATCCAGTAACTTCTCTAACCCTAAAAGGAGTTTCCCAGTGCCGGCCATAAAATCAATAATTAATTCACTCAGAGAGGGAAAAGAAGTGCACAAATCGGATTCTCGTGTTTTGTTAGAGAACCGTTCAGACTTCAAACAATACTCGATATGCTCCAGCTTCGTTTAAAGGCAGACCTCGAGAAGCCGCTCCTAATGAAATTTCAACTTTAAATTTTATACGGCACGACCTTAACTAACTCCGGCAGGCCAGGATAGGGTGCTCCCCAACATAATACCTCTACAGGATCAGATCTGAATGCAGGACACGTTTCTGCATACTTTCTCAGATCCCCAGCTTCTGCCAGATGAGAAAAAATAAGCGGGATTAACGATTTTTAGTCCGGTGATTTTTCGGTGGCTTATGTTAATGGCGAGAAAAGGAATTTGGGCGTGGAAGTGGTCGCTTAAAAACAAATTCTTGAAATGATCCGAAATGTTTTTTCATACATAAATCTAGGCGCGTACACAGGGGAGAATAACCCCTAATGACACCCTCAACACGGTGATCAATATGGGATAATATGCAAAGCCCATTGGCAATAGGAGATGAGCGAGAACCAATCAAGCATCTTGACGTGACGTCGTTAAATTATTCTCTTTACTTGTGATTTCTATTGACGTGACGTCGTGATGGTATTTTCTTTACTTGTAAATTCTGTTGATGTCTGACTTCAGTGATGAATAAGAGGATTCGGGGACTAGAACAACTTATCTTGTAACATAATTGTGAGCCTCCTGTGAATTTGCATTCCTTTCCAGTCCTGAAGATTGATATCGAAGAAAAATAATACTTATTATTTGATGCCAAGTTCCAATTATTTGGACAGGATGGAAAAGATTCACGTTGCCACAAGTTCTCTTACAAAAACTACATTTTCTATAAAGTCGACCAGAGAGAACATAGGCTAATGAGAGGCGTGGCTATTCTGTAACATATTCAGTCAATTCATTTGATATGCAGATTCACGCGAAAGGAAAGCCCTGTAATGTTCAAAGAAGACCGCGTGAATCAAAGGACAGGAGATGAGAATTATCATTTACTTTGAATATTTGATATTTGTGAGCCCCCAAAAAAAACAAAAAAAAAACCTCTCTAGACAAGGAGTTCCAAAGATCAGCTGTTCTAATGAAAAAAGATCCCTGAGCAAGCGAGGTTCGACAGGTCTCCAAATTCACAACAAAGGGGTGGGAATTCTATACTCGTCGAATCATCTCTGTAGATATTGCCAAGGGTGGAACGATTGATAATAATTCAGAAGAGCACCGACCATGAATATATCTATAGAAGAAAGACAAGTCTCCGACCCTCTTACGATGTTCCAATGAAGTGAGCGAGTCTGTGAGCGAAGAATCACCAACAAGACGGACTGCCTTTCTCTGAATAGAACCGAAAAGCTCCAATGAATGTTTTGGTGCCGAAATCCATACATGAGAACCATATTCCAAGACAGGTCGTATCTGAGCCTTCTAGATCATTAGAAGCTGACGAGAAGTGAAGTATTTCTTTGCACGACATAGGGATTCAAGTTTCATCCTTGTTTTTCCAGAAAGTGTACATAACTTGATTTGGTTCGTGGCTACTGTATATAGCAGCATATGATATTCAATGAATTCTGGATTGAGTACCTGAAAAAAAATATTTGTTGAAAGATGCTGTTCCATTCATGGATTTTTCACATTCAGCCTCTCAGATTCAGATTCATTTTTCATTACACATATACAAAGTACTTGTAGAAATGCATATAGTAATATTATTCAAGACAAAACGAGCGATTTACTACGATCAAATTGTCCCACATGATACAAAAATTCGCACATGTTGAAATTCATAAATCCATCTGTATTCTGAAAATATTGCTTCAACATGAAGTTATTGACTTGGATTTGGAATGGTTGCTTTGAAGGCCAGGTATTCGAACAGTTCAGAATAGGTTCCAGTCAAGCGAGTTATTCTGAAACACCTATAGCCAGTATCTCGTAGTTCGTATAAGATTGCTACTACAGGTTGGGTGCTGACACCTTTCAGACTGCGGTGGGTACTTCAATTACGATGAAATGACTGCTAATGAAATTAAAGGAATTCAAACGGCATAATCCCAAAATGGCGACCAGACTCTCTCAATTCAACTCCCACTAATATTCTCCGAACTTTTTTCTCCAATTGAAATTTTTTATGAGAATAGCAGGAGATTTTCCATAGGTTGGCTGGGACAGAACAAAATAACTGAATCTGAGAGCGTAGGAACTAACTCACTATATTTGTCAACCTACCTATCATAAAAGTTGAGTCAACATGTAGAGCCCAACTGAGCCTGATTTTAATTCAAACTTTGCGTAGTTTGACGTTATTGTCTTATATATAATTAATGCTCGAAGAAATAATAATAATAAGAAGAAGTTGAAATAATATTCATTGTGCAACTGACACTGAAAAAGGACCCAATGAAAGTCATTGAAATGGATATTGTGCCAGTCAATGGAGAAAGCGGACTATTTTCATTCTGCATATTCAAAATTCACATCATACTATATTGTTCTTGATTTCCACTGTCAAATTGGCCAGAGCCAATCTAGTCATATTCGCTATTACAAGATACCACTTGAATATATCATTTCATACAAGTCATGAGTTGAGAAATGGCTACAACTGAAGATGATTGATTTTATATAATATTATATAGGTACGAATATGTACTAAAGCATATTGTGATAGTTTCTGATTATATCAGAGACTTCTGCATGCGTAATTTGAGTTGAGAAGGAAAAAACTGAATTATGTTTTTTTCTTACAGCATGAAAATATTCACAAGTTTTCAAGGAATTCAACCTCACTCCAAATCCCAGCTCTCAGAGAATGTTTTTGGGCATATTATGTCTTTATTTCATCACTTCATATTCCACTGAAATATCTCGTTGCAGTGAAAAAAAAAGAAGAAAGACACTGCCATAACCTCCATCCTATCTACCTGTAAAGAATTCTGCAACGATACGTCTTGGTTATAATGAAATGCCCTCCGTGATATTTGCCAGGAAGTTAGTTAGTTGTTTTCTGACAGGTGTCATCCCATCGTCTCTACTGTGTAATAATGCAATATTCAGAGCCGAATAAATTCATTTTTTCAAGACAATGTCCAAGTATGCTCACAGTGAAGGATATTTTTGCGGCCAGAGAGAAATCGAGACATCGGCATTTTGTCCTTCAGGAGGGGCAGCAATCCGCGATCCACATCACCAGGCAGCATGATGAAAGCAGATTCCTTTGATTTTCCTTTCCTGCCATTGCTCTCTTTACTCATAATTTCAGTGTCATTCCATTCTATTGTGTGATCTCCATCGGCTCCATCGGCAGAATGTGCTCTGATAATTCAGAACCAACTATCTGTCTGTTCCTGATGTACATCTTGTGTTCACTCTTTCGCACTTCCAATTGTCGAGACGTTTCACCGATATATTTTTGACCGCACGAACAAAGAATTTGATGAATAGAATTTTTTTGTTTTCCCTTGTGTTATTTGGTTTGGTTTGTGTCGGTATAGATTCCAATATCAACTCTTATTTTTTCAGATTGTGGTAGGTTACGAACCCGGAAAACTACAGAACAAATATTGATCCACCACAAAATGAAACAGGATATGGGTTTGTTCTGAGTTCAAACATTTGTTTCGCCACAGGTATTGATAAAATATTAGAATTTCTGCTTTTCTCTTGGTGGTGTAGCGGTAAGCACATCCATCTACCAAGCAGTTCGTCAGCTGGTTCACAGAAAAAACATTTCAAAACCAAACAGACCATTAATGTTCTGGAGATTCGACGTTTATCAACGGTCAAATTATATGGGGTAAAAGTCAGCCAACTTTGTCCCATTCCTCAATTTTTCAATAACGTCACCATTTCTCTAGACTTGCGACCTACCCGGTCAATGTTAAAAATACCGTTACACAGTTTTAACGACAGTATCAAACCAGCAATGTCACAGTCCGCTGGAGCACATAATTGCATCATAAAACAACATCATTCATTAGAGTAAATCTACGACCAAGGAAGAATGGTATCACTGCATTTTCAGCTTTCCACGAAAAAGACCGCTCACATAACAATAGCACCTCTCTCAACGCTATGATTTTTTCGAGAGGGATATTCACAACGAAATCTGTTTGATTAGAGATAAAAGGTTACAGAAACTAATGCAACTCAAAGCGTGATTCCGTTACAGAAACTTCATTTGATTAGGCTGCATTGGATCTGATAAATTTAATTATTCATCGAACTGACTATCGCCAGTGGCATACCGAAATCATGAGAAACAAGCTGAACTTTTTAATATTATATGAACCTAATATGCACCGCAGCTTAAAAAGAACAGATGAATGCCATAAGTGCGTTTGACTATTCCACTTTAGCAGTTCTAACCCTTTGTGAAAGAAGGATTTGAAATAACTCTTTTGAAATTTGAACAACACACATTGAAATTTGGTTGGATTGTTTGAAATTATTATTAAAAATCACTTGAAAGCAGAGCAGTGGAACATACGGGCATTAAGTTGCTGAAATGGAAGAAAACGACAACTGTGTTTGGATGGCGTCGCCAACTCAAGTTTGGTGGAGGAAATTTGAATTTTTGTCGGAGGAGACGAACACTATCACGCTCCAGTTCAAAAAAATAACTATCTCGCTGAGATCAACACCTGACTATTAATTCAAACTACTATCATTTTGATTTATGTAGAATGTAGAACATTCCAAAAAAATCTCTTGTGATAATTTTGTTCGGCTTTTAATAGCTTGGGGGTTTTGAAATTCATTTTTTCGCTGACTGATATGACTTGTTCTGCCAAATTACATTTTTTTAATCTTACAGTCCCTCTTATGTGTGATGATGCGACCGCCAATATATATTTTCGAGCGCAAGAACAAGAAAGTTGATGAATACAATTCATTATGTTTTCTATTGTATTATTTGGTTCAGTTTGTGCCAGTATCGAAGTTGAGTATTTGTCGTTTTGAATTAACATTATACCTGTTGCCGATCAGTTTCATATTTACATACAGTGAAGAGACATGAAGTATAATGTTTGTTGCAGGTTTGGTTGTATATCTTCACTGTGGAGTGTGTAACAATATCAGAGAGTACCTGAACAATTGAGGAAATACCAGAACTCACAAAGATTCCCATCATAATTCAAATTGTTTTTATATTTTTTCTACGAAGACGATAATCACTTACCAAAAATTAACGATTTTGAATTTTCAAGCGATGTTGGTGACCATGATTTGGTCAAAGGAGTACCTTCATTTGACATCACAGAAAATCCGTAGTATAACCGAACCAACGTAGATACTAAAAAGTGTACGTCTGTTCTTTCATGCTATGCTTGAAGGTTTCGACCAAATATGAGGCGCTACTGGTAGTGTTTACAGAGTATGTTAGTATTTGGTAAAGACCGGCTGGCCAACCAAGCATGAATCCATGTGAAAATATATCGGGCGTGGCGGAAAGGATGGTTTAGTGAAAGCGCCAAGAAAACCAAATTCGCACTAGAAGGGAAAATATTATCGTAGGTATATAATGTGGGGAGTTGATAATGTTGAATCATTCTGTGTTCCTCGTTTGTGTACGATGAAGCCATACCAAGTGAGTATTCATTATTATACTCAAATAGTAATAATTTTGAATCGAAAATCTCAGAATAACGCATCCTACTATTGAAGGCGCGGAAGAGCTTTTGAGTACTTCCGAATTCGTAGGCTCTGATCACCGCTTTGAAGATATATTACTATTGGAAGCACAATTTGATTTTTTTTTCATATTAATGAAAATCGTCTCGTGTTGTGCTCTCCATATAAATATATCACTAGAATTTTTTTGGAACAAAAATAAATTTTCCTATCAATGAAAATATACGAATTGTATTTCATTTCAAACTGAAGAATAACGAATTTTAGCAAAATTTTGTCAAACATTCAAACCTAATATATAGCGGCGATAAGTCTCTGTCAATCTGCCAGTTGCTGCATTTGGAGAATTTTTTTCACTACCAACATTGAAAAATAACACTAAATGACACCAAGATACTAGAATAGAAATTCACAATTAATTTCTGATTTCATTCTTCGTAGTTTTATAGCTGCAATAAATTTACCTCATTGCTTTTCTCAACTCCTTCATTCCACCATTATATCTGAAGTTTGCTGCAATAAAGTTACTGAATAGTCAATAACTGAATTGTTACATCATCCCACCAGAATAAAACATGTCGTAATTCATGAGCAACTCTCTTGAGTTGCGGTGAAAAATTGCATTGTGGAATTTAGAGAAAGACAATTCGTCGATTCTTCACTCACAGACTCGCTCACTTCATTGGAACATTGTAGAAGGGTCGGAGATATTTTCACGGTCAGGGCTCTTCTGAATTATTATCAATCGTTACACGGATGACTCGACGAGTACAGGATTCCCACCCCTTTGTTGCGAATTTGAAGACCTGTCGAACCTCTCATGCTCAGGGATCTTTTTTCAATAGAACAGCTGAGCTTTGGAACTCCTTGCCGAAAGAGGTTTTTCATGAGGCTTACAAACTTCAAATATTCAAAGTGAATGTTAATTCGTATCTCCTGTCTCTTGATTCACGCGGTGTTCTTTAAAAATTACAGGGCTTTCCTTTCTTGTGAATCTGCATATAAAAAAAAAGGTCAGGTGTAGGCTGACAATTCAATTGTATTGTTTGACTCCATCAGCAAATGAGTTCAATATGTAGGAGATTTTTTTCCATCAATCTGCTGGATAGACAAATTGACAGTTCAAGTGAAGTGTAAGGAATTGTTAATTCTCTACAGTACAGTAACGAACTTTTTCTACCCCCACTATTTTGAACTGTTCATTACGTATTTGACAGCTGTTAGGTAATGGCTGATTTAGAATACACGTGTTCAATGGCGGCAGCTTCCGGAATCGTATTTTTGAAACGATGGGATATGTAACATTTGACAGGATAAATTTGATCTCATGACTACATTAAATTGCCCAAGAACCAAATTCAGCGACTGTACGTTTCGAATTCTTTGTAAAATCGAATTGAAAATGATATTTTTAGGAAATTCGTGTTTAACAGCTTGTGGATTGGTACTGAATCAATACTCTGTCCATCCAAGCAAAGGTGTGATCCAGAACATTATCATGCATTGTGCACCTCATCACTCAGACAAGGCTGCTCGTACAGAGTCGCACAAAGAAACTACAGAAATTGTGTTTTTTGAAGTGCAGTTTTTTTGGTCTTTTCTTGAGTGGACTGTAGGGAAACATATTAGCAGTTTCTTCAGCCGTATCAGTACTCAATAGTAGTTATTATGCAATTTTGCAGCTGAAAAATGTATTCACATTAGAGCAATTAATAAATGTGTACTATGCTCTCTCATATTCCCATATTTCTTATAATATTGTCCTTTGGGAAAGTGCGGCCAATGCTTGCAGAGTTTTTATCAGTCAAAAAAGACTGATTCGTCTAATCTTTGGCTTAGATTATTGAATGACCTGTAGGAATCATTTCAAAAAGTTCAAATTACTGACGGTACCATCGATTCACATTTACAAAATTATAACATATGTTAAACTCAACATCAAGAGCTTCACAAAAAAATCTCACTCTCATGACTATGCTAAGAGGCATGGTGACTTATTCAGAAGTATAAAGCACCGTACTTCACTTTACGAAAGCAGTCCTCAGTACAATGGAATACGATTTGTCAATCATCTCCCCAGTGATATCAAAAATGAAAAAAATATTAATAAATTCGAAACAAAATTGAAAAATTATTTAGTGGAATCCTGCTTTTATGACATTGGTGAATATTTTGCCAATTCATAGTTTTTACTTTGTTGTTTATTTTTTTTTTGATGAACGATATGTTTGAAGTAATATAGTTATTTATCTACCGTATGTGTGTATGTGTATGAGTGTGCATATGTGTAGTGTATATATGTATTGTGTCTAACTTTATACGTCAGTATACATTCTATGACTTGTCCTATATCATGTGTATGATCTTAAAGGATGAATAAAGATTATTATTATTATTATTTTTACTTGACATTTTGAAAGTTTCAAACTTCAGAATACCATATATGTACACACCATAAGTGTTGAAACCTAACTGACTACTCCGACACTGTAGCGCAAATTTCACCAGTAGATTGCATTTGATTTCGATAGGCCAGCGTAAAGAGGTGTGTTTATTAGATGAAAATGCATGAGGTAATCACGCTTCGATCACGCGTTGATCACGGATCTATCGTTTTTTGGGTTACTTCCTTCGTTGGATGGATATAGTAAAGTAATATCCATGTAGAAAGCAATTAATTCAGCTACTTGTCTCGTTGAACATTGAAAATATGGAATAACGAAGACATTTGTGCATACAATAGTAGAAATTACTGCATAAGCATGGTGGGCGTAAAAAAAGTACAGGAGGCAACTCGAGGATGAGGCAAGTCACATGCGAATTGCCGCCCTCGGTTAAAGCATTGTGCTCACAATTTCGCTCGTGCGTAATTGGCTACTTATACTTCTCGTTACGTAATATACTATTTCCTCACATATATTCCTCGTTGCCAACAACCACTAGATTCATAGAAATGTCCTTTTCCTTCAAAAATCTTGTCAGAAACTTATCCTTTCCACATATGAATCGTTCAAGTAAATTACAATGAATTCTTCTGTATCATTGATTAAAAGTGGAGTTTTCATTATTATTCTAGCTGATTCTGTCCGTTATATCGGTGTCCTCTCTTGGTCTTGCTGGTGACCTCGGAGGTGTTGGTCTGGGATATGGAGGTGGTGGTGTAGTCCATGGAGGTCACGGAGGAGGAGGCGGTGACTTTGTGGGAGGACACGGTGGTTATGGGGGAATCGAAAGTGGAATTGGGAGTGCACTAGGTAGTGGAATAGGAGGTGCGACAGGAGGTGGGGGTGCTACCCAGGTACAAACCATCACCCAGCAGGTGCCTGTGCCCGTACCTCAACCGTATCCAGTGACGGTGAATCGGCCTGTACCCGTGCGCATACCACAGCCCTATCCAGTCGTCGTCAACAGGCCTGTGCAGGTTCCGGTGCCGCAACCGTATCCAGTGGAAGTGCCCAGACCAGTTACGGTGACCGTGACGAGACCAGTACCGTATCCAGTACCACACCCAGTACAAGTACCCGTGCAAGTGCCTGTACAGGTGAGATATCATTCCTTTTCGTAAAGAAGAGGCAGATCCTGAACTAATTTCAAATAACCCTTCAAAGTTCAATGACAAGAGTTTGAGTTGATAGCATCTTGGATGCAACTTTTATGTTAACTTCCAAATCACAATCATTCATGACGATGATGAAAAAGCATGACTGGAGGTAATTTCGAATTCACATTTGGAAAACTCATTATTTATCGTTGAGGACTTCTTGGTTTTCAAAGAACTCATTTTTTCCGTTCCGAAACAAGTAGCCTAGCCTATAACTAAAGGTCAACAACTCTTGTGAAATTTGTACTCCATACTGAAATATCAAGTACTGATATAATATAAGGGAGTACTGAAAGACATAAGCACGAACTGAAACGAGGACTGAAATACAGAAACTGGTACTGGAATAGTGGATTGAAAAAATGAAGACGAGTACTGAATCTAAATAGGACTGCACTGAAATACTGACAATTTGAAGATGTGACCCCCTCAAAAAAAATTGCCTGCTGCTTCATCTTGTCAGTTTTGTAAGCTTCTCTGTCGAGAGGTAAGTCAACACCATTCGTACTGTTTGCCAGATGAGTAGTTGCTTTCTGACGACTTTCAGCCCATCAACCCATTGTGTAGGGAGTTGTGATTGTTCTGTACAAATTGTTCAAGAAATGATTGAAATATCTTCAGTCTCGAATCGAAGTGTTTTCAACGATTACCAATTCATCGGTGGGAATTATCTTGTACTGACGAGATGCCAGTTATGGCCATAATAGACAGTTCAAATTATAGTTTATTTACGAATAATACATAATGTAAATATTATACCTTTGGTTTCTGCAGTATAATGCCATAAATCATTTCCTCAGGGAATAATGGCGAGGGATTAATAGTAATGGTCTTTATTCCCTCTTGTAGTCCTATCACAAAATATCTCGAATTGAATATTACCATGGAAACGATATGAGCAAACTCCAGAATGTCAGTGTCAAACGCGTAGGTAGTGTTCATATATTTGTATTGAGATGAATGAAAATTCATTTATGACAAATAAATTAGTAGTAGATGAAGTATAGTATACTACTAGCAATAATGACTAATATTCTCTCGAGAATAATAGCTATCATTATCAATAACCTACTATTATTGCTACATCTACAGAGAAGTGTTGATTATAGATAATGGACAGCAGTGGCGGATCCAGGATCAGGTCAAGGGGGGGGTCTATAACTCAAAATTTATATATATATATATATATATATATATATATATATATATATATATATATATATATATATATATATATATATATAACAGAAAATTATGAGCTACCGTATAGCAACAACTAGTCAAGATCAAAAAAAAAGGTGAAAGAGATTGACATGAGCAAAATTTGAAGGTGTAGCCAGGAGGTAAAGTAGGTTCGAAACTTAACTTTTTTTTAATCGAATCGAGTTGATTTTACCTAATCAACAGCATATTCTACTCATACATAGTATATTCAAATCGTTACCGGCATACACAATACTCATCACAAATGTAACAAGTCTAATTTTTCAAATACTGCGCCAAAAAGGATCCAGTGGCAGCACTGTCAGAAATTTCTCGAACTTTTCCTCGATAAGCTTGACAAGTGTCAATTTTCTTTGAATTGTCATCGAGAAAAATTGCGATTTGATATTTAAAAAAAAGCATTTTATTTTGAACCTACAACATGAAGAGGACTCTATTTTCATATTTTACTCGGCTTGATCCAGCGTCTGAACCGACTGAACCAGAAAAAAAAGGAAAGAACAATCGGTGAGTCCAAAAATTTCAAGCGAAATTTGTTTCTTTGTTTTGGTAACATTCAATCCAGATCTTGTTTGTACTATTTTTAATTCTTGAGAATAATTTTTTTAAGAATTGGAGGATTATTGAATTGAATGAATTGATGAAATTGGTTGTTGACAAATGAAAATTTACTAATGTTTAAATGTAGCCTGTTACCTCTTTAGTTTTCAATGGAATGTAATAATAATTATTGAAGTTCTTCAATTTTAAAGCAAAAAAAATTATTCTATTTTATTTTTTTGTCTTGCTCACGTGAAATTTTTTTCGTTCCCTAACAAAAGTTGGAAATTAGGAGCCGATAAAAATTGAAAAAAATAATCTCTGATTTTCCCAATGGGGGGGGGTCCGGACCCGAAACCCCCCCTTGTGGATCCGCCACTGATGGACAGTTCGAAGTGTCGATCAAAACTAGTTAACAGTTTGAACTGTCAATTACACAAAGACTCCATACCAATCGTCATAGTAGAAGGCCGCAATGGTCCACCCGAATCACTGTTTAAAAAAAAAAATATGAATTGAGAATCCAACAGATTATGCCATTGGCACTTTTATAACTTCCAGGTACCTGTACCTCAACCTTACCCTGTAACGATACCACAGCCGTATGCGGTCAGAGTACCTCAAACCGTAATCGTTCCAGTACCACAGCCTATCAACGTTGGCGGTCTTGGGGCTGGTACTGGGGGCGGAACCGGATTTGGAAGTGACTTCGGCGGATCTCTCGGAGGACTGAAGGGCGGTTTTGGAGGTGTCCATGGGGGTAATATAGGAGGAGGTTACGGAGGGATCAGTAAGGGTGGCTACAGCTATACCAATGTGCAATTTGGTGGGCACCATTATGGTAGCAGCTCCAAGCACTAGGAACACAGATGGATGATGGTATATGAAAAACAATATCGGTAATAGCGATTTGATTTCATTATTTTCTTGCGGAATAAGTAGTAAACACATCTGGCCTGTTGTTAGAAAATGGAATAAGTATAAGAACAAAACTTGCTGAATAGTCATGAAGATACGATAAGAGTTATTTGTCACCGATATAAAATAGAAAAATAATGAAATCGGATTGTTGTGACATTCCACTAGATTTTCCGTTTATAAAAATTGTCTGCATTAATTTCGAAAGGTTTCTGATAGTGTATGTGATACGAAACAAAGCTTTGAAGAAATTTGATCTCAATATTATGGGATTTATATATTCTTCATACAATTTATGTTTTGAAACGATGTATAATTCACCACAGATAATGTTATTTTTCATATGTCTACTGTTTTATGATATAATAATAATAATAATCATAATGAGTATATAATTAGTTAAATAAAAAACATGCAACAACACAGTTTTTGAATGCTCAACCAGTTTCTCTCAAGGAATTATTCTTGAAATAATGTCGTAACCTATTAAAAAAAATAATAATAGTGTGATTGGTCATAATGGAGCTATTCAATCGAAAGCGTCTTGCCGGAAATTATAGGTTGACCGATATTATCTAGTTGTGGTCTTCGGGTACGAAAATTTATTATCATATAATGTATGAACTAGCTCTTGAACACACACATAAAAATAATTCCTTCACTCTGTAGAAGTTGCATTTCAAATAAACTATAATGAATATTTCATCAGGTTTCTTCTCCTGAGAATTGTCTGCGTTTTTTCAGCAGCAACCTTCATTTTTCATAAGGAAACTTAATTCCCTCCGATATTTAATTTTGCCTGCCGTCAAAATCCGCGCATATTTTTCCGTGAAAGCAAATACTGAAAGAAAGTAATAATAGTGTTGTAATAGTGTTATTATGGGGCTAGTGTGTGCCTAGCCCCATAATTAAATATCAATCGTGGCACTCGTGTAATCAAAAACTTCCAGGGATTTTTTCTGTGAAAACCCTGGACTGGTATCGGTCAACTTACTTCTCTTGTGCCATTAGACAGGGGAATAGTTTCCAGAGACATGTCTGGCCATGAACCTACTGTGTTGGTAGTTGAAGCTGGCCTTAACTCATTATAAAAAACAATATTTGATTTGTTGCTAGTCTTCGAGAACGCTGACTGCATTTGTAGAAGTTTTTACAGAGATGAGCAACATACCCAGACCCATACCAGCCCCACGATCACAATCATCCTCCTTTTGTTTTCTGGCTAGCAGAAGTTTCGACAGGTGCTTAATGACTTGTTCCGACTGGTTTAAATAAATAATAGTTTAAAAAATTAAAAAAACACGCTTTTATAGCTAACCGAACTAAAAAATAGAAAATAATTTTTAATTACAAAGAGTTTATATTACGGTAGTAGAAGGCTAAACAATCATTCATAGTCAATCAGCTCAAAATAAAATTATAATGAAATTGAAGTAATTAACAGAATAAAGTGATTCAGAGTAAAATCGTGGGGTGCTTGATATATTATCTATTACAATTATTCTATCGGTAATTATCTTTGAGAGGAGACTTATGAAATGTAGTAAAATGCACCCCACGCTTTTTACTCCTAATTACTTTATTCTGTTAATAACTTAAATTTCATTATAATTTTATTTTGAGCTGATTGACTATGAATGATTATTTAGCCTTCTACTACCGTAATATAAACTCTTTGTTATTAAAAATTATTTTCTATTTTTTAGTTCGGTTAGCTATAAAAGCGTGTTTTTTTAGTTTTTCAAACTATTATTTATTTTTAATTTTTTAGTTCAATTTATCAATTAGTTTCTAGTGGAAATGTGATATTTCTTACGAATCATTCCGCAATCTCATCATTTCATTTAAAGCTTCACTATTTCAGCCATTTTTCCAAAGGTCTAATTAAATTTTAAAGCTTTATTGTTTACCAAATTTTGTTCCATAATATAAATAGATTGAAATTTGTGTTCTGATTATTTTGTTACGATTTAGATGCCTTTCGTAAATCACGGTTATAATATTATATGTTGCATAAATATCATATACAGTAATTTGCATGTATCAGACTCATGTACACCTACGCATGTAAGATAAGGAATGAACATTGTGAGAACGCAACTACCCTGAAAACGTTTCTGCCTCCGTTGTGCTGTGCCGAGTGCCCGAACGAAAGAACGAAAGAGTAAGTCCGAAACTGCAGGCATGCGCAGAACGCGCGCTAGCTCTATCTTTTTTACTCCACTACAGAGGATCTATAGAAGAATTTATTAATCCTGTTGGTCCTTATAAGGATAATTAATCCTGTTGGTCCTTATAAGGATAATTAATTAATCCTGGTGGTCCTTATAAGGATAATGGAAAACTATGATCAAATTATTGCATTGTCATCGGTCCTTGATACGTATGCAAAGTTTCAAATTAATCAGACTTCTGGAAATTGGTGAAAATTATGCTCAAAGATTCCGTTACATACATAGTTACAACCCAAGCTAATAAGAGCGTGTTGAAAAAAAAACTACTCAATATAGAAAAAAAACATGCATCCTCGTATAATATTTTTACGAATAGTGATAGGTGTATCGATATGTTTGAATATATGAAAAATCTCGTGATAAACGACAACCTGACTAGTGACACTACAACTTATCAAACTCAGTTCTCACTATCCCATATCCCTCATAAAAGCTCCAAAAGGGACGACAAACACGCCATGAGAAAAATTCATGGAATTTATTACTCTATCGCTAAGAATTCATGATAACCGCTGCCACTGAATTTCACCATAAGAATAGGATTCATATTTCGGAAGCAATAAAACCCGAGTAAAGGGGAAAATTGATGCCCTTTCGTACCCTCTGAGGGATTGGATTACTTCTATATTGATCAGCGGGGGCATTGTTAATGCAGTTAGTTGAATTTTATTGGCTTCCGGCTACTCTGCAAAAAAATTTATTGAGAGATCATGTAATCGCCTCGATTTTCAGGAAGATAATAACAGAATTATGAAGAGTCTACGTGATCTGTGAATTATCAAGTTATCTTCGAAAATATGATCCATAACACTGAAGTTTTTTTTTATGTATTCTTTTTCCTACGGTACATGCAATGTCAACCGTAGGAAAACCCGGAAGTTCTGCCAAGTAAGCTCGTCGAATTACCTACTAGCATATCTCTCTTTTTTTTGAGCATTTGCTATTTCATAACGCTGGAGGACCCACCTCTATATCCTTCAGAACCACCTCTATATCCTTTCATAATAAACTGAAGGGGCATAGCCCAGCTCTTCAGGTTGACTAATAGTCATTCGATATCTGAAGTTAAGCAACGCCGAGCGCGGTTAGTACTTGTATGGGTGATCATTCAGGGAAATACCGTGTCGAAAGCCTGCACAGCTGCAGCGAAATAGCATATCATAGCTCGCAGACAATATATCAATGAGCACAAGATATATTGAAGATATGCCGTCCTTCGGAGGGGACGTAAAGCCGTCGGTCCCGAGTCCATGGATGTTGGGCTCGTTAAAGATCCCTATTTATTTTTCTATTGTCTCTTTTCTTTCAATTCTCCTTTCTCACCAATCTTGCTTGCCGCCTTGAACATTTAAATTTTAGTATATAAATTATTGGCGCTGGTGGAAGAACAGAAGTGAAAGTTTGCCTTTCACATTCTGAACCAGAGCTGCCTTTTATTCATCATTGAATTCGCTTGTATCTTGATGTAACATACTCATTCTGGTGAATAATAAAAGTATTATTATTATTATTATTATTACCCTACCTCTGGTTGGAATACCAGTTTCCGGTTGGTGGTAGAAAAAAAAATTATAAACTGAAAGGATGTTTTTTTTTCATTCCAATCACAATTCACGATTTGATATCAACAGTACTGTTTTTTATTGGTAACATATTTTGCATACTTTGAGTACCTTTCAAGTGTTAAAGTGTTTAAATCTAACTTCTGAAGAAAGAACGTGTTTCAATTACCTTTCATCAACAACTCAAAGAACGTGGAGTGTGACAGTATCCAATAATTGAGAATATATGTATTCCAGAGTGAAATTCTTTACTTTGTTTCATAATGAACTGGATGTGTAAATAACACAAAAAATGATTCGAAAGTCGCTGAATAACTGAAAAATAACTGGAGAGTTTGTCTTTCCGCTTTTTTTATAACAGATATATATCTCCTGAAAGTTGCAGATAATGTGTCACTTCACACAATGAGGTAGTGGAAGATGATTGGTACATATTATAGTATAATACATATGAATTGTAGATGACTCCAAAACTGGTTATGTCCAATGATGAAACGCCTCGAGAAGTAGCAATGAACTTTGTTCAAGTAAAGACATTTTCCGATAGCTGAACTCCAATCTGAAGGAATAGGAGTGAAGGGTGTGTGTTTTCACAACGATAATGAGTTCCAGGATATATCTCGGGAAATCTAGGGAATGGAAATGACTTCAACTTTGACTTGATAGTGTTCAACTCACCGTACTGATCTTGATCACCATTTTGGTAACACACTCCTTTCACTTTATCAATCTATTATGGTTGAGTAGTGATGACAGGGGATCAGGAATGAATAGCGTTTGTTTCAGCACCAATTCAGGTGTAGTATAGTGAAATCAATGAAATTACTGACTTTTATTTATCCTCATTCAATAGCAAAATCTGTCATCGAAGACTTTCGTATGAAAGTGTTTGTAAGAATTCTAATTGCAAAGCGCGATAGGAAGCATCGACATGAGAAAATAAAGTACATTGATGAAATTTGATTTATACAAAACTTATCAGCAGGGGTGCTCAAACGGTCGATCGCGATCGACTAGTCGATCGCGAGTGCTTTTTGAGTCGATCTCGAAAACAAAATTTGTATGGTTAAAGATAAGTGCATTTGTCTCATATGCCGTGTGTCAGTTGCAATACCTAAGCGTGGGAACTTGGAGAGATATCAATCCTGCATCACACATACTTGCAGCCTCTCAGAGTCGATCGATCGTAGTCTATCAATATTGAGGTAGATCGCCAACGGTTCAAGTTTGAGCACCCCTGCTTATCATCCTGATAACCAACGGAAAATGCATGCTGGAGATTTAGGCCATGTGGCTAAGTCAAATGTGATATGTATGTAAGATCTGAGTTCTGACAAAACATTTCGTTTCTTAAGAGATAGTACAGGTAATAGGGAGCGAGCTACTCGTGTCCATAATGCATAATTAGGCAGGAGTTATTTTATTTCATAGATAGTTGCAGTCTGACGTACTTAACATAAAAACACAAAATATTTACAAAAATGGCGAACGGAAGTGCCGCCACGTTGTGAAAAACCGATGAAGATATTGGTGATGATTCTAACGACAAATTAATAGAGGCGTTACAATC
The DNA here is from genome assembly GCA_032362365.1 of Zygogramma bicolorata. NCBI lineage: Eukaryota > Metazoa > Arthropoda > Insecta > Coleoptera > Chrysomelidae > Zygogramma > Zygogramma bicolorata. The sequence continues at coordinate 12,782,565 of JAVJAQ010000137.1, read as the reverse complement.
TTTATATGCCACTGACGAAGATAACGAAGAGGAAGAGGAGAATGTAACCACCATCGAAACTTCACCACCCTCGAAACGCCAAAGAGTCAGAGAAGACATATGATTCATTTTGGTGTACTTTCGTAAAAATATATTTCACATATATTCTTCAAATAATATTCCATTTTTTATTTGCGTGTTTAATTATGGCAGTAGTTTTTTAATTAATTATAGTAATATTTAATTGTATAAAAGAAAATACAAGAAAAAATTTTAATGGGTATTCGCTATTTCTTGCAGGTAAGAACTTGAATTATTGATCATTTATTAAATCGAAAAAATTCTAAAATTCATTTTTTCTTTATTATGTATCGGATTCGCATCATTAGGCTATGCATACTTCGTTCTCAATAACCTTGTACTCTTTAGTACAACATTGAACGCGTTGTAACTTCGAAAATATTAACTTTAGAGAAAAAAGTTTCAAATAAGAGTTGAAGAAAATGTATCGATTCAGAAGTTTTATAATGAAGAATTTATTGTTTGAACAATTATTTAAAGAGATATCGGTAAAAAAGTGAATAAACAAAAAGTAATAATAATATAAGTCGTGAACGGTTAGTGCTACAAAAAAAATTATCGAATAAAACAGATAGGAAATTTAATTATCTATAAAAAAGGTCCTCATTATTGTGGGCCTTAAGTGCACGGTTACGGAGATATAGGCCCAAACGGTTTTTCACAAAATGGCGGCACTTCCGTTCGCCATTTTTGTAAGTATTTTGTGTTTTTAGGTTAAGTACGTCAGACTGCGACTATCCATGCAATAAAATAACTGCTGCCTAATTTTGCAAAACAAAATCCTCTATTACCTGTATTAGAGGTAGTAGATTAGGTTTCCGAAACCTAAGTAACGATTAAAACTGTTTTTTATTATCGCAACTTTCCAGGGTGGATTAGAAATATGCTCCATCACAATTGTATATATTTCGATATTTATTCTTCATTACTATTCCAATTATATTGAGAAATAACAATGGGTTCATTTATGAATGTGTGAGTCCGCTTTTTCTCTAGTGATTTCGAACAGTTTCCGAGGTCCGATTCAAAAAGTGAATCCAATTTCATCATACAAGTCGTACATCAAATCTTCAATAGCGATAGGAACTCGCGACCCCCAGTGCTCGTTTTCACAGTATATATTCCAGGAAAAATTCAACGTTCCATCTCAAAGGATCCTATAATCAAAGGAATGATGACGCGATGCAATCAAAATACGATTGTCCTTGTTAGACAGCAATAAAGCTTGACGCAGCTTTGAGACTGGCATATCTATATCCATATATCCAGTAATAATTCTATGTCACATCATTAGCGGACACTTGAATAGAAGTTGATTAGAACAACGGGTTGAATTGAGCTTCATTACAGAGCTGCATACACTAGTAACTAGTAGCAATACAAAATCATCATAGAGGGATATGATAGTTGAGGTTGAATTTCTACCCTTATATTATTGAGTCAGAGAACTGGAATAAGCCTAATGGAATTGGGTCTCTCAAATCAAATAATTTCACAGTGTTTCACGTTATTTTTGATGGCGCTGAATTCATGGAATTCGAATAACATTGCCTATACAGACTGTAAACATTTAAATTGAAAAATATTCAATTAATTCAATGAATTTTCATTGAACTTCTCTGGTGGAATATAATTTATGATATGAATTGGAATAATAGTAAATTCTACAATGACAGTGGATATGATGGCGATGTGACCGATATTATATGGGGAGATAATAATAATATTCTTGTTCAATTGCAGCGATACGATTTTGCTCACGTCAGGTGACTTCAGGGGAGTTAAGTCAAACCACAGAACTCTGTCAGTATTGCCCAGTTCTAGGGAATCGAACAAATTCAACAACAAAAACAAACTTCATATTATTTTACTAGCTACTCATAAAATTCTTGGTTTTCTGAAAAACACCATGAAGAAAATATTGGCTGAGCAGTCAAAGCATCGGAAATTGATGGAATTTGAAGCTTTTTATAGATATCTATAGATATTTTCACGGTCGATGCTCTTCTGAATTGTTATCAATTGTTCCACCCTTGGCAATATTTACACGGATGACTCGTAGTACAGAATTGTCACCCCTTTGTTGTGAATTTAGAGACCTGTCGGACCTCTCTTGATGAGAGATCTTTTTTCAATAGAACAGCTGAGCAGAGGTTTTTCCTGAGGCTTACAAACTTCAAAAATTCAAAGTGAATGTTGATTCGTATCTCGTGTCCCTTGATTCACGCGGTGTTCTTTGAATATTACAGTGCTTCCCTTCCGTCTGTTATATATATATATATATATATATATATATATATATATATATATATATATATAACAGACGGAAGTGAAGCTCTGTAATATTCAAAGAACACAGCAAAGACTTCAATTGAAGTCTTTGCTTGCTCTTGCTTGGTTGCTTCGTAAGGGGAGTGATTGACCAGGACGGTATGGACAGATATTCGTCTCACAGTTCTTGAGAATGAATTCAAAATGGAATTCGAAACGTCGAACAAATCAAAAGATACCTAACGGATAAAAACCCAGAAAAATTCATCTTGCATATCGAATATCCGTGAAAACATCAATTTCTACATATATATATATATATATATATATATATATATATATATATAAATATATATATATATGATTTTTCCGCCTTTCTTGGATGACAAGTCTTTCAAAAAAATATTTATGAAACAAACAATTACAATTTAATAAAGAACTAAAACTGAGACGTAGGTATAGAATAGCATGCTCCTGAAATTCTCAAAATCAGAACCTTCAAAACAAAAATTAAAAAAAAAAAGAAAAAAAAAAGACTTGACGCCGGATTCGAACGAACCACCTATAATTCCCAATGTACCTATCACGAGCATTGTCTGACAATCAACAATTTGCGCTATGTATAATATTCGACGTAAAACTTACATTTTTTCAATATATTTACTTCTTGAAAATGTCTTACCTTCTTAACTGATTTGTACCATTTTGCAAAAAAAAAGTTGTTTTATAAACGAACAATAAAATGTATACTTATACAATAAAATAATATAGTTTAGGTCGTCATAGCCGTATAAGTTATTTCATTGATGTATCGAACGTCACTTCTACTTTTCCTCCCGTGAAAGGAAAAGTACCACTTTGCTTCCTACATTGGGGCCAGGAAATGTATACTTTGGATGGAGGAAGAATAAAATCGTTTGGTTCATAAAAAAGTTTACTGATTAAACGAATCCAACAAAAGTACAGCTTATCCACAAACTCAGATAGTTTTCCAGTGGCACACTGGAAGTGTAGCCCATAAGGAAAAAAAACACCTTTTAGGAATTTATTTCAACACAGTGAACAACATAGAGTTTTTTTTTCAATCAGCATACTTCACAGAGATTGCTGGGCATATCAGTTATTAGTTCCGGGCCAAGATGGATTGAATAAGGTGTACAATCGGTATAAAACAATTTAGTACACGAAGTCTTACAATTTCAACCCTAGAGTAAGCCAGAAAAGCCACATTACTAGTGAGTCAGCTTGTGTATCCGGTTTAAGAATCTAGCATAGTAGGGGCAGCAAAACATTGGCAAATTCCGCATCATCCAAGAAACAACTAATCAGAAACATAACCAGCCAAAAGTACCAGAACACTCAGTATGAATCAAATATTCACAAGGTAGAGACTCACTACCGCATAGAGTTTCCGTTATTCCGAGTTTGAATGATTTCATCATGCCACGAAAGTCGCAATATTAAATATTCACAGCGAAATGAATCTAATTAAACCAAGGGATGCTGAGTTTTGGGTGAAGTGAATTACGAGAAAGTATTCGGGAATGAAGTTCCGAAATACGATTCTCTGAAATTTATGAAATTCCGAAGCGAGCGAAACGAAGGGTGGATTACAGAGGCGAAGAACAGAAGGAAGCCGAAAGATGTACGCGCGGGGGTTGACAAAATGGCATTATTCCGAACAACAAAACTGACTTGATGCCGAATAGTACAGGCTTGGGAGACACAGGAGGATCGAGAAGTTTTCAAATGCAGAACGGTTTTCCCATTTTGTCAATCAAGCAGTAAGTTATCAGGAATTTAAACATCACAAATACATCATCTAGTATTGTGATGTCAGGAGTAACTATTCCTACAAAGTCAAGTATCTTGATGCTAGGAATTACGATCAGTGATAATCTCTCACGGAAAAACCATGTGAGATCGATCGCTAAAGGAGCTTCACATAAACTTGGTTTTCTATTTCATACGAGGAAATACTTCACTTCTAGTCAACTTCTAATGATCTACTAGGGTCAGATACGAATTGTCTCATGTGTGGAGTTCGGCACCAAAACATTCACTGAAGCTTCTGGATTCTATTCAGAAAAAGGCAATCCGTCTTGGTGGTGATTCTTCGCTCACAGACTCGCTCACTTCATTGGAGCATCGTAGAAGAATCGGAGACTTGTCTCTCTTCTATTTATATTTCCACGGTCGGTGCTCTTTTGAATTGTTATCAATCGTTCCACCCTTGGTAATATCTACACGGATGACTCGACGGGTACAGAATTCCCACCGCTTTGTTGTGAATTTGGAGGCCTGTCGAACCTCTCTTACTCAGGGATCTTCTTTCAATAGGACAACTGAGCTTTGGAACTTCTTGCCGAAAGAGGTTTTTCCTGAGGCCTACAAACTCCAGAAATTCTAAGTGCATGTTGATTCGTTTCTCCTGTTTCTTGATTCACGGGAAGATATCGAGTTGAATTACATTTTACTTATGAAAGGAATATGAAAACATTTCTTCTCCTAGTGGTAGGAGAGCTAGTGGATCATCCTAGTAACGGTTTGTCTATAAGGCCGAGTACGGTAACCATCACTTGGCACGCATCAGCCGTGACCGTCATTAACCACTTTATTTTCGAAAGTGTACAAAAAATAAACCTTTCCGCTGTAAGCTTGAAATTCCTATACGATTTGGCGGTTGTATTAAGGTTATTGGGGTGTTGATTTGGTCATAACAAAATTGCAATTATCATGTCCGGCGGCTTTCCGGTAGGTACCTACCTTAACCAATATTTTCGATCAAAATAATGTGAGCCACTTGTTTTTTGCAATTTTTGTACTTTTTTGCATTAAGCTTCTGAAACTACAACTTTTTCATCTCTACCTTTTTTCTTGTATCTTGCTCTGTTCCTGAGAAAGAAAACTTCATTGCTTGTCCTTGGAACAACAAAATTAAAATTGTTTTCTCGCAGGATATTGATATAAAAAAATCCTACAGAACAAGATGAAATATAATATGACGTTGAAACCTGGTGAGAGTTTTTAATGATTACATATGGGATCTGTTCAACTGAAAAAGTGTCTCATTTCAACGTTGTGTTTCATCGCAAACTATCAATAAGGAAATTCGAAAGATGACTTTAGTCAAAGAGGCTACGACACTAAACCTATAATGATAGGGCTCCCAAAGGTTGAATATATAATTCGTCAACTCATTCATAGGAGAACAGTAAATGGCCATGTCTAGGACCGATCAACGTTATAACAAAATACAAAAAAAACTTTAGGTTTCTGTAATGATAGGTCTCCCGTATTGTGATTGTTCCTCAGGGAAAGCACTGCTGCCTTTTCCAAACAGTGGACAACATGGCGGCAGCGGCGTTTTAAATTCAGCCTCCGCGAAACCGATTTTGCGTTTCAAATCGGTTTTATCAGCAATCACCCGTTTTTTCTTTTTCGATTTTTATTATTGAAATACGCCAGTCAATACCACGAACAATGAATTGTACGTGTCGTTGATTGTTTAAACAATTGAAATCACATATTAAATACCAAATATTTCCATTTTTCAGCCTTTTTCATTGTTGTTTCAAATTTTTCTTGTCTTCGATAATTGAAAATATCTCTGAAAAAGTTTCAATGATCTATTCGTCATATAGAGAAACATTAAACATGATAAAATGGAATAATATTGAAATTTGGATGAGAGCAAAAAAAAATGAGGGTTTTTCAAATAATTTGATCATTCATGTTTATGAAAATATTCTTCTATACAAGCAATGCTATTTTGGCAAAGCCAAATCGTGAGTGACGATTGTTTTCGATTGCTCGTAGTGTCTGGTCAAAACAGCAACATTCGAGAGATGCGCGAAAAGATACTGCCCCTTTGGTATACGGAAAATATAAAACAACAATGAAAACTGCTGAAAAATTGAAAAACCTCACACAAAATATGCTATTCCCTTTCAACCAATCAACTACAAGTAAAATCAATTGTTTCTTGGTAGTGACTGGCGTATTTCAATAATATCGAAAAAAACCGTGAGATTGCTAATAAAACCAAATTGAAACGCAAAATCGGTTGGGCTGCTGCCGCCATGATTTTTCTAAACACGGAACAATGAGTTTTCAAAGAATCTTTGTTTTTTTGAGGAAGTCGGTGATTATAGGAAAATGGGTGCTTATCAGGGGGTGGCAGCACTGCTTTTTCTTATAGTCCTACCCCTCCCCTGTATCGAGAAACAATCACAATACGGAAGAATTTCCGCATGAAAGACAGAATCGGAAAAATGTTACGACGCAAAGTGCTTTGCCGACTCCATCTTCCTCGGAGTGAAATAATGGACACTTACCAACTTGAAAAAAGGTTGGAAATAGGCTCATTTTTCAATGATTGTGAATCGAAAACATCAAATAACTCTCGTCTACTCAGCTTGTATTAGTGAACATAAATAATAGTTATCTATGATATAAGTGTTAAAAGAACATTTTTAGGGCACGCATGTGAAGGTTTGCAGAATGAGCGTAGCATATGAGTGCCTTAAAAGGTACTTTCAACACGTATATCATACAATATTATTTCTACAAACGTTCAAATAAAGTGATTATACAGTTTGAATTGAATTTCAAAAACCTGTATTAATACATCCAAAGGAGATAATTTTAAATTGCTTCGTATATTACGGACCTTAGAAACCATTGTTGATTTAATTGTTTACGAATGTTTTGATGCATCTGTCAGACGTTTGTTAGTTTCATTTGAAACGCAGTTGAGGTTGTAGATTTTTCTTAAAATGGAAGAAAGTAATGAAAATGATCCATTTGAAGACATAGAGGCGGCGGCCAATAGAGCAACCCTCGATTTGTTCCCGAGAAAATCCATGGTTCAATACGATAGAACCTATACTAAGTTTCAGAAATAATAATAATAATAATAATAAATAATAAATGGACTTTTATTGGGCGAAGTTTAGTTATAAAAACTATTCTTACACTTAAAATCGTGTGAAGCGAAAGGCGTTTCTGGAAAATATACTGAAAATGTATTTCTGCCCTATTTTGAGGAGAAAGCAAAGGCATGGAAGGCATCATCTCTGTGGTCAAATTATTCCATGATCAAATCTATGCTACGTATAAATAGCGACGTAGATATCAGCAAATATTTTAAGCTTATCGCGTATTTAAAGCGTCAAGCAGAAGGTTACCGGTCAAAGAAATCAAAAATCCTGACTAGAGTCCAAATTGACCAGTTTTTGAAGTCTGCATTAGACGATGAGTATCTTCTAATGAAAGTAGTTGTGATTGTGGAAATATTTGGTGCTTGCCGCAGGGAGGAGCTTTGTCAATTGACTGTTGACGATGTAGAAGATATGGGTACTTCATCAATTATTGAAATACCAGATACTAAAACCAATGTTTCACGAAGTTTTACTATTATTGAAAAAATTTATTAGGATCTTTATCGAAAATATGTGACTCTTCGACCAGCAAATATCGGACACAGGCGATTTTTCTTGAAATACGTGAAAGGTAAATGTACCAGAAATCCGGTTGGAATTAATTCGTTTGGGAAAATTCCTGCTGCTATAGCAAGATTTCTGGAACTTCCAAATCCGAAACTTTATACGGGGCACTGTTTTCGCCGGTCTTCAGCGACCTTACTTGCCGATGCTGGCGCAAATTTGACGACAATTAAGCGTCATGGGGGGTGGAGATCTTCAACTGTTGCTGAGGGGTACATCGAGGATTCTTTGGAAAATAAGAATTTGATTGCCCAAAAATTGCTGACGTTGCAGCGAACATTACCAACAACATCAATCCAACAACAAACATCCGAAGAAATTGTGGCCTCAACTTCGACTGGAAATTCAATTATTTCTACGCATCATTCTTCCCTAGCCATGGAAAATGGTAAAACAGCAGTGCAAGAAATCAATTCGTCAAATTGCACAAATTGTACTATTGATATCAATGTTAATAAATAAAATCTGAATATTTTGACGTTTGCTTTCAAAATCTGACAATTCACTTTTGACAGCAGTGCCATAAACATTTTAAGGCACTCAGTGCCTTAAAGTGACATTCTTGAGGCTTCTATGGAGTGCTGAAAATGGCATTTTTAACACGTTTGTAAAAAAAGAATATATTTACAACCATATATGTAATGCTGTCATAACTAACGTCATTGAAGGTTGGAAAGTGTCACATTTCACACCTCTACTTCCCGCCCTCATTTCATCTATTCTAGACTTTATCTGTCATTTATTGACTTTATCTGACATTTATATCGGTGACAATTGTATACCCCGTAATATTTTAGATATGTTCTGAACATAACAGAGATTTACTAATTTTAATCGAAATATAATGGTTGTCAATGAAATAGAATATGAACCTCAGTGAGAGGTTTCATTCCTGTCTCAAGAACATAGCTAAACTCGACGCTTTGCGTCTCTGTTAATTAACACCCCGTTTCGACGATGCAATTCTGTCGGTGCAACTTCTCGCGGCGTCTTGTCGCTGCGAGATATGTCATGAAGCTGTCAGTTAGCATTGCCAATATTTAAAAATAGCCCCGAATGTTACCAAGATGAACGACTACATTATCACAATTGATATAAAATTTCATTCATTCCTAATAATTGATATTGGGATTAAATCACCTTATTACTCAACTTGATTCCTCAAATCTCGAGAAATAATTGAAATGTTCAAGATCAATATTCTTCACAATGATGCCACAACATATCTGTGGTTTGCGGCAACAAATTCACCATAGAAATAACTGAGTCGCTGCAACTCATCGCACCAAAAAAGATTCGTGCAACACGAAAAACTTGCATGAACACATGCAATTCTCTGGAGTTGCAGCGACAAACTTGCATCGTCGAAAGAGGCTATAACTGATCTCACGACAGGAATGAATCACTTCCCACCTCGGAGTGTAATGTACTATTTCTTCTCATACGGTCAGTATCATACCTCCCTCACGAAGAACCAACCCCTGACGAACTTTCCAGGTTGTCTTCCTTACGGGCATTTATCACTCGGAATCTCGGTAATTTGTATTTACTCGGTAATTTTTGCGGCCGAGGGAAACGTAGCAATAAATTTCCTCAAAATTTAGACAATAAATTTTCTAGCCGAGATGTAATTCTATAGCAACACATGCTATAACAGACTCAAATATAAATTAAGAGCCGCATTATTGCCGACTAATTGCGCCTGAAAGTCGAAGCCGTCTCGCAAGGGTGCTTCTTTCCTTGGCGGTAACGGGGTTGTGGCGGAATTTTACACACTGCCCCCATTAAATACTTCACTGAGGCAGTCAAGGGAGAATTTGCAATGATTATGAGCCCGAAGTTGGGTTTCAGATATCACTTAGGGCAAAGTAACGTGACTATTTACTTTCAACAGTCCAGTCGAGTTGTAATTTGGAATAGACACCACGGTGGTTAAGAGTGATTTTTTTTGGATATGCTCAAATTGTTATTTATGCACCAAGGGTAGAAAGTAGATATTAATACACTGAGGGCGACTATCTATATCCATACTGCATACTATTCGGGATACTTGTTACTAATAGTTACTTCTGACATCTGAATACTATGAATTCAATAGAGAAATTCAGATAAACGATAGCAGGGCCTCCTTTCTACACTGCCGTCTTGTGGTTTGCCTCCTCAGTTGTGTGCTGTGATGAAGAGTTTCTTGTTCGATAGGTCTCTGTATGTGGTTGTTGATGGGGTTTCATCTGATATTCTCCGAATAAATGCAGGTGTTCCACAGGGTTCAGCCCTGGTGCCCGCTTTGTTTCTGCTTCATGTCAGTGATTTGCTCGAGAAAACATTTTGTTCAATACATAGTATTGCGGACGACAGTACTCTTGATACTACTTTCTCTCCCAAAGTCCCCATACCAGCTCGAGAAACAAAAATTCAAAAAAACATTCACGTCAATGAAATCAACGACGACTTGGTAAAAATAATAGAATGGAGTAACATGAAATTGGTGGAATAATGCTACGAAAACCCAGGCATGTCTCTTCTCAAGAAAAGCCGATCAATCATTATCTAGTATTCAGATGTCAGGAGTAACTACTCCTACAAAATCAAATATTTCGATGTCAGGAATTACGATAAGTGATAATCTCTCATGGGAAAACCATGTGAGTTCGATCGCTAAAAGTTCTTCCCAGAAACTTGAATTTTTATTTCGTGCGAACAAATACTTCACTTCGCGTCAGCTTCTAATGATCTACAAGGATCAGACACGACCTGACCTGTCTTGGAATATGCTTCTCATGTGTGGAGTTCGGCACCAAAACATTCATTGAGGCTTCTCTATTCTATTCAGAGAAGGGCAATTCGTCTTGTTGGTGATTCTTCGCCCACAGACTCGCGTACTTCATTGGAACATCGTAGAATGGTCGGAGACTTGTCTGTCTTTTATAGATACTTTCACGGTCGATGCTCTTCTAAATTGTTATCGATCGTTCCCCCTTGGCAATATCTACACGGATGACTCGACCGAATTCCCACCCCTTTGTTTTGAATTTGAAAACCTGTCGAACCTCTCTTGCTCAGGGATCTTTTTTCAATAGAACAGTTGAGCTTTGGAACTCCTTGCCATAAGAGGTTTTTCCTGAGGCTCAAAAACTTCAGAAATTCAAAGTGAATGTTAATTCGTATCTAACGTCCCTCTAATCACGCGGTGTTTTTGAACATTACAGGGATCCACTTAGGTGTGAATCTTCATATGAAAAAAAAATAGATGAGGATAGATCAGCTTTATTTAAGAAGAGACATGCGTGGGTTTTGCCAACATCAAATTCCACAAGTTGATGTTACACCATTATATTATTTTTGCCAAGTCATCGTTAATTCTATTGATGCTAATGCTTCTCTCAATTTTTGTTTCTCTTACTAGTGAAGAGACTTTGAGAGAGATTTCTTGAGCACCAGATGAAAAACAGACCCTTTTCTAAGGAACAACGGAGTAAAAACATCCGAAGACCGTCCCAGTCGGCTAACTTGTAATGCCAGACACGATGTATGGGTAAATTACAATTAAATTACCAGGGAGGGTGGAATTTGATTGGCAAATTGACTATTCGTATCAGGAATACGAGTGGGTTGATCTGTTAGTTGTTCCTAATAATTAGTAATAGCAAATGCCTCTGCCTGTCGTCCTGTCGTCCACTTTTGTTAGAGAATTCAAGCCATGACAAATTATGGATATTAAAATTGTCCAATATGGTGACTTCAGCAGTTGGTTTTCTTCAATGAATTTCGATCCTTTCCGATAGAAATTCGAACAGTATGTCGGGAAAGTCATTGTTAAGTGATAAATAAAGGGAGCAGGCATATTAAGTGTGCTGATGATTGTCAACTTCGAACCACATCACGTCAACATTTTTTGAATCCAGTTCTTCTTTATGTTATTGCATCAGAAATATGAATAGTCGGAAAAGATCGCTAAGGATTTTAATTTCAACAATGAAATAACAATAATGAATTAGTATGACCTGAAATATCAACCCCAAGACTGTGATTTTTTTCCATAAATTGTAAAAGCAAATGTTCAACTTCGAGTATACTTTCAAAGGTAACCTGTAAAATCGGTCCAAAAAATATGTCACCCCAGATCTATTAGGTGCAAGGAGAGTTTGCGATTTTCGTAATAACATAGTAAACAACTGGATTTTTCGAAAATTCACGATATGAATCTCGTTTTATTTTAAGTGACAACATTGTCTCCAGTCCTCTCAAAGATACTCAAAGATATGTGACTGTATCACCAGTATTTGGACTATTGATCAATCTAAACACGACTCACTTATATTTCGTTGATTTTCACTACGGAGTGGATCCACTTACCTGAAAATGAAAAATATCGTTATTCAAATGGCCCATCCAACATAAATAATAAATATCCACCAAACAAGTTTTTTCAACTGCACCTCAATCAAAATAATAATTTATATTACCCTTATCCAGAAACAAAATACGAATTCTGCAACTAATATAACATTTGCATCGGAGTTTCCAGGGGTAATTTTTTTCTCATAACTGTGTGATATGAATCGACAAATGTGGCAAAGGACTGATGGAACCAAACGAATAACCATGCGTGATTGATAATCAAAACGGGGAAATACCTGTGGTACGGCAGTTTATACCGAATCAAAAGACAGCAGCTATACCTGAGATATGAAAAACAGGGTTTGAACTTGATCGATGTGGAGTCGAAAACTATCTCCTTTTCCGTTAATACACTTATAGGTAACAGCGAAAAAATGTAATACAAGACTCCGCCCTGGAGCCAACTAAGGAATAACTCTTTCTCACATAACAGGCTGAGAAACATGAAAATAGTACTGGACAACTTGAATGTGCCAGTTAACTCGATGAACACGAAAACACTTCACAATGAAATACAGGAAGATAAGAAATGTGTTCCGTATATCCAAAAAAAATATCCCAATAACAAGTGGGCAACGATATGGAAAAATATACCCAACACGAATATTGACACAGAGTGGCGGACAGCAGTTTATAAAGCAATGAATGATATATATCCCTGTGGAGTGAAAACTGCACGACACAATATGTCCAGTGATTCGGTATGTCAGATATGTAACAGAGTGGGCACTAAGATGTATATATACTGGTGTTTCTAATGTTGCGATAAACCTGTGGACAAGGCGTGGTAGTTCATCAGTGGCCATGAGGGAGCGCTGGTTATCAAAAATTTCTATTAATTTTCGTGATCACTCGATCCATGGAACACGCTGTTGCCAATTCTGATGTTTTTGTAGTTTTTGTAAAAGGATAGATAATTTATTGGGACTGGATATGTGAGGTTGTTGAAAACACCAAAATGCGCCAAATTTGTGTTTAGCTTCATGCGTTATTTATTCCATGTAGTTTGAAAATAATTTCTCAGTTGGAATAAATTTGCATTGTGTTGCTACTGATCTGGACCAGAATTCGCAACGACATGGCCACTTGGCAACACAGGACTGTCATCTCCACTGCAAGAGTGCCGGCACCTGGCGGATTTTTTGCAGTACTACTACGCCTACATCATCAAATTTTTCATCGAGTTGTCCATATCGGTAGTCTGATTTGCTGACAACCTCTTATATGGAGTAAACACACCAGTATATAGCCACCTTAGTGGGCACCTTGATGCACAGGATCAGAGAATGTCCAAGGGCGGAAGAGGTTTGGCAGTGGAGTTTGGAGAAGGCATTGGCCAACTGCAATAAACCTGTTGATGTAGATCTAACTAACCTATTCGAATATGTATTCAAAGCGCCTAGACAAAATGTGCGGACTTGGTTCCTAAGTGGCATGATATTCCATAACATAGAACAGAATTACGTATTGATAAATTATATTCAAATCTTGAGACTGAATCATTATAGAATGATAAATAGCAATAGAATAGAAAAATACGATGAAGGATTTTTTATGTTTTAGACCTCAACTTTTTCTAGCATTATCTTACTTAGTTATGGTTTCCATAACACTTGTATTACCCTTATTGTAGATACTGTATAGATGTTTTGTGTAAATGAAGTTTCAACAAAAATAAATCAATGACAATTTTCGATGTAGAAGTAGAAACATTCACTTCTATCGATGGAGATCACACAGTAGAATGGAACGACACTAAAATTATGACGAAACAGAGCAATGGTACGGAACGAATTAAAGGAATCTGCTTTCATCAAGCTGTCTGGTGAAGAATGTACTTCTATGAGTTCGCTTGATATGGATCGCGGATGGCTGCCCCTGGAGGAGAAAATGTTATGTGAAATTTGAAATATTTGACAAATTTCAATTACGAAGATTGCCTACAAGAGATATTTGCATTGGAACACGAATTTGCGTATAAGTTTTGAGAATGGAAGCGGATTTAGTTTCCAAAACGGTAACGATGAGTATTTTCATTTATATATTGATTCTTATTATTTTTTTTTTAGTCAAAATTTGAGTTATACGTGAAGTTGCTGACTAATTGGACTTGTTCTATCCAGAAAGAACTGTTTTTCAATAGACGCAGCAACTTTTCGGGATAGATTAAAAATCTGCCTTTCTACACCTGTGTAGATTCCAATATCAATACTCATTTTTTTTTCAGATTGTGGTATGTTACAAACCCAGAAACTACGGATCTTGAAGATATTCAAATGTTTGTGATAATTTTGGCGCTAAACGCTCCTAATTTCAATATTGACTCGTCGAAGGGAAATTCTAGAAGAACCAGAAACTTGACGGTCCAAAAACAAAAACATTGAAACCGTAACCCACGCGAACACGACATGATCGAAACAAATCCAATGCCTGTAGTATTTCAATCCGGGAGTCTTATTTCAATCACATATCCAACACCGCTTTGTAAACAACAAAATGCCAATCAAACCTGCACGGTAAAACCTCGAGCCAGGCAAACGCAAACATGAATAACAAAGGGCATTTGTGAGGCGGTGCTTGCTGCGAAACCAAAGTATTCAAGAAAAAGAAACTCCTGCAGTGAAGGGAAATGAATATAGGATTTCAAAGTTCCGAACTGTCAGGGGCATCGTTGAAGGGTAACTTGATATGATTCTTCGAATAGAAACCAAATAACGTTATAAATTTTTCTGGGAGCAGTAGGAAAAGAAAAATTTTTCAAGTTCACCTGAAACGTAAATGCAAAGATTTGAAAATTCATAATCGCCTTAGGGGAAACGCTATAGTGGAAATATATGTATTTATTTAACAAGTTTACATCCAGCAGGCAGAGAGCCCGGTTACAGGTAGGTGTACTTAATAATACATGAAAAAACTCATTTGCTAGTAATACAAGGTAGCTGAAAATCATATATAGAATTGAGTCGAAAAGGTTACGTTTGAACTGTGCAAATGACAGAAAGAAAATATCCATATATATATATATATATATATATATATATATATATATATATACAAAACTGTAGTATTTTTGGGTGAACAGCAGAACGGAAGTGTACTCTTATAACACCAGTTTTTCCAATATTTCGTTAATGTTTATTACCATCTTCAGGGAAAAGCTACAAAATTATCATTTTAAGTTATCACATCAATATAGTCAAATCAAATACTACTTTCCTATATATATATATATATATATATATATATGCTGGCTGGAACTTCCGGTTGATCTGCGTCTGAAATGGTTTCCTTGTCTACGTTACGGCTCCCATTTCGGAGCCATGAGTGCCTTTGCGTCTAGGTCTGAGTCGTCTCACTAACTGGATTTCATCACTGGAGATCGAGGATTGAAGGATGGTGGGATTCAAGGGTTCATTAGTAATTATGGCAGGATCACGGATTGGACGGTCGATGGGAGGTTCGAACGGATTAGTACTCAAGTCGGAGTGAATGGAAGTATGTCGGACCAAAAGTGGTTTCGACGTATTGGGGAGTCTTTGGGAGTCGTTGCGTTCATTGAGACAGTTGGGACATTTATCGATTTTGATGGCTTCAAGGGTATCTCTGGTTTGGAAGGTTTGGTGTTTTCGAAATCTATTTTGTGGCCTGTTTCTAAATGATGTTGAAATAATGCTGAGTTTGTGTCAGAATTACGGACTGCTAGTTCGAGTTCATATGCTCTACAGGACACTCGTCGGTTGGTCTGGCCGATGTATGTTCTGGGACAATTAGAGCATGGTATTTCATATATTCTTTGGGTGTCATTAGGGATTGTGTCGAAGGTAGGTGGATATTTGGTTGTTAGCTGTGGAAATGGTTTCGATTTCATGTCGTGTCAGAATTCAACTTATTTTATGAGTTACACCATGAATATATGGAAGGAAAGCTTTTTTACGATCAGGTTCGTCCTTCGGGGGTCTAGTGTGAAGATCACGGGTTTGCTGAAGTTTATTAGACTTGTGGATTTGGGAATCGGAAAAATCGTTTTGGGTGAGTGCGGATTTGAGCTTTTCCATTTCATTGGATCTATTGTGGTTATCGGTGAGTTTGAAGGACCTATGTATGAGGGAATCCAGAACCGAATTCAATTGTGTTGGGTGATGATGAGACTTGGCATTGCGGTACCGGTTTGTATGGGTCGGTTTGCGGTAGACGGTGCGAGTGAAAGGATTGTTGGACTTCCTGATGAGAACATCCAAGAATGGGAGGCAGTCGTCCTTTTCTATTTCCATAGTGAAT
Source organism: Zygogramma bicolorata (assembly GCA_032362365.1). Classification (NCBI taxonomy): domain Eukaryota; kingdom Metazoa; phylum Arthropoda; class Insecta; order Coleoptera; family Chrysomelidae; genus Zygogramma; species Zygogramma bicolorata. Next base: position 12,766,048 of record JAVJAQ010000137.1, on the reverse strand, counting down.
TGTATGTTGGGGTGAATGGTGTTGAGGTGGGTCAGGAATGTTGGTAGGGTTTCAAACCCATGAGGCCAAATGGCAAAGATGTCATCTACGTATCGAAGCCAGCAAGTAGGTTTGAGTTCAGATGTGTCAATGGCTCTATATATATATATATATATATATATATATATATATATATATATATATATATATATATATACCAAGTGTAAAGTTGTTATTATTACTACAACTTTACACTTGGTACCCCTGGGTAGTTGGTGATTTCACTTTCATTTTCATTGTGTGTTGGCAACGAGGTCACAGGAAACTGTAATCGTTGGTCACTTGTCAACTTCATTCCCTTCTCAGTCACATAATTTCCGTTCGAATTGCAAATATGGTTTCCAAGGTCCGTTAGGAGATACAACTTCTCCCATATTTTCATTCTTTGACTTGTTTGATTTCTCATATTTTTAATTGAAGTTTTGAATTATATTTGTACCATTACGTCGATGTGTTGTGATATGTTGTCCTTCATGTTTGTATTAAAAAAGGGTTATTAATCCCATATTCGTCAGTAAGCACATGTTAAAGAAATTTTCTTTTCTTACAATTTTTCCCAATTCATTGTAGAGTTCCTGATGAAGAGCCAATAAAGATTCGAAAGCTTGAACAGAATAAAGAGTTCACTTTGTTCCAATTCCTTGTCGACTGCACACCCGAATATTAAAGGGATTTTTCTTTAACTCAGACAGTCGTCTAAACTCCTCACATTTTATATATATATATATATATATATATATAATGAGTGAGACAATATTTGGGTATGCAGCAGGCCAAAACAGTGTACTCTTATAACACAGATTCCAAGCTTTCGATAATCTTTATTATCATCATCAGGGATGCTACAATATGGTGATGATGATAATAAAGATTATCGAAAGCTTGGAATCTGTGTTATAAGAGTACACTGTTTTGGCCTGCTGCATACCCAAATATTGTCTCACTCTTTCCTAACTAGTCAGCAAACAAGACTACCCTTCCCTATATATATATATATATATGTAGTGAATCTTTTGGGGTTGCAGTCAGTTGTGTTGGGCTATATCACGAAGAAAACTCTTTGTTATTCGTCAAGCTTTCGGCAATCTTTATTGCCTTCTTCAGGACGTCTATAATACATAACACTTTATCATATGATAATAATATATCAGGAATGGTTACTTACTAACGTGAGATTGAATAATATGAAAGAGGCAAAAATTGTACATGAAAATATGAAGGTGACGTTTAAATGAATTTAGACATATGATATAATTTTACTTCTAGATTACGGTGGAGAAGTCGAAATAGAGGGTGATTTTTTCTTATCCTTCTCATACTTAATCAAAAAGGTGTAAATTTTGCTAAGACCATTTAAATCTGTTTTTTTTGTTCATGGAATGGTCATTATTATTTATATGTATCATTTCTAAAAATACACGCTTAGAAAGATTTATTTCACTATCCAAAATTTCAGCTTGTCCGTAATTCATACGGTGATCTCTGTTATTGACATGTTCTGATAAAGCACAAGAATTTACATTTCTTCTACAGTCACTTTTATGAGAAATGATACGACTGTTGAGTGTTCTAGATGTTTGGCCAATGTATGATTCAGGACAATCCATATAAGGAATCTTATAAATGACATTTGATCTATTTTTAATCGAAATTGGAGTCTTTATTCTACTATGTAATTTGGAAATTGTTACGATATTTTTCTTTGCTATTTTAATATTGTCTTTTTGAAAAATATTTATCAATTTTGGGTTTCATTCCGTGTTCTGTGGTTTTGATCCTCTGAAGGATAATTCTCACAACGTTTCGGCAAAGTCTCATTTGCCATCTTCTAGGTGATGTCTTGAGTTTCGATCTCCGAACTCGACTAATTAATTCGAGTTCTACTTCTCAATATATAGGGGTGTTCATTGATGGTATCTTTGATCTGGGCCCCTCCCACTTTCTTCGTTGGTCCGCCTGCATTTGTCATTGTGTCTGGGTAATTACGTGGTAAGGTCCGATATTGTTCCTCTGCTGTAATCGGCTTGTCTTTGTTTAGTGATATAATGGATTACCACGTTCTTGGTAATCTTTGGGCGTAGTCTCTCTTGTTCATGCTACTCGGTCGTTTCTCAATGTCGATAGCCTCTCTGATTGTTCGAGAGTAGAAGTTTTCATCGCTTGCTAATGTTTTTGTGTTTTTGAAATTGATGGTATGTCCTGTCTCCAATACGTGATTGAAGATGGAAGATGTGGTAACTTTTCCTTTCACTGATAGCTCATGTTCATCCTTGCGTACGTTGATCCGTCTGTTGGTCTGGCCGATGTAGGACTTGTTGCAGTCTCGACATGGTACTTCGTTAACTCCCTGGGACTCCACTGGTATCTGGTCCTTCGGATAACGAAGTATCGATCTTATTGTACGTTCTGGTACGAACGAAACTCAAGACATCACCTAGAAGATGGCAAATGAGACTTTGCCGAAACGTTGTGAGAATTATCCTTCAGAGGATCAAAACCACAGAACACGGAATGAAAAAACAACGCATCATACTTCGTCCGTGAGAATCTTCATGCTAACATATATATATATATATATATATATATATATATATATATATATATATATATATATATATATATCTGTTTTTCGGCTGGGGTAGCTTTTATGTTGTTAGATCTCATTAATATTTTCATAAGAATATTTCTCGGAGAGAAAATTTACTCATTTCCGATCCCGTTCCTCGGAATAATATTCCCTATTTCGCTTGAATAGAATTAATAATATATGGCAATACCCATATTTTACGTGCATAATCTGAAATATTTTCTCACGAAATAAAACGTAATAAAAGCTACGAACATGTTACACTCAATATCGACTATTTTCATCGAAAACTATCTGGTTTATTTCATTTTCGTATTTCACATCGCACAACGTACATATTTCAATGCATGTGTGATTCCATCGAATCGAAACGATTGTGCTGAAAACCAGCTACATACAATTCCATATTTTATTATTGGGACATAACCATTTCTGAATAAAACATTTCGCTATACTACTTCCATTTATGGTACGGCAATTCAGTTCACTCTATATTGCGTTCGTTCAAATCGAGTTCTCAACAGTCTATCAGCTGAAAGCTGTTGACATGGTTTCCCAGTTATTTTCTCTTTCATCTACATTTGATGAAAAAAATGCACATGAGCCCGATGAAGAGTTGAAATAGAACACGGATGTACCATGGGTGAAGTACATTGACGTGAAGAAGGAGCGTAAGAAGAAAGAGGAACCGTTTTGGGGCTGTATTCTAGAGATAAATTTATATAGGACGTTATGTTACAGCATTATTAGCGAAGAAACTGTCTAGTGTCACCTTTTTGATTTGACGTTTGAGCGATATTGTCAGTGTGTATGTCCTCAATCATGTTTTCATGGTTTATTCCATAGTCATTCGTCTTATGGTATTCTTCTTTGGGGTGATTCGTGTCACTTTAGGGAAGCATTCATTCTCCAAAAGAGTGTAATCAGAATAATGGCAGGAGTTCATCATCGTGAACATTGCCGCCCTCTTTTCATCAATTTTCAAATCATGCCACTTCCTACTTTATATCTTTATTCGTGTTTATTAGAAATTCATGAAACTAAGCATGAATACTACTAATTTGATTTCGACTCCATTGTACAGACTCCAGATATCGCAAAAGAATTCTCTGGACATACACTTATATAACAGACTACCTTCTAGAATGAAAAGTTTGGCTTTCATTCAATTCAAAGTAAAAATTAAAAATCTTCTGTTGAAACATTGTTTTTATAGTGTCAATGAGTGATTGTTTCGAACAAGAATGAATTTGAATCTATGTGATGAATACAACACACCTGAATGTTTATTCCTAATCAGTTACTATTGTGTCTATAATCATTTAATCTGTGTTTTACATTTTATCTGTTTTGCTCTTGACTAAGATGCCTAGAAATCCTGGTGATTCAACTGATTGGATTTTGTTTAGATTTTTGTGGCGAAAAAAACAATCGACGCTTTTGAAGATTTTCCCCTATTTTTTCGGTAGAGGGCGATATGTTTCCATTTTTCAAATTTGATGACAAGTGTCAAGTTGATTGTCATATTGTCATGTCACTTTGAAATTTTGATGTGTTACGATATTTTTTTCGTGTTTATTCGTTGATTTCATTGCTTTTAAATATCGAAACGTTGTTACTGGTATCTCATTGGCCACCCATTATCCCTTAGGTTGTGATCTCTTCTCACTAGCCAATCATATGAAAGTGGAAAAACCCGACTGCACATTTTCACTTAGTGCAAATTTAGCTTCAGACAACACTGACAAGAGCGTGTTGGCGACATCTGTACATATTGTACGGACACCTTCAAAAGCTCAATTATCCACCAAAAATCAAGCAATCTAGATTTCGCCACTTTTATCCCAAACTTCTACAGGTATAAGTAAACACACCAGGGTTTTCAGGCATCTTACTCTTGACGTTCCACTATTACATTGTATATTAAAATACAAAATACTTCCACTTCTGTGTTGGTTGAACACAACAATACAGTAGTGTCAGGTAAAAACCATAAAGAACAGACAAAAAGGAAGCAATAGCACCTAAAGGCTGTTTCCCAACCAGAAGAGGTTAGACAACAATCTTGTTCAAGTGTCCCGGATATATTTATCATCATACCGAATAAGTATTTAAACAGTACACTCGAAACGGATTCTTTCAATACACTTAATGTTTTGGTATATGCCCGAGGAGCAGAAAAACTGTTTTATAAGAAAAATATTGAAAAAAACACAATATTCAAACTACATACTACAAAACATTTGTTGTACTTACTCATTGATAGAACAAATTCATCTTTGTCGAAAGGATATATTTAGATAATATTGGAGTTAAGGCTGGTTGGGATGATTCCAAATAGATGTTTGGATCTTGATAGAAAGACTGGATCTCGAGACAAAAAGGGAGATACCTATCCAATATAATCGAGCGTGGCTCTTCTACGCCTCCGTAGAAATGGAAAAACCTGTTCAAGAAGAAATTGAATTTGAATGAAATTTTTATAGATGTACTGGGCCTGTTGGCTGATCCTCCACCCTGAACATGTTAAATTGACGATGGTGAAAAAATTTATCATATGGCTGATTTTCAAATTTTCAGTTATCCCAAAAATACTCATATCGATATACATTTTTCATGGCGAGTGTAAAAAAAACAAAATCGAACTATTTTATTTTGAAAATTCGCACATCGAAAAACATGTGTTCCAAAGTGAACTTTCAAGTCTCGCTTCATGATGAACTGGATGTATATATAATATACTAGCTGACCCGGCCACGCGTTGCTGTGGCTAAAGTTTTTGTTATATTACATTATAGTAAACAATCTAAGAGGAACAATAAGAGAACATCAGTCACGGAGTCCACTATGCTTTTTCACACAGATGGTATTTGTAGAAAAATATGGTGATCTCCTTATTTGACTTTCTACTACTATAACCCTTTAGTACAATGAAATTATTTACGAACAAAGACGAAAATGTTGATGTTGGTATACAAATTCACTGGATTGAGATTTGAAGGGGAAGTACGTTGAACACAATTAATTAAAATGTTCTTACACTTGATATTAAGCAGAAAGCAATAGGTACAAAATAAAAATTTATCAGATTTATTATTTCCATTTAATTTTATAACAAATATAAGTATACTACAGTATGATACAGTAAATAACATGTGACGCTTAAACTCATGAATGAGGTAGGCAAGGCAGACAGTCTTAAACTTTTAAACATTAATATCTATTTTTTTGAATTATAAATACTATCAATTTCAATTTAATTTAACACCAATCGGTGCACAATGTTTTTGGTTAACCTGTCTTTAGCTAACACAAATAGATTCGACGGTTTCCCAACACGTGAACACGCAACATATAGTTGCCCATGAGAAAAACATGGATTTTCCAAATCTAAACCATTTGTGGTTGTGCATGACCTTCTGCTGTCCTGATTCTTTGAGCTGGATTTCTTGATTCAATTTGTTCTGCCAGCTGATGGGCTCAGCAGCGCCATCTATTGATTACTTACTCAACCCAGTCGAAAGGTATCGACATCTTGATTCAATTTGTTCTGCCAACTGATGGGCTCAGCAGCGCCATCTATTGATTACTTACTCAACCCAGTCGAAAGGTATCGACATCTGTTAGAATCATTTGGAGTTAACAAATAATTGTGACTGTCAAATAATAACAGACAAATAATTAGCAATAAATTAAAATTGCGACTATAATTTGAGATTTAAACTATCCTATCTCTCAAGTTGGATCGAACTGCACATGGTGTGCGAATTTTATTATAATCGGTTAAGTGGTTTAGGAGTCCATTGAGGTCAAACATTGTGACACGAGATTTATATATATTAAGATAAAACATTTCTTTTGTGTATGAATATTCACACCAAAGGGAAGCCCTGAAATGTTAGAAGAACACCCCGTGAATCAAGGGACAGGAGATACGAATTAACATTAACTTAAGTTTGTAAGCTTCAGGAAAAACCTCCCTCGACAAGGACTTCCAAAGTTCAGCTGTTCTAATGAAACAATATCACTGAGCAAGAGAGGTTCGACTGGTCTCCAAGCTCAGAGCAAAGGGGTGGGAATTCCGCAATCGTCAGGTCATCCGTGTTGATAGTGCCAAGGGTGGAAGTATTGACAACAATTCAGAAGAGCACCGACCTTTGAAATATCTATAGATGAGAGACAATAAGTCTCCGACACATCTAGGATGTTCCAACGAAGTGAGCAAGTTTGTGAGCGAAGAATCAACAACAAGACGAATTGAATACTTTGAACTTTCTCTGGATAGAATCAATGTTTTGGTGCCGAACCCCATACATGAGAACTATGTTCCAAGACGCCTTGTAGATCTTCAGAAGCTCACGAGAAGCGAAGTATTTCTTAGCAAGAAATAAAAATTCAAGTTTCCGGAAAGCATCCTTAGTTATCGATCTCACATGGTTTTCCCATGAGAGAATATTACTGATCGCAATTCCTAGCATCGAGATACTTTGTTGGAATCGTTACTCCCGACTTCTGAATATTGGATAAAGATAAATCGGTTTTCTTTGAGGAGAGACATCTCTGAGCTTTCCCAGCATTAAACTCCACCAAGTTGTTGTTACCCCATGCTATTATTTGACTATTGACGCTGATGCCTCTTTCAATTTGTGTTTCTCGCGCTGATATGGGAACTCTGGAAAGAAACTTGTATGAACAGTACTGTTGTCCGGCTCTCAGTGTCAAATGTCTGGCTTTATATAGCACCAAGTCCGGCTTTTGTATTCCACGAGACGGAAACCGTATCAAGTTGATTCAGAATTCCGATGAAAAAGTTGGTCAGACAGTTATGAGCGGTTAATACATTCACGGGTTTTTCGGATTCCCCATTGAAAACTGCTCTCTCCAAGCGTTTCCGGAGATAATTCCAAACGAGTATAATGATGAAAGAAAAAACGTACACTCGAATATGACCAGAAATGCAAAGTAAACGCTGAAAGCTATACCTCCATGAAATAGCGTTCAACTAATCCAAACCCAAATGAGCTCCTAGCTCCAGCAGTCCACAAATTCGCGCTTATATCTTCAATTAGCGAAAATCGGTGTGATTTGCAGGCTATGCCGGATTAACTTTCGATTTATTGCCGGCCAGAAATAATCGGTCGTTGCTAGCAGGGCACCAGCAAACTCCAGAACAGTCCTGATTAAATTTTAATTTAGTTACATAGTTAGGCGGTAAATTACACAAAAACTTTACATATTATGGTGAATGTTCGGTTTCATCGGAAAATATATCAAAGCACATAACGTATTGATGGCGTTATGGGAGTAAAATAGAGGTACATTTATCCCAAGAAACATTACATGTTTATGTACAGGGATCTCATAAAAGTATTACTACATCTATAATTTGAATAATACATATATTAACTTACTATAAAGAAAAAACAAGAAAATGAAGCAGTGAAAAAGGATCAAAGCCTCAAAATGAAAAAAAAAGATATGCTTGCCTAATCAAGCAGAAAGGATTTTAATTTTTTTTTGAATTTGAAAATTGACTTATTCTCGTTAATTTCTGTAGGAATGGAATTGTAAATAGCAATTCCCTCATGATATACTGATATTTTACCAAAATTAGATTTAACAGTTTTGATACATAATAATTTATTCTGCCTCGTAGAATGATCATGTGTGTTACATATCTCAGTGAAAATAATATTATTTGATGTTTTCATTTCATTTTTAACAGAGTAAATGAAACAGCAAATCTTCAGTTTATAAAGAGAATTCATATCTAACAAATGATTTGGTTTGTAAAGATTTTGTATCGGCTCTATACGGTAATTTATATATGCATTTAATTGATTTATTTTGTAAAGATTTCAATGGTTTTAGAATCGAGCAGTTTGCTGTTCCCAAATAGATATGAGATACTGTAGGTGTGAATAAATCAGACTGAAATATACCGTGTGTCACAGACTCATGGTACACCCACGTTTTCTCCTTTGTTTTTCTAGCTATATTTTTGAGATTCGGAACATCGAATAAGCTCACTGAACAGCATTTCTCGACATATCTGAAAGAAAAAAACAACTTCCAATTTTTCCGGAAATGACATCAACTTTCGATTCTTGAATGGGACACCCTGTATATGGTTACATGATCGGCTAGGGATGATCATGAGGAATCCAACGATACCAGGTTTGATGATGTTATCTCCAATGACTGCGGAGATATCGCCATTTATATTATCCATGAGCTCAATGAGTGGGAGAGAGAATTGGATTGACCCGCCAGTAAAGTTTCTCTCTCCTACTCGTTGCGCTTATGGATAATATAAATGGCGATATCTCCGCAGTCATTGGAGATAACATCATCAAACCTGGTATCGTTGGATTCCTCATGATCATCCCTAGCCGATCATGTAACAATATACAGGGTGTGCCATTCAAGAATCGAAAGTTGATGTCATTTCTTGACTCTGCCAGAGAATTTGTGTCCCGCACCGCCGGTTCATCGTACGCGGTGTTAACTGGCGTGTCGCGGGACGTCCTGCCGGTACAGCTTGGAAAATTGTTAATGAAATACAGGGTAGGTCAGGTATAAGTATCAATCAGAATAATACCTGTCTTACTGCAAATGATTTCTGTGAATTTAGCTCCAAAATGATTGATAACATTATTAAACAAATACCTCCCACGGATGAATCTGGGGATGAGTTCGTAAAAATAACTGTGAAAGACTCGGTATTTTTGAGTCCCACAGATGAAAAAGAAATAACAAGCGTCATAAAAGCACTCAAAAATAGTTCAAGTACGGATGCATATAACATAAGCTCCAAAATAATCAAACTCATCCCAGAAATCCTAAGCGCACCACTCGCACACCTAGTTAATACCTGCATGGAGAAGGGAGAATTTCCATCACACCTGAAACTCTGTAGGGCAACCCCAATTATGAAAAAAGGGAATATAAATGATTGTGATAATTATAGATATATAACAATTACCCCCATCATATCAAAAATAATTGAAGTAGTCATTAAAGACAGGATAACGAGCTTTTTGGAAAAGGGAAAATATCTTGATGAATATCAATATGGCTTTCGAGCGCTCAGATCAACTTCACAAGCTGTTACTGAGATTGTTCACTCAATAGCAAACAATTTAGACGTAGGCATACAAACACGTGCAATCCTATGCGACTTGTCGAAAGCTTTCGACAGTGTCTCGCATGGCATCCTATTAAAAAAGCTCCAGAAATATGGGATACGAGGACCAGCTCTTCGACTCATAGAAACATTCATTACGGACAGACAACAATACATATCCTACAACAATGTGACCTCCAGGACCATACAAATAAAACATGGTGTGCCTCAGGGTTCAGTCCTGGGGCCACTGTTGTTTATAATCTACCTGAATGATCTGCCATCCTTCTTAGATATAGCAGATGTATTCATGTACGCAGACGACACGACTTTCTTAATCAGAAACAGAAATCTAGAAGAGATAGATAAAGTGTCAGGTGAGATACTTTCACGAAGCGAGGCTTACTTCAATGCAAATAGTCTATCCTTGAATAAAACCAAGACCAAAGAAATAACTTTCTCACAAAATAGGGACATAGCAAATGATGTATCAGTCAAGTTATTAGGATTTCATATAGACCCCAACCTAAACTGGAAAGAACACGTTCAGGATTTACAGAAAAAGTTGTCCAGGAGTCAATTCTTATTACGAAATCTCAGAGAAATATTATCATTTGAAGTACTGAAAACTATATACTATGGTATCGTTCACTGCCACTTAACATATGGGGTTTTATTATGGGGCACAAGCTCGGCGTGCCACCAGCTATTAATTAGTCAAAAAAAATTGTAAGAACCATGGCGAAGGCTGGATCGAGGGAACATGCCAAACCACTGTTCATCAAAATGCAAATTCTAACAATTCCATGTATATATATCACAGAAGCCATCTTGTGGGTACACAAAAACAAAAAAGGGAATAATACGGGGAGCGAAATTCACAAGTACAATACTCGCAACAAAGAATTATATAGACTACCTCGAGTAAACTACACCAAAACAATGAAGCAGACTGACTATCTGCCAATTAAACTGTATAACCTTATACCGGTGGACTGGAAGACATTCCCCACAAAAAAACTTAAACACCATGTAAAAAAATCACTGCTGTTAAATCCACTTTATGACATTGAAGATGTCTTCTCCCATATCTGGACCTAATTATTTAATAGTGTCTATTTATTATTCTACTTTACACAAAGCCTAGTTTTTAGGATTGTATTATTTTTACTTATTTTACTATACTTTATTGTTACATAATTTGACATATTTTGTACATTTAGTCTAGTCTTGACGTACCTAAACAATTATGTTGTGAATCTGTCTCATAAACATTTTTGTAATTTTCAAAGGTCAATAAATATCTTATCTTATCTTATCTTATAAGAACACAAAGATGAGATCAATAAAAACCTGCAATCACTGAGAGGTGCCATTTTATTTTGCAATTTTATTTTGCAATTCTTACACTGTAACTAAAAATACACAATGAAATCACACTTTTCAGTAATAGCGTTAAAAATTTGGGATTGATCGTGGATCATCAACTAAGATTTAATTCAATGTTGAAACGTAGCTTCACATGTTTGAAAATGATTTATCCGCATAGACATTACTTAGGTCAAGATTTAAAAAAAATTGTTGTGTGACACTTATACTTACACAACTCAACTTTTGTGAAATCATTTATGGACCCTGTCTGGAAAGTGCTGATAGCCAACGTATTCAGAAAATTCAGAACTCTTGCTTGAGAATGATTTATGGTAACAGTAGAACGTGAAGGATTTCATACAAACTGAAGGAAGTCACGTGGTTGAATATGTCGAATAGACGGGAACTACGTACCATTTTGCAATTTTTACAGAGTACTCAGATTCGAAAATCCTACTTTTCTTCACGAACGAATTTTGTTGAGGAAAGAAAAGAGTTTATGTAAAATTTTAAAAAAATTCGAGTATACATAAAATAGTAGATTGTACGCAATCTCTTGCTTCAGTCAAAAAATCAGCCTTGAAGTATTTCCACAAAAAACAAAATGAATTTTAACATTAATACACAGGGTAACGAATTTTCACTCGCTCTCGTTCTCCCTCTCTCTCTCTCTCTCTCTCTCTCTCACACACACACACACACACATAGATTCTCATCTCTTACTGGTTAAGGTATTAATAGGATCGTAGTAGAAGAACAGCTTTCTTTCTACCATGGTAGATGGAAAACTTCCACCTATTATTTAGCCCCATTGAACATCTGTATTACCTTTTTGTTGTATGTATTGAAATGGATTGAGAAATAAATGCCATTGACAGATTATAATCTGGCATTGACAGATCAAAATCTGTCAATGGAGATATTTTTTATTTTTAGAGTGACACTAATACGCAGTCATACCAAAGAATCTCTCTGGGAAAACGATATTTTTCGACACATATCTCCAAGCCTCGCGATGATGAGAAAATGAAATATTCACGATCATCCAGAAGTACAAGGGCCATTCGCTGCCAATAGCAAAGTAAAGAGCGCTTGGCGCAAACAAGATATGGGCCCGATAAAAAGCGTTCAAAACGGTGAAGTTGACTGGGACGCATTCACATGAATAATTGAGTAGGGTTAAATTGAACGCTATCCGTAATGCACCGGGGCACTCTCCACTTTGATGGTTATGCCTTCAATATTATAGAACGGTTTGGTTGGAGACGGCTTAAGAGAATTTCAAAGCAACTTCGCGACCGTGGGAAAAGCTGCTGGAACGAAACTGATAAATTCGTTGCCAAAATTTGATATACCTACCACTTGAATTCAAAGCAAATATTTAGAATACATCGCACCTAGAAAATGTTCGTGGAATGCGTACGCATAAAATATTCTTGGGGAACTTTTTTTCCTCCGAATCGGTACAGGAAAAAAATAGTAAAAAGTAATGTCAAATACTCTCAGTCCAAGGTTGGGATAAATTCATTAAATTCAATTTGTGGGATCATCAAAGATACTTTTAGCATACATGAATATATTCGTGATGACCTAAGCTCCATTTTTTATGGCGAACCTTGATTTCAGATTTATCATTCACTCATATGTACTTATTTGACACAGAATAAAGCAGATACCAAAACAGGTTCGTGTTTCAGGTCGTTAATTAATTTTCTTCATGCTTACTATGAATAGGTACTTCATATTTGTTGGATATATTTCAAGTACCTACCAATCAGTATTTAAGTTATCATTGGGTTCGGTATTAATAGAAGACAATATCAGGCTTCCAGTTTGAAAACACAAACGATTCAGTGATTTTTCTACTGGTGTTCACTTCACCACCTTGTATTGAATAAGCGTTCTAATGCGATACGAAAAACCTAACATAATACGGTGTGTGCCATTGCAAAAAAAGTTATCTAGATCGTTACTCTAATATCTATCACCATGTATAGTAAAACGTTGTTAGTAAGACCACCGTATAGAAGTACACGATAAGTAAATTCACTCTCCGCCATATCTGCGTCAAGATCCCCAGCTCGATTTTGTGCTCAGCCGACCTACAGCTCAACCGAATGAGTGAGTGAGAGGGGTTGATCATCACAAGGTGAGAGCAGAGAAGCTCTTAGCTGACACCCAGAAAACACAAAATCTGGGCCGGATACATGGAAGACGCCGACTGGGAGTGACTTTAAGACTGATATTTGAAATTGTTTCGTGAATATGATGCGTTTATCGAAAACATTTATGCTTAATTCCAACCTTTACATAGGAAAATCAAAACGTTATTAACACTAGATATGATGAGAAATCAACGGAAAAATTACAAAAATTGGTAAACCAGATAAAAACCTCTCTGATAGAACCAAATGAAATAATATGTGAAAATGATTGAATCAATCAATCAATTAGAATACAGAAAAAAATGAAAGAATCGAGAAGAAAGATGATGAAAGCAGATTGATAGGTGTGAAAGAACATTTTTTTATATATGCAGATTCACACGAAAGATGAGCCCTGTAATGTTCGAAGAACACCGCGTGACTAAAGTGATAGGAGATACGAATTAACATTCATTCTGAATTCTTTAAGTTTGTAAGGCTTAGGAAAATATCTCTCGACAGGGAGTTCTAAAGTTCAACTGTCCTATTAAAAAAAGATCCCTGAGCAAGAGAGGTTCGACAGGCCTCGAAGCTCACAACACAGGGGTAGGAATTCTGTACTCGGCGGGTCATCCGTCTAGTTTTAAAATGAACTGAAAAATCAGTTACTCAGCGCGAAAAAAAAATCAAAATCCTAGAAAAATTCCGAAAAGGTTATAGAAAATTCAAAAATAAATATGAAATGACACTGAGAAAGTGAAAATGTGGAAAAACGATAAAAAGTGAGATTGTTGGGTGGAAAGGAAAAAATATATCCAAAAGAATTTCAATCACTCCAGAAGGTTCCAAAGGATATAATGAGGTTGAAGTATTGAGAAAGTGCTGAAATATTATAGAAATGATTGAATAGGATAATCAAATGAATCCACCAGAGTAAGTTGTGCATCATTGAGAAAATAAATTACATTTTGATGAAATGAGAATAACATAAAAATTCAAAACAAGATACGAAAAGAACAAAAATGAAATGCGACATTGAAATGTGTTATTCGTTATTGACATATTCGTTAGTGACATCTGATTATTGCTGGAATAGTAGATGTTATTTGACGTTTAATATGATCAAGTTGAAATAATTGAACCATACGCTAAAATTACAGTCTCATAGCAAACTCTACTCCTCTCACAAATACCGCAGAATTATATCCAAAGGTTGCCACTGCAGGATTCATCACAAAATAAATCGCATAAGTTTGCTGTGATATAACTGCTGAAACAGATTTCAATTAATGAGATGGGCACTCAATCACAACGATTTCGGGATTATTGACCCTTCTCATTGCAGGGTAGATCCCAACCAACAACTCGAGGGTCTTTGGTTTTCACTATCCGTAATCCAAAGTTTTTTCCGCACGATTATCGTACCTCAAAGAAGACTGAGGAGGAAACAACCAAACACAATCGATCCCTCAGACCTATCGGATAACAACCATCAATTTGCGAAATTTGAATCATATGCTTTTCAGTGATGATTAGAGTATGAAGACCTAGTAACACTATTCCAGCTTGAAAACCTGTTGATCAATCCGAAACAAAAAAGTTGCTCACGTCAGGGAGGAAAATTCCAAACAATTACGAATCATGTCATGCGTAAGATAGGAAACCGACGATGTGAGTGAAGCTTTGCCGCCACTAGAATATATTGAGACGAAACGAAAATAAAGGAAGAATTAGGTAACGCGTCCTATTTTTAGAAAAGTCGAATAACCTCGGGAAATGTGAGAGTTAGATTATTCAACCAACTGTGAGTAGCCTTTCCATCTGTCGAAGTATTCAGACCGAAAAACCATCATTGGACTTTTTCTGTTGTGTTCGATTCAGAGGAATGAGATTTGTGTTGGCATTAATTTCAACAAACACTAAACCATTCTCCGGTGGATGATTATAACAATAGCATTACTTCTGAGACGAACGATGATAAGTGGAATTTTTTGCTCACACTGTTGTGAAAAAATACGGGAAGAATATGACCAGCTGAACAGAACTATCGTGCTATCAGAATTTACATAACGAACTTGACTGAATTCTGAAACGTGCTTCATCTATAGATCTCTCTTTATTGAAATGAACTCAGTAGAATTTCAGCTGGCAAAACCAGTAGGAATGATCTGTCATTACCTACTATTTTGTTTGTTACTCGTGGAAAAACCATGTGAAATCGATTATTCAAAAAACGTCTAGATAGCTTATATAATCCATTTATCGTACCACGAAATATCTTATACCCTGCTGATGACCTATAAAGCACAAATCCGTCTTGTCCTGAAATATTATTTGAATGAGTGGAGTTCAGTGCCGAAACATACATTATAGCTACTAGATTCCATTCGGTAAGATGCAATTCATCAACTTCACTAGAATACCGTTGAAAAGCTTGCAACCAATCTCTTTCCTACCAGTAGATTTCTTTACGTTCATTGCACTTCAAAATATCGTCAATAATAGTTCCGCCTTTGTCTCTTCCATCGTGGTTGACCCGAAGAGTGCAGCTTTCCCACCCTTTCATTGTGAGCTTGTGGATTCAACCTCTCCTTTGTGGGGTAGTATTTCTTGAGCGGAACAAGCTTGTCTTGATTTGAGAATGAATTATCGACGTGAATGGAAATTGGTTGCGAACTACTATTTATTCGTGTAGAAATACTTTACATTCGAATCAAGTTTCGTGTGCGTGATATACTCATTGAGGAAGAAAAAGTGTCAAGGAAATAATGGTAAAATGCATTTATCATAGAACAAAAATTGTATGTAATTCACAAGGAAAAATCAATGAAGAGATAAACTTCATAAAATCAGTATTGAAAGAAAATGGATATCCAGAAAAAAAACATAGGAAAAACTTTTACAGAAATTTAAAATTCGAACACAGTCCAGAATGAAGACATACAACCTACACGAAATACACAAAATATATCAAACATTATACCTCACATCCCTTGTTTGTCTGAAAAGATAAAGCGGATCGGCAACAGGTATAATGTTAGAACAACATTCAAAACAACAAATACTTCAGGGTCAATACTGACACATACCAAACCAAATAGCACAACGGAAAACACAAAAAATTGTATGTTTCAAATTGTTCGTGCGGTCAAAAATATATCCGTGAAACGTCTTGACCATTGGAAGTGCGAAAGAGTGAACACAAGATGTACATCAGGAACAGACAGATAGGTGGTTCTAAATTATCAGAACACATTCTTACTGCCGATGGAGATCACACAGTAGAATGGAACGGCACTAAAATTATGACGAAAGAGAGCAATGGCAGGAAACGAAAATTAAAGGAAACTACTTTCATCAAGCTGTCTGGTGAAGAATGCATATCTGTGAGTTCGCTTGATATGGATCGCGGATGCCTGCTCCTCCTGAAGGCAAAACGTTATGTCATATTTGAAATGTTTGACAAATGTCAATTACGAAGATTGTCTACAAGAGGTATTTGATACAAAGGTATTTGCATTCGAACATGAATTTGCGTATGATTTTGAGAACGGAAGCGGATCCAGTTTCTGCCCTCCTACACGTGTATCAATTCCAATATTTCAAACCCAGGAAACAAATCATCATGTTTCTAATTGAAATGTTATTTTTTTTGTTTCCACCTCTATTTGCGCGATGTTCTTAAAGCATCTTGATGCTATTTCTTTCGTACGAACCCGAAGAATAAAAAAAACAGCCAGGTGTCACGTCGAAAACGATACAAAGACTACTGTAACATTTCCAGCTTGACAGCAACAGAGCATCCCCGTCCGTTATTTTCACAGTTACAGCCTACTTGACAATTCGTGCAAGCCCCTCGGCGTCTTTTCTCCAGATCGAACGTTCGATAAACGGACAGTTCAATCAATCGGAAAAAAAGAATGCTATCGAGCGATTCCATTGTTTTTCGTTCGTAAGCAATCTGGTCACGGTCGATCGATTGCTGCCGCAAACGGGAATAGAATAGATCTAATTATGATTATCCAAATCGACTATGCAAGTGTAAGCGCAAAACCGATCACGGGAAATTATGCATTACCTGGCACGGTGATTAATTTCATCGCATCGAAAACTTGCATACGTTGAGTTTGTTAGGGCCAGGTGTGTTTGTGATTGCAAATAGGGTGGCAGCGGATCACGCACGGTGGATCATAACATATTGTATCGAAGTAGGAAATCAACTTTATTTACAACCATATATTATTATGTAATGCTGTCATTAACAACGTCATTGAAGGTTGGGAAGTGTCACATAACACACCTCTACTTCCCGCCCTTATCCCATCTATTCTAGACTTTATCTGACATGTTATATTGGTGAATATTTCCCTCATATATGAAATGTCCCATAAGAGGAATGCAATTATCGAAAACTTACAGCGGTAATTGCATTGAATCAAGTCACCATAACAACACATTTGAAAACGTATCGCTAGACGTCAATAAACAACACAAATAAATGTAGATAGACTTCAAAAATAGAAAAACATTTCGCGTTTTGGTGAGTGCCTCATACAATCTATAGAGGAAAGTATAGATTAACAAAAAATAACATTTCCTTAGGGATTTCTTTATTCGTGAAATATTCCAATGAATTACATTCGTGCATAAAAATTACCAGATAATTTTGCATTCAAGCGTGATATCTTATACAAATTGTATTCGGTTATTTTCATATTTTGTAAAAGAGCCCTAGCCCTTCAGACTCGTGCACTCTCGCCAAAATATGAAAATAAACTTGCAATTTTTAGATATCACGCTCCCTTCCAAAATTATCGGTAATTGTATGCACTCGTGCAATCATAACCCACAATTGTAAACCCCGTAGTCACGGTAACAATATATCTACTCGAATATTCTGAGAAAACCGGGTTTTTAGTAATTTGTCGTTAAATGTAATATTTTAGGTATGTTCAGAACGAAACAGATTCATTATTTTTAATCGAAATATAATGGTTATAAATAATAGTTATTTATGTATCAAGGGAATTAGGAGGGCCTTAATTACCGATGGCAAAGTTTGCGTCCCGAGGGCCTCTGGCCCAAGGGACAGCAATTGCCTGAGGTTATTAAGGCTCATTAATTCCCGTGGTACATAGATAATTTTATTTCTGACCGATTTCAATGAAATTTTGTTCATTTTTGAAGCGGAAAAATGTACCAATTCATTACCTTCCCGGTATATTTGAATCAGGTACCGTTGATTATAGTAGAGTTTTCTTGTTGCTAGGTTGTTGCTATGTTGCTATGTTTATAAACAGAACTTTGTTATCAAGCTGTGTTTGCAGTAAAAAATGTGTTTTCTACCCCAAATATAATGGAGGATATTTTGAAAAAAGCTGAACAAGCAAGAGAATCATTAATTCCATCGAAAAGTGAAGCCGTATACCAAAAAGAATACAAGATATATCTGGACTGGCTGACACGGAAAAATGTTACTACTCACTATATATATATATATATATATATATATATATATATATATATATATATATATATATATATATATATATATATATATATATATATATATTTATAATTTTATTTTTACTTGTGAAAGGTATAGGGAATTATAAAATCTATAATGTCCCAAGGGAGTTATGACCCTCTTTATTGATAGCGTAACTATGACGATATAAGCTTATAATATCCCGGTCAGAAATAAAATAGTATACGAACCTCGGTAGGAAATTTCATTCCTGTCTCGAGATCATAGCTAAGCTCGACGCTTTGCGTCTCGGTTAACTAACTGATCTCACGACAGGAATGAATCTCTTTCCACCCCGGTGTGTAATATACTATTTTCGACCTCTTTTGAAACTTTCCAACCTCTTCATCTTTCATCTTGAGAGCTATCGGAATTCACGAAATGTCAAGATACTCGTTGATATATTGACCCCAACGTAGTTATACACAACAACCCTGACTGAATCTACCACACACTGTCTCAGTACCGGACCTAAAAAAGTATAGCTACTCACTTCTTCCATCGAAACCCAAATCCTCTTGAATAAATTGAGACTCACTCTGTTTTCGAAAATGAAACTTTACCCCCTCATCAGTCATTTTCCATACAGCATCTGTTGTTGCATTGTCGCTAATCAGGGCCAGTCCGTTCTTATTGTTCAGAGTGTCGCCAATATTGCAGTGAGTAACCGAATAACCGATCTGTTATTTCATTATACGAACTGAAATATTTCAATAATAGTTGTGTAATTCGAATATCCAATCAATAATTCCTTCCTTGGATCAGAACATCCAACGAATAGCATTCCTGGATGTTCTGATCGAACGATGTGGGGCTAGACTAACCCACAAAGTGTACCGAAAACCCACACACACGGATAGGTACCTGCACGCGCTATCGAATCACCATCCCAGCCAAAAGAGAGGAGTCATTTCTACTCTAACGGAACGTGCTCGAAGAATATGCGAACCAGAACATCTGGAGGAAGAACTGGAACATCTTCAAGTGACCTTGAGGTCGAATGGATACAGTGTACCCGAGATCAACAGGGCCATGAAACTGAAGAATTCCACTGTTCGAAACAAGGAGGACGTTCAGATAGTTGCACATGCATATTTGCCATACATCCCGAGGGTCACTGACAGAATTGGAAAACTCCTGAGTAAATATAACATAAAAACTGTATTTAAACCCACAAAGAAGATTCAACAGAGCCTCAGATCGGCTAAAGACAAAAGAGATCCACTGTCTGCAGCAGGGGTTTATCGCATACCGTGCACCTGTGGGAAGGTATACATCGGTACCACCAAAAGATCCATGGGAACTAGGCTAGAGGAACATGAGAGAAACTGCAGACTAGGGCAAATTGACAAGTCGGCTGTGGCGGAACATCCTGTAACCAGGGATACCATAGCCGACTGGTACGGGAGGCAATAGAAATCCACAAACACACGGATAATTTCAACAGAAAAGAAGAAGCTGTCAACCTCAACCGAATATGGAATCCCATTTTAAGAAAATCGATAATAACTGCAGGTAGTTCTTCAGATATTAATGATGATTATTCTCCGAACCCACAGGTAGTAAACAAGGAAATCAATATTAATGACAATTCCCCGAATCCGAATGGAATAATTAGCACCGTAAACTACCTGACTCAGCATAAATACAACTTGCGAAGAAACAATCTCCAGTCATCGGAGTGAATTCCAAGATGAATGAACCTCTGAAGAAGCTAGCCACTCTAGCCAGCGAAACGTCAGGAAGAAATTCCAAAAAACGACGGCCTTCAAACCCGAATAAAAGTAGTGATACTGAATAATACTTCTTGGTGATCCAGCTTTCTTAATTACTTACCGTATCTTTCGACAAAACGGAAGATGGATATTTAGTTCCAACTATAAACAAATAATATGGGCTGCCGATCGGTCAACATCCAAAAGTAAAATTACAGCTAGCTGAATACACATTTCCAAGGAAATTTCTGGCTATTTTCATTGCAAGCGCCATCTGAGCTGCTTCATTGGAAGAGGCCATGAAGCCTTTTATCATAGTCCAACACTGGGGTTTTCAGGCGTTTCAGTAGCATGCATATAAAAATGTTAGTTTTGACTTTTCAGCACGGTAACTCCTTGTGGTGTATGGAATGGAATAAATGAAATATTATATGATAAATCAAAAAATAGCAATGCAAATATCCAATTCATCTCTCTGAATGGGAAAAAAATTGAAAATCGACAGAAAATATGTGAAGAATTCAACAATTACTTTCTCAATGTCGGTCCTAATTTGTCAGCAGCTTTTCCTCCTTCCAGTTGTGAAACTCCAGTTTCTTGAGCCAACAGACCGCACAGAAATGAAAGAAATAATAAGCTCACTTGATATAAAAAAGCCTCAAGGATTCGACAAAAGTAGTACGGAAATTGTTAAATCAGTGAAGTCAGAACTCGCACCAATAATGAGTAAATTGATAAATTTAACTTTTACTACAGGAATAATTCCAGATAAAATGAAAATTGCGAAAGTAAAACCAATTTTCAAAGCAGGTACAAAAAAAATTATAGACCAATCTCTATACTATTAGTACTCTCGAGAATAATTGAGAAAGCAATGCATTCTAGACTATTCAAATATCTTGAAAAATCAAATTGTTGTACAATGGCCAGTTCAGCTTCGGGAGATCCAGCGATACAGAATCAGCAGTCATCACTCAATTCCAACGTGACATAGACTCAGGTAAAAAATGTGGTATTCTGTCGCTTGATCTTCAAAAAGCTTTCGATACAGTTGATCACAAATTTCTTTTGAACGTCCTATATCAAATAGGTGTTAGAGGGTATATTCATGAGTGGTTCAGTGGTATCAGATAGAAAACAATTTATATTTATGGAATAGACTGAGGGAGTCCATAAAACGGTTTTATGTGGAGTACCACAAGGATCATTCCTTGGACCTGTTCTTTTTCTAATATATATTAATTCACTGGCTGATTTGGATCTGGTCGGGAAAATCAAGATGTTTGCTGATGATACAACTATAATTTATAGCGGATATAGTTTACAAGAAGTCAAAAAAAACATGTTGACCGATATTGACAAAATGTCATCTTGGCTGGTAAAACATAAATCAACTTTTAATTACGAAAAGTCATGTTTGTGACTTAACGATCAATTCCTATCACTTCAAAAGAGCCAATCAATTTCAAAAGTGAAATCATCAAGTATTCTTCTTCTCTAAAGTTTCTGGGCCTGTATATTGATGAAAATTTGTCATGGTCCAAACATATTGAAATATTAAGGAAACAAATATTTCCAGAAATTGGAATCATCTTCAAAATAAGAAACTTTTTTCCCTTGAAATATCTTAAATTCATTTATTGCTCTTTAGTATTATTCAAACTTCATTACTTACGATATGGGGATCGGCAAAAAAATGTTTACTGAAACCATTGAAAGCTTTACAAAACAAAATCATCAAATGTATATTCAAACTTGATTATAAAGAACCTACAGTGAATTTATATAAACCGAAACATCTTCTGGATATCTATTCACTTTATAACTTAAAAATTTGTACTTCTATTCATCTGCTAAAAAATAATTGGAAAATCTCAAATTTGGTTTTCATTCCTATTAATGATCAACATAATCATTCAACAAGGAATTCAGATAATTTGGCAACTATGAAAATGAAAACAAATGTGGGACAGCAATAAATTTATTCCAAAGGAATATTACATTATAATGAATTACCAAAATTATTAAGAACCTATGGTAATCTAAGATTTGAGGTAGAATTGAAATATCATTTATTGTCATGATTTTTTTTAATATTGATATATTTCTGAGAAATGATTCAGATATATTTGGTCAGGATAATGAATTGATGTTTAGTTTTATTGAAAGATGTATTGTTTTTTTTTCCTATCATAAACTCATATGTTTCTTGGGAAAATAAATAAATAAAAAAAAGAATGTAAAAAATTGCTTGTCGCTTCATGGATATAACAAGATTCAGTACCCAATCAAAATATGATTTACAATCCGATTTCACAGAGAATTCGGGGCAGAAATTAGCTGAATTTCACTATTGGACAATAATTGAATGGGATCAAATATATCAAATTGAAGGTTACATATCCCATCAATTTACAAAAAAAACGGAAGCGGTCGCCATTAATTAAGAATACACGTGTTTTCTAAATGAGTCATTACCTAACAGCTGTCAAATAGGCAATGAACGGTTTAAAATAGTGTTATAGTGGTAGACCCATGATGCTCAATTGGGATTTACTCGAGCCTCTTAGACCTATTGGGTTGCGAAGCTCAGATGATAAAAAAAAATGTTATATAATGTATACCTTTTCATCGGTAGGAGGAGCGGCTATAGATTCTCAAAAATGTAAAAAAACTATCGCAAGAATGTACGAATCTTATTGCTTCCATGATGGGGGTGGTCGTACGTAAAGGTTGAAAATGAAAAAAAAAATCTCGAGCACGTCACTTTTCCTGAGAGGACATTAAGTGAACCTAAAAAAAGCTCTCATATAATGATCTGACGGTTTGGATGTGACGCAGACTCGCGGCCGTTATGAGAATGAGAAAAAAAAATCGTCATTTTGAAATACACAAGCGCGTCAGATTAAGATATATCTGGTTCACCTTTACGCCTTAGACGTTGCAGTCTCATAATCTGACGATTATCAGGAGGGATTCGCCTATTCTGTCAATTTGTTTTTTTTTTCAATAATGAAAATAAAAAAGTGTATATTTTTTTAGTAGAATATTTATAGTATTTTATTATTTATAGAAAATAATTATAAGCAATGAAATTTTCAAAATTTTAAAACATTGGATAATCGTGAACAATATCATGCCACTAACGAATCTGTGTGATCAACTGTCATCGCAACAGAAACCAGAGTGGGGACGGAGTGAGAGAGCCATAGATAGAGAAAAAGTGAGAGAGAAATAGAAACGTGGAGAGGAGAATATAGGCATCACGTAGCTGCACCCACTGAACTTGATCGATGAATTGAAGACTGGCGTTAAATCAAATCATCTTTCAAACAATCTGTATGCTCACTGACTATGTCAAGTGTTTTTACATTTTCCTCGCAGGAGGATTGGGCGAATTCGGTTTTCTCTTGGAATACCTCGTCCATTGGTAGATGTCGTAATAACTTCGTTGTTCGCATCAGCTTTGGCCGGGGCTTGATACTCGTGTAGGAGTTTGGTTTTTGATTATGGGAAATCATCGACTTTATGTTGATGGTGGCACTGCCTTGCACTGACGAGTGGCCAAATAGCCCGAAACCGGTCTGCAAGTGTGTCCGTCCCTATAATTGAAAATCAATTCCTTCATTTGTATCGACGAAAGCAAATGCAGGATTTACTTCTGTGAAGAAACCTGCACTGGCACCTGGTCGAATATAATTCAATGCCCTTCGTGGTATTAGCCAGGGGAGTAGTTGTTTTCTGACAGGTGCCAGCCGAAACCCACTGTGTAGGTAATTTGAGACTGGCCTGAACAGATTGTTCGAAAGATGATTTGATTTAACGCCACTGACTATGTCAAGTATGGTGGAAGTACTCAACCGGGTACGAGGTATCCCCCTGTATATCAATCTGCCGTGCTTTAGTCATTTCCAAAATCCCCGCTTGGGCTCCCCTATTAGTAGTAGAAAATCACGATAACCATCAAGAACGTGATACTCAAAACCCTATTTCTCAGATGAGATTCATGAAGTTCAAGTTACGTTTTCCGAATTAACTTGGGCGACTGGAATACTCCCTTTGGACTGGCACGGACTAGTGTCGTCATAAACACCTTTTTGCTCTTTGCGACACATCACAGGGCTTGTTTTCATTTGGCGCCGTACGTCCCGTTCGCATCAAAGAGATGAGACGCGCTGATGTATCCAATGGAGACGAATAATTACACGTACAACGTAATAGAATTGAGGCACTTCTCTTCGCTCTCTCCCATACGTGCACTCACCCATCAAAGGACAGAATATCCAGACAGGGCTCCCTATGTACCAGTAAACGAATGACATATGCACGAGCTGATGTAATTATAGAAGATCATAATTAAATAAGAGGGGTCAGGTCGGCGTTCCAAGAAAATGACGTCGGACTAGCAAGAATTATTGTATGGTATAGTTGAGTGTTTCAGTTTACTGGCGGGAGTACTGACACAGAAATAGATGCAGGAAATCGAAGTGGGTCACTTCGAGTACAATTCGAATATAAAAAATGAGAATGTAAAATTTCCATAAGGAAGTGAAGGCAAAAATAACAAAGACTCTCTGCTGATAGAGGCATGTAAATCAGTCACAGGCTTTGTATTATTTATCCACAAAAAGGAAGAAACAACGAGATCACGAAACATTTAGAGCAGTCTGTTGTGTCACTGAGGAAACCAATAGCTGGTCGAAACTGCCGTGATGAGGAGGATGAGGAAAAAACAACTGTAATATGTGTCCCTTGTGTTGGGAAGGGCTTTCTGAGGAAAGAAGAGCCTATCTACGAATATGAATGTCCATTGGGTATATTTCTCAAACAGCTTTTTCGATCAGCCTCTCCCGAGGGGGAAACATCTTCTTTCAATCTTGTACACCTAAAAATTTTAAGTCATTGAGGTCATCGTTTTAAGTCTTTGAGTCATGCGTTTGAGTCTTTAAGTCATGAAACTTTTCCTAGAGATCAATTACCCTAACACCAAACTGATATTTTTGCACTCGACGCGCGTTTCGCTAACAAGGTTAGAAGAAAGTTGATATCAGTATAAATTTTCTTCCCCCGAAGATGCTAACCTTGTTAGCGAAACGCGCGTCGAGTACAAAATATCAGTTTGGTGTTAGGGTAATTGATCTTTAGGAAAAGTTTCAACTTTTACACCAAAGGTTCCAAAACTCATCGTTTAATCTTTAAGTCATGCCTTTAAGTCTTCAAGTCATGCGTTTAAGTCTTCAAGTCATGCGTTTAAGTCTTCAAGTCTTTGAAAGATTTTGAATCTTGCACAGATTTTAGCTAGTTGTTTCCCCCTCAGCCTCTCCTCAGTTGCACACGGTATGTAAGTGATGAAACGGAAGTATGGATTCGATCTTTCTGACGAATATTTATATCTCTGATTGTCATGAAATTTATTTTTATTTAATTTCAATAATTTCATTTTTGAATACATATATATCGAAATGAAGGCTTTCACGGCCGGTGTTGACATATCGTAATCTTTTCGGGCTTAAGGGCCGTGTCCTGGAATTTTGAGTTTTACGGAGATTTCGGCTGCATATGGGGCGGCCATATTCAGCGGCATGGTCTTAGTTGAACTCCTTCCTGTGAATTTACTATGACTAATGGCAAATCTCGAGGTACTTGTTTGTTAATATTTTGTGGTCGGACCTTATTCTGTCATACGTCGGATCTGTACTCCTGTCTGGCTTTGTCGTCAATGTCATTAGAACGGGATGCTAAATTTTAAGATCAGTCCTTCCTGTTGAAGTTATCCTTATGCTTATATATCTCAATTGCTTCACGGTATAAGCGAGTGGAATAATGTGTTGTTGTTGAGAGAATTGCGGTTTTATCAAACTGAATATTATGATTATCGAGAAGGGCGTGTTCGGCTGCAGCTGATTTTTCAGTTTCTACCAACCGACAATTTCGACTGTGCTCAATAATCCGTGTCTTGAAACTACGTTTGGTGGTTCCTACATATACTTTTGCACATGAGCACGGGATCCTATATACCCCAGCCTTGGATAGAGGGTCTCTTGGATCTTTAGCAGGCCTCAGGTTTTTCTGTATTTTCCTCGTGGGCTTGTAAATTGTTTTGATGTTATGCTTTTTCAAGATTTATCCAATGCGATCTGTGGTTCCCGACAGGTAGGGCAGAAAAGCGGTTTTCGTTGGTGGAGTTCCACAGGAAGGAGTTCAACTAAGACCACGCCGCTGAAGACGGCTGCCGCAGATGTAGCCGAAAGCTCCGGAACTCAAATTTCCAGGACACGGCCCTAAAGCTCGAAAAACTTGTGATACATTAATCGATAGTCCGTAAATGAATGAACTGGCAAGATTTTGAATTACGGTGGGTGGTAAACTCATTTTTACAAGAATCTCCTTTGGGAATAATAAAAAAAATATATCCTATAGTCGGGCTGTTCAGAAGATAGAATTCAAGGACGCGTGAACAGTGAATGCCTGCATCTATATATAGCCTGCCCGGCGTAGCCACGCCTTCTAAACTGAAATAAATGAAGAACTGTTTACACTGTACTGTACTCTTTTGTGCTTTGTATTAACGTGTGTTACGTT
Source organism: Zygogramma bicolorata (assembly GCA_032362365.1). Classification (NCBI taxonomy): domain Eukaryota; kingdom Metazoa; phylum Arthropoda; class Insecta; order Coleoptera; family Chrysomelidae; genus Zygogramma; species Zygogramma bicolorata. The sequence continues at coordinate 12,738,957 of JAVJAQ010000137.1, read as the reverse complement.
TTTGTGTGTGTGTTTTTGTTGAGTGGTGTAAATCGGACTTGTAACATTGGGGAGAGGAACATTCAAAGAGTGCGTGCCGTTCACGTGATGATCTTTTCAGCGGCTACACTATAGGTTATATTTTTCAGTTATATGAACATTGTTGGCTGTAGTAGCATAAGCAGATACCATATCTCAACCTAGATTCCACCCGAGCGAAGTAAACAACACACAGACTTCAAGTTCCTGAATATACTGAATAGAATTCTTTCACAAATCAAAATTTCACAATGTGCATGCCAGTTGAGGTTTTCGTCCTCGTGCATGCCTGAACATTCAACACTAGTACTCATATCAAGGTAAGTAAGATTGATACTTAATGTCAAAGGTCTCTTACCGGCACAAGACCCTACTTCTGGGAACAGCTGTAAGAATACAATTTTTTTTTTTCGAATTGAAAACGAGAAACACCAAGAACCTGGAATGCGAACAAAGCTTTCATTCAAATGTTGAGAGGAGAGTGGAACTGAATATTTTAATGTGATTCACTCCCGCATACTATGTATCCCGATAATTACATATTTTGATTCCTGCTGAAGGTTTTCCTTGTCATTCGAGAAATATTTCAGGGACGTTTTTGTACAAAACAAATATACCAATTCGTTTCCATCTACGATGGAACACGGGATGAAATAGATCAAAAAGAAATACCATACACGTGCTATTGACAGGTTATTATAGATACGGATATTGCTCCCTTTGCTTGTTCCAGCTTTGTCGTCAAAGCATATTAACGTGTGCTGTCTAGAAACGGGATAATTGGATTTGATTTGATATGCCGCAATATCAAAAATAAACCTATATCCATCGACTCGGGGAAGGCTTAACAATAAACGCTGCTCTGAAGTAAAGATCAGATATCGTGTCGATATACGTCGGATATATCATCCAGCCACATCCAAAAAATTCTTACGTTTGCTCAGAATGCATAATTCCCAAAGCCAGTGATCACTCATCCCGCGGTAGGTGAAATAGTCATTGGTGAGATATACAGTTCCGACTGAAAATGCTGACTAGTATAATATGATTATAACAATATTTGATAACCTGTGGTAGGAGTCGTCTATATCTCAAAGTGGAGTGTAGCATATTTACGATGCATCGTAATAGTATATTATGCAACGATCGTGTAATGATGGTTATTAATATATGAGCATAAACCGGGATACGAAACGAGCCGAAGGTGAGTTTCGTATGGTTTATGCGAGTGTATTAATAACCATTACATGAGAGTTGCATACGCTTTTTTATCTACACCCAATAAATAATGAAGAACTAAAAATATTATAATATTAGGTATTTATATTGAACACAATAATAGTAGGTAATCAATCGTATTTCTTTGAAAAATTCTACAGAATTTTAATTAATGGTATAACCACGGAAAATACAACAATGAGAAGAAAAAAAAAAAAAAAGTCTTTGCCGAGGTCTGGGATTGAACCCGGGACGTTTGTGATCACTGCCCGCGCCGCTGACCACTTGGCCATGAATGAACATTGGATTTGGGCGAAAATAACAACAAATGTGTTGCAGTTGTCAAATGAAAAATATAATCCTTTCGATTGTATTTTTTTCTTGTCTAAGACATCTGTGGAGGAGTCGCTGGTAATTCTTCTATATCACTGCTATAAGACATTTTCATTCGATTATCGAAAATTGACTGAATTCTTCAAAAATTCAATACCTACTGATTTTGACTTGACAAACGTCAAAATACAAAGCTTGCACATCATGCTTGATTGAAAAATAATGGGTTTCTATTGGTTGAAAATCTGTATCGTAATGAAAATCTGTATCGTAATGGATTTCATTATAAAACGGGTGGTGGGCATATAAGTGTATTATTAGAGTACGGGTGTAGATAAATGATAATTAATAGTTAATTAACCAGGCAATTTCTGCCGTTGTTTATTATAACATTTGTCATACATAATGATCACAAACGTACGACAGGCATTGATAAAATTCAAAAATCAATTACCAATCAGTAAGACGTACGTCAATTACTGTATCTAATCCTCCAATTTTCATCCTTCAGTAAGACAGTCGTCAATAACCATGCTTCCACTGTTCTGGAAATTCATTTATTATCTTGTATGCTATCAACACATTCACATTGGAATTGATCTTCTGCAAAACCACGTTTATTTTATATAAAATCATTTTCGTCATACGGTTTGTTTTCCGCACTTTTTTTCGATGTTCACGAATTCACAATCATGTTTCAAACAATTTTCAGCTGGTTACCACAAATTTTAGTTTTCTTTTGACGTGCTGCACTCCCCAATATTCACTAGTTTGTACCTAACTAGTCAGCAAAGACTACCTATCAATATATATATATATATATTGGTTTTTATTATTTTTTGATAGGCAAAATTTGAGTTATACGAGAAGTTGCTGACTAATTGGACTTGTTCTGTACAGAAAGAAATGTTTTCCAATAGACGCAGCAACTTTTCGTGGTACATTTAAAATCTGCCCTTCTACACTTATATAGATTCCACTATTGATTTTTATCTTTTCAGATTGTTGTAGGTTGAAAACCCAGAAAAATACGTAACAAATCAGAAAAGTGTTTTTTCAATTTCTTCAATAACAGTACCTAAAAAAAAAGTTGAGTGAAAAAAAAATTGTTCGTCTTGAAGCTAACTCTAGCATGGCCTGTGGCCTGCAACAAAAAAGTCTTTCCGTGATGTTTTTTTCACTGGGATCTGAAGCGATGGTGCGTGATAAATTGAAATGTCAACAGCACTTGCGGCCAGCTGTAATGTGGAACGAATACGCTCCCACCAGAAGAATAACAAAAATAACGCGCACAATTTTATTGTTTTAATTGCCCGTTTCCGGTCTCTTTAATTTACATGAAGAAAGAATAATTGTGACCGCGCATTGATGTGCTGAATAGGGTGTTTTAGTTGGAGCTGATAGCATTGTGTGTGGGTGGCGAAATCCATCGACAAATATTCGAGTTGCCATCTTTATCGAGTAGAATTTCACCGATGAGGGCGCTGATAAGTAATAATTATAATAAATTGGCCTAATTTCCTAACCTCCAGCTGATTGAGAAAAAATCTCATAAAATGATAAACATAATATTCATAAAAAAATATCATAGATCTATACCATATTTAAATAAAAAAACATTATCGAGCTTTATTTGCACCGTAAACACAGACAGGAGATAAAAAGTTGCTGAAAAAATTAATATTCAAGCACCGAACCCATCACACAGCAAAATCTTTCTCACTCGAACTTGGAATTTTTACTATTCTACTATTCATAAGAGGAATTCACAATACGTAAGTTGAGATAAGACAAGACTTTCAAATAATCGGATTGGAATCATTTTGGTTTAAAAGTTGAAACTTCTCCTAAAGATCAATTACCCTAACACCAAGCTGATATTTTTGCAATCGACGCGCTTTTCGCTAACAAGGTTAGCATCTTCAGGAGAAGAAAATTGATAGTTGATCTTAAGACTAGGGTTGGCTGTTTATATACCTCAGTTTTTTCTGTCCGATAAGGACTTTGGTTGTTACTGCTACTTATTCTAATTAATTTCTTGATAATGAACTAGTGCAATCACTACCAGCTAAGTTTGTTGATCCGTCATCTGTTATTATTGATTATTCTCATTTCTTTTTCAACAATAGATTGAAAATGGCAGCTTTGCAATTTCTTGTCCATAGGTTATGACTTTTCCTTTAAAAAAATATAAGTACGACAGTGAAAGGAGAGTGATTAGGTATTTAGCTGAAGTGAACGGTTTTAATCCAGAGATAGTTGATAATATAATTAGGAAATGTGAATTCAGGGAAACACTTCGAATATATTCGACTTTTCGAAAAGATGAGAGTAATAAAAAGTTTATAGTAATCCCATATGAACCTCAATACACTAGAGGACTTCAACAGATATTCGATGAAGTGAAAAATGAAAGTTGCATATCAAACTTCTTACAAATACAACAGCTTCTTGGTAACCCAAAAGATAAATTAGAAAGCACAGAAAAGTCGGGGATTAACGAAATCAGTTGTTGAGAGTGCAACAACAAATACATCAGCCAGAGTCGACGAGCAATTAAATCCCGTTTCAAGGAGCATTTTGCACACATGAAATACGGAAGGGTAGAAAAATCCAGTGTCGCCCAACACGCTCTATACAATGACCACAAAATTTGTGAAAGCAATTTTAAACTGACAAAACATGTGCATGACACAAGACTACTCGATGCTCTTGAAACAGCTCTTGAAAGTATTGGAGTTTGTTTGTAGGAGGTGCTTATACATTTTGCTACAAGAATAAATAAATGACTTCGAGAGTGGATATAGAAGCATTTTTATATATGGGCGCCATGCACTTTATTTCCGATTTTTTTTGCTACTTCATATCGATAAAGAAACGAAGAAGGTCGAATGTTATTGACAAACAGACTGCTGCACACATTAAAATGTTAGTGAAAATTATTTCGTGAGCTCCCTCACGTTCCTTAATAAAATATTATATATAGCCCATCGTAGCCACTTTTTCAAACGGTATTACTCTCGATAAATAATTTTCCACAGCATACTCTTTTTGAAACTTTTTTAATTAAAAATTCAGGTCACCAGATAATGCCGTAATGCTGCTTCATGAAAAAATATGTCGGTCCCCCAGAAAGCGTTACCTTTCCGCTCTTGACAACCCCAAATGCACATTAATGTAAGTGCTATTAATTATCTTAAAATTCGGGGGCAACTACTACCGGTGTAGGGCTTCTGTTCGATAAGAACGTCTTACCCGAAAGGGCATATTTCATGATTAGTCCGTAGGCAAAGGAAATATTCGAAGACTGCACCATAGTGAAGTTAAGTTAAAGTTCGAATGTTGTTTGTAGCTCATTTTTTGTGTCGCCCTCTGAAAATGAAGTGGATATATGTTCTTAGATTATCTGTATTTATCAGTGGGTGGAGTTGAGTGAGATATCGACATTATTTCTGAAGAATTTTTTTTATATAATTGAGTTGTTGAATCCTCATATGATTGACTGGAAAACTATTATAATTCACTCATTAGATATATTCGGAAATCCCCTGAAACAAGCCAGATCTACGTTTGCTTGAAAGTGAGTACACTCAATTCGAAACTTGGTTTCAAAATTCTTTCATAATATTTTATTCAATTTCTTTATTTACATTTCTTGACTAGTCGGAATACTGTTTACTCTGTTAATCTCGAACTATTCCCTCTATAAACGTCAACCCTCATAGGTCGAAACTTGTGCGAACTGATGATTAACGAGGTCTTACCTTCCGAAGTATGATTCTTAGCACGAAAAAGAATAAGTTTGTCATCCATCCATATCATAGCCGCTAGGAGCTTAGCCTCAAATATTCGAAGGAACTCAATCAAAAATACTCAACGGATCGCCGAAAACCGATCAATAATTCTCGCTTTAATATTATTATGGAAAAACCGACATCGACAATAAATTTTGCCTATAGCAACTCTAAAAATCTACTTTAAGCACTTTGTGATTTATGGTTCATTTCGGATCGAATAAATAGAGCAGGGAGTCGCCATGTGGAGATGGGTTTTGAATAACCATCCCTATCTAAAGAGTAAAAGCAATGGCGGTATGCATCATTTATATCCCGTATTCCTTCCTCTCCGAAGAAAAAATAAAACGGTAAATCAGATAGCTCCAAGAACGCCTTGAGGGTATAATAAAGTGCGCTCTGTCGCCAAATAGTATGTAGGCCAGCGTTGAGATTGGTCTGAGGAGCAAGAAGCTTCTCCATTGAATTTAATCATTAGCGTTCAAAATACTTACTTTCTGATAATCAATCAGCAGCTGATATACTCAGACATGATATAAAAAAGTTCGTTGGAACAAAACAGGACAAAGTTGAAAAATTCATTGAAAATCAACTCATTAAGAATAACACAGATTATGAATAGCTCAACATCAATATATTTTCAATATTCTATCTCATATCAGTATATATATAACGGCAAATTCCATACTCGAAACTCTTCATAGTTTCTTCTTCCATCACCCTTGAATTCGCGAAAAAACTTTAATGTACTAACCTAACCTAATCTAACATGGAGGGCTACCTCGGAATATTTATTAATCAGCTATTACTATAAACAAAACTACTCATTATAAAGAACAAAGCTAACACGACAAACACAAAAAATGCTGACATAAGATCCAATGAGAATTATTCATCACAATTTGAGTTATCTTTCAAATTTGAGCATACTTAATTTCTTGATTTCAAAGGATATCGCAGTCAGAAAGTAAATGTTTTTTGTTTCGATGCTGTGTATGTTACAAATAAGATGGGCTCTTGTGGACTACAATTTTATGCAATAGGCATAAGGAGAGAAATATAAAAGTATCTTCCATCAAAAGCCATTTCAACCCACTGGGTTCATGTGGGATATGGTCATACTTTCTCAGGTTGAATGTCATATTCCATCATTTGAAATAATCCGGAAGCGGCTACAATTAATTCAAAATACCCAACCTTCAACCCACTGCCAAACAAAAGCAAATATATTTGCTGGAAATTCTACTCTAGACTCGTAGAGAAAATATCCTCCGAATATCACGCCTGTCGACAGTCATATGCCTGAGATAATCTTTCACCAACAAAATATAAAATACTATATTATGCAACGATCATGTAATGATGGTTGTTAATACACGAGCATCAACCGGGATACGAAACGAGCCGAAGGTGAGTTTCGTATGGTTGATGCGAGTGTATTGATAACCATTACATGGGAGTTGCATACGCTATTTTATCTACACCCGATAAATAGTGAAAAACTACAAATATTATATTTATAGTTATATTGCACACAATAATACTAATTGAACGCATTTCTTTGAAAAATTCTACAGAATTGTAATTAACAGTATTACTTCGAGAAATGAAACGATGAGAAATGAATAGGAGATCGAAAATTAAAAGAAAAAAAATTACTCGAGGCCGGAATCGAACCCACGTCTCAACCAACAATTGGAACCAACTCTTTTTAATGCTAGCGCCTTGGACCGGTCGCCTACGGAGAGCTCTGAGATTGGGTTTGAAAAATAAAGAAATAAATCATGCATTTGTCAAATGAAAAATTCAACCATTCTAACTCTACTTCTGCCGGTGAAGGTGTCGAAGGTGATTCTCCTATATTGCTGGTATCAGATATTTTGTTATGATTATCGAAATTTGGCTATATTCTTCAAAAAATCAATACCTACACCGATTTTGACTTGACATACGTCAAATGCAGAGCATGCACATCATGCTCGATTGAAAAATAATGGGTTTCTATTGGTTGAAAATCTGTATCGTAATGAAAAATCTGTATCGTAATGGATTTCATTATAAAACGGGTTGTGGGCATATAAGTGTATTATTAGAGTACGGGTGTAGATGAACTATTTTTATGGACCTGAAGACGAGTAAGGCTTGGGGATCTGATGGAATCGCAAAAATTGTTCTGAAAGCATGTGCCCCCGAATGGACACCAGAACTTTGCGTTTCACTCAACCATTCATCTAACTTGGGTTTTTTTCCTAAGTTCTGGAGGACAGCAAGAGTTCAGCCAGTTCCTAAAAAAGGAAAGAAAACTCTACCTCGTAATCATAGACCAATTGCATTGCTTTCTATCATTTCCAAAGTCATGGAAAAAGCAATCATTATGAAGCTCATCAAATATCTATAATCTATAGAAATCAGGCATAATTAATGATCGGCAATACGGATTTCGCCATCAAAGATCAACCAGTGACTTATTGGCTTACGTTTCTCATATTTGGCAGCATTCAATCGAGAAATTCGGAGAAACGATAGCTGTTGCACTCGATATTTCAAAAGCGTTTGATCGAGTTTGGCATCGGGGTCTTCTTTCTAAACTGCCGTCTTATGGATTGCCTCATCAGTTGTGTGCTTTGTTGAAGACATTCTTGTCTGGTAGGTCTCTGTATGTGATTGTTGATGGAGTATCATCTGATATTCTCCCAATAAATGCAGGTGTTCCACAGGGTTCAGTTCTGGCGCCCACTTTGTTTCTGCTTCATATCAATGATTTGCTCGAGAAAACATCTTGTTCAGTACATAGTTTTGCGGACGTACTCTTCATACTAGTTTCTCTTCCAAAGTCCTCATACCAGCTAGACAAAAAAATTCAGAGAAACATTCACGTCAATAAGATTAACGATGACTTGGTAAAACTAATAGAATGTCGATTCTCTCTTGCTCAGGGATCTATTTTCAACAAAACAGCTAAACTTTGGAATTCCTTGCCGAGAGAGGTTTTTCCTGAGGCTTACAAACTAACAAAATTCAAAGTAAATGTTAATTAGTATCTCCTGTCCCTTGATTCACGCGGTGAACTTTGAACATTACAGGGCTTTCCTTCCGTGTGAATCTCCATATAAAAAAAGAGATGTTACGAGAATTATGGAGTGCGTCTCTGCTGGCAAACCCTCCAATGAATTCCTTCAGTTGATATTGTTCAATATCAAGAATGTTAGATATCGAGATTTTCAAAATATGATGAAAAATATTGAATTAGAAAAAGAGTAGCATAACAAAAATTCTTTCTCTTTTCAATTATTATTATTAATTAATTAATTAACACGCTTTTATTAGCTTGCGTTGTAACTATGTATGTAACGGAATCTTTGAGCATAATTTTCACCAATTTCCAGAAGTCTGATTAATTTGAAACTTTGCATACGTATCAAGGACCGATGACAATGCAATAATTTGAACATAGTTTTCCATTAATAATTAATTATTAGTATTAATTAATTAATTATTATTAATTAATTAATTATTTTGCAGTAATTTATATAGGCTCGCGATTGTTTGCTGCTGGACAAGCCTATGTAGCACTTAGTCGTGTAGGATCTTTAGACGATATTCGGATTGAAGAACTTGATTGCTCTAAGTTAACAGGAAGTACCCCATGCAATAGTGAAGCTTTAAATGAAATGATGAGATTGCGGAATGATTCGTAAGAAATATCACATTTCCACTAGAAACTTATTGATGAATTGAACTAAAAAATGAAGAATAAATAATAGTTTAAAAAACTAAAAAAACACGCTTTTATAGCTAACCGAACTAAAAAATAGAAAATAATTTTTAATTACAAAGAGTTTATATTACGGTAGTAGAAGGCTAAACAATCATTCATAGACAATCAGCTCAAAATAAAATTATAATAGAATTCAAGTAATTAACAGAATGAAGTAATTCAGAGTAAAAAGCGTGGGGTGCATTTTACTACATTTCATAAGTCTCCTCTCAAAGATAATCACCGATAGAATGATTGTAATATATAATATATCAAGCATCCCACGATTTTACTCTGAATTACTTTATTCTGTTAATTACTTAAATTTTATTATAATTTTATTTTGAGCTGATTGACTATGAATGATTGTTTAGCCTTCTACTACCGTAATATGAACTCTTTGTAATTAAAAATTATTCCAAAAGCAGGGTATCGCTTGTTAACGGAAATTTATGACACACTGTATTCGGATTCCGTTGGCACATCCTATACAATCCACATCAAAACTTGCAATTTCTCAAGTCTCGCTTCTCCATGAATAATGTCTTTTATTAATCTCTCTGCGAGATGTCAATAAATAAAACACTGAACGGGCACTAATCTCGAGTCACTGGATATTCCGAATACGTCAAAGCCACAAGTGATTCATTTCCGCGGCCCAAATTAACCCCAAGGAATTCCGTTATTTCATTTTCTCTCCATTTCCACTACGCTTCGCAGACGCTTGAGGACCAGTAGAAATTACTGAAGAAGTGAGTAGAAATCGTGAAATTAACGTTATTGCTTACTCCTTTCGATTTTTCATTCAACAAGGGAGGAGTGAGCAGAAAAACTAATTTAATGAATATTATAAAACGTTTACTCGACTGAAGTAGCACAAATTTCTTTCCAGAGGGTAATAGATATTTCAAGAATAAAAGTAGAGTAAAACAAGCTGAAATGTTGGAATTTTATGTTAGAATTTTCTCTTCATTATTGATGAAAAGGTCTATTGGGAAGTTCATTATTTTATGCGACGTCTGGCGGAAATATAACGCCCTGCTATAATTTGACAAACAAACGGCTTCCATTTTATGTCGCAAACTCTAGGAACCGAAATCCAAAGTTGTCTTTCCACACGTTTCCAAAGAAAAATACATCTTTGGTGGGAAACATTACGGAAAGTGGATTGAAAGAGAAAATAGACAGGTTAAAGGCTTGAAAAATTAAACTGAAACTGCATAAATCACCACCTAGAGCGGCTTCAGTATGTTCCTTGCATTTCAAGAGAGATGATTTCTTGTAACCTGGTGAGTCTGTCTAATTTTAGGCGAAGTTATGGCGCATTTCATCATCCATGAGATAAAAGTCCCTTTGGTTCACTAACACTACACTAAAACAAATAAATGCCCTGGAACAAATATCATTAGATTTTGAAACACAATGCATCTATGTTCACCTCCATGAATAGTATTGTGCGGCTATTCAAAGCATCATGAACACAGTTATATTACCCTTCACGAGAAATATTCCGTACAATGAAAATATTGCAAAAAAACACCAAAATCTTGTCTAGCGGGGGCAACTGATGACTGGATTTCAGTTTGGCGCGTTATTTCACAAATGTAAACAAGGTAACTATTTCAAAATGGTGGATATAGTTTAACCACCACTAGCGCCCTCATCGGTCGATATTCTTTCCTATAGTTGTCTACATCGTTTCAGTTTTCAGCCATAAGTCAGCCATATCACAAACAACCCAATGAAATAGGTCTAATTACAGAATCATGATTATTTTTGGAAGAACGAACTTTTGAGAAACATAATTTTCATCAAAAATGATGGTCTGTTCATAAAAAAATTGTATCAAGATATAAATATAAAATGATTTGTCCTGAATAACTGACTGACGGATCAACGCACAGCTTAAACTGCTGATCGTAGAGATCCGAAACTTGGGCGGTGTTTTCTGTGTATGACGTAGGCATCTGATGAGAAAAAGTTTTTGGAAATTCCTTCCCTGAGAGGATGAAAAACGAGATCAAAGTTTGTATAGAACAACGTGATGCCTTGGTCCAATCTACAAATTGTGCATTAACATTCTTCAACAGAATTGGAAGACGTGTTTCGTATTCCACTGAAATTCATCGCTTGCCAGGGTATAAAAAGGAGTTTATAACATTTTCGACTTCTATCAAATACTCTTCCGAGTGCGCCCAGAACGCTGAGCTTTGTGATGAATCTGATAAAACTAAGTATTAGGAACTATACAATATAATTGCATCACAAAAAAAATAGACGCCCAACGAAGTGGGCAAGGGACTAGCTGTTCCATATTCCTATACAGGGTGTAACATAAGTACGTTACGATATTCTAGTGACGTATTCCTGAAACAATTTTGAGAAAATTAGTTAGTTTCTGAAAAATAAATTTTGCAATAAATAAGGGAAATCATAACTTCCTATAAATTTGCATGTAACATCTAGAGGACGCTGCGTACGCTGTCATTTTTCATTTCAAATTGCTCTTACTTTTTTGACAGCAACTTTTTAGTACTTTTCATGGAAAAACCTTATTTCTACACCTTGTCCGAGTAAAAAAGGTACACTTCCTCAACAACGCTGGGAGTGATCGTTTTCGAGATATTTATAATTTTCTATATCGATGCATATTGCTACTGGGACGCTAAGTGAAGTTGCTGTAAACATTACAAAAGTACCTGGTGGATCTCGTCAAAATAAACAACCTTTTCCCATAAAATGTTCATCAAAAAATGATTCGTTTTCGAGATACTGATTGTTGAAATTTTTCAAAATATGGTTGGTTTTTGTGAAAATTTTGTACTTATATATCACCCTGTATAGGAATATAGATCAGCTAGTTCTTTGCCTATGTGGCGCGACAGGCAGTTAATATATTTTGCTTGATTGAAGAATCGAACAAGAAAAAGTGAATGAAAGATATTGAACCTATGATGTGAAAGATGAAACTTCCTAGAAATCGATTACCCTACTGCACTGGACGCGCGTTTCGCTAACGAGTTTAGCATCTTCAGGAGAAGAAAATCGATACTAAATCTAAAGACTGTTTATAAGCCCAAAGTTTTTCGGGCCGATATGGACTTTGTTTGTTACTGCTATTTATTCTAATTAATTTCTCGACAATAAACTAGTACAGCTACGATCTGCAGTATAGTAAGTACTAACTTCAATACACTAAAAGACTCCAACAGATATTCGATGAAGGTAATAAGAAAGTTGCATATAAAACTTCTCGAAAAATTACAAGAGCTTCTAGGTAACCCAAAAGATGAATTAGAGAACATAGAAAAGTCGGGAATTTACGAAATCAGTTTTCAAGATTGCAACAACGAATACATCGGCCAAAGCCGACGAGCTATTAGAACCCGTTTCAAGGAGAATTTTGCACATATGAAATACGGAAGGGTAGAAAAATACAGTGTCGCCCAACACGCTCTAGACAATGACCACGAAATTAGTGATGGCAATCTGAAACTGATCAATCATATGCATGACACAAGACTATTCGATGCATGTGAGAGTCTAGAAATAGCGCAATGTAAAAAAGCATGAATGGTGACAAGAGACCCATCACTTCCAGCACGCTTTTAAATCTATTGTTGAGAAATTATTCAGAATAAAAAATAATGACAGGTGAAGTCCATAGCACACCAAAAACTTTGCAGGTAGTGGCTGCACTAGTTTATTGCCAAGAAATTAATTAGAACAATAGGCTTTAGATTTATTATCAATTTTCTTCTCCTGAAGATGCTAACCCTGTAAGCGAAACGCGCGTCGAGTGCAAAAATATCAGTTTGGTGTTAGGGTAATCGATCTCTAGGAAAAGTTTCAAGAAAAAGTGACTTTTATGTGATTCAGCACCCGTAGGGAAGTGGCTGTTTTACTCTTTCTTCCTTTATATAGATGAATCAAACGTCTTTGCGTAACATAGCCATATCAACAGAGGGGATATCAATTTATATAATTCGTTTTAAATTGAGTCTAACTATTCCGATTCGAGCATAAATCTTGGAGGAGTTCATTATTTAAACCGTTGTTTTGTATGGAAATTCAAATAATAAAATAAAATGCAGGTATTTCTCGGGATCAAGAATATCAATACTAGTCTCTTTAGATACATTAATTCGAAAATGTTTGCGAAACTCCAACATATGTTACTTCTTCAGACAGGATTCATTAAATCTTTATTTCCTGACATAATAATTGAAATAATTGCGATGCTAATCGCCAACTTCATATTCCTTCCTGAGGAAATGTGGCATAAAAAACAATCAAAATAAAATTGCTTCAAGCTAATTTATGCTAGGATATTTCAGAAAATTGAACAAAGCCCCTTTATTCGTTCCCTACAAAGACCATGTTGGCTCGAAGGCTACAACCTAAAACAAATAACATCGCGAAAGTGGATTATTTCAGATAGCTTAAGAAATACAGGTTATCTTCAGATCAAAGATCCATGTTTTTATGTTTATAAAGTTTATCGTTGCTTGACCTCAGATATACGTCTCGACTCGACTAATCCTACTGGCCGTCTCCTTCTCATTGCCAAGCACATGCAAATGAACGTTTTAGTGATTTGTTTCATTTGTGCATGCGAACAGTTTTTTTTTCCAGCTATGACTTCATCCTGCTGTTACATCCAAGTGGCTGAATTAAACTCCTTCGCCCCCATTTATACGCAATGTTGACTACTAATTCAATTGAAGTTGGTACGCTCGAGGCAGTCTGCGTTTGTCGATAATTCATATTGCGGAGACGGATGTTTCTATAGTATTGACCCGTTTTACCTAAAAATTCATCAAAGTATTCTTGGATGAATCACTCCGATTCATTACAGCAGGATATCAACACAGTATCTGCGTGGTGTGCTCCGAACCATCTTGAGTTGAATATTGAAAAAATGTGTGTTGTTTCCTTTACAAAAAAAAATCTTGATGTCTCCATACAAAATCAGGAATATTACCATCAGACGTTCAAAAGAAATACGCGACTTTGGCATATTCTTTCAATAGGAAATGTCATTTAATTCTAACATTACGTCTTCAGCTAACGAAATACTGAGTTTTGTGTTAAGGAATGGCAGAGAATTTTCAGATATGTATGTTCTTATATTTGTTGTTCGTCTGTTATGTTATGTTGATTTGAATACGGAGTATTGATGTGGTATCCACAATATTCAAGATGAAAAGAGCGTGTTCATGGAAAATTTCGAAATATACATATTTTATAAAACGCATGGTATTCACCCAGGACGAAATATTGATTTCTCAGTATCCCTCAACGAAACCAATTTCATCTCATTGAACATAAGAAGAATAATTTTGACAATGACATTCCTCTATAACTTGCTGCATAATGATATCAGCAGTGAGTTTCTTGTGGCAAAATAATCAATTGTTTTATCACAAAAAATGTATCAGAATCACTAACAATATTATATCATTCAATCTATTAGTAAATTATTGAACATTTATTGAACAATTGAATTTATTATTCAAATGTTCATGACGTCAAATTCTTGTGACAAATTACCGGCGTGGCCAAGCTCATGTTGACTGGATATTAACGTATAAATAATCAAAGTTCAATTCACTGGTAAGGATTTTAAGATAGTGTAGATGAACTTTTTGTTGACAATCCAAATAAGAATTGACATGACTAACATTAAAGGGCCATACAGAAACTGACAGCTGCCGGTAAGCAGATATTTTGGTTAAATAATGAGTAGCCATTGCACTTTTTGTACCAAGTCTAATTGTCTAAATTACAGTACAATAACCATGTCAACCAAGCAATATCCTGAAATAAATATTTTTTTCATATAATAATTATAATTACGCTATTAATCACTGTATATTAATAATTATACATATTGTTCATTTTCTGTCATTGGGTGTACTCACCTGTTGGAATCTTTTTATCCATGTATCTGTTCACAGACTAAATTGATCATAATCATCTTTTTTACGTTTTTCTATCAATATGTTTTTTTTCTTGGAATAATCTCAACAAAAATCTGTCCTACACCGAGCTCAACCAACCAGAATAATTTCCATAATGTTGATTTTCAGCTGACGCTTCCCTATATAATAATCAAAAATTAAATTTGCGGTCTCAAGATTTCATTAATTTCATACACTGAAGGTGAAAAGTAAAATTTATAAACTTTATCGGCCAACCGGGACCCTGGAAAATATATTCACTTCAATTATAATCCACACATTCTCAGTTGAGTGGAAGAATAGCTGTGCTAAACTCCGCAAAATAAAAGCCGTTGAATATCACTATCATTTTAGCCGATTAAAAAATGACTCTTGGATGTAAGCTGTCCTCGACAATTTTTTTCGTAAATTGAAAAAGAACAATTATAACACCATAACCAGAGAAAAGAATAATAATAAAGTGTCACAATTCGATATTACCAGAATTTCCGAAGCTGGGGTTCCATCGTAGTTCAGGAAATGAAGCATTTTGGCTCGCAATTTTTTCATCCACCATGGATTTACCTGTAATTCTTACAGAAGGAAGGCAATAGCTCAAGGATCATTTTCTATATCATGCCACTGTACGCTAGAGCCTTAGGGGTGGTTGCCACCCCATCTCGGGGGTTGATATTTTTCATTACATTAACTGTAGGAATCGACGAAAAAAATAATTCTAAGAAAATAATGTTCTATAGTTTTTTTTCGTAAAGTTATATTTTTTGGGTTACTCGAAGTTGAAAGTAATAGTTTTTTGACGAAAAAATCGACTTTTCTAAATGGTTTTATGCGAATAACTCTAAAAATATGCATTTCATCAGAAAAAGTGTGGAGAGAAAAAACAAAAACAATGTTTTTCTCATAATTATTCTACGGCAAATACGAACTGAGATACAGCAAATTAACGAGAAAAATTTGCATTTTTCGAAGAAAGCTCATAGAATCTTTGTGAAAGTACTCAATTAGAGCTTTCGAACAAAACAATGTCTCCCTAGCATGAAATTTTACCGACTTATGATTGAAATAAGATCGGTACCCGCTTTTTTCTACGAAAAAAAATCTGTGAAAACAACTTCCAAAGTATCCGCTAACTGAAATTGATCGCCACCCTTGTGATTCTCTTTATATATGTACAAAATACTAAAGAAACGAAAAAAACAATACAGTACTAAATTGTAGCTTTTTTAATGACAAAAATTTTCATGAGTGCAGATTTTTTGTGCAGTGAATAATCGGCAAGATATAGCCGTTTAACACCTACAATTACGATCGAACATCACCCTATTCGCGCTTTGAACTCTCCCCATTTAAAAATCGAGGGATCTTAAGTGATTTCATTCACATAGCATTATAGCCCTATAAAAAGCCCTACAAAAAAAATTTTTATCACTCAAAATGAAGGAGCTATATTTGGCCGTTACATGTTATATGTTCCACTTTTTCCATTCATATTGGAAGATAGAAAAGAAGAAACATCTGCTCGCGTGTGTGAGTGTATATTTCGTTGATTTCTCACCAGTGTATTCTAAAGTTCGGAGACATATTATAAAAATTTCAATATTTTCAAGGGTAGTTTTTAACAAGGGTAGGTTGAAAGATTATGATTATTTGTAATCATATGCAGGTTTTTAATGTTATTTTATAATTCTGGGAATAAGGGGTAGTTTTCACCCCTAAAAAACAAAAAGCGTACAACGGCACGAGATAGAAAATGAACTAGAGGGTGAAATAAGCCTAATCCCAAATTTTTGTACAAATCGGTGCTAGTCGAAAAAATTGCGAGGTTTCACCATTTTTTTAGCTTCATTTTCTGGACTATCAATAAAAACGTATGAGTGTTCCGGGAATTAATGTTGACTCGATCTCCCAACATTGTGAATATTAATTTGAATGCACACGCTAACAGCGTGTGAACTGGAGATATCCTTGTCACACTAATTTGTTGTGGTGGCAACGGTAATTGTTCGAAATAATGGTATAATTAAACGAGATCAATAATCAAGCTGATGTTCAATAGGATAGCGTGAAGTATGAATGAATGTTTGATTAAATGATTAAAATTATTTTTGTAGGAATTAGTTTCCATTCATATATCTATGGTTTATTCTCATGTTGTGAGAACTTTTTTAATGCATATATTGCGTATTCATGAGGACGTTCCATTTCGACCTACAAAAATCTCATAACCTGTTCAGAGCAAATGTATCAGGTGTTTGTCGTACGTACTGAGAATGAAATCATATTGAGAAGAAATCATAGCGGAGTTTCACTATGAAATTTCTCGATATTGTAGACTGCTTTTTTGGATAGAGTTTTTTTCCTTTATTTTTCTGAATTTGTGATTAGTTTTCTCATTTATGATCTCGGAGGGTACATGATTATGAATTTTTCTATTCCGTAGTTTCCTGGGTTTCTGACCTACCGCAATATAAAAAAATATGAATTAATATTGGAATCCACACAAGTGTAGAAGGACATATGTTTAATCTATGCCGAATAGTTGTTGCGTCTATTGAAGTACTTTTTGGGGTAGATCAAAAATCTGCCCTTATACACTTGTATAGATTCTAATGTCAATTCTTATGTTTTCAGATTGTGATAGGTTAGAAACCCAAAAATTTTTCTGTTTTTATAAATCAGAGAGTTCTTCGTCAAAGTAGATTTCGAAATAGGGAGACTATTTTATTTTGCAATATCTGCCTCGCCTAAAGAATATTGTAACAAGTCAATTTATCGAAACTTAAGGTGAGTTTAAACAGCAAATAAAATAAAATAAGGAACAAAGTAAAACAAAATAAGAAAGATCCTTATGAAAGCGTTCATACAAGAAATAATATAAAATGAGAAATAAGAATAGCAACAAAAGATGCCATCTTTCACTATTTTATTTGGAAACTGATAATGCGCATGACCGAAATATTTTCTGTACTTAACGTTCCATGTTTGAAATTATTTTAACTTCTTTTTTTTACAATAACAACCTCAGAATATTATTTGCTAGTAATCTTTGCTATTTGTAATAGAATCAAAATTTAAAATATCAACAATTAGGAGGTTAAGGTGAGTTTAAACAGCAGATAAAATAAAATGAGGAACAAAATAAAACAAAATAAGAAAGTTAAACATATAGATCTTTATGAAAGCGTTCGTACAAGAAATAATATAAAATAAGAAATAAGAATAACAACAAAAGATGCCATCTTTCACTATTTTATTTGGAAACTGATAATGCGCGTGACCGAAATATTTTCTGTACTTAACGTTTTATGTTTGAAATTATTTTAACTTCTTCTCCTACGATAACACAAAGTAAAACACAAAGTAAGTAAAAGTACCTAAATATGAGTAGGTTTTATATTAGGGGGATTTCACCTAAGCAGAGCTTGTTTTGTGAAACCCACCAGTAATGTGTAACAATACCATTAGAGAGACATATTTCAACATCATAGCGAGTAGTATAATTATTATGATATTATATTTACTCCGGAGAACTCCAAATGGAGAGAGACACATGGAGGAATAGTCAGAAAGGGGGAGATATACAAACACATTTATTTGACAGCTAAGTCATTATGTTTCGGATGGTGAACCTACATGCATACATACATGCGCACACACATAATATATATATACATATGTACACATACTAACATATATACACACATATATACATACCCACTCACACACTTACTTACATACATACATACACACATACATATACAAACTCATACACTTACGCACGTATTAAGAAAGATATAGATATATTTGGTTATTTAGTTTTAAATAACACTTTTAAATAGTTCATAGTTTGATGATATGAATAGTCTCAGTTCTTTTCTGAAGATATGTTTGTTGGTTATATTCCTCAACTTATCTGGTAGCAGATTGAACAATTTGGGACCGATATAAGTAATAAATTTTTGTTCGTGTGTTAGTCGACATTTTGGGATTTGTAGAGTTTGATTTTTATTCATCCGTGTGTTATAATCATGTGTTACATACGTCTTGGTAGAATTCTTTACGAATGATATGCTCTGAAAGATATATAATTGTCTAGCTGTGAATAACCCAGTTTCAGAATAGAGCCGAGCGGTGGAGTAGCGTTTCTCTTTTTTTAATAGGATCTTGATCAGGGTATTTTGGATCACTTCTAGTTGATATATGGTAGTTTTGAATGTCCCACCCCATATAATGATACAATATCGAATTATGGATTCGGCTAAGGCGTTGTAGATCATGAGCAGGGTTTTATTGTTAAGAATATTTCTTAGTTGATAAAACTTATATATCAATTTACGGAGTCTTTTTACTGTATTCTCTATGTGTTCATTCCATCTTAGAAATTGATCAACCGTAACTCCCAAGTATTTAACGGAACTAACTTTCTCAACTGATGAACAGTCGCATTTATTTGTATTTGTACAGGAAAATTTATGAATTTTCAAATGACTAATACTTGGTTGATCTGTTATAGTTGATGTGAAGGCAATAAATTTAGTTTTGTCAACATTGAGGCTTAATAGATTACAGCTCAACCAATTGAACAATTTTTGTAGGCCTTGTTCTGCGTTTGAGATGGTTTCCTCCCATGTATTTCCTGTGAAAACAATGGCAGTATCATCTGCATATGAAACAAGAAGTCCATTTAAATCATCTATATTGAATATATTATTGATGTATAATAAAAAGAGAATAGGCCCTAAGACTGTACCCTGTGGAACACCCATGGTAACAGGTAATGGGTCACTGAAAGTGTCATTTATTCTGACTACTTGTTTCCTATCGGTCAAATAATTAGTAATAAGATCCAGTGCGACACCTCTTATACCAATATCATATAAGTGTTGCAAAAGAATATCGTAATTGACAGTATCGAACGCCTTTGCTAGATCAAGAAATACTGTCATGCACTTCTTATTGTTTTGGAAACTGGTGAAAACTGAGTTAACCATCTTAAAAACAGCTTGTTCAGTCGATAGATTTTCTCTAAAGCCAAACTGGGAATCTGAAATTATATTGTAGGTTGCACAGTAACTTACCAGTCTGCTTTTGATACATTTCTCGAACATCTTGGCTATGTTATTTATTACTGTAATTGGTCTATAGTTGGTTGCTGCAGTTTTGTCCCCTGATTTAAATATTGGTGTTGTACAAGACTCTTTGAATTTTAAGGGAACTTTGCCGGTCAATAGTATGCAGTTGAAAATGTAGCATAGGGGATCAATAAGGTTTTGATGGTGTTTTTTAAGTAGATAAACGGACATTTCATCAGGGCCTGCCGCGGTATTATTTTTTAGTGTTGAAATAATATTGACAATCTCGTTTTTAGTTACAGGGTGGAGAAATAAGGATTTTTTTCTCCGTGTTTTTTTTTCAGGAACTGGCACCAAAGGTTTCTCGATACGGTTTGCCATCCTCTTGCCTATATTTGTGAAATATTCATTGAAATAATTGACTTTTTCTTCATCCGATTTGAGTATTCGATTGTTGTTATCCTTTATATCAGAGATTTTCGTTTTGTTAGATTTTTGGTTATTTGTTATTTCGTTAACGGTCTGCCAGATTTTTTTATAATTATTTTGTGCATCTGCAATTTGGGTAGAATAATAATTATTTTTGGTTGTTTTTAATAGATTATTGAGAAAGTTTCTGTAGTTTTTATATTCATTTCGTAAGTCATCAGAGTAGGTCTTGTTTAATTTTTGTTTCAATTTATCCCTGTATACTATTGAGTTGAGAAGACCCTGGGTCATCCATGGTTTCAGTTTAGTATTTTTTTTATTATACGCTGACCTCTTAGGTTTCTTACTTTTTTTTATGAAGTTGAGAAGTGTATCTTTGAAAATTTCATATGATGTATTTGGATCATTGCATTGAAGTACTCGCTCCCATTTTTCTTTTACTAGTAACGAGTTCAATTTTACGTGGTTGATGAAAGTATTATTCTTATTCGATGTTTCTAGGGTGTTTGTACAAGAATTAGGTTTCAAATCAATACTGAGTGATATAGTATAATGATCAGTGAGATCAGTTTTGAATATGAACGATCTTAAGTTCAACTTGTTATTTAATTCCCTTGTTGTTTTAACATAAATATGGTCAATAAGGCTGGATGATGTTTTATATATTCTCGTTGGTTTATTTATGGCAGAGAAAAATCCCAATTGAGCCATCATACAAATGTAATCATTTGCTTTATTATTGGAAGTGTCCATTAAGTTAATATTAATATCCCCAATGAATATTTTAATGTCCGAAACGTGTTGTTTTGAAAAATACAATTCAAGATCTGTAAGATAAATGTCAATATCGGACGAGGGCGGTCTGTAAGATGCCGTTATCATAAACGAAGTGTTTTTCAAATTGAACGTGATTTCCAACAGGTTAATTTCTGTGAGTTTTTTTATAGAAGAATTGAAGTTGATTTGTTTTTTGATATATACAACAGTTCCATCATTCTGATTGAACGCTGATTCATTATAAATTAAATCAAAGTTTGGTATATTGAAGCTACTAGTGTCGTCTATCATCCAAGTTTCAGATAAGATAATTATGTCGATATTTGATTGTTGTATAGTTTCAATATATAAAAGTAATTCATCAAAATTTTTTCGTAAGCTTCTTATATTCATGTGGAAAATGTTGAAGGAATTATTTCCGCCAAAAAGTTTAATATTGTCCCCGATCGTATCACAAACCTCCGTATCCCTCTCCTCGAAGCTCTCCAGAGCATTTAGGAAATGTAACATAAAATAAAGAGTAATATAAAATAAAGACAGAAAGTACCTATGTGAAAGTAAATAGAAATATAATGAGAAAATATGGATTTATGTGAAAACCAAAAAAAGTAAATCAATAGATATATGGCGACATCGCTCCAACCAAGTGATTCTATTAATAGATATATAACATCTCAGAGCATGGCTGAGTACAAACAACGACAAAAAAAGAAAAACAAAAAATGAAGGGATGGTTAAGGAATACCGTGTTATATGGTTCTCTTGCATGAGAGGATATCTTCAACGCAGGATAGTTTGACTCGTTCTCCATCAATTTTTGTGAAAATCTGGCCGTTAAATGTCCATACATCTCTTTCTCCTAGGGTGGTCTTGGCTTGTTTCAATAGCATTCTTCTAGAGTTCGTCAGGTCTTCGGTTATGAAGATTTTTTTGCCTCTGAATTTTTTCACGTTTTTGAAAATTTTTGATTTTACTTCGGAACTGTTCAACTTTATAATAATAGGCCTGGATTTATTAGGAACTGGCTGTTTACCAATTCTGTAGCAGCTGGTAATTTCATCATTTATTTCCATACTTGTATTTGAGTTAACGATTTGTACGATTTTTGATTTCAAATTTTCACCAGATTCTTCTGACAGCCCATATATGCATATATTGTTTGCTTTCGTCAGTTGCTCCATGTCATCCATTTTTTGCTGAAGTATATTTATTTTATCATTCTGGCTTTTTATTTCGTCCTCTAGTTTCTTAACTTTTTGTTCGATCTTATCTGTGATTCTTTGGGTGATACGGCTAATGAAGTCTTCCTCCCTGAATAGTTCATTGATTGATTCTTTCACGATTGTTGCTATTTCTGCCTTGGTTCTGGTTGACATGATGCAAACAGAGTTGAAAATCTATGTTGTAGGTTACCTTCGTCACAAGCAAATCCACGTACTATTTTATCTCACACTTTGAGCAGTTTAAAATACTTAATTTGGCGGAGCGAATAATGTGCGACTACACTGTTTGGCACATCGAACTGAACCTCAGAATATTATTTACTGATAATCTTTGCTATATGTAATAGTATCAAAATTCAAAATATCAACAATTAGGAGGTTAGTTACTGTAGCCACTGTCAAAACGAAATTGTGATATTCACAGAACACAAAAGTCATTGTAAAAAAAGCTGCAACTTGATTGGTTCATTCTTATTTCTTATTTTATTTCAGTCATCTGTATAAACACACTTTTAAGGAGAGTTTAAAGAGCAAATAAAATAAGATAAGAATAAAATAAGAAACTAATTAAGAATAAGGACATAAAACGTGTGTTTATACAAGATTAAATGGTGCCAAAAAATTAAATGTTGAGAATAAAATAGTAAAATCAAATGAAGAAATATGAATTAATATGAACGAATGTTGAAACCAAGTTTCGATCACTGTTATCCGCAAATCGTGCTCACCACGCCCAGTGGCTGCATTACAGCCTTCTCTGCTTCGTTTGACAATCTTTCCAACGTCATAAATCCAGCTGACGTCTTCGTTCATTCAGAATAGCGTATAAAAAGCCCATTCAAGAAATTTTCAATCGAAAGGAAATGACTGACGTTCAGGAGACTTCGTAATACAACTCTCTGAAGCATTTAAGTAGTTATCGTCTGAGAGGAAATGAAGGAGAGTTTAAACAGCAAATGAAATAAGGATAAAAAAAACAAAATAAGAAAGTAAAGGTGAGTTTAAACAGCAAATAAAATAAGATAAAAATAAAATGAGAAACTAATTAAGAATAAGGACAGAAAACGTGTGTTTATACAGATGACTGAAATAAAATAAGGAATAAGAATGAACCAATCAAGTTGCAGCTTTTTTGACAATGACTTTTGTGTTCTGTGAATATCACAATTTCGTTTTGACAGTGGCTACAGTAACTAACCTTCTAATTGTTGATATTTTGAATTTTGATTCTATTACATATAGCAAAGAATACCAGTAATTAATATTTTGAGGTTGTTATTGTAAGGAAAGAAGTTAAAATAATTTCAAACATGGAACGTTAAGTACAGAAAATATTTCGGTCATGCGCATTATGGGTTTCCAAATAAAATAGTGAAAGATGGCATCTTTTGTTGTTATTCTCATTTCTTATTTTATATTATTTCTTGTATGAACGCTTTCATGAAGATCTATATGTTTATCTTTCTTATTTTGTTTTATTTTGTTCCTTATTTTATTTGCTGTTTAAACTCACCTTTTTAACATATATATCCTTATTGGAGCGTTCATACAAGAAATAATATAAAATGAGAAATGAGAATAACAACAAAATATGTCATCTTGGACTATTTCGTTTAATATTATTTTATTTTGTTTGGAAACTGATAATGCGCATGACCGAAATATTTCCTGTTCTTAATGTTCCCAGTTTCGAATTATCCTAACTTCTCATCTGACAATAACCTAAAAATGGCATTTACTGACAATCTTTGATATATGTAATGGAATTAAAATTCGAAATATCAAAGACTCAACAAATTGGAGGTTGGCCACAGTCAAAACGAGGTGATATTTACAGAACTTGAATGAAAAACAAAAGCCAATGTCAAAAAAGCTGAAGGAGAGTTTAAACAGCAAATGAAATAGGGAAAAAAATAAAACAAACCGAGAACATTAAACATATAGATCTTTATTGAAGCGTTCATACAAGGAATAATATGGAATAAGAAATAACAAAAGAAGTCAGGTTTCACTATTTTGTTTAGAAACTGATAATGCGCTTGACTGAAATATTTTCTGTTCTTTCTTAACGTTCAGAGTTTCAAAATATTTCAACTTTTAACCTTACAATAACAACCCAAAAATATCATTTTTTGATAATTTCTGCTATTTGTAATGGAATCAAAACCTAAATTATCAACAATTAGGAGGTTAGTTACTGTAGCCATTGTCAAAAAGAAAATATGATATTCAAAGAACACAAAAGTCATTGTCAAAAAAGCTGCAATTTGATTAGTTCATTCTTATTGCTTATTTTATTTTATAAACAGTATGAACACATGTTTCAATAAGTTTCCTATTTTATTCTTATCCTAGTTTATTTGTTGTTTGAACTCCACTTGATACTTGTTTGGTTCATTTTTTTTTCTTCTTTCATTTCAGACATCTGTATGAACACATGTATTTTACCCTCTTCCTTAATTTATTTAGTTTGTTATTTTATTTTATTTGCTGTTAACGAAATTTGTGGTTGGCTCTTAGACCATAACCCAAAAAGTATTTCAGTTGTTTACTAGATACACTCATTTCATCGAAGACTCCCCAAACTGAAGTTCGTTGAAGATTTTGCAGCTCATCTAGAAAGAAACGTTCAACTCCAATCAACTCTTCAAGCTGGAATTTAAAGATTTGTGCACTTCGTTATTAGGCACATTAAATCAAAATCTAATTTAAAACCGAAGTTTTCTCGTTAGGAATACATTATACGCACGGAAGGGTATGAGTATAAGAAGAAGAAATGAAAATGGCTCTAAGTGCTTGCACCCGAAAAGGCTCGCTACTTTTAATTACGGAGAACATTGCAATCATTCTCCGAGAAACGGCATTCATAGACATTCTCGAGGCAAGAGCCAACGTAAAATTTGAATTTCCTTTTCCCGTTTCATTTGTGTTTTGTCCTTAAAGTCGGTAAAAAATGTCACTCTTTCACACAGCTGAATCTCTTTGCTACAAAAGAATTGTTTGCTTTGATCAAACTGGCGCCGTAGTTTGATGACAATGAGAAAATCATGATCTTCCTTTGTGAAGAATTTCATGATTTATTACGATGCACAATCGTACAGAAAATTATTATTAGGAAAAACTTCGTTCGAAATGTAGACAAAGAATAATATATACAACTGTAATATATTGCAACTGGCTGTATTCATGAAGAGTAAATGCCTACTTAAGGAATGTCGGTAATTGAAGAGAATTTTACATTTACCTGTATATCACAGCAATCCGCTGAATCAACTTACCTGAAAAAAAAACATCTATGAAAAACTGTATTAGAGGAAATTTTTTACACTAAAATCAATAGAAATCGGCATAACGAAGAAAGAATAACACCAATATGGCGAATGAAACACCCTCTTAGGCCTAATTTATCCAAACACGAAAACTGAGTTCAAATTTCAAGTGGGCTCAAGAAGGAGAAACTGACAGAAAATGGCTGTGAACAGATCCTTCCTCTTGAGTAAATCATTTTTTTTTGTTTTTTTGTATTGGAATACATTTCCCATTTTCTTTTCCCTGAAAATGAAAAAGTTTTGAATTCTTATAATAACTTGTAGTCAGGATAGTCAGGCAATTCATCTGTTTCCTTCTGAAGATGCTAACATTGCTAGCGAAACGCGCGTCGGGTGCAAAAATATCAGTTTGGTGTTAGGGTAATTGATATCTACGAAAAGTTTCAGTGAATTTTCCGTAATCTTGCATATTACGTATCGCGGTAAGTATACCACTTCGACCTAAAAACAAATTTAACACTTTGAAGCTTTTTCGTATTCAGGAGAGTGAAGACAAGAAAAATTGATGTCAATACAAATTCACCTCCAAACTAATACACAAACGACTCGGTTACGAATATTCAAACTATACATTTTTTTCGTAGAAATATTATTCATCATATCTTACCAATATGAGCATAAAGCTATACCCAACAACAAATTGTTTTCGAATATTGTACCGATATGGCCAAATTTTTGACATTCTTTATGGTGAATATATTATTTTCAATATCATAACAATGATTTGGTAATATTGATAATATAGGTTCAGTATGTGTGTGCTACTTGATGTATCGTGTTGTTCATCTAGTGGATGGCATTGAAATCATAATAGCTGTATGGAATCATTCAGACAATAAAAAATTATGTCGATCAATCCTTGGTTGATTTCTTGCAACAGGTTCATTTTCAATCACCACCACCTAAAGTAATCAAGGTGAGGGTGAGTAGGTTATGTTGGTAGGATTAACATACATTCAGTTTTGCTCAGTGCATTTGCTTTATTCCTTGCAGCCAAAAATTACTTGATGGCGACATGCGAGAAAATTATCGGGAGTATTTGCACAAGTGCTTCAAAATTACCGATAATTTTCCATGAAAGGATGTTGTCTAAAAACTGCATGAGTTTATTTTCATATTTTGTCGAAAGAGCCCGACTCCGAAGGTTCTGTGTGCTAGGCAATTATTCAATGATATATAAAAGTTACTTCTTGTCCACATCGTACTACTTTCAATCTCGATATTCTTCCTCTCAATGAGTCAACGGGTCAAAATTATTGTCAAACTCAAAACATAAAACGAGACTGCTAGTGAACGGTTGCTGCACAAATATTTATCTACTCCAAACTTTCTGAAACACTCTAGGCGACAGCAAGCAGACGCTCAACAGCAGGTACTCTTGAAATGTACAAGAAACAGATGAGACAACTTCGGTTATCTGCATGATTACATAACAAATCACGATGAACGTTGGTCGCCTGCTGTTACAAAACTTTCGCTGAGCCTCTTTCTAAGTTCAAAATGATTTCTTTCAGCTCATATTGTTTTCTCTCGAAGGGAGACTGTAAGAAAATAGCCAAAAAAATATGTCACCGCCGCCCGGTCAAATAATCTGAACCACTTTCACAATTATACCTAAACAAAGTTGGGACTTTAAGATTTTCGACATTGAAAGCCCAAAACAGACAGTATTTGACTACCAAGTGTATGTTAGACATGAATGGTATTTGATGAACATTTGAGTTATCAATAAAATATCACAGTTTCCTGTATAATTGTTACCAACAATGTGTCTACAAAATCGCGACACGTGTTTCGCTATACAATGTAATACAGAGAAAACTGTGATATTTGGATATAATGCAATGCCCTTCGTGCTATGAGCCAGGGAAGTGGTTTTCTGACAGGTGCCAGCCAAAACCTACTGTGTAAGTAGTTTGATACTGGCCTGAACGAGTTGTTCGAAAGATGATTTGATTTAACGCCATCCACATGTCGAATGTTTTTGCATTTTTCTCGTAGGAGGAATGGACGAATCCAGTTTGTTTTCGAGAATCGGTTTTTAGCGCGAAATGGAAATCCGACAAGCGCACCCGTGGGCCTCATGGTGAGTACCGCTCCTTCCTCCACTTTGGGGAAATCAGGTCTTTATAAGCGATAATACCTGGAAAAATATGTCAGTAATCACCCGAAGATGATTGCGGATACCAGCAATCGGAACGTCATGAGTCCACCCAACTTGAAACTTGTTTTCAATATTTATGCATACTATTTCATTTATTTCTTTATTCAAATTTCATGAATAATATTTCAAATTCGACATCTAATTTTTCTTGTCACAATATTATTGCATTATTTCTTCATTTTCGTTTTTTGACTAATATTTCATATTCAATATATTGATATTTTTGTCAAAAAATATTTTCTTTTATCAATCAAACTTTTGATTTCACTTTTGACAAAAAAATCCATTCCATTCTCTTATTTGGATTTGATAACCTCATTGATTTGTTTTTCTATCCTTTTGTTCTCAGCAACAGGTTTCAATAGAGTTGATAATATAGACAATAGAAACCATTACCATTCAGCAGGGAACATTGTCAACC
The DNA here is from genome assembly GCA_032362365.1 of Zygogramma bicolorata. Taxonomy (NCBI): domain Eukaryota; kingdom Metazoa; phylum Arthropoda; class Insecta; order Coleoptera; family Chrysomelidae; genus Zygogramma; species Zygogramma bicolorata. The sequence goes on along the minus strand of JAVJAQ010000137.1, from coordinate 12,710,459 downwards.
AATTTTAAGGAAACTTTCAGAGTTCACCTGCACTCTGAAAGATCAAAGAAGTCTTTAACTATTATATGTGCTATTCTAGAATCGTTCTCGAAAGCCGAAAAACGTAATTTGAAAAAAGAAGAAATAGGCTTGAAGGCCAATAGACAGCAGGCATGCGACATATTCAGTAAAATCCTAAGTTTATCCAATGACGCTCTAGTTTACTATTCATGGAATGGGGGGGCTATCTTAAACTCACTCCGGTAGGTTGAGTGGTACGTTGAAGTACAGGTAAAAAAATAAATGAATTTCAAAAATAATCCAGTAAAGCTGCCATTCGCATATCTTGTTGACATTTTTTTGGTCAAAAATTCGATATGGCGAGCGGTTATGGCAACATCACGGCAGGCTCTTTTCGAAATTAAAAAAATATGTATTTCGGTGAATGTGAAATTTTTATGTTATTCGTAATATAAACAGCGTTATCCGGGTTGAATTTCAAGTTTTGATCAAAATAACGATATAAACAAGATATACGAACGGCAGCTTTACTGATAAATTTTTGAAAGTCATTTAGTTTTGTACCTGCCACCTTTTCAATGTACCACTACTATCGGAGTCGGGATTAGTTAGTCCCCATTCCATAAACAATAAACATAAGAGAGTCATTGGACAAAACTGGCACTTACTGGAATATTGTTACGGAATCTCCTAGCGCCGGCCCTGCCGCACATAAACGCAGAATAATATGAGGGGTCGAAGAGAAAACGACATTTTTCCAGGAACTCTTGATTCGCGCGGAGAATTCGATCCACATCATCGATGCCTCTCTCGAAGATTCTCCATAGGCGTACGCAAGTATATACGGAGACAATTCATCGCGGAGCAGAGTTATTCAGAGATATTTATTCAACGATAGTTATCAGAGTTTCTAGCTTAGTGAAGAGAGCTTTGGTATTGCTATGTGCAGAAGTCGAAGTGCAGAATTTCTATTACAGAGGGTTTCATTACCAAGCGTTGGAAAGTTAGCGGAGCAATTTAAGTCATTGTATTGTGTTGTCAGTGGCGGATCCACGGGGGAGGTTTTCGGGTCCGCCCCCCCCCCCCCCATTGGGGAAATAAGAGATTTCAATTTTTATCTGCTCCCAATTTCCAAATTCTGTTAGGGAACGAAAAAATGTCACATGAGCGATACCAAAAGATAAAATAGAATACATTTTTTTGCTTTAAAATTGAAGAACTTTAATAATTATTATTACATTCCATCGAAAACTAAAGAGCAGGCTCTTCATTCTTCAATTTCATCAATTAATTCAATTCAATAATCCTCCTATTCCTAAAAAAATAATTCTCAAGAATTAAAAATAATACAAACAAGATCTGGATTGAATGTCACCCAAACAAACAAACAAATTTTGCTTGAAATTTTTGGACTCACCGGTTGTTCTTTTCTTTTTTTTTCTGGTTCAGTCGGTTAACTATCAAATTGCAGTTTTTCTCAATGACACTTTAAAGAAAATTGACACTTGTCAGGCTTATCGAGGAAAAGTTCGAGAAATTTCTGACAGTGGTGCCATTGTATCTTTTTTGGCGCAGTATTTGAAAAATCAGACTTGTTACATTTGTGATGAGTATTGTGTATGCCGGTAACGATTTGAATATACTATGAATGAGTAGAATATGCTGTTGATTGAGTTAAATCAACTCGATTCGAGTTTCGAACCTACTTTACCTCCTGGCTACACCTTCAAATTTTGCTCATGTCAATCTCTTTCACCTCTTTTTTGGATTTTGACTAGTTGTTGCTATACGATATCATAATTTTCTGTTTCATATATATATATATATATATATATATATATATATATATATATATACACATATAAATTTTGAGTTATAGACCCCCTTTGACCTGATCCTGGATCCGCCACTGTGTGTTCTGATGAAGAGTTGTAATAAAAGTAGTTGAGTGTTGTTAGGAGTTTTGATAAACGAACCCAAAGAATTATCGTAACAATATGATGCCTGCTGTCCACTGGCTCTTAGACTATGAGTTTCTCACGAATGCGTCTAAACCGAAACACTCAATCGCCATTTTCCTTGGGCAATCTAAAGCGCGCACTCTGTGCACGTCAGCAGATGAAATATCGAAAATTTCTGGACACCAATCAAGGCGGATTATCCCGACTGCTCGTCCGACGAAAATCAGGAAACGAATTTATCAGAATCGCATCGAGGTCGATCTCAGGGGCACAACAACATTCCAAATCCGAAGAAACGAAATCAACTGATTTTATGAGAGAGTCGACATGTTTTGACGGACGAAGAAATGTAATCAGGATTTCGATTCGGGCGACTGATCGACTAAGAAGTTCCAATTATCCAGGCGAGATAGAATAAAATGCAATTCGTGGTAGCTTAATAATACTCGAAGTCTCGGAGGAATCAATTGAAATGGAATCTGCACCATAAAAATGTCGACAAAGCCTTGAATTCATCTGGCCGGTGTGATGAAAGCTCATGTTGACGAAAACTGTCACAGTTTCCTGTAAACATTATCACTGACAATGGGCTTTCAAAGCCGCGACACGTGTTTCGCTATACAACAGCTTCCTCAAGCAGTGATAAATATATTATTTCGATCAATCAAACCTTCAATCTTTATGCATTTACTGAAAAATATCAAACCTTTTTGTTTGGATTTGATTGCCTCATTAGATATGAATGTTTCATGAGTTTCTTCTTTGTAACAGGTTTCAATAGAGTTAATTTGTCGATGTAAGTTAGAACCAATACTACTCAGCACAGAACATTGAAAATTCGTTCTCCCCATTTTTACACTGGTAACAAGAAACTGACAATTTTACTTTTTCCGTTACGTGAACATGTCAGATCTATAGGTGTTTCCGGGCTTCTGAGCCGTGGTCCGCAGCTTTTTGGGCCTGACGTTTCGTCTGCATCTGCGGCAAACATTCTCATATGCGATGCTGCAATGGTCGAAGTATCCTTCTCTGCTGTGAAGCTTTGATTTGACGAAACGTCAGGCCCAAAAAGCTGCGGACCACAGCTCAGAAGCCCGGAAAGACATAACAATTCATCAGTGAGAGTCTACAATCTTTGATATTGAGTTAAGTTTACCACTCTCATCGAATCAAATAAAAATATATTTCATTGCCAGAAGATTTACATGCCATTGACAGAGATTTGTAAGTATAAATATAAAAATAGCTAATGATGTATAGATAAAACTGGTAATTCACTAAAAATAGAATAACGCAAGTACAAATACAATGAAAATAAAATTGAATGCACGTTTGTTCAAAATGATTCATTAAAATACTTATGTAGTCTCTAATAGGGTCTATCAGCTATCAAACAGCTTTCTTGAATTGTACGTTGGTCACATTTGCAGACCTTATATCTACTGGTGAGTGATTGAATAATTCTCCACCACTACAAAAAAGGGAATCCTTCATCAATGTTGAGTTGGGTATGGAAAGTCTGATATTAAATATGCTATCAAAAGTAGCATAAGGAGAAGAAACAAGGTCAAACTCCGTTTTATGTTTGTACATCAGGCATACAGTTTCAAGAATGAACAGTATTGATTGATCCAAGAATTTCGATTCTTTCCAGAGATCAATACCCTATTACCATTGATAATATTTGCGCCAGGCGCGCGATTCGTAAATAATGTTAGCAACTTCAGAAGAAAATTGATACTAATTCTTAAGACAATTTATTAATGTTTCAAAATCTAAGTTAGTGCAGAGGACTACCTGCATTTTTTTCCTCGTTCCGACATGGAATCAATTCAATTAATTTGCTATACAATCAGGGTGGGGCAGAATCTGATTATTATTAAAAAAATCAAAAATCATTGATTTTTCCAAAAAAATCACGATTTATTTGATTTTTTTGATTTTTTTTATTTGAATACTAAATTTGAACGTTTTGATTCTTTGAAATTATTTTTGATTATTTCAATGTATAAGTCTAAAAATTTTAATACAATTTGCGGCTCAAAAACTTGTGAAAACGCCTTTGTCGCGCTTCTTGCAAGAAAATTCTTGTCGCGCTTCTTGCAAGAAAATTCTTGTCGCGATTTATTTTCCTTCTGTCCTATACACTCGCTATACAGTGCCGAGTGAGGCACGAACACGAACGCGTTTGTTGTGCTTTTTGCAAGAATTTTCCTGTCGAGGCTTGTATTCCTTCTCAAACTATAAATTGACGTTGCCCAACAATTTCACGCATTTCGCTAGTTGATTAGGCATGGAAAAAGGAGGAAAACTGGTGTTTTTGTTTCAATTGTATAACGAAAATGAATAGACTGAAAATATACAGTAATAAAATTTAGGTGTCACGTTTAGTTTAAGAACTTGGAATTATGTACTTCTTTTTTGTTGTTTTTGCTAAAAGCAGATACTCGTTTTGATCTTCGAGAATACTTATATATTATGTTGTTGTCTGTTTCTGGATAAAAGAAAACAAAAATTGATTTAAATCATGATTTCAATTTTAAAAATCAAGCAATTTCAATCATGATTTTAATCGTGATTTTAATCAGCCCAACCCTGTATACAATGTTTTAATACTATAAAACGCCTGAAGAAGCTATTGAATACTCACAATCACACGAAATTAGCTGTTTACGTAACAAGTTAGAAAAAGTTACATGTTGTAAAACAAAAGCAAGCTTCGAGGGACTAGCGTTAAAAAAATCTCTTAATGTTGGTACCACAATAATATATTTTCTAATTTCAATAAAAACCCCATTTCATATTTTTCAAAAAATACACAAACTATTCCAAGTATCAAGTTTGTTCATCATATCTCAGTTCAATGTTTTTCACAAACTTGTTTTGACTGAATGTTAAAATGCTAAGAAATGGTGATTAGAGAAAGCAATGATATGAAAAAGACGACAGAAAACGTTCTCTGCATTGTATATTATATATGTGAAGGGAATGAGATGCTTCACTTATTCAAAAATGGGAAACAAACGAAAATTCTCAAAGAGATTTTATCACCATTCACTCTCTAGAGAGGAATTCATTTGAGATTGCACCTACTAAAAATATTCTAACTTAATAACAATGTGTGAAGACGTATCGAAGGATAGCAAGCAAATGACGAGGTTAAATCTACAGTAGGTAACAGGTTTTTCTGTAACATTTTGAAATTTTAAAATTTTTAGGATTCAATGATTGTTTGGAGTGCTTGAAGAAAGGCAGATTAGACCTTCACATCAATATATTATAAAGGGAACATATAAAGATACTATGCCATATTCGGAATAAAGATAATCCTAATTATTCTGATGATTATGAATCATCATTTAAATTAGGATATTGAAAATTCAGGTCCAGTTGAAATCGTGAGATTTGTATCATACACAACTATTTTGATTCAAATTAATATCGATTTTAAAAAATGCCATTTTATATGTGAAGATCAAAAAAGGGTTTTTAATAACAGTATCATGGATTATCATCTAGTATATCGATCACTGCATTACAAATGCAAATTATACAAAAACATTTCAATGATCCTTGAATAATTATGCAGCAACCGAGCTATGATTGGACCTGTTTCGAGAATAAACGTTCATCAACCTATTCGAATATAATATATAATGGGTATTATGGCGAATCCATTATTAATTGAACAATAATTTGAATTCATTTGAATATCATTCTTTTCAATTCAATGAATCGTTAGAATGCTTTGGGATTTGGGATGTGATTATTTTATTATTTTTATTCATTTTATTTTCATAAACAGGGCCACCCAACAGAACAAGCCCAATAACAGGGTGGCACATAAATAGCATGATACAATATGTGTGATTCTACATACATAGAAAAACTATAATAAATATATTACAGCTCACATCTTATGAAAAGATGGTAAATCATCTTCTGAAGTCGTACAATTTGATTCTGAAAATAAAAAAACTACTAGTACGGCCTGACAATACATGTGGAACATACATAGTTTCAAGCTAAACTAGTATTAGTTTCTTTAATTTGAGTTTGAAACCATTTTCGCCTAATCTAAATATATCTAAATCGGAGTCAGAGATCATACTATTGTACGTTATTGTACATCTTATAAATGGGGAATTACCACGATAATTGGTTGAAAAATGAGGAGTGAATAACAGTTGCCTTCTCCTGATGGTATAAGGACTACAATTCAGTGAAACAACAATATGAGTTTATGTTGATCCAACGTGGGTCCCAATTTTGCTGCTTTCACAGGTTCCAACTGCAATGATTTGGAAACAGATTTACGTTTCAAATATTGCCTTAGTTTCTGAATATAGTTGATACAGGTAAGAGTTTCCATATAAAAGGCAAAAAGTAGATTTATGGCACTCATTGGTTCCAAGTAACTCGACTGTTCAATTAGATTCCATTAAAGTTATATGACCGTGCATGATTCAATTCTTTATCAACCCTCCCCCATACCCCCTGAAAAACTAGTGGCGAATCTCTCAGGGATACGCGTACCACAGTTTGAGAACCACTGAATACAGACCATCATTGTGAGCCGTGATTTCTTCAGAAAAAGTAAATTTGGTGCATTAACTAATTAGCCCTCTGAAACTCTACATGATGAAAAACAGTTTGTGAATATGACTTCAAGCAAAGAAGATGCAGGGTGGTCGGAGTTGAAGTGAGACAGGTAGTAATAATAAAACTCTATTGCTAATATCACAGATGACATTGTAATTGGAATACGTATTCCTGAGAGTGAGAAGCATCCACCAAAACAACTAAGTTATCATATCCAGTTAGTGGATTCCAGATGGACTCAAAGTGAAACCAACTCCCGTCAATTAATTAGCAAGTCACTAAACTGTATATCTTCTCGAAACGTTGGAACAGTTGATGGGGCAACATGAAACTACAATTAACCTCGTGAGTCGCTCGCGAACTTGCCGGGAGTTTAACAACTTTTCTTTTTTTTCCGCAGACCGACTCCCCAGAGAAGCCGTTCCTTTGAAGTTATTACCTGGAATTTCGTGTTCTCTGCACAAACGCACACACTACATTATGAATTGCACATTTTACAGAAGCCGAAAGTCGACTGGGAGCGCCCATTTTTCTAGAAATTCGCAAGACCCCATTCGTGGCACGTATCGCATAACTCGGCTGCGAGGTACTTGGAACAGTTAAAAGTACTTACGGCAGCGACTTGAACGAAGAATGCAAAACGGCATTCGCAATTTGCAGAATAGCGACTCTTCCAGCTCGAAGGAGTTGAATGAGAAAACAAAGGAATCGCGGAAACGGTTTGCGGTTGTGGGCATATGTGTAATCGGGCGCGAAATCCTTCATAGTTATGGATATTGCCGAGTTATCGGAAACCGATTTCAGTTCATTGCCTGACAATGATTTTATTTTTCGATAAATATGAATGGATTCCCACTCCAAATTTATGTGTGCTTCTGGGTGTGCCAGCTGAATCAGTCGTCTCACCTCTGCTTCAAATTCTTGCAGACTCTCACCTGGTTTTTGTATGCGAGTCTTCATTTGAGCCTGGTACACCTGTTCTTGATGTTGATCGCCATACCATAACTCTAATGCAGAAATCAGGTCCTCATGTTCATTTTGCTGTTCGATGGGTATCGTCTGCAATGTACCCGAACCTGGCCCTCTCAAAGCCACCATTAGTGTCGTAGCTATTTGTTCTTCGCTCCATTCATTAGTCTTTTCCGCAGCCTCAAATCGTCTACGATACATGGAGCAAAGCGACTGTTTTATCAAAAGTTGGTAGTTTTACAGAAATGTCTGATGTGGCAACCCTGTCTCGGCGATCTGGGTTCTTGAGAAGAACCATTTGATTTCTCCTTTCATCTCTCATCTCCTCTGGCAATGTATGCACTTAAGGCACTTTTCTGTAGTTCTTCCTCAAGTTCTTCCTTCAGTTCTTCCATTCGTACTTCGGTTATATGTACCACGTGCTTGAAGAACTTGTCTTGATATTCTAGAACCTTCTGTAAGTCTGTTTCCCGTTGGTTTTCTATTTGTTCCAATTTATTATTTTGTTCATATAGAGTTTTCTGGAGTGCTCCTACTCATTCTTTATTTAAATTTTCCAGAATTATCTTTAGTGCTTTTCCTCGATCTTTCTTTACATCTTCACGTTCTTTTCCCCCTGCTGTCACTTTCCCTCGTCTTATTTTTCATGCTGCCGATGTACTCATCGTATTCACTATGAATAGCTTTCAATCGTCACCAAAATTCGTACTTATGGCACCACTGTTACGATATTTCTTGGGTTGGTTTTTCAAAATGTAGGTACTCATCAACAACACTACACTATTTTTATTAAATCCCTATAACAATACATTCACTGCACTGGCTCATAATTCGCTTGAAAAATAATAAGGCTACTTATAAAGTGTATTAGTTTTTTTTCTGACCAATAATATAATTTATATTTCCGAAACTTTCTCATTGAAACCTCGGAAGCTATCTGAAATACTTCAGAATGTATCTCACGAATATTTTATTCATAATTTCATAAATTTCCATGCAATGAATGGAAAAGAAATTGATTTTCAAGAATGATGCGGCTATACCAGCAGGAAAGAGTTGAAAAAGTTTGGTAAGTGTAATGAAAGAGTTATCAAATATAAAATACAGGGGATAGTTTTTTAGGTTATGCCAAAACGGCTGTGACGTATGAGCTGTAGCCACCGGTATTATTGAGCGGATCTGAATGTATACACGTTTTCCTTCTGATAAAAACAATCTCGAGCATTCTATACTTTGTTTTGTTCCTGAATGAGACAATGTTTCCCAAATTCATTCGGAATCCCTCAAACCTCACATTAATGAACAGAGCCTGAACGCTCTATTCCCCTTTATTTTCCTCATTAGTAAGCCGTACATAAATAAGACATAAAATGGAAACAGAACTACCAACTTCCAGGTTCAAATAACATCGCTGATTATGCTTTTCGAAATTTAAATTGTTTCGGTGTTATTTATTGTACATATCTCTTCGTCGTATACAATGAGATCACTAAAGGAATATCAATATAGGACTACTTCGTGGAATATTCCTCCTTGTCTAGTTAACAAGTAAGTGCTTTTGTCATCATTTTTTTCAGAAGTTACGGAAAAATATGAATAAAGCGCCATACGCAACCATCACATTAGTTATAAAAAATGAAGTAAAAAAATTATGCTTTTCGTAACAAAGACTCAAAAAGTGAACATTAATTCCTATTTTTCAATTATTTAGTAATGATTTAGTTATTTATGAAATATAAAATTTCAATTGATCATTGAAAAAAATGTTCTTGTACAATGTTTCCAATGATTCTTTTTTCATAAACCGCATGAATTTTTTGAGAGAATTGAAAAAAAATACCTTTTTCTTAATGAACAAATTTTGTTTTACCGCTTGTAATTGATATTTAGGAACCGATTTTTCCATAATCCATCTTGCTTTCGGATATTTTGAGAAAAATCTGTTACTTTTGATTTTTCATTGTTTATTCAATCAACAATTCGTTATTTATAAACAAATACGAAATTATATTTGTATACAAAAAATTGTCTACAATTAGATAAAATATAAAAAATAAGTAGGACGGTTTCTTCAATATCAAAAAGCAAGATCAATGATTTGAAACAAAAAAACTAGCAATATGAAGTGAGAATCAAAAAAAATCCTTGCAGTTTCTGATAGTGAAATGGAGAATTATTGAAAACAATAAAAGATTATTTTTACCGAATAATTGAAGATTTTAATTTTTTGAATACCCAAATCATTGGAAAAGAATGAATTTTTTTTTCTAATTTTTCAACAGGTATCTAATTAGGAGCCCTTCAGGAATGGATGCGAGTAAATTTTCAACCTTCATTATCCATATTCTAGTCCAAAAAAAATGTGAATTAATTATTGCATAATCAATTGAAAAAAAAAATTTTTTTCACCGGAATATTGTTCATTCATCCATTCAGTAAGAACTTGGGTTCTTCCTTGTTCCAGTATTTTCTGAAGATATTTCCGAAAAGCCAAACCCCAATTTTTTCTTAATCGTTTTCAACTTCTGCAATTGTTATGGAGGGCACTTGTTTTTTATTTAACCTCCTTGCTATCGAATGACACCTCATTCATGTTTTTGGGAGACTCAAATACGCACTCGTCTAAGTTTGTTTTTTTCTGCAAATATTTCTGCCGTTGGCTCCTGATAACATGAAACATTTATGTTCATCTTTGAACAATATAACAGTATATCTTGCTACAGTTAGTTCATCCGTGAGTAAAGTAAACTAACCAACTAATGATTTTTATCCCCTAATCGAAAACAGATATTAATGTTTCGAATGTTCTACCTTATTGAGGTATTACCAAGTATACATTTTCATTTTATGATGCATAATAGAATATTGGAAGCATTTATTCTTCAAAAAAGTATAATGACGTCCACTTTTTATTCTGAAAGCATCATCATTGCATTGAAACTAGCTCAATTACTATTGAATATTCTTCGAAAATAACGAATTTTATATTTGTTTTGTCTGAACAAGCAATGTAAAATATCATTCCCAATAATGCAATCGGATACTTCTGTGGAATGACGTGGCTTTCAAACAAATCTCGTTCGAAGTCACGATTTTCCTATTGAAAATATATTCTTTACATTTATTAGTCGGTAATTTCTGGTCCAATGAACTCATAACAAGTGCGTGGACTTTTACTGTGGACACGAGATTAAAAATGACAAAGGCTTCATGAACTGTAAATTAACAAATACGAATCACAAAACAAATCACAAGAAGTAGTAGGTGAATTAAATTAGATTCAACTACAATTTGTTGCCATCTGAAATGTTTTTACTTGTGTAAAAATACAACTCAAATATTTCGTTTGTTTCTAGATTAGACAATATAGTAGGAGTGCCACGATGCTAAATCGGGATTAATTCGAGCGTCATAGAGAGACCCAAGGCCGTACCCAGAAAAAGTTTTTGGGGGGGGTTATGGCACCAGGCGGGGCCGAAGGCCCCTTCCAAAATAACGTTGAAACTAATTGTCAAATATCCCATTTTTACGCCATTTCAAGCTCCATCAACAGAAGTTAGGAAGACACTAAATAATAAATAGGTATATAAATGATAACAATGAAATAATTTTCCCTGTTAATTTGGTGTCTAGGAAAATAAATAGATTGACAATGCAAATAGACTCAACACTGTTTAGTACAATACAGTACAAAATCACGTCTGTAGACAATAACAGTTACATTACAAAACAAAATCCATTCTTCTGTTCGTTTTTCTCGCGAATTCATCGATCACGTTGTCTGTTGAAATTTTATGGCTTCTATGAACCGACATGAGAGCCAGTCCGCTTAGTCTGTCTTGTCCACACGGGTTTCTCAAGTACGTCTTCAATCGCTTGTGAGTGGAGAAGGTCCTCTCAGCAGTTGCAGTGGTCACTGGCAAAGAAGCAAATATTTTCAGTAGGGTGGATATGTTAGAAAAAAGTTCCCTATTACATTGGCTTAATGCCTCAATGGCACAAGGAGGCTTGACGAGTTCCATTTGTTTTTCCCAAAACAATTTCCACAGTGAGTACTCACTAGGTACTAGTTTTAGATCAACCATCTTTTCATAAATTTTCAAAGATTGAAGGTCTATTTTCGGAGAAAGCCCCCAGTACTGTACTGCCAACATAAAACAATTTTTTTCCGAAAGTAGTCAGAGACTTGCGAAAGCGAATGGCGGTCTTTTTTTCGTGCTGCTACCTATCGTGATAGTGCCTAACTATATGCTTTACGGCAACTTACGTAATGAAACGCTCCGGTCTACGCCGTTAGCGGCGGATCACGTTCATCCACGAATTCCACGTAGGTGAATAAGTTAGTAAAATTATAATAAATTTGACAAATCATTTACGTACATTTTCAAGTAGAAATTTGTTTGAACTTATTCACCTATGAAGAAGAAAAAGAACAATTATAACGTTTGAAAAATCTTTTTTTTTTATAAATTCCGGGGGGGGGGGGTTCAACCACTCTGACCCCCCCTGGGTACGGCCTTGGAGAGACCTATTGGGTTGCGAAGCTCAGATGATAAAAAAAAAATGTTATATAATGTATACCTTTTCATCGGTGCGGTGGGGGGAGCGGCTATAGACTGTAAAAAAAACTGTTGCATGGGCATACTCGAGCGCGTCAGATATTGATATCAGCTATGTCCTACATATTTTCAAAAACGAACGTATGTTAATCTGATTGTTTCCATGGTGGGGGTGGTGGTACGTAAGAGTTGAAAATAAAAAAAAATGCAAATAAAAAAGTGTATGTTTTTTTAGTAGAATACTCGTATTTATAAGAAAATAATTGAAAGCAATTCAATTTTTAGAATTTTTCAACGTTGGATATACGTTCTAAACAATATCATGTCACCAACGAGTCTGTGTGATCAACTGTCATGGCATCATAGCAACAGAAACCAGAGTGGGGACGGAGTGAGAGAGCAATAGATAGAGAAAGAATGAGAGAGAAATAGAAACGTGGAGAGGGGAATATAGGCATCACGTAGCTGCACGCATTAAACTTTATCGATGAATTTTTATTATTTCGGCTTGTGGAAATCGTTAGATTATATAATTTTCGCAATTCTTGACTCATTCCCTGCAAAATAAAAATAAAATCAGCCACGCTCGAGAATGTCGAAATGACGTTTTTTTACAACTTTGAAGCCCTTCTCCTTCTTTAGGTCACTCTCGAATTGTCGCAGATTAGAAGAATATACACGTTTCAGGATGTAACTCACCCTACCTTAATCTGACGCGCTAGAGAATTTCAAATGATCATGTTGTTTAACTAATCTGATCCTTTATCCTTGAAGGGCGGTCATATATATAGGACTCCTATATGGTGGAAGTACTCAACCGGGTTCAAGGTATCCCCCTGGTTATTAATCTGCCGCGGTTTAGTAAATCCCGAAATCCCCTCTTGGGCTCCCCTATTATTACTTCCTCGTACAAATACAAGCCATGAATTCAATTTGAAGAGATCTGAAAATAAACATTATGTCAATAGTGCAAGGCCTGTTGTTATTGAATTTCCATTATCTGAAAATTGGAAAAGTGAGATATTACTGCACAGCAATTTTATTTATCATCGAGTTGATTGAATTGCTTTTCCGAAAGCGGCATTTCGTTCTTATTGAAATATTAATTAATATCATTGGAGAAATCAGAGAAAGAATTCCATCAAAGGATGAAAAATGATTTAAAATACTTCTGCGGGAGGCATCGCAAATAAAAAAATGTAATTGCATTTATAACGTCATTTCAATTTATTTTAATCTCCAGCGATGTTGACTGCTGTTTCCCAATTTAAAGATTGAAATCCATTGGGGTTTTATTTTCAGTTGGAAAGCGAAGGTAAATTCAGTGGTGAATGAGCAGCTTGTTATTGTGAAGAGTCTCTTCATATAGGGTTGGGTTGAAAAATAGCATCTGCTGACACCCCGCCTTTTCTTAATTGAATAAAGACCATTTATTATTATCATATATGAAAGTTGCTCTTGCATGTGAAAGAAGTACTTACGTATTATTATGTATCATTTGAAAATATCGAACTAGATTTCTTTACGAAAAGTTCTGAATATGTTGAATGATGGTAACATCATTTAATAACATAACATAACATAACATCATCGATGACATTTCATTACTATTAATAGAGAATTACCTCGAAAACCGTCTACAATACATTTATGTCAATAACAATAGCTCTAGCCAATTATCGCGACGTTATGGAGTGCCCCAAGGCTCAATACTTGGTCCTTTCCTTTTTTCAATCTATATATCTGATTTTGGAGATTACGTCTGGAACTGCTCCATACATCAATACGCAGATGATACTCAGTTGTATGTTAGCTTTCCAATTGAATACACCTCACAAAAATTGATTTAATCAATAACGATTTTAAAAGATTATTCGATATTTCGTCGGCACATAATCTTAAATTGAACGCCTCCAAATCCAAAATAATTTTTTTCGGCCCTAAGAGTCAACGCAAACTTGCAATAAGAGAGACAGGTATATCAATCTTCTAGGCGAACCTCTCCCTGTCGTCAGGGAGTGCAAAAGCTTGGGCCTCTGGTTGGATAGCGACATGAGATACAACAAACATGTCAGTGAACTGATAAGGGCTTCATTCATTACCCTCAGAAATTTATATCCAAATAGAAGTGTTATGAGTAAAGATTTGAAATTAACTATTTGCGAAACGTTGATTTTTTCTAAGGTATCGTACTGTGACTATATATACGGCCCTGCCCTTCTCTCCAATGATCAAATGCGCCTACAGCGAGTGCAAAATGCTTGTATGAGATTTTCTCTAGGAATTCGTAAATTTGATCATATAAGTGAAGCATACAAAAATACAAAAAAACTGCGTCTCTTTCAACTTCGTAAACTGCACCTTCTGACAGCTGTTCATAGTGTTCTCAAAAATGGAAGCCCACGGTATCTCTCATCAAAATTGAAAATGTTTCGAAATATCAACAATCTGCCAACGAGGAATCGACGTCAACTTGTCATCCTTAAACATAAAACAGAGGTATTCAAGCGAAGTTTCTCATATAATGCTGCTAAGCAATATAATCAACTGCCTCCAGAATTCATCGATTTTTCTATAATAAATTTCAAAAAAAACTCAAATCTCTTATACTCAGTCAATTGTAGTTACCTCTTATACTGAGCTGGCATTCTCTATCATTTTTGAGTAAGGTAAAAATAATTGGAAAAATATCTTTCTAGGTTAAGTTGAAAAACACTTGTAGTGACACTTCACCTTTTCACATTATAATGTAAACTTTTTCTCCTACTCAAATTGTTCTGAATGTGAATAAAGTCGATTTATTATTATTATTATTATCATTTTTCGGGATTCACGAAATAATTCCTACAATGGAAAAGTCGTTATTACTTGATATTATTCAGCTACAATATCATTTCTTATCGTCCTCTTCGATTTAGGTTTGATTTCACTACTTGGTATATTTATTACTTTAATTTCTGTTATTTTATATTTCTTCAATTTTTCTCGTTTGTTATTTGAAATTCAAATGAACTGCAATTTCCATTTCGATTGATTTTCATTAGATTTATTAATCTCAGAAAAGTTCTACCAATAGGTTTTCAATAGGTTCCAGGTTACAGCTGAGATTGCAAGTGCAGTATCTAGAAATCAGTAGATATTATAGAACTTTGAGAAAACATTCGCGATTGAAATATTCTCCTCTACAATTGTTCATACATAATGATTGCATTATATATCCAAGAAATTACAATAACTCCGTAACCATTTTTTCTTCAGATAAATTATACACTTCTGTCCAGAATTAAAAGGTATCACCTTTCAAAAGGCAATTTCTTATTCGCGAAATTTCTTTCAAGTCACTCAGAATCCTTGAATACGATATTTCATTTCAAAACTTACGGAATCCATCAAGCAAATTCTCCACAGAATTCTGTTCTACTGGAATTCCTCCTACAAACTCATCTGAAACCAAACAATTTTTCTTTGTTCCTTCCAGAAGTCGCAGAATCTCCGAAACTTCTCAACGCGGGAATCGATCGGTTGGCTCTAAATTCCCTTGTAACTGGATTCACCCGATATACATTCACTCTGCTGGTGGTAGTTATAGACCATTTACCTGTCTCAACGAGGGTTAATTTGCTTTTTTATGGTCCAATTACGTTGGTACGAGTCGGAGCTCTCAAAAATCCTACTTTGTTTCCTTAGAACTGGCGCGATCACATTGCAGGAGTTTTATTTGCTTGTCATCGAAGTTGGAAACGATGGTAGTTAGAATAAAGACTTGAATCAGAAGTGGGATTTTGTAGCAAATGGATCGGCTATACTTGACGATATGCAGATTGAATCGACATTAAGATTGAATTGACATACATTGAGAAAATTATAAAGAGCATAAATAATGGAGAAAAGTAATTTTTGGACTTTCTTCGGGCACTTTTCAGATGTTGAGATTGATGCATCTTAGGAACATGACTATCTCATCATTATTATTTTGCATTCTTCCCTAGTAAAACAGCTTTATTTTTAGGCTGGGATCCCGGATTTTGAACTGAATAATTTTATTTTTTGACGGTGATATTAACTATTAAACGATGACATTGAAACCTTTGGTGTAAAAGTTGAATCTTCTTGTAGGGATCAATTACCCTGACACCAAACTGATATCATTTACATTTACGCTATAAGGTAGACACGATTAAATTTCCACAAAATTTATTGTCTTCGCGACATGTTTCGATACACTGTATCTTTATCAAGCGAATGTTTCTAAACACTTGCAGTGTTTAGAAACATTCGCTTGATAAAGATAGAGTGTATCGAAACATGTCGCGAAGACAATAAATTTTGTGGAAATTTAATCGTGTCTACCTTATAGCGTAATAACTATGGATTTCCATCAAGTAAAGGCCACCTCAATCCAAGATATCATTTACACCCGACGCGCGTTTTGCTACCAAAAGCTGGTACAAAAACAACCTGCAAAGTGAATGAGTTGTGAAAACTTTGCTCATAGCTAGTAATAATAATATGCTTTATTATCATAAGACCTAATCTTGTTGACAAAGCTTGGGTATTAAATACTTACTTAAAAAAATGCGATATATACCAAAATATAACAGAAATAAAACTATAAAAATACATACAAAACATGGTAAAATGGAGGTTATGAAAAGTATCTATATATAAAAGAGTGGAAGTCAAGTTCATATGAGAATAGACATAGAAAGTAAAACTTAAAAGCTCCTTAATGAAGATAAAAAACATGAGCTAGTCAATCAGTTAAAAGTTATCGTCAAAAAATTCGTTCAAAGTATAATAAGGTCTATCAGATAGAAATTGTTTGACTAACTTCCTGAATTGGAAGTCATTTATATTGGCAAATCTTATGTACAGAGGCAAATGATTGTACATTTTTCCTCCATTGTAAAATATGGAGTCTCTGGTGTTGTTTTTACTTGGCACTGTGAGTTGCAGAGTGTGTCTGCTGTTCCGGGTGTTATAATGGGAAGAGGATGTGGCGAAGTTTAATATATGCTTAATTATTGAACACACAGATTCCAGTATGAATAATGCAGTTACCGTTAGGATATTATGGTTTTTGAAGAAGGTTCTACAGGACTCTCTTGGTTCAAGGTTTCCAATATACCTTATTGCCCTTTTCTGTAAAATTAGAAGACTATTGAATGAAGTTGGGCTGCATGCTTCCCAAAACGGTATTCCGCAGCGTAAGTGAAAATCTATGAGTGCATAGTGAGCCATCTTTGCACTGCCGAATCCCAATTCATTACGAATTACTCTAACCGCATAACAGCCAGAGGCGACTTTGCTAGTGAGTTGTTTGACATGATCCACAAATTTTAAATTCTGATCAATGAACACTCCTAGAAATTAAGTGCTATTTTTAGATGCCAATGATCTGTCTTCAAAATGAAGTTCGTTGATCGAGCATCTAAACGATATTAAATTTGTTTTAGTTAAGTTGAAAGATAGGATGTTTGAATCACACCAATCTTTCACTTTTTTCAAGTCAGCAGAGATTATTTTATGTAACTCACAAGTGTTTTTATTATTCCAAAGTATGGTTGTGTCATCTGCAAATGAGGTGAACTTTCCAGAAATATCAAGCTTGGTGAGGTCATTAATATATAATAAAAAAAGAATGGGACCTAAAACAGAACCTTGTGGAACAGCCCAATTAATTTCCCTTTTTCTTGAAAGTTGAATAGTTTTGACCATTTGCGATCGTCCCTTCAGGTAGGAATCGAACCATTTGAGAGTTACTCCTCTGCATCCATAACAATGTAGCTTTCTCAGCAGTATCTCGTGATTTACGAAGTCAAATGCCTTTGACAGGTCACAAAACACTGCAGCAGTCTTTTCACCGACATTTATCTCAGAATAAACTTTATTCAGAAATGAGAAAATAGCATCATGAGTATTTTTATTATTCTGGAAGCCGAATTCTAGTCTTCAGATTCAGTATCAGTTTTCTTCTTCTGAAGATGCTACCCTTTGTTAGCAAAAAGCGCGTCGAATGCAAAAAGGTGCAATTTATGTTTTCGGCAAGCAAAGAATGAGTGACTGAGATACGGAATAGATTTATCATCATATGAGCAGATGTCTCCTATCAATCCTATGAAGATGGTCTGGATATCTGTCGCGATTCAGACATAACCGTGTTATGGTTACTACAAGTGAGCTCTGGATACCGTGATATCGTTAGTGAGGTATGCGGACTGATATGTTTGACAGTATTAATGCATAAAAAATTCAATTTGAAGTTCTTTGTAGATGGTGGCACCAAAAAGCATTCCATAGATTTTTTTCAATTTCGGTTCTACAAGGCCAAAGAATATCTCCAAAACAATATGTTTGGATTATTATAAAGAATTCAGTGGCTTCTAAGGCTAGTGCATCGGCTCCAAGAAACTTGAGTTGTTGGTGAGGGCATGCGAGGGGGATGAAGATAAAATGTAGCACGAGCCTATAATCCCCCTTGAACCCCCTATAGCACATCGGGGATTCTTTATATATCTGTTACGGGTATAGATGGAGATACGTCAGAAATTTCAGAAATCTTGTCTCATTTTATGGCATCGCTAGATGAAAATACGTTTTGAAAAAATTATGTTTAATTTGATGGTTTACAAAACGCCGATTGAATACTGTTCGAACGATATTATTTTGTTATTCGTTCCGTAGTTTTCTGGGTTTCTACCCTACCAAAATCTAGAAAATATAATAATTGATAAGTAATAAGTGTGGAAGGGCAAATTTGAAATATTTGACAAATGTCAATTACGAAGATTGTCAACAAGAAATATTTGCATTTGAACAGGAATTTGCGTATGAGTTTTGTTTTAATGGTAGCGAATTTTGTTTCCGAAACATTAACAATGAGTATCTTTCTTTTTTAGCAATTATTTTTTTCACTTGTCAAAATGTGACGTTTTTGGCATTTCAACCAATGGTAGCGGGTTATTCTATGGTTATTCTAGCCAATCATTGGGTGTTATACTGATAAGACTGCCTGGTCCTTTCGATAAAACGTTGTTTACCTTTGAACTGTCAAAACTAGACGGTTTACCGCGTCGATTCTATTGAACTGGCTCATATTTTTATAAATTATCATGAATGAAGAGCTACCTTATTATTAATAGTCATTCACTTTTCACTTTTTCAGCATAATAATAACATAACACATTTCAATGAACACTCAAACACGTAAATAGCTCATAACCCCAACTTTATGACAGATATAGCGAACGAACGATTCAAATATTCAAGATTTCCTTAACTCAAATGAAGATGGCGTACAAGTAGTTTTTAATAAATATAATTCATGTTTTGTTGTATGACAAGAAACCGTTGTATGGAGATTTTGATACAACGACATAACGAATAATTTTATGTTCCTTCTGGCGCGATTTTCATTTCATAAGAAATTTTCAATTATCAACCTTGTACAATGAGAGGTGTGACGCCATCTCTTGGTATCGTCGGCAAGCATTATCATATTCACTGCGTGAGCATCATATCTCTTCTGGATCATAGAGGGCATACATCGTTGTTTGACATTTCAAATTTGTAAAATTTTCACCTATTCTCCTTTCCTTCTTATGTAAATGAAATACTGATCAATTGAATTGCTCTTCCTTCTATTTGTTCAAAAAATAATCTCTCCAAATACAACACGTTCTTCAAATTTAATAAGATAAATTTTCATTTTCGAAACACTCAAACTTTTTTATTTTGAGGCAAGAGCATTCAAACAAACCGAATCAGATAAAATCACTCGTCCTACGGACTCGTGATTTTATCAATCGGTTTGTTTTCATACTTTTGCCAAATAAAAAAGTTTTTGTGGAAAATGAAAATTTATCGATTAAATTTGAAGGACTCGTGGTATTACCTTTGACAAATATTATTTACTCCCTAATTGACATGCGTGAGCACTTGATTGACCTGCGTCCACGTACAGCTTATCCAATCCATCTTGGACAAAGTCGGATACTTTTCCAGTTGCACACTGGTAATGTAGACCATGACGAAAGAAAAAATTTCTTCTAGGAATGAATTTCAACACAGTGAACACATATAATAGGTGTATTTTTGTCCTAGTATACTTCACAGAGATTGCTGGGCATATACGTCAATAGTTCTGTGCCAAGATGGATTGGATAAGACATTCGACATATTCAGTGGGCATACTTGAAGACTGGCAAATCATCTTTCGAACAATTCGTTCAGGCCAGTCTCAAATCACCTACACAGTAGAATTGTTCGAAAGATGATTTGATTTAACGTTAGCCTTCATGTATGCCCACTGACTATGTCGAATGTGTTTACATATTCCTCGCAGGAGGAATGGGCGAATTCTATGAAGGATTTTGATTTTTAATTATGGGAAGTCATCGACTCTATGTTGATGATGGCACTGCCTTGTACTGACGAGGGGCCAAATAGCCCGAAACCGGTCTGCAGGAGTGTCCGTCCCTATGACTGAAAATCAATTCCTTCTTTTGTATCGACGAAAGCAAATGCAGGATTTTCTTATGTGAAGAAACCTGCACTGGCACCAGTCGGATATAATTCAATGCCCTTCGTGGTATTAGCCAGGGGAGTAGTTGTTTTCTGACAGGTGCCAGCCGAAACCTACTGTGTAGGTAATTTTAGACTGGCCTGAACGAATTGTTCGAAAGATGATTGGATTGGATAAGCTGTACAACCAGCGAACAGAACTGAGCGAATGAAAACAAATCAAAAATGGCCGTTTTGAGAATTAATATTGGAATCTATACCAGTTGTTGCGTCTATTGAAAAACAGTTGCCTCTGGATAGAACAAGTCCAATTAGTCAGCAACTCCTCGTATAAGTCGAATTTGTCAATCAAAAAAATAATATAAAATATATATGAAGAAACTCATCGTTAACGGTCCGGAAACTAAATCCGCTTCCGTTCTCAAAACTCATACGCAAATTCCTGTTCGAATGCAAATATTTCTTGTTGACAATCTTCGCAATTGACATTTGTCAAATATTTCAAATTTCCCCCTCCACACTTATTACTTATCAATTATTTTGTTTGTGGTACGTTAGAAACCCAGAAAACTACGGAGCTGATTGAATATTTTTCATAATCATATATTCTCAAAACTTTTCCAAGAAATTATTGATTAATTGATTGACTGGATCTCTAGAAAAAGTTTCATATTTTACACTAAAAGTTCCAAACTCATCAAATATTATTGCTTGTGCAATGAGGCCTTTCAGGTTATCAATTTGCTATAGGCATCCAGATACACTCCACCAAATCACCATTAACCCAATTAAATCCCGCCTCGCTTCATGTGTGCAGTGTACAGAAATGATACTCCACCTGACATTGCACGACAGTGAATAATCTCATTTGATTACCTCTCTGGGCCCAGTCTAGCAGTGGCGGCCTGATACGCCAAGAGCCAGAGCAAAAAAAGTAGGTTCATAATGCAATCTTCTACAGAATTGATTTTCTTGTTGAAAAATGTTTGGGGGTGTCCCCTGAATATAAATTCAAGTTGGCGGGACAGGGGGGGTTGAGCTTCAGCCGCCATCTTGGAAAACACGTTTTATCAAATATCTCGTGAACCGTGCATCGTACGACAAAAACAGTAGGGATAATTTTCGTAGATAATAAAATTCTCTTCAACTTTTATTCGAAACTTTTTTCCGTATAGTGCATAGGTTTTCATTCATAGCGCGCCAAACTGTTCCCAGCATGGTTATTGCTGAATATATAGTAAACGGTTGATGAAACAGTATAAATGGCAGTATTTTGGCGCGCCATAAATAAAAACCTATGCTTTATACAAAAAAAAGTTTCAAACAAAAGTTGCAGAGAATTTCATTATCTACAAAAAAGATCCTCACTGTTTTTATCGTACGATGCACGGTTCACGAGATATTCGATAAAACGTGTTTTCCAAGATGGCGGCTGAAGCTCAACCCCCCCCGTCCCGCCAACTTGAATTTACATTCAGGGGACACCCCCGAACATTTTCCAACAAGAATATCAATTCTGTAGAAGATTGCAGAAAAAAAGTACCTGGTTCTTGGACTATGAGCTGAACACAGAAATGGCAGCTTGACAAAAATCTACCTACCAAGCGGAAGGCCGGGGTTCGAATCCTTGCCGGGCCACCGTGCTGGCTAATCGCACGTTAAAAGGTAAGGCCTCGTTGATCCATTGCTCGCACAAGTTTCGACTTCTCAGGGTTGACGTTCGTCAGCTGGTTAACGAAAACGAACAGTTTTACAACAACAACAATTTTACAGTGCTGACGGCAGTTAAAGTCGGAAAAAACTGTTATAGAATATTGAACGTCGATTCCATGGGGCAAAGTGAGAAAAGTTCAACTTTCGCTAAGGTTTGTTCACTGGGTTTTCATTTCACAAACGTTTGAACAAATATTAGAATTGGAAAAGAATTAACTATTCACTATTTCACTAGTTTTCAATAAATAGTATGTGAGGTATGTTCAACAATGTCCCTTCAAATAAACAATGTTGAATGTATTGTCCACAGTAAAAAAAAAGAAAGTTGAAGCAGTATGCCTTCTTACGCCTCAGGAGGTGGAGTAACCTTCATCCTGAACAACAAATCAAAAAGGTAAAGCTGCCGTGATTGGAGAGTTGGTTGGTGAACCGGTAAAGATTTATTTCTCGAAACCGGTGTGGAGTCGTAGTGTTTCACGGGGTTGGAGTTTTCAAAATGAAAGGAAGTAGTATAACTACTACTCTTCGGGTTTGAAGGCCGTCGATCTTCGGAATTTCTTCCTGACGTTTCGCTAGCGCGAGTGGCCAGCTTCTTCAGAGGGTTATTCATCTCCGATGACTAAACAGTTCGATTTCTCAAGGCATATTTATATTGATGCAGGTAGTCTGGAGTGTTAATTACTTCTGTCGGGTTCGGGGAATAATCATCATTATTAGTTGCCGCACTACCTTGTGATTTCATTAGTTATTCTTGTTTTCTTCAGAATCGGATTCCAAATTCTGATTCTGAAGAAAACAAGAATAACTAATGAAATCACAGCAGGTAGTGCGGCAACTAATAATGATGATTATTCCCCGAACCCGACAGAAGTAATTAACACTCCAGACTACCTGCATCAATATAAATACGCCTTGAGAAATCGAACTGTTTAGTCATCGGAGATGAATAACCCTCTGAAGAAGCTGGCCACTCGCGCTAGCGAAACGTCAGGAAGCGAAGAACGACGGCCTTCAAGCCCGAAGAGTAGTAGTTATACTAATAACCTCGGCCGCGAAAGCCTTAACCATTTTGTCATGAAAGAAAGTACGTACCCCCAACTTTTCCATCCGTTCGATACTGATAACAAAAATAGAGGATTGAGAACTACGCCAGGAAAGTATCTATTCGATTTCCTCTCCTTTCCTTTGAACACCTTTTCATTTCATGGTGAACATACAATTTGCAACTCCTTGGGTATATTCCAATTTATAACATGATGATAATAATCACATGAATTTGTTGGCGGCGCGATATTAGTATAGTACACGCCGAGGTGGGAAGTGATTCATTCCTGTCGTGAGTTCAGTTAGTTAACCGAGACGCAAAGCGTCACCAATATAAATGAATGTCAGATAAAGTCAATAAATGACAGATGAAGTCTAGAATAGATGAAATGAGGGCGGGAAGTAGAGGTGTGTAATGTGACACTTCCCAACCTTCAATGACGTAAGTAATGACAGCATTACATATATGGTTGTGAATGAAAATATATATCTGTTTTCAAAGCCTACATATTATGCAGGACGAAATATATTGAAACGAAGAAATCATTCATCTCGACATTTTTTTTTGTTTCTGTGGATTCCATGTAATCCCAGCAATTGTTCTGTAAGTATGTGCCCCCGAATCGACACAAGTACTTTGCGAATAATTCAACCTTTCATATAACCTGGAGACTTTTCCTAAGTCCTGGAGCAAGAGTTCAGCCAGTTCCTAAAGAAGGAGAGAATACTTTACCTTGACAAAATAGTTGAGGCTTTCGCGGCCGAGGTTTTCAGTATCACTACTTTTATTCGGGTTTGAAGGCCGTCGTTTTTTGGAATTTCTTCCTGACGTTTCGCTGGCTCGAGTGGCTAGCTTCTTCAGAGGTTCATTCATCTTGGAATTCACTCCGATGACTGGAGATTGTTTCTTCGCTAGTTGTATTTATGCCGATTCAGGTAGTTTGCGGTGCTAATTATTCCATTCGGATTCGGGGAATTGTCATTAATATTGATTACCTTGTTTACTTCCTGTGGGTTCGGAGAATAATCATCATTAATATCTGAAGAACTACCTGCAGTTATTATCGATTTTCTTAAAATGGGATTCCATATTCGGTTGAGGTTGACAGCTTCTTCTTTTCTGTTGAAATTATCCGTGTGTTTGTGGATTTCTATTGCCTCCCGTACCAGTCGGCTATGGTATCCCTGGTTGGGTGCAATCAGTTTTGCATTTTCAAACAGAATCCTGTGGTTTCCCTCACTAAGTGCGTGTTCCGCCACAGCCGACTTGTCAATTTGCCCTAGTCTGCAGTTTCTCTCATGTTCCTTTAGCCTAGTTCCCATGGATCTTTTGGTGGTACCGATGTATACCTTCCCACAGGTGCACGGTATGCGATAAACCCCTGCTGCAGACAGTGGATCTCTTTTGTCTTTAGCCGATCTGAGGCTCTGTTGAATCTTCTTTGTGGGTTTAAATACAGTTTTTATGTTGTATTTACTCAGGAGTTTTCCAATTCTGTCTGTGACCCTCGGGATGTATGGCAAATATGCATGTGCAACTATCTGAACGTCCTCCTTGTTTCGAACAGTGAAATTCTTCAGTTTCATGGCCCTGTTGATCTCGGGTACACTGTATCCATTCGACCTCAAGGTCACTTGAAGGTGTTCCAGTTCTTCCTCCAGATGTTCTGGTTCGCATATTCTTCGAGCACGTTCCGTTAGAGTAGAAATGACTCCTCTCTTTTGGCTGGGATGGTGATTCGATAGCGCGTGCAGGTACCTATCCGTGTGTGTGGGTTTTCGGTACACTTTGTGGGTTAGTCTAGCCCCACATCGTTCGATCAGAACATCCAGGAATGCTATTCACAGGATTCTGTTTGAAAATGCAAAACTGATTGCACCCAACCAGGGATACCATAGCCGACTGGTACGGGAGGCAATAGAAATCCACAAACACACGGATAATTTCAACAGAAAAGAAGATGCTGTCAACCTCAACCGAATATGGAATCCCATTTTAAGAAAATCGATAATAACTGCAGGTAGTTCTTCAGATATTAATGATGATTATTCTCCGAACCCACAGGAAGTAAACAAGGTAATCAATATTAATGACAATTCCCCGAATCCGAATGGAATAATTAGCACCGCAAACTACCTGAATCGGCATAGATACAACTTGCGAAGAAACAATCTCCAGTCATCGGAGTGAATTCCAAGATGAATGAACCTCTGAAGAAGCTAGCCACTCGAGCCAGCGAAACGTCAGGAAGAAATTCCAAAAAACGACGGCCTTCAAACCCGAATAAAAGTAGTGATACTGATACTTTACCTTGTATTTCCGAACCAATTGCATTGCTTTCTATCATTTCCAAAGTCATGAAAAAAGCAATCGATATGAAGCTCATCAAATATCTAGAGAAATCAGGAATTATTAATGATCGACAATACGGATTTCGCCATCAAAGATCAACCAGTGACTCATTGACTTACGTGTCTCATATATGTCTCAATCAAGAAATTCAAATATTTTAAAAGCGTTTGATCGGGTTTGGCATCGGGGTCTCTTTTCTCAACTGCCGTCTTATGGTTTACCTGCTCAGTTGTGTGCTATGTTGAAGAGTTTCTTGTCTGATAGGTCTCTGTACCTGGTTGTTGATGAAGTATCATCTGATATTCTTTCAATAAATGCAGGTGTTCCGCAGGGTTCAGTTCTGGCTCCCACTTCGTTTCTGCTTCATGTGAATGATTTGCTTGAGAAACTATCTTGTTCAATACATAGTTTTGCGGACGACAGTACGCTTCATACCAGTTTCTCTTCCAGAATCCCCATACCAGCTCGAGAAACAACAATTCAAAGAAACATTTATATCAATAAAATTAACGACCACTTGGTAAAAAAAGAACGGGGTATAGTATTTTTCACAGTAAATGGTATTGGCTTATTAACTGCAATAAACTATCCGATTCAATCCCATTGTGTAGAAAATCATCTGGTAAAAGATGCAAATGTGCTACAGGGTCGAACTTGAGAAATTTGAATTTTGCAAAATGTAGGAGATATACAAGTAATTTATTTAAATGTTACAATTCTATTCTATATTTCGTTCAGTGTCGCTATCGCTATCCTCATCTGAATTAATTATAATTGGCGCAATTGATTTTACAGAAAGGTACGAGTTTTCAACATTTATAACATGACTAACAGAACTTTTCCAACTCTCGGTAGGAATGTCATTCATACAGTTCCTAATTAATTCTACCACACTACCACTTGAAGTCGGAGAAGTATTTTTTCCGCGCACGCTCGATTTAAGTTGGTGCCACATAAGCTCAATGGGATTGAACACGCAGTAGTAGGGAGGTAGTCGTAACACTGTATGTCCCAATTCTTCTGCAATTGTATCACAAACATACGTTTTTTTTTTTAAAGAAAATGACTACAGCACTTGTAAAAGTTCTTTTTTTGTATAATTTTCCTCAAAATATATGTCATTTGAGCCATGAAGTTTTGAATCTCCAATTTCGTATTCTTTGAGCCAGGAATTTTTTGCAATTGTCGACTATGATAGCTTGCGTTGTCCATTACTATAACGCTGTTTGGCGGAATGTTGGGTAACAGACAATTTTTAAACCAATCTTCAATAAGCTCTGCTGTCGTATCTTCGTGATAATCAACACAATATTTTGGCAGAAAGCCACATAGCGTTTGGGATCCAACCATTTTCTGATCCTGCGTGTAATATTGAGATTTTCTTCCCTTTATTTGATGGTGCTTTTGTTTTACACTCATCAGAGGAATCAGACCATCCTTTGGAAGGGGTGTCATGCGTGTCAAACCACGTCTCGTCGAGGTAGAGTATTGGCCGATTTTCAGACCGGTATTTTCTTATTGACATTATATATTCAGAACGCCAGTTTATTAAACGTGTGGATTCCGTTATTACGTCAATTTTGCGATATTTAAAGCCCATTGCAGACAGAGCTCGCCAAAGAGTAGTGAGGCCACAGTTGATGTGAGTTTCTTCAACGAACCACTGGAAGAAGCACTATTACTTTTTATCCACGGACGCCACATACTGCCTATTCTGTACGTTGGGGTATAAAATCTTTGCTATTAATGTCTGTAATGACAAATAAATGTTATAAAATTATTACACGCCGTAACACAAGAGCTTCGGAAGTCCTTGCCAAAAAAGGTCTTTCCTGAGGCTTACAAACTTCAAAAATTCAAAGTGAATGTGAATTTGTACTCCGTGGCCCTTAACTCACACGGTGTTCTTCGAACATTACAGGGCTTCCCTTTCGTGTGAATCTGCATATAAAAGAAAAAAAATTACTATTCCCCATAAACATGAAATTGAAACCTGCCACCGGAATATAGTCCGTTTTGAGAACGGTCTTGCTCGCACCCCCAAGAGGACGCCACTGCCGTGTAGTACATTATACAGTCGTTACATCACATCTCGACTAAGCACATAACGACAGGATTCGGGACGATAATCTCGCCGTCTGGACGGGCCCATTCAAAGGGCATTACGCTAATTTCAGTCGATCGTCAAGGTATGTTTATCGCCACCTGGCCGCCTGAGCCGACCTTCCTGAAACATTAATTAGCGCCGAAGAGGAAATCGATTTCATTCGCCTTGGCTACTTTGCTAATTACCTACAGACGCAATCGTCTAGTAATCCAATCGTTCCCTCAAGGGTTACCTTCCCTAGTGGAATTGGCTAGGAACTTCCACACACACACACGCATTTGAATTATATATATATATATATATATATATATATATATATATATATATATATATATATATATATATATATATATATATATATATATAGTGCGGTCCACTAAGTCTGCAACAAATGGGAAACTTTTTTATTATCGATTTCTCAGAAAATTTTATTCTTGACAAAAGTTGGTGCATGTTCCAAAACTATACCAAGTGTACCTGAAATGGCTTTATGACAATCACCATACAGGATAGGCCAAAAAATATAAATTTCGTTCAAGAGTAAAGTACCCTTATTTCAGAAAATATAGAAATATGTTGAGGAGAAAAGTTGCTTGGATTAAAAGTTATGTTCAGATACGAAGTCATAGCCTGCTATTCGAATTTTTTTTTCTTTTGGAAAATTTTGAATTACCCCCGTATGATACATATTTTTACTATTTTGATTCAATATGTATTTGAAGTAGCTACAATCAAATCGGTTTGGAGTATTTCTTATCAAATTAAAGTGAATTTGTATAATTTACATGGATTTGTATTTTTCTAGGTGACCGTCAACTTCTTGTTTGTTGCAACGATATTTAACAGAACTCTAAAATAACACAAATATTTTCATGTAGTTAGTAAAGTATTTGCCTCGTTCAAAAAGTAATGTATGGTGATTGTCATAAAGCCATTTCAGGTACACTTGGTATAGTTTTGGAACATGCACCAACTTTTGTCAAGAATAAAATTTTCTGAGAAATCGATAATAAAAAAGTTTCCCATTTGTTGCAGACTTAGTGGGCCATCATCTTAGATATCGAAGATGAATGTTGAATTCAAGTGATGTTAACGAAATCTTGAATGAAATATTTGATAAAACTAGAGTAATTATAGATAATCTTGCACCTGAACACACTGTCTCAATAAAAAATAATAAGTTACCCTACTATGACTTGGAATTGAAAAATAAAGCTAAGGAACGAGACACAATATATAAAACATTTAAAAATAATTACAACTCACCTCAGCGAGATCAATTCTGGGAAAACTATAAAATTATTAGAAATCAGTATGTTAATATGTTAAGAAATAAAAAACACTTCTTTATAAACAGCAAAGTGACGCAAATCGTAATAACCCAAGACAAATGTGGAAACATATTAAGTCAATGATTGATCTGGTTAACAACAATATAATGAATAAAATCATCTTTCGCGAGAACAATTCAATAACAATTAGTGCAAATGAACATGAGATAGCTGAGAATTTTAATGATTACTTAGTTGATAGTGTATCAAGTATTTCTAATTATAGTATTCCGCAATCCGGGAAATGGTCATGCACAAATTATTCAGTTATAAACAGTTCCTCCTCCAAATTCAAACTGTTAACCATGATTGAATTGCGGAAGATAATTCATTCCTTAGACAATAAAAACAAGTTTGAATTACTCAATAGCAAATTTCTGAAAGAAACATTCGAGGTATTTGGGCATGTGATATAAAACTTGGTAAATACATCTCTGGATAAAGGAGTATTTCCGGATCAACTAAAGATAACTTCTGTTATTCTTATACCAGAGGTTAGTAATACAATTGAAGCAAGCAAATTTCGCCCAATAACTCTACCAACATTGGAGAAAGTCCTCGAACCAGCAGTTTACGAACAATTAGTTGCATACTTTGATGATAATGAATTATTCTTAGGCCAACAATCAGGATTTAGAAAAAATCATTCCTGTGAATCAGCCATTCATAGTATACTTTCTCTAGATGGAAAAAAACGTATGATGAGAATGAATACACTGCAGCTGTTTTTTTTGACTTCAAGCGAGCATTTGAAACAACTGATAGAAATATTTTGATAAAAGATTAAATTATTATGGGTTAACAGGCTCTGTGCTGCAGAAAACAAAAATTGGTTCAAAAATATCTGATGAGATAGATATCAACATTGGTGTTCCTCAGGGAAGTATACTGGGGCCGCTTTTATTTATTATATACCCAAACGATATTTATTATGTTCCTGGAGCACATGAACTTAATTTGTTTGCAGACGATACATTAGTTTATACTTCGAATCCAGAACTCAATGATGCTGTAGGTACTCTCAAAGGTTCTATGAAGAATATCGAAAAATATTTACATATAAATAAATTAAAATTGAATGCAGATAAAATAAAAGTCATGGGGATAACAACCAAATATAAACAGAATTCTATTGATTACAACAAAGTAAAAATCGAAATTGGTAACACTGCCTTGGAATATGTGTCTGAAATAAAATATCGGGTAGTTATTGTAGACAACACTCTGAGTTTGAACAGTCATGCTTAATATGTTATGAAAAAAAATTCAAAAAAATTATATTTTTTTTCTAGGATAGCAAGTAATTTGTCTGGTACTTCCAGAATTTTAACATATAATTGTATGATTAAACCTCATTTTGAGTATTGTCCAACTTTAATGCATTTAGTAAACCAAAACAGGGTTTCACAACCTCAAAAACTCCAAAATGGAGGCATGAGAATTATCTTAAGATGCAGTCGTTATACTTCCATTGATCACATGTTAAATATGCTGCAGTGGCTGTCGATTTCAAATCGATTTTTTTTTCACAATGGTTTTTATATTTAAAATAACCAAAGGTCTCCAACCAACATATTTTAACGATTTTTTCATTTTCAATAATCAAATACACGAACACGAGACAAGATCTTATGCTAATTTTCATATATATAGAACTCACACTGGGGGCGGTATGAAAAATTTATTTTACAATGTGAATTTAACAATTTACCAAATGCCATTAAAGAGGCAAACACTGTGAGAGGGGTTTAAAAATAGATTACTGGAATATCTAGAATAATATATATATATATATATATATATATATATATATATATATATATATATATATATATATATATATATATATATGGGTGTGTTCCTATATCAATATTTGTTTATACCATTGGTTCTTATATATTGTGTATGTTTTTCATAAACTTTTTTGTCTATTTTGTCTTATCTAGATACATATTCAAATATTATTAACATTTAACATTTTTTGGCACTGTGTGGAAATTGTTATCTGTAAAAACATCAATTTCTACATAATACCTGGACCTGGACAAAGTGAAGACTTTGTCAAGATGAGAGCTGGGGGTTAAGGAGACTTAAGCCTCAGCACCAAGTCACGAAGAAGTCTTGAGAATGGTTCCAAAGTGGGAGCCGAAACGTCGACAGAAGAACGATTCCAGACGCGGTTCAACCGGAAGTTCCAGTATAAATTGTTATCACTTATGATATCATGTGAGATTAGGATATACCTATCTTATATAATAAAGATTACTACAGATCCATGAAAACATCAATTTCTACATAATACCTGGACCTGGACAAAGTGAAGACTTTGTCAAGATGAGAGCTGGGGGTTAAGGAGACTTAAGCCTCAGCACCAAGTCACGAAGAATTCTTGAGAATGGTTCCAAAGTGGGAGCCGAAACGTCGACAGAAGAACGATTCCAGACGCGGTTCAACCGGAGGTTCCAGTATTCGCGTAGACAGGACAAGACAGGAACGATACATCACACATGAAGAGCAATTCTTAATTGAACTTCATTATAATAAAACGGAAATTGAAACACTTGAATTGTATATCAAAAAGCCGAAAGTTAGTTTCGTATGATTTATGCGAATGTATTAATATTTATTGCAAGAGACTTGAATACGATATTTAGAAATATAAATATTATATTCACATTTGCATTGTGGGTCCCACTAATATAATGAGCTCATTATGAAACAGATTTTACATTACGATAAAGATTTTTTTCATAATAGTCCTCGTTATGAAATTATGAAACAGATTATAGGCATTTAAGTGTATTATTATAGTATGGGTGCAGAAAAATCATTGATGAACATTTGGCATAAAAATGTAAGAGCTTGGAACGGAAGAAGCATCGAGTGAAAGCTCAAAAAAAACTGCTGCTTTTTCCGTCCCAAGTTCTCAGTTTTCAAATTTCTCCATTTCATTATAATGACGTTCAATGAAGAATTGTGGTGTCTGGTTCGCTGTTTTTTTTCGAAATCTCTAGTTATTATCTTGATAAAGGAAATAAACATTTCCGAAAGCTCGACTATATGACAAAAAGTTTTCCTCTACCCTTGCTCAAAGTTTACGTATTGACTGCACCCTCAAGATCATTCGGTCAGTCAGGACTACCCTCTCACTCTAATTCTGCTATTCTAGAGGAACAGTTCCTTACTTTGTTTGTTTGTTAGTGTTTCTCGGTAGTGTAGAGGTTAGCACATTCGCCTTTCAAGCGTAAGCCCGGGGTTCGATTCCCCGCCGGACCACCGTGCTGGGTAATCGCACGTTAAAAAGTAAGGCGTCGTTGATCCATTGCTCGCACAAGTTTCGATTTCTGAGAATTGACGTTCGTCAGCTGGTTAACGGAAACGAACAATTCTAGAGGAGTTTTTAGAACAATTTTTTATATTTGCTTATGATTGAACAAAGAATTCAGTGAGAAATAATAGTGAATGTTAATCAAGTCGAAGAAAAGAGGGCGAAATGTGATGGTTTACCGGCGTGCGCTGACTAATAAATTCGGTTCGACGTCTACGCGGACGGAGTCGCTGGCAAGAGCTAGTATATTCTATGGATAACAGAAGAATTTCGCTATAAAGCATAGAAATCAAGAACATGATACGTGGATTATCAAACTTCTGTGATCCACCGGGGCTTTAATCTAGTACTCCGAAGGGTGAACACTACTCAACCAATGTAGGCAGATTGAGACCTCAGCGAGAAGTCACATTATCTTTTCGTGGAGGAAGTGATGCTCACGTGAATTTGAAGGATCAACATGGACGCGGTCTCAAAACAAGGTGTGATTCTTCGCTGTGAGCTATACAACGGCCTTAGGAAACTCATCATGTCAGTGACAGTAATTTGTTTTTCACTTCTTGAAAATGAACTTCAAAATGTCGAAACGCCGGATCAATCCACGCATGAGATACTAGTTCAATCGTGAGAGAGTTTCTACTGGTCGGACGAGAATTGAGAGAGAGAGGGAGAGATGTATTATAAATACCCGAGAAATACCCAATAACTTTACAGCAGTGACAGATTTTCTGGGACCAATTTTTTACAGTCTGCCTTTGGAGGGGGAAGTTCGATAGAACTTTTCTTGATGTTCTAGAATCTTCTGGAAGTCTGCTTTCCGTTGTTTATCTATAATATCTAATTCATTATTTTGTTTCTCTAAAATAATCTGGAATGCTTCGTCTCGTTCTTTCTTTTCACCTTTCCGTTCTTTTTTTTCATCTTCTCGCTCCTTTCCCTGTTCCTCAAAAATTCTCTGGAGGGCTTCTTCTCGTTCTTTCTTTTCATTTTCTCGTTCTATCGTTTCATTTTCTCGTTTTAATTCTCGTTGTTTCTTTTCATTTTCTCGTTCTAAATTTCGTTACTTCTTTCCGTTTTCAAGAATTTGGAGTACTTCTCATTCTTGTTTTCCCTCCTGCCGCCGCTTCTTTTCCAATTCTTTTTCCTTCTGCCGTCGTCTTTCCAAATCCGCAAATTGGTTTGAATAAATTTTAACATGTTCTCCATCGTATCGTACGATGTGCCCCTCGTATTCACCATAAATGGCTTTCAGTTTTCACGAAAATTCCTACTTTTGACACCATTGTTACGATTTTACTGGGTTCGTTTACCAAATAATACTCCAAACAACACCAAACTACTTTTATTAACGTCACTATGAAATAGAATCACTGCTCTCGCTTATAAATCGAGTGATGTCGATGGAAAGGAAGTGCAAATTTGAAAAAAAATTATCATTCGGTTTCGAAGATATTACCAATCAATGTCCTGAATATCACGAGACCAAATTCCAATACCACTACAATCAAGCTCGGATATCACCGTCGAGTGAAATCGTTAGAACGTCATTAAAACTTATTTGTCCCTTTCGTATTGTCTACTGACTTAATTTAAATGGACAATACTTCGCGAATTTATAATCGGCAAATAATATTAACTCGATTCCATCCACACAACTCCAAACGAAATTTGACGTTCATAACCTAGCGAGTGAAACTTTTTCAAGTTAATAATGTTGTGTACACGCAAGTTCTCCAACAATTTCTATTGTTGAACACTTCAGAGAGACTCCGTAATCAGCTCTACAATATAGTTTCCTGCTCGAAGTTTGGGAAGATATTCCCAGATACTTAATCTCGGGAGTCAGGTGGAGTTAGCTGAATAATTGACAGTGAAATCACTACTTTGAATATAGTAATGAAGTAACTTCAATAACGCCAGAAGTGAGTCTTGACTTCAGCTACTTACAATCTGTAGAATGATTTTGGGTTCATTTAATGGAAGGACTGGACAGAAAATCAGAAACAAAATTATCGTGCTGATGTTCTCAAGGCCGATTTTTCATTCAATGTTTGGGCGAATTTCAATGAATAGTGTATCTTAGATAGAATATTTCCCTCGTATATAAAATGTCCCATGAGAGCAATGCAATTATCGAAAACTTACAGCGGTAATTGCATTGTATCAAGTCACCATAACAACACATTTGAAACCGTATCGCTAGACGTCAGTAAACAACACAAATAAATGTCAGATAGACTTCAAAAATAGAACAATATTTCGCGTTTAGATGAGTACTCCATACAATCTATAGAGGAAAGTATAAATGAACAAAAAATAACATTTCCTTGAGAATTTCTTTATTCGTGGAATATTCCGATGAATTACATTCGTGCATAAAAATGACCAGATCATTTTACATTCAAGCGTGATATCTTATACAAATTGCATTCGATTATTTTCATATTTTGTAAAAGACCCCTCGTCTTTCGGACTCGGGCACTTCTGCCAAAATATGAAAATAAACTCTTGCAATTTTTAGATATCACGCTTTCTTGCAAAATTATCGGTAATTTTCATGCACTCGTGCAATTAAAACCGATAATTCTTCACCTTTTCACACGATGAAACTTTTCCTAGAGATCAATTATAACCCTAACACCAAACTGATATTTTTGCACTCGACGCGCGTTTCGCTAACAAGGTTAGCATCTTCAGGAGAAGAAAATTGATACTTGATGTAAAGCTAGGGTTAGTTTTCAATATACCTAAAATTTTCTGGTCTGATATGGACTTTGCTTGTTACTGCTAATTATTCTAATTAATTTCTCGGTAATGAACTAGTGCAGTCACAATAAATTGAAAAGAGGGCAGAAAGGGGTAGGTCTCTTGTCACCATTCATGCTGTTTTTACATTTTGCTATTTCTGAACTATCAGATGCATCGCGTAATCTTGTAACATGCACATGCTTGATCAGTTTAAGATTGCTTTCACCAATTTTGTGGTCATTAACTAGGGCGTATTGGGTGACATTGGATTTTTCCACCCTTCCGTATTTCATGTGTGCAAAATGTTTCTTGAAACGGGTTCTGATAGCTCGTCGGCTCTGGCCGATGTATTTGTTGTTGCAATTTTGACAAGTAATTTCGTGAATTCCCGACTACTCTGAATTTTCTAATTGATTTTTTTGGTTATCAACAAGCTGTTGTAATTTGTAAGAAGTTTTGTATGCAACTTTCATATTCACTTTATCGAATATCTGTCGAAGTCCTTTTGTGTATTGAGGTTCATATGGGATTAATATAAACTTTTCAATCTTCTCATCTTTTTGATTCACGAAGTTTTTCCTTAAATTTACATTTTCTAATTATCTCATCAACTATCAGTGGGTTAAAACCGTTCACTTCAGCCACGTACCTTATCACTATCCTTTCATTTCTTAAAAGGAAAAGTTATCAACCAATGGGAGGAATTGTAGTGCCAGCCTTTTCACATGATACACACATATTTCACATGATATTATACTCGAACCAACTTTTCATTTGAAATTTTAGGGTTTAGACACCCCCTTCGAAAGAAAACTTCATGTGTCTCAGCCTTTCTGCTTCAAATTCAAAATAAGGAAAGAAAACTAAGTGCTTACTTTTCGTTGGTCCTCTCTGTATTCAATTATTTTATCAAATTTCAATTTTGACCCATTCGAAGTTCAAATTTATCGAAAATAAAAAAGTTTTTACAAGTTTAAAAGTGGACCAAAACGCTGTATTTTGACAAAATAGTTAAGGCTTTCGCGGCCGAGGTTTTCAGTATCACTACTTTTATTCGGGTTTGAAGGCCGTCGTTTTTTGGAATTTCTTCCTGATGTTTCGCTGGCTCGAGTGGCTACCCAAGTAGCACATCATATTGGCTGAACCCCGAGTTCAGATTGGTCCAATATAGATACATCGTAAGTGAGAAATTGATGTTGAACTAATATCAATCAACATTGAGAAAACGATATCTCATTATGAATGTTGGCTCAATATTGACAATAAATTTCAACTGCATTTTGTAAAGTTCAATATTGATGATATATGGGTTTGATAACTTATTACTAATATCAGAATTACCATATCAGGTGATAATGAATAATATCAGTTTAACAACATAGATATTCCAATATTTTCTTCATATTTTGTATATACTCAATTTTCAACATCGAAATCTAATGTATATTCGACATTGTTTGGGAGCGTAGATTAAAATATTGTATTATCGCATTAGGTGACATATTGGCATGATACTGCAATATAGATATGCGAATTCTGATATTGCTTGAATATTGTTATAACAGTAAAATGGAAATATTCGAATAGTCATTTTAGAATCACAACCTGAAATGGGGTATCGGGATTTTGAAAGTGATCACTTAATGAATTCAAACATGTATCAATATCGGTTACGCAATATTTATCACGAATTTTTCCTAACAAAATTTGGAAAAATTGAAGTATCGTCATGTGGTGGATTTCAATACCAGAAAATTACGTCCAGAACATTTGGCACAGCAAGTTTGATATTACAAATCGCCATCACATAAGACTGATCCTTCAGTGTATTTTCGAATATAATTCATTGTTACTTGAGTTTCTAAGATTTTAATATTGTCTCGAACATAACTAACTTGAAGTCACCACATCTATACCACCCAACTCCTACTTAAAAACAAGTCTCTCCGTGCCGTAGAGTGTATAGTGATCGACAATATTATTACTATTCTGAAGGTCGTGAGTTCAAGCCCCGCAGCAGCCAGAGTTTTTTCCCAGGTTAGTATTCGGTTAGTTAATGTAGATGAGTGAAAATTCCAAGTTGAATATTCGATAAAAAGATATAAATAATCCCGAATGTTATTAAAAAGATTTATTGAGTGACATCAATCGAATATTCCTTTTTCGTCGATATATCATTAACAATATTGTACCAATATAGTTGAAACGATATATCCTTACATTGATTTCGAATGTTGATCTAATATCGCCGAATGTTCACATTTTTTTTGTGGCCAATATGATATCTACACTATAAGGTTGATATCCCCGTAATATTGAACCAATATTGGTCTAATATGTTTGTGCTACTTGGGTAGCTTCTTCAGAGGCTCATTCATCTTGAAATTCACTCCGATGACTGAATTTCAAGATGAATGAGCCTCTGAAGAAGCTAGCCACTCGTGCCAGCGAAACGTCAGGAAGAAATTCCAAAAAACGACGGCCTTCAAACCCGAATAAAAGTAGTGATACGCTGTATTTTCATATTTCACTCTCGAAACCATAGCCTACTTCCTGGTGATACGGTACGATGATAAACAACCTCGAGTGACAATAAGGCGGCGATCGAGATATCTGCTTTTCTCAACTCCTGATTGAGATACCTGCAAAGTTTTTGGTGCCTCTCGAAATTCCAGGTATCTGGCCAGACTGGAATATAATTAACGTGTGAATTCATAAAGGAGCTCCTTATCGTCGTGGACCTTCCTAATTAACTAAAACTTGTAGATTAAAACGGGTTGTTGAAAATTTTGAACTTCTCGAAGTTCATAATGGCTTAATGGCGTCGAGCGAACAACAAAGACCTTTGTCCGAATCTTGGAACTGCACCTAAGAGTCGTAAATCTCTTTGTGGTTTTCACGAAATTACTTGACAAATTGTCTCTAATAACCCTAGCCATATCAGACGTTTCGAGTCGAAAGCTAATAAAAACTACTGTGGGATTTGGTGGTGTTATGAATTTACTGTGAACAGGAAGTTTACTTTGTTGTGATCATGCAAAAACTTACCGAAATTCCGTGTACTTTTCAGACAATAATACCCCAACATCTCTTATGTTGTGAAAATTCTGGGTGAGAATTAAAACTAATTTTATTGGAAAATTTCTATTGATAGAAAATTCATAGGTAAATACGTTCAGACCGACATTCTCGAATTTTTCGACCTCTGCTCTCTATGAATCATTTGATGGTGGAAATGATGAAAACAGAAAAAAGTTCAGCCCAAAATGAGCTAAATAGCACATATTTTCATCATTCTTATAATCAGTTTATCACATTCATATTTTTTAAGTTGTCATCGAAGGATGAAGTAATATACAAAACCAGTTTTTTTTTGATATGATGTCGCTAAAAAATCGCGATTTACCAAAAAATCCATCCAGGTTATATAAAATACATATATATATATATATATATATATATATATATATATATATATATATATATATATATATATATATATATATATATATATATATATATTCGTATCATGAAAATTATATTCAGAAACGAAATACATACTGTTACAAGATATCGTAGCGCCGGCCCTGTCGCTCGTTGAACGCAAAATGATATGAGGGGTCGAAGAATGTATGTAACCCTTCAGGAAATCCCGACTCGCGTAGAAAATTTGAAACACATCATTGAGACCTCCATAGGCGTGCACAAGTATAAATTCGGATACGATTCGGCAGGCGGCAGGGTTTTAGTAAAAAGCATCGGATAGTTCAGCTGAGCAGTTTAAGTGATTGTATGGTATTGTATCGTGATAAAGAGTTTCAATAAAAGAAGTTTAGTGTATTTATAGTTGCTAGCACCAAGTAGGAGCAGTAACATTCTTGTAAATGCCAACTGAGATGTTGGCGAAACCTCGAACAAAACAACTTCGCATACTCGAGCATCCGTGAAAACCTTCACTGTAACACTATATATATATATATATATATATATATATATATATATATATATTTTCTCCCTGCTGGTAAAGTGAGCCATTCGTTAAGGGAAATCACGGTTGAAGTGAGGTCCGGTACAAAGTGAGAACCGTATACGGGCCTCACTTTGTCGAAGAGCGTAAGATTTCTTCTGACAAATGTATAGGTGGTGGGAAGCATGTTCTACAAAAATCAAACTGGACCTCATATTATGCAGTATACTGTAATTTTAGTTCATTAAATTTCCGTGTGAGGGCGCTGACTCAGATGTATACTTTTCAACCATGTATATTGTATCTAGTATAGAATAACTTACGATACACAGAGTGAGGACCGTAAAACTGGCAACATGTGTTAAGACGGATCTATAAGATACCGTTGCGGAAATCAAACATGTCCTTACTATTAGCCTGAGAATTCATGCAAGTATAAAGAAATTAATTGAGTACAATTTTTTTTTCGAGAATTGATATAAAAATATAGAAATAGCTATATTTATATTGAGACCCATTTTACATCACAAACAGCGAAAGCTCGGGTCACTTCTTCCACTAACCAAAACTCTCAGAAAAAAGCAACTATTCAGACTCATATATAATAGAATAAATTACTCAATAATAATTGAAATGAACATCATCCAATCCTAAGGCACGGGAAAAACTTTCTTTGGCAAGGGATTTCATAGCTTGGAGTCTTTGAAGAGTGACAGTGCCTACAAGAAAAACGTACGTACGACACGTTTCCAGGCAACATGAGGGTGGAGACATTGCACTCGTCTGATCAATTGCGATGGAATTGCCGAATGCGAAAAGTTTGACGATATTGTAATAGCCAGCAGAGATATGTATCGTAGTTTTTTTTCAGAATAGTAATATTCATAATTCTGAGAATTCAAACGTCGGACCTCGTGAAATTAGCGCTAGTTTTAAGTTATTCTGCGAAGGGAATGAATAGTGTTTGAAGTCGAGCGGATATCGAGCAGTTCAAGTAAGAAATCATTGATATAAATCGTACGCCGTAACCGAGAAAAATAATAGATTTTCCGTGAAGTGCGCTCAACCACGACAGTTTGATAACTTGTAGGGTTATTAGTATAACTACTTCTCTTCGGGCTTGAAGGCCGTCGTTCTTTGGAATTTCTTCCTGACGTTTCGCTAGCGCGAGTGGCCAGCTTCTTCAGAGGCTTACTCATCTCCGATGATGTAGGGTTACCCTGATGAACTGGGAATACCAGCCCAAGGATTAGCCGAAATGATTTAGGAAGGCAGCGGTGAGAATAATGTACGTATCTATTCAAATTTTAGGAAAAGGTAAGCCAAAAATAAGTATACACGGTGGCTCCAATATTTTTTAAATTTTATTCTAGTAGTGGCCGGAAGGCGTCGGCTAAGCTACGTATTGCAATCATTCTCCGTATACTACAGCATTACGGCGAAGGCACGTCCATTGACTTTGTTGTTAGGTAAGCAGTAGATTCTTGAGGACTTGAAAATTTTTCATTCCATTTCCACGTATACTTAGTACCTTCAGTACATCGCGTTATTTCATTTCCGTTAATCAGTCGAATTTCTTTTTTATTTTGTTACCGTTCCCTTTTATTTCTTTCATTGTTGAATATAGTATTCAAGTTAAGATTCAGTTTTTTATTTCAAAACCTCAACCTCATAACCTCTTACAGAAATTTCTGCGAACTCTTAATATCTCTCAAATTGAAGGCCTCTCCTTTGCACGAGGGGAATTCAAGCTTTTTCGGAATTGCTTTACCATTGAAAATTTGATGTGGGAAAGTCCAAGAACAATAGCTTCAGACCTATTTGAAAATGGTGACTTGGGATTTTTTTCCTGCAATGTGAACTTGATTATAAAAACTTATGATAATACGTATCATTTCAGAAATATTTTCTAGATCTCTCAAAAAAATCATAGCCCTCCTGAAGACGATACTAATATTTCAACTGAATGATGCTACAATATATTTATTTCTACGTAGCCCAAAGTAACTGGCTACCGAAACGAAAAATCTAGAAGGACAATATAACTTTACCTAATGAAATATGTCGAATGGCGGAGTCGGAACCATGTTGGTTTGGATTATGCCTCACAAAATGACGTAAAATGACAAAATATTTGAAATGTATCCTTGTTATATTTACCAATTTAACATGACTGAAATGGAAGTGCGATTACACGTGGTGAACATATCGGGCATACCTTTTCTCCGAACCTTTTTCTATATAAAATGTTTCAACCTACTGAATGCGAAATGATGGATAAATCGTTTCACCACACTAACTCGATAGGCATGAGAAAACACATTTACACTGAAGAGGAGGAAAAGAAGAAAAATTCGCTCAGTAAGCATCATATTCCTTGGCAACACTGAAAAAAATCCGTGGTTTGACTTGTTTCTTGTTCCAAGTACCCCATAAATTTCTAAGGTAAGTTTTTATGTGTCATTGTTATATTACTTTTTTATTTCATACTGTATGAAAATTGATTAACAATGAAGACAAAAACGGTTTGTATATCACTGATAATTTTATAAATCTAATTTGTATTTGAAGATAAATAGATTTTCCAAGAATGTTAATTTCACTTCTGACAAAAGTTTAAATTTGTCATAAAAACCTATATCACTCGATACTTCAATAATTATAGTCATTGCTTGCTCTGTAGAGGATCGGGATCTGGTGAAAGGGAAGGGGGATTATTGTTCCTGTCGGCATTCACTTGAAATACTTTTTGTTTAAGTACTATTTGAATGTCATTTTTTGTGGTGGATAAATATTTTCTCCGTAGTTTTTTTTATTTTGGTTTCTGGATAGAACAAGTTCGATTAGTCAGCAACTTTTCGTATAACTTAGATTTGCCAATCAAAAAATTACAAAAACTAATATATAATATACAAAAATTTTCATCGTTAATGTTTTGGAAGTCAAATCCTCTTCCGTTCTCAAAGCTCTGCAATTTTTTTTTTTTCCGAAGGCAAATGAATATCCGTTTTTGATAATTTTCGTTCTTAACATTTGTTAAATTAAATTATGCAGCAACTTATCGGAGTAGATTAAAAATCTGACCTTCTACACTTGTATAGATTCCAATATTAATTCTTATTTTTTCAGATTGTGGTAAGTTCGAAACTTAAAAAAACTACGGAGAAAATATGTTCTGTTATTTATTTTAAGTTGCAGTTCCATTGAGAGA
The DNA here is from genome assembly GCA_032362365.1 of Zygogramma bicolorata. NCBI lineage: Eukaryota > Metazoa > Arthropoda > Insecta > Coleoptera > Chrysomelidae > Zygogramma > Zygogramma bicolorata. Next base: position 12,668,043 of record JAVJAQ010000137.1, on the reverse strand, counting down.
ATTGCGAACCATACTGAAAGAGTACCAGTTTTTTTACTCTGTAGGTATAACTCCCAAATATATTCATCTAAAATTTTATTGTGTTTTATTGCAATTCGAAAAGAGTATTGATGTTCAGTTCGCCAATTGAATGGGATGAAAAATAGTAGAGCTGAACAATTTTCATTACTCCCAACCTTCAACCCTGTTACCAACTTCAAAGAGTATATCGAAATAAGTAAGTCTGAGCTTGAACTAATTTTAGAATTATACGCCAACAGTTAGAGCAGATAGATCATTCTTTTATATTTGCTCAATCAAAGTAATGATTCTTCCTAAAATTACAACATCACAAGCAGCCTTCGATTTCGTAAGTGAATTCATCAAACCTATTTTCTTCACAATAAACAATTTCAGTTTAGTTATTAATCAAAACACATGCCAGTTTGCTCGAGAATTTTGCTGGAAAAGGCGGTGAGAATACATTATTATTATTTTACGAGGTGGTCATTAACTATTGCCAAATTGCTACTGAAAATCTCGCCTATAATTAATCAGTATTCTGTAAGTGAAGCGTTCAATGAAAATTCAACGTTCTCGATTTAGAAGGCGATAAAATACAAAAAATGAAAAAGATTCCGAATATTTGACGAAAATATTGGAATATTGAAAACCCCGAAAATTGTCTCAATCAGCATGACATTGGGAACTCTGGTGTGAAAGTTTAAACTTTTTATAGAGATCAATCACCATAGGACCAAAATTATATTATTTGCATTCGACGCGCGATTCGCTTACAAGGTAAGCATCTTCAGGAGAAGGAAATTGATACTGAATATAAAGTCTAGAGTGGTCCTCTATATACTCACGAAGTTTTTCGGGTTTGAGGGCCCTGTTTCAGATTATTCAAATTAACTCATTACTACTGATTATACAAATCAATTTCCCAACATTGAATTGAAAAGCGGACTGAAAGAGATATGGCATTTGTCACTATTCGTGCTTTTTTTAGATTCTGCCATTTCTAGACTCTCACATGCATCAAGTAGCCTTGCTCAAGCACAGCTTTATCAGTTTCAGATTGCTTTCACCAATTTTGTGGTTATTGCCTATATTAGAGTAGACATATCTCATGTGTGCAAAGTGCTCCTTGGAACAGGTATCAATTGCTCGCAAAAATAAATACATTGTCTAGAGCCGGCGAGCTATTAAAATCCAGTGTCGTTCAACATGCTCTAGACTCTAGACAATGACTACAAACTTGGTGCAAGCAATCTGAAACTGATTAGGCATGTGCATGACACAAGGCTACTTGATGCATATGTGAAAGTCTAGAAATAGCAAAATGTAAAAATGGCATGAATGGTGACAAAGCACCTAATCCTTTCAGTCCGCTTTTCAATTCATTGTTGAGAAATTCATCACAACGATTAGTTTTAATGAATCAATCAGAATAATCAATAGTAACAGAATAATCGTCTTCAACAGACGGTGTCTATGTCGGACTAAAAGACTTGGCAGGTACTGGCTGCACTACCTGTACATCGTTAAATATATAAAGGGCTAACCCAAGTCTTTAGATTTGGTATCAATTTTTTTATATTGAAGATGCTAACCTATTTAGTGAAACGCGCGTAAATAAAAAAGCATAGCATAGAAAAGCATAATAATTGATCTCTACAAAAAATTTCATCGAATACACCAATAACTCGAATTTCTCCTAAAGATAAATTACCCTAACACCAAAATGATATTTTTGCACTCGACGCGCATTGATGCTCTTCCTTCTTCTCCTGAAGATGCTAACCTTTTCAGCGAAACGAGCGTAGAGTGTAAAAATATCAGTTTGAAGTTAGGGCAGGAAAAGTTTCAACTTCCACACCAAAGGTTCCAATCTCAACTTTTGATCAATAACTGACATGGAATATACAAGCTGCAGGTTTTTTTCACTTTCCATCAGTTGGGTTGACAAATATATCATCCATTGTCCCATATCCACAAAACCATAGGATACAGAGGAACATGACTATCGCTTTCATTCGGCGGATTATCAGAACCGTAACTTTAAGAATATCGAATATAAAATGAATTTTTACAAACATCGATTTGCAACGAATCTGGATTATCTTGTAAACTGGAATCAGATAGAATGAAAAATGTCTATACCCTACAACGAATTCACAGAAAACAAACATTCGAAGAAATTGCTATTGACAACACTGTAGGGACCTCATTTGTTGAGTTATATGGATATATACACTCAAAATGGTCCTCGTTTTTCACTTTGAAAGGTAAAATAATACGGGGCTCACATCAATAGCGACGTAAAAAGTCCTCACTTTGGAAACAATATACTCGCACCATACTCGATAACATTTGAGGAATATATTTTATTTTTTTCTATTGCTAAGTCCATGTTGAAAACATAGTGGAAAGCTGAAGTTTGCGTCTTTGTTCCTTCTCCCGGTCCTCACTTCGTGTTAATAGGGTAATGTCCTCACTTTGATATCTGTGCATAAATATATATATATATATATATATATATATATATATATATATATATATATATATCTGAATACAGAATTATGTAATTTGGTGTACAGATGTTAGTAAAACTTGAGAATCGGAATATTTTAAAATCTGAAACGAAAAACTTAAAAAAGTTTTAAGACTATACACACAATAAACAGAAAGCAGCCTATGATAAAGTTTCATCGTTCAAAGTAGCTAACGCTAAGTCTTGATGAACAGCAATTGATATCACTTACACCAGAAATTTTGTTGGAATTACCAATTCCAAACTGACATAAAGCGGGGCTTTGAGGTACAGATTAGTATGACGTCTCTTACAGCAAAATACAGCATGTTGTTTCTCACATTAGCTTGTGGAACACCAAAATTTATCTGTGCCAACAATTCGTTACAATCGGTGTGATTGCGTAACAGTTTGAATTGATGTACAGTTCCTTCCGATATTCAATGTAGGGATATTGAATCTGGTAATCAAAATGCCATGGGAGATCCCTCTGTCTGGATAGATATTATCTATTTGCTAAGAATTTCCAATTTTTTTTTTAATACGCTCAATAGAATCTTTGTGACAATCATAGATTCCAAATAATGGAGCCATATTCTAATATAGTTCATTCTACAACTTTTGGAATTGTTCCATGTTCACTGCTCAACAAAGCTCAGACGATCATCAAAGAACACTCCCAACTCTCTGATAGAACTCAAACGACTCAGGATTTCATCACCAATTCTATAATCGTACAGGATTAGCTGTTTTTTGAAATAAGTCATTATATGACATTTACCTAGATCGAACAGCAGTTTGTTGTTGATATACCATTTTTGCACCCAACTCTCTCTGCAACCTGTAATAATCATCAGTCGACTCGTTTCGTTGAAAAATGTTCAAATCATCAGCGAAAAATAGTTCGTTAGCAGCATTATATCATATTGATTGTTTGAAAGTAGTTTATTATCTATAAATAGTCCCTGAAACCTGGCACTCTAGCACTAATCTCAGGGTTAGTACTAGAGTGCCACCAAGATTTAGCTAACGCCTCGGTAGATAACAATATCGTACTAAGGTGGGTGATAGGGCACGACAGGAGCAAAGGTAACCGCATTGCTGACTCTTTGGCCAGGATGGCGGCAGGACTGAAAATTCTGGAACAGGTGACACCCATGGCTTGCCGACTTCGAAAATTGCGGAACTAGCCAAACGTTACACCCATACTCAATCCCTCAAGAGATGGGATGAAACCAAAGATGCAGTTTTGCTAGGATCACCCTGGGCGACCCTGGCAAGCTGGATCCGAATGAATATTTGGCGATGACCAGGAAGAACCTACGTTGGATTTCTGACTGGACACTGTCAACTAAGGAAACACCTCCATATTATGGGGCTAGTAGACACACCTCTAAGCAGGATTTGTGAACAGGAAGATGAAACTGTCAGACATGTCTTATGTGAATGCCTGGAGCTATCGTCGATAAGATAGTGTGTGTTCGGTGAGTCTTGGCCTACACCTACCGATATTAAGGAGATGTCCCCTGGTGACCTGTCCTCCTTCCTGGATAAGGCAGGATGGACAATGTCCTAGGAGGGCGACTCCTATGGAGGATGTACAATGGGTAATATTGTGGCCTAAGTGCTGTGGGTCTACACTCACCCTCCCTACTCTACAGATACAGATACCTGGTTGATAACTCATTTTCCATTACCTCATTGCCGATATATAGGTCCGAGACGCTGCAGTGGAAGGTCAGGATATTGTTTTTTTATATTAAGATATAGGAGGTTTGATTCACACCAGTTTTTGATGACTCCAATATCCAATATATTATATAAGTTCTTTTCTCTTTTCGAGAATAGTGGTCCATCAGCAAATAATATAATTTTACCTCTGATGTCTAGAAAGGCCATGTCGTTCACATAAATCAGGAACAGGAGAGGTCCAAGGACTCATCCTTGTGGGACACCATATTTTCGAGACATAGTTTGTTTTGACTGCTTGATGACGATCTGAAAGGTAGCTCTCAAACCCCCGGTTTACAATCTTTGTGAGACAATAGTGTTGCAGCTTCCGCAGCAGTATTCCGTGATTCACATAGTATTTTTTTTGTGCTGAGGTGGATGAAACAAAACTTCGAAACGGTTCCTCGATACAGATAAAATTGGGAACATACTCAAGTCCAACACAGTCGAATGGCATACAATTTGGAATAATTTCATCCAAGTTCGCGGCGAAACAAGAGCGGAAGCTGAAACAGTTATAACAAACGACAATCTGAGTGAAAGATCACAATCACCCAACACGATTCAAACATCTGGGTCGCGAACTTGGCATTTTCAGAACGAACAATCTCTGATATTTCGTCGGCTCCGTGCCACCTACCATTGTTTCGACTAACGAACAAAAAGTTATTCGAGAACGCTAATTAAAAGAGCCTCCTGCTAAAATATTTTTTGCGCAAGCGCTCGAGCAAGCTTTCAAATTAGTTTTTTGTCGAGTTGTCATGGGCCGCTAGATTTTCGATGAGTGAGGAATGCCTCTTGATGACATGTGAAACGCTGCAGCCACAATTTCGGTAACGACGGCGATGACTGATGACTTTTTATGGATTTCCTGCAGTTGACAGTTTCGTCATTTTTTGACTGGCGCCATCACTGCATTTTTATTTCCACATGATATTATGATTTGTTTTCGTAGGGAATACCAAGGGACAGAAACAAAATTTGGTATCGGGACCGCCGCGATAATATCGGTGGTGAGTACTCATTTTTCAACAAACGCTCAATTCAGTATGATTGATTGAGAGCAAATGCTGGATATTTCAAGTATGAGCTACTGATTCTCCAAACCCCGCAGATGATACGTGAACAATATTAAATTCTGCAAACAAAAAAGCAATTTAGCGTTATAATGGCAGATTTCTTGAAATAAGCAAAAAGTTGGTTTCTGCTATAATTCTCTCAATATATTTCAATGAAAAAACATGCTCTTCATCAAGTTCGAACTGAGATTTCCCAATATGTACTTTTATGAAAGACTGATGCCAGTCTCAATATTATCTGTCCTCTTCCTTCTGAGTACTAGCTTGTAAAGCTCCGACTGAATCCTGTGAGTCTGTGAGTATAAATTTGATTTCTATCGACACCACCCACTATGGTGCTGTATTTCTTGTTAAAAGTAAGCGTCCTTAGGTACGCATCGTACGTATCGTACGTATCGTACGGATCGTATGAAACGGATTTTGGAATTATTAGTATAGTAAGTTATACATATGCGTCCACTGACCGGCAGCGGACGGATCGCACGTATCGGTCCGTCGGTAATGCCGATGAAATTGATGGAAGGGGCAACTTTTCCGACTGGTGCGGATGACGTCATGCGGATTGCCGATAAGTGGACGCATGAGACATACGAAAATACTGGAAGAATTTTACGTCGTCGTTGAGCAAATCCGTGAACAGTGTATGATATTCTCCAAATTGTGATCATTTTTTGAATATGTCATGTATCCGCATTCCATGTCTTCTTTTATTTCCTCTCCTTTCTTCTTCATCTAATAACAAAGCAATAATGACAAGTTCTTCATCACTTTCCATGATCGGAAACATTACACACTGTAATGTTTCCGATCGTCCACTCACTACGAAAAAGCGAATGTTACTTAAAAGCCGACCGTCGCATCGGCAATCCGATCGCTACGGATTCAGTGGACGCACTACCACAAATCGATCCGTTTTATACGATCCGTACGATACGTACGATGCATACCTATGGACGCGTACCTTAAGTGAATGTTTTATCTTATGTTTTACTGAGATGAAGGAATTTTTTTAAATGCAGATTCACACGAAAGGAAAACCCTGTAATGTTCAAAGAACACCGCGTGAATCAAGCAAGGGACAGGAGATACGAGTTAACATTCACTTTGAATGTTTGAAGTTTGTAAGCCTCAGGAAAAACCTCTCTCGGAAAGGAGTAACAACGCTCAGCTGTTCTATTGAAAAAAGAACCCTGAGCCAGAGAGGTTTGACAGGTCTCCAAATTCACAAAAAAGAGGTGGGAATTCTGTACTCTCTGAGTCATCCGTGTAGATATTGCCAATGGTGGAACGATTGATAACAATTCAGAAAAGCACCGACCGTAAAAATATCTATAGAAGAAAGACAAGTCTCCGACCCTTCTACGATGCTCCAATGAAGTGAGCGAAGAATCCCCAACAAGACGGATTGCCTTTCTTTGAGTAGAAGCGAGAAGCCTCAATGAATGTTTTGGTGCTAAACTCCACACATGAGAACTATACTCCAAGACAGGTCGTATCTGAGCCTTGCAGATCATAACAAGCTGACGAGAAGTGAAGTATTTTTTCGCACGAAATAGAACTAGAAGTTTCTGCGAAGCACTTTTAGCGATCGATCCGAGGATCGATCTCACATGGTTTTCCCATGAGAGATTATCACTGATCGTAATTCCTAGCATCTCCTGAAGACGCGTTTCTAGTACAAGTGTGTTAGATAAGGTTTGCTGCCTGGTTAATTGAGATCTGCCTTACTTAACAATTTGAGATTGATGATAAGAACTAGACGAAGCGTTAAAAACAGATAGCAAACCAATCAGGAGAATAAATCATTAAAAATAAAATTTTACAAATGCAAACATCGTTAATTGCTAAGATCTGAGGCAAGTGATATATATTCTAGATCAAATGTCAAATCCTCCAGAGAACAGAGAATTCATACCTGAACTCGAATAAATTCCAATAATTGAAAATATAAAGCAATAATTTGCTCAGAGTGAGGTGACATAAATAATTCAAAAATAAACAATAGTATACAGTTATTCTTAATAATTTAGTTATTGCATGAACAACATAGTTACTATTGGTGATAATCGATTCTAAATCAGAATTATTCTTTATAATAGACTTTTCGTTATATTTTACCTGCATTGAACAGTGTCCATGAAAGTTTCAGTAGTTGTTGCTTCATTTTAAATACAGTGACAGATTTTCTGAACCAAATAATCTACAGACTGCTTTCGAAGCTTAAACAAATTTCAATCTTTAAAAAAATGTACACGCTGTACCCCATGTGAAACCGAGGAGAGGAAAAAATTACAAAAAACGTGGGGCATAACGTTTCGAATGATACAAAGTGTTAAGAAGATAACCCTATATATATGCATATTTGATTATCCCTATATCTGTTTCATTTTTCTTAGTATCAAGTCGTTCCGAAATGAGATGTATTGTTTTTAAGAGAAAATAAATAACTACTGTCACTGTCACGATTATTTCCAATTGGTATTGAAATCTATAAAAAGGCAGTGGAAGCACTAAAAAATACAGTCCACAAATCACAACATGGTCCTTCTGGAGCCGAATCAGTAAGAAACCAGTACGAGGAATTGTGCGAATCGTCAATAGCAGACGCCGGACAGAATCCATCTGCTAGTATCAAATACGAATCAAGTTGCGAGTCGGTGAGACGTTTCCAGTTTCCTCATTTCATTTCTGTTTTTGCTTGTACGAGTCAATAGCTGTACAACTCTTCAAGTGATAAATACGCATTTAGAACGCTAAAAAAAGTAAACATAATGTCACAAGTTGAACTGCAAAGACAAAAAGCAATTAATAAAAGTAAGCTATCTAATTTTGGGATGTTTGTCAGAGAGTTGTGTGACAAACAGAAAAATCAAACTATTGAGAACGTTGACATTTTCCAACTACAGGAGCGTATTTTGAAAATTGAATGTATTCTTGATACATTTGAGGTTATCCAAGATTCTATTGAAAAGAGCACTGGTATAGTTGATGAAACTGAGAGAAAGTCTTTCGAATCAGACTATTTCTCATATTTGTCAATTGCCAAAAAGATTTCATATGAGTACGAATTGACTAATTCTACTAATCGTCGTGAAAATGATTCAGTACATTCAGGTTCGAACATGAATAATGCACACCTAGGTCAAATAAGGCTTCCCACAATCAATATTCCCAAATTCAGTGGCAATTTTCAGAATTGGTTGGAATTTCGCGACATTTTCGAGTCTATGGTTGATAAAAATGGTTCCCTCAATAGTGTACAGAAATATCATTATTTAAGAAATTGTTTGGAGGGCTCTGCCGCAGAAGTCATTAAATCTCTTGATTTCACATCAAAAAATTATGAAATTGCATGGAATTTATTGTTGGAACGGTATAATAATTCAAGGATTTTAATACATAATCATGTTAAAGCTCTTTTTACTATTGAGAGTATTTCCAGAGCGTCTCCAGAAAAAATCAGAACATTGATAGATATTGTATCCAAGCATTTGCATTCCCTTGAACAACTGAATGAGCCGACTGCGTCTTGGGATACTCTCATAATTTATTTGATATCAACCAAATTGGACTTTGTTACTGCTCGCGAATGGGAACAGTACAAAAATAATAACGATTTTTCGAATAAATCTCCAACTCTCAAAGATTTGAAAAGTTTTTTGAAAAATAGAGCTGATCTATTAGAAAGTATCAAAATGAACTCATCTTCTGATAATAGTAGAGGAAAAACAAATAATACTGTTAACGGTTTCTTTGTTGGTACGTCAAATTGTATATTTTGCAAAGAAAAACATTTCAATCACAATTGTGAAACATTTTTGAAGTTGGGAGTACAAGATAGAATCAAAATGGTTCAAAATCTGAAGCTATGTATCAATTGTTTGAAAGTTGGGCATCACAGTAGGTTTTGCAAATCATCTTCAAATTGCAAGCAATGCAATCGAAAACACAATACGTTATTGCATATTGAACATCAGAACAATGCTAAGAGTACAAAGTCACAAGAAGCTACAACTTCACATACAAAAAATGTCGAAAGTGTTAGCAATCATGATAAAGAGAATGACTCTTCAGTAGTCCTATCATCGTGTAACTTTTCATCAGATCAAGTGATCCTTTCTACAGCGCTAATCGATATAAAGGGTAGTTTTGAAACTTGTCAGAGAGTTCGTGTTCTCTTAGATTCCGGTTCTCAGTCAAGTTTCATTACAGCTGACCTTTGTGATCGTTTAGGTTTACAGAAAAGCAAATTAAATATGAGTGTATCGGGTTTGAATGGATCTTTATCACAAATAAAATATAAATGTGATGTTACATTACAATCTTTACAATCTGATTTCAGTACAAATATTTCCTGTTTCGTACTCCCACGAATAACTGAAAATCTACCAAACATTACAATAAATTGTTCAAATTTGTCAATTCCTGTCAACATTCAGTTAGCCGATCCAACATTCAATACACCAGGGCCAATTCAAATGCTAATTGGCGCTGATTTATTTTGGACTCTGATCTGTACTGAGCAAATAAAATTAGGCAGAAATAAACCGATTTTGCACAAAACCCTATTTGGTTGGGTTGTTTCTGGTCCCATGGCAACTGCATGTCATTTTAGTAAAACACATTGTACGTTGGTACGTAACATTGAGTTAGAAAATCAATTATCTAGATTCTGGGATATTGAAGAGGGTTATAATAATCATGTCAAATTATTATCAGATGAGGAATTGGAATGTGAAGATTCTTTCAAAAATAGTACCATTCGCAATGAGGATGGCAGATTTGTTGTAAGAATGCCATTTAAAATATCTCCAGATGTACTGGGTGATTCATATGAGCAAGCCAAACGGCGTTTTTACTCACTCGAACGAAAATTTCAGACTAAGGAAAATCTTAAATCACAGTATGTGAGTTTCATGGACGAATACGAGAAAATGGGTCATATGATTAAGGTTGATAATGATGATTGTTCATGTATGAAAACCTATTATATGCCCCATCATTGTGTTATTCGGGAAGACAGTTTGACTACAAAACTAAGGGTGGTGTTCGATGCATCTGCCAAAACTACGACTGGTTTGTCTTTGAATGATATTCTAATGGTTGGTCCAAAAATTCAACAGGACTTGATTTCTATATTGCTTCGGTTTAGACAACATAAGTACGTCGTGTCAGGAGATATTGCCAAAATGTACAGGCAAGTGAATATAGATCCTTCTCAATATCCCCTACAACGAATTCTTTGGCGAAATAATTGTAATGGTTCTTTAGATACGTATCAATTGAAGACGGTAACGTACGGTACAGCATCGGCACCTTTTCTGGCGGTGAGATGTTTGATGGAATTGGCAAATGAATATGAACAAACCAATCCAAGAGTAGCAAAAATAATAAGGGAAGATTTTTATGTCGATGACCTTTTGACTGGATGTGATTCATCCGAAGACATGTCAAAAATTTGTTCTGAAGTAGTAGATATTTTGCAAAAAGGTTGTTTTCATCTACGGAAATTTTACTTCAACCATCCATTTCTTCTGCAACCTACCATGAATAATATTTCATCTGATGATATTGTACATTTTGGTGAAAAAGAAAACGCAAAAACTTTGGGGCTCATTTGGAATTGTAGAACAGATCATTTAACGTTTAAAATTGAACTAAACAGTACAAATAATAAATGTTTTACCAAACGTGTGATACTATCAGAAATATCCAAGATTTTCGATCCTTTGGGTCTTCTGAGTTGTTCAATTATAAAAGCAAAAATATGGTTACAGCGATTGTGGCTAGAAAAAATTAATTGGGATGAAGCTTTGCCTTACGATTTATGCACTCAATGGACTGATTTTCGAAATCAGTTACCAGTTTTCAATAGTTTGCTAATTCCACGTCACATTGTTTGTAATAAACCAATAAGCATACAAATACATGCCTTCTCAGATGCCTCCGAAGTGGGTTACGGAGGGTGTGTATATGTACGGTCAAAAAATGACAATGGTGATGTTTTTGTTAGATTACTATGTGCCAAAAGTAAGGTTGCACCTTTGAAGGTAATCACACTTCCACGTTTGGAATTATGCGCAGCGCTAGTTTTGTCTCGCCTGGTAAATACAATTTTATCTTCAATAACTTTGAACATTGATAATTGCACATTCTGGTCTGATTCCTCTATCGTACTTGGGTGGTTAAAAACTCCACCAAATCTATTGAAAACTTTCGTCAATACACGAGTTGCTGAAATTCAATCAATAACTGGATTATATCAATGGAAGCACGTACCAACCAAAGATAATCCAGCAGATTTGTTATCGAGAGGTATAAATCCCCATCAGGTTCAAAATTCACTATTATGGTGGTATGGACCCGAATGGCTCAAAAATAGTCATACAGAATGGCCAAATACTAAGTTTGATAATGTTTCTTTACCAGAAATGAAGAGCATATCGAATACTTTCTCATCATTTCAGGTGCGAGAATTTCCATTTGAGAAATTTTCGGACTTAGAAAAATTGAAACGAACTGTTGCATTCATGTTCAGGTTCAAAAATAATTGTCAAGTTGAAAGGTCTGATCGCAACTTCGAATCCCTCAGTATTGCAGAAATTGGCCATGCCTTCAAAACATTGCTCAAAATCTCTCAATTCCAATCTTTCCAGAATGATATGAATTATCTCCACCGCAAAAAAGAAGTTGATCGGAATAGCAAAATTTTGAGCTTAAATCCATTTTTAGATGACGATTTGATCATTCGCGTAGGCGGTAGACTTGATAATTCCGATTTTTCTTTCGATAAAAAGCATCCGATCATATTAGACTCTAAACATTATCTGACTGAATTGATATTTGAAAACGAACATAAAAGACTGTTGCATGCAGGTCCACAACTTTTATTAGCATCAATTCGGGAAAGATTTTGGCCACTTGCGGGGCGCAATTTAGCTAAAAAGATTTACAGGAAATGCATTGTATGTTTTCGTCAAAATCCAAAAACCATACAGCCTATAATGGGTAATTTACCTAAACAAAGGCTACAGCCAGGTTCTGTTTTTGAAGTCACAGGGGTAGATTATGCTGGACCCTATAATATAAAAGATAAGAAGGGACGTGGCTCGAAAACATCTAAATGTTATATCGCTTTATTTATATGTTTTTCTACCAAAGCCATACATTTGGAGTTGGTTACGGATTTAACTAAAGATTCATTCATTTTAACATTGAGACGATTTATGTCTAGGAGAGGTAAACCCTCACGTTCCTTTTCAGACAATGGGTCGAACTTTGTTGCAGCTAGTTCTGAGTTGTCGAGTTTGGGCGATTTTTTGAAAAAAAATGAAACTGAACTAGCTGAATCATTTTCGAAAGAACAAATATTTTGGGAATTTATACCTCCAAATTCTCCTCATTTCGGTGGAATCTGGGAGGCAGGAGTTAAAAGTTGTAAATTTCATTTGAAAAGGGTTTTGGGAAGTAATTTGCTCACTTTTGAAGAGTTTTACACATTACTTGTACAAGTAGAAGCAGTTTTGAATTCTCGACCGCTTTACCCGATGTCCGATGATCCGAACGATTTAGAACCGTTGACTCCAGGCCATTTCCTCATCGGGAAACCTGTAGTTGCACTGGCAGATCCAGACCTTAGAAGCATTCCTATTGGAAAATTATGCAGATTCCAACTCATTCAACAAATGCAGCAGCATTTCTGGATCAGATGGCAGAAGGAATATGTGTCACAGCTTCAACAACGTGTACGTTGGAAACATAGCCAAGGCCAACTTAAAGAAGGAACACTTGTGTTGGTGAAGGAAGACAACATACCTCCTATGAACTGGCGATTGGGAAGAGTTCTCCAGATTTGTCCGGGACGAGACCAAATCGCAAGAGTGGCAATAATAAAAACTTCCAGAGGCACCATCAAACGAGCATTTTCCAAAATATGTCCGCTTCCTCTAGAAGACTAATGTTATTTACGTTTCGTTATTATGTTGAAAGTGGGTACTTCCAAGGCGGGGGGCATGTTAAGAAGATAACCCTATATATATGCATATTTGATTATCCCTATATCTGTTTCATTTTTCTTAGTATCAAGTCGTTCCGAAATGAGATGTATTGTTTTTAAGAGAAAATAAATAACTACTGTCACTGTCACGATTATTTCCAATTGGTATTGAAATCTATAAAAAGGCAGTGGAAGCACTAAAAAATACAGTCCACAAATCACAACACAAAGTGACTCATAACTTGCACATATGTATTACAGTGTGCCAGTTACAACTTGACATGAGACATACTGTGCGGAGGTAATTAGTATTTTTCAAAAAACGGTAATTTCTACTTTTACATAAAGTACCCCGCAGATATTTATCTGTTTCATCTTCGAATATTTCCTCTCCCAAATTGAGACTGTAAAGAACAGGTCCAAAAATATTTCACTTTCGTCCGGTCTTTTGTTCATGAAAACGGTAATATTTTTATTTTTCATTTCGAGTGTAACCTCGAAACAAGAATATTACATTAAGTAGATTGTTACTCATTCAATAAAAAGAACAAACTTCTCCCTAATCAATCAAAACGCTGGCTCATGCTGAACGAATAAGATGTAAGAAACCCTAATTTTAAGTTCGTATATACCGAGGTATGTACTGAGAATAGAACCAAAACACTGTTGGTGTGTTGTGTGCCAAACTATCTACAATGTAATTTCACCAAATAGTATTTTCATGTTTGATGATCTTCGCGAGTATTAATTCGATGAATGTCGGCCTTATGAATTAAAAATAAAACTGGATAGGAACACAGACTGAAGTTACCACTGAAAATATTATATTCAGATTGATCCGTTTCAAACTGAGGTGAGGAAATAAGTACCTACTAATTCAATGGTTGGAATTCAACTCAATTGTTGCAGATATTTCTACTAATCCGGTGGAGCCAATGAAAAAGAATTTGAGTTGAATTCTCCTGAGTGTGAATGTCCAGAAAAAACAAAATTCCGGTATATATCACTTTGCAGTGTCTAGATAAGGCTGGAATTATTTCAATTTCTTATTATGACCTGAAGGTATAATTTTTGTATCACCCGAATCAAGGAGTTCTTTCTATCCAATCAGCTGAAAATGATTTTTTTATATTCACATTTCTGTAAAAAAGACCTTGTACAAAAAATTAAATGACTATTCAACCACTCAAGAAAAATATCTTTTTAACGGCAATTTTCGTTATTTGTAACGAGTCTTTCCTGGAATTCATAACTATCTTGAAGTTCTTACCATGGAATTAAACTTGATTTTTTTTATAGGTTAATATCCCTTTAACGTAAGGTTGGCCACGCCGCTAATCTGTCACGATAATTTGCCATGAAAATTCGAATACAAAGTCATTTGTTCAGGAATATTGATTTCAACTGGAAGTATTGTAGCAGAATATTCACAACCTGTCTGAAATATGGATATTGATAGTGATTCTTCTTACAACGAAATCAATTTTACACCTAATATCAGATAATCGTCGGATAATGCTAGTATGGAACTGCTACAAAACTATTTTTGGTGTCAAATTAATTTTTCAACGAATCCCAAAATTAGCGGTTCGAGGAAAGAGTTTGTGTCCATCTGGTACAAAAAACTAGTTTTCGGGATGGAACTCACTCAACTAGTCCCAAAATCATGCATTTTTTGTACTGGTTAAACGAATAACTATTTTCAACGGCTTCAACACAAAACTGCTCCATCTCAACTGTTCTTGTATGACTTCAAATAAATCAGGTCTCCCATGGAATATTGAATTCAAAACAATGACTTATTAAATCGAACCCGAGGGAAATCCAGTGTACAAAATTCACTAGAAATCTTCAAAATCCATATTGAAGTCCAGAAATCATCCTGAGTTCCAGTTGAATTCCTGAGTGTCCTATATTTGGAAATCTGGTGTACAAATTTAACATGAGGGAAATACTCCTCGATTGTATTTAAATTTCAAAATTTGAAAAGTATGGTGTATAACATGTATGAAATGCTTATTTCTCACTCGTATGAGCTTATGCCGCAAACTTTATACTCACTCGTGGGGAATAACTCTCATTCCTTGCTCCTTACAATACAATATACCAATTCGGTTATACATGATCTCATATTTTGTCACTGATAATCAAGTACACGAGAGCATTTTTTCGTCAAAGTGAACTTGACATTTCGATAAGAATTTTGTTGCCTGGGAACTAAACGAAAAAAACTGCCTCTGAAAAAATTACCAGTCTGTTGGACGAGTAATTTTTTCTCAGAGTTTTTTGAGTTAATTTGCAACTAGGCAACTAAACTCGAATCATAAATGTCAAGTTTTCTTCGACAAAGAATAGCAACACAATAGTTATATTTCATTTTCACAGATCAGATATACTCTTTTGACAACCCAGGTGGAAAATTGACAAAGACGCCGTCAAACATTTTTTTACAATTCTGCTTGCCATGCTTTCAAGAGTTAGGTTCCGTTTTGTCGCTGAAAAACTTAGGGCAAAGTTTTTTCGCTGATTATTTCCCTCAATGCGAATAAACGATGAAACAGTTGAAGGCTAGACTGCTTTTACAGAGTTTTACAGCGATTAAATACACTAGACCTTTTAACCGATTAAAATGTTCGAAATAAACCGGGCGTTTGGATCACTTTTCAGGTACTATCTCTGGTACTATATTGTTCCTGTTTTCGATTTTGATGTTTCGAGTTTACATGTTTTCTGGAAATAATCTAAACATATATCCCTCCTTCACCAAGTTCAATCGACCAAAATGCGTGCATTTCCATGATTTTCAAAATTTTGCTTTCAAGCAAATGATTTCGTGTATAATAATTTAAAATAAAATCCCTCGACCTGCGGTCTCGGGATTTTATCAAATTATCATACACTCAAGTCCTTTGCTAAACAAAATTTCGAGAATCATGGAAGTGCAGCACACATTTTAACCGAATAAACTTGGTGCACTCGGGATATAACCCCCGACAAAATCACGGCGGGTTTTGGGATATTCCATACATGAGTTAAATTGTCACTCATTATCGTCAACAGTTATAAAACCATCATCACGTAAAATATATTACCTACAAAATAGTACCAAAGCAAACAAACTGAATTTAAAACTAGCTGAATTGAAGCATCAAACTCCGTTTTGTTTATTGACAGTTAGGATTTAATAGTTTCTTGAGACGCACCAAGTGTTTTTGATGTTCGAAATGTACGAGATGTTACTGTCAAATGAGGGGCTCGTTTACTAAATGGGGCCGTTCAACTTGAAAGGTAATTAATTTTTTACTTAAGTTACAGCGAAAGAGCATCAAGCCACTCCAAGGTGCAATAAATATTCGAGGATTCGTCCCGCATTTTTCTCTCGCGTGTTTGCTGAGAACTTCCCCACAGTCTAGGTATCAATCAAGATGCATATATTCCTAGTAGTCCAGTCTATGACCATTTTCCCGTGTATTTATCCCATACAGCACCGATTCGCATGAAAATTTGGATTCAGGATCTACATACACTCTTTTTCAAAATCTACCCTGTGCCGAGGGTTGCTTTCTCCCCGGCGGTGGATGTCACCCCTTCTTGGGGGTGAAAAAATGTTTATTGGAAATAAGTGCGGAAATCAATAGATTGACTAATTCTGAGCACTTTTTGTTCAATGAAGTTTTTTCTGAAAAGCAATACTTTTCGACTTATTCGCGAGTGAAATTGTCGGTTTTCAGACAAAAAAAACACGTTTTCAGATCCTTTTTCGCGAATAACTGGAAAATAATCCATTCATTTGTGATGTATGCAAACCCTCTACAAACTGAATAATTGCTTGTTGAAAGTTGATTGGTATTTTCAAACGCCAAAATGGAAAGTTTCTACGTACAATAACCAAAAACCAATGCATTTTTCGGAAAAAACTAATTGGACTTTTTCTGAAGTCCTTCAAAAATCCTTCATTTCTGTTATTTATAACAGTTTCTAGCATCAAAACTGACCGAGGTATGAAGGAAATAATGTTGAATCCTATTGTTTCGTTGAAACAAAATTGTGAATAACTCATCCTCTCTTCTACCCCCTTTGAAAAAAATCTTTGTTACTCCATAATTCACTTCATTCATGTTCTTTCAACGAGTTCTGAGTTTTTCATCAATTGAAAGTACGTAGTTTTGGAAAAAATTGAGATTGAAGAGAAAAAATCATATACGTAATTCAGCAAAAAATCACAATTTCTTCGAAATAACTCGAAAAGTATTGATCACATGCAAAATTTTTCAGAGTATAAAATTGAAGGCTATTCTTCTCTGAAAATTTCGGTGTTTCATTTTTCTCTGCAGGATGAAAATAGAGTGAGATATAGCCAGTTAAATATTGTGAGGGTTCGCGCAAAGTACCTTTTTTGAGCCCTTTCAGCATGAACCTTTTCAAAAATATGATCCGAAACAAAAAATAATGTGAATGAGCTTATAGCTGTTGGAAAAAGCTACAAAACATTTTTTTGGTGGATTTGATTGCTTGAAGACTAAGCAAGTTTTGAGAAAAAAACCAAAAACAATTTTTGTAGAAATTAGAATATGTACATTAGTATATTGGAGAATACACATAGTAACTATATTTTAGGCTTAGTGGAACTGTATGTATATTATATATGTATATATAAGTACATATAGTTCCACTAGGCAACGATTTTTTCCAAAGGGGGGGGGGGGAAGAGAGGATGAGTTACTCACAAATTTTTTTTTTCAACGGAAAAATAGGATTCAGCATTATTTCCTTCATAGCTCGGTCAGTTTTGATGCTAGAAACTTTTTTGAATAACAAAAATAAAGGATTTTTGAAGGACTTCAAAAAAGGTCTAATTAGTTTTTCCCGAAAAATGCATTGGTTTTTGGTTATTGTACGTAGAAACTTTCCATTTTGGCGTTTGAAAATACCAATCAACTTTCAACAAGCAATTATTCAGTTTTTAGTGGGTTCGCATACATCACAAATGATCAGTCGCCTTTGTTTCTTCAAAAGCTTTGATTTTGCTCTCCGCAGGTTTTTCGATTAGATGCATTATTTTTCAGTTATTCGCGAAAAAGGATCTGAAAACGTGTTTTTTTGCCAGAAAACCGACAATTTCACTCGGGAATGAGTCGAAAAGTATTGCTTTTCAGAAAAAACTTCATTGAACAAAAAGTGTTTAGAAACAGCCAATCTATTGATTTCCGCAATTATTTCTAATAAAAAAAATTTCACCCCCAAGAAGGGGTGGCATCCACCCCCAGGGCGAAAGCAACCCTCGGCACGGGGTAGATTTTGGAATGGAAGGTAAGTAGAACCTATATTCAAATTTTCATACGAATCGGTGCTGTATGGGATGAATACACAGTTTACACTTTTTCCACCGTCATAGACTGGAGTATAGTGAAATGACTTGTATACCAGTACAATGTTAATGTTTCCGTCAGAAACGCTAGACCTACGGCCTCACTAGATAATACAATCCAGGGAAATTCACAGTATTGAAATTTCCTTACAGATGGCGTCAAGTGGCTATTCTAGACACATGACATTATGAAGTCTGACGAAATTTCTATTAGCGAATTATATAGAACAACTCGTACAGTCAGTGTGTTATTTTCTTTTTTCAACAACTAATGAAAGATGAAGATTCACGAATTCTGTCAAAAATTGCACGAGCTCCTGCCTGAGAATTCCCTATATATTTTTTATGTTTGTCTGTTTCTGTTCAGACGTAAATACAGATATGCCGAGAGATATGCATCTTGATACATATTACAGATAGATGCATTAGCTTCATATTCTCGATATATGTTATGAGAAATTAATATCAAAATCCATAGAAATTCCAACTATTCGGTACTGCTTCAGATAATTTGATGAGAATCTTCGAAATATCTTTATCGACGTGAGAGGTAGTGGAGTTGGACTACATGGAAAAAATAGTATGTCAATATAGCGAGATGTACAGTTTATTGAGCATTATAGTGTTTAATTCGAAAAGAAATGGACCCTCCATAAACCAGAGCAACCTGAGTAATTTCAATTTATCAGGAAGATTGATATAGTGCATATAGGCTATTATACAAGAAGACTGTATTTGAAAACACTCTCCCGAAAGAACTTTTCTTCCATGATTTTAAATTTTTGCTATTGCATCCATTGTCACCAATGCTGGAACTTGGAATGAATATTTCAATCTGGAAAATTCCGAAAAGCAATCAGCAAATAACACAAATTATAACTTTTACCTAAGTGAAAACTGAGCAAGATGAACTTTCTTTTCATCTCGCTTTATATTGACCAGTTGTACATGGGTACATGTGTTTTGAATGTTTTGTACTAACCATCGGACCTTGATATAGAAAATTGAATATTTCGTCCATAAATAATACAACAGCGTTTGATATCCATTATGAAACACTATTCGAAACAACACTTAAGTATTTAAAAAAACAAAAGGAAAACAACCAATAATGGAAAGCAACGCAACGGCAGATTAACGACAACTAAGAAAACTACGAATGCTGGAACTTGGAATAAATATGTTAAACTGGAAAATTCTGAAAAACAATCAGCAGATAACATAAATGTAACTTCTACCCGAGCTTCTACCAAAGTAACAACTGAGCAAGATTAACTTTGACAACTAATTAATAGATCAATAATGGTCGGACGTCAAAGCCTTATTAGTACAATTTCCTGGAAAGAACTTGTTCAACAGAGGCGAATTATTCAACTCCATGTGATCATTCATTAGGAACTGTGAATGTTTACACTTATCAATTTCCAAACTCTCCAAGAGATTGAGTTTCAAACCCGAGTTCAAACCTTTCTCTTGGAAATAAAGGATTTCAAATTCGTGGTTGAAGCCATGTCCCTCTGTAATGAGGTGAGATACATACGTAGAATATTTCGGAAACTACTTATGTGTTCTTTTACGCGTGTATCGAATGTTCTTTCCGTTTGACCGACATAAAACATAGGACATATACCACACAATAATTTATAAACTCCTGATCTATCCGATACTGAACTTCTATCTTTGTTGTTTTTGATATAATAGCTCAAATTATTCTTTGTTTTATATGCAACCTTCAAATCTTTTTGTTTCAAAAAATTAGAAATTTTCTTACTCGGTTGACCTGAATAGGTCAACGTTCTGTAATTCTTATCATAATTCGTTGTAATTGGGTAGATTTCTTTCAGGACTTGACTATACAGCTGAATTTCACTACAACAAAAATTAAGGATAAACATGAGTTCTCAATTTATAGACAACTTTCGCATATAGATATTGTAATTCACAATTTATCCACTCATCCTCACCAACATAAAGCGGCAGCATTTAACGGTATGATTCACAGACTGGTAAATGTTCCCTTATCAGATACAAATTTCCGAAAATTACTAGATATTATAGAACAAATCGCTATTAACAACGGTTATAATAGCGATTCTGTCTCGGATTCAGTAGACAGTTCATTGTCCAAAAAGCTGTATAGTCAAATCCTGAAAGTACCCAGTATATTATTTGTTTAATGTGAATTTTCATCAAGTAACTGCCACTTCTATTCAGTTTAAAAAAAAACTTCTGGGCTCTGCTTACTTCATAGTGAGTTAGCACACCCCCGTAAAGCTAGCAGAACCACTTTGGAATTTTAGAAATTTTTTCAGGCCATAATTTTAGGCCAATTTTAGGCTAATTTATTACCCCATTCCCGAATTTTTTGCTCTTCAATTGTGGAAGATATCGCGGGTTCTGCTAGCTTAACGTTAAGCTGGCAGAACCAAACCGCTAAACGAATGTTTATGAAAAGTTTGATCACACCATAATTTTAGGCTCACGTTTGCACCCATTGCAGATTTTTTTGGATTGCAGTTTTTAAAAAAAATCCTGGGTTCTGCTAGCTTTACCGTTAAGCTAGCAGAACCCAACCAACCACTTCGAAGTTTTGAAAGTTTTTTTTAAAACATAATTCTATGCCAATTTTAGGCTAATTTATTACCCCATTCCCGAATTTTTTGCTCTTCAATTGTGGGAGATATCGCGGGTTCTGCTAGCTTAACGTTAAGCTGGCAGAACCAAACCGCTGAACGAATGTTTATGAAAAGTTTGATCACACCATAATTTTAGGCTCATTATAGGCTCACGTTTCCATCCATCGCAGATTTTTTTGGATTGAATTTAAAATGAATCCTGGGTTCTGCTAGCTTTACCGTTAAGCTAGCAACCCAACCAACCACTTTGGAACATTGAAAGTTTTTTAAGGACATAATTTTAGGCTAATTGATTACCCCATCCCCAAATTTTTTGCTCTTCAATTGTGGGAGATATCGCGTGTTTTGCCAGCTTCTCGTTAGGCTGGCAGAAACAATCCGCCAAACGAATGTTAATGAAAAGTTTGATCACACCATAATTTTAGGCTGAGGTTTGCAATCATTGCAGATTTTTTTGGATTGCAGTTTTAAAAAAAAATCCTGAGTTCTGCTAGCTTCACCGTTAAGCTAGCAAAACCCAACAACCATTTTGGACCATTTTGCACCGCACTCGAGTGGTACTTATCCCAATCTCTTATCAATTTAACGAACCATTTTGCACCCGTCTGTATATTTTTCAGTCTGGTGGCATTCAAGTGCGGTTTTATCGTCCTTCGGAAACGAGTACAATACTTACAATAAAATGAAGATTTGCGACATAAGCTGGCCCATATTCTGGAACTTACTGAATTTTTATGGCAGAGAGATTGGCAACCATCCCCAATAAATTGCGTTTATTTTGGCTATTGTCCACTCTTGTTTGAACAGCTTTTATTAATCTTCGCCCTCATTTCACGTATTTGGAAAAGGCACGTTTCATGTTCAATATCACGGACCCAATATTCTTCATTGAGATTTGCCCTAACTTTCTCGACTATACCGATCTCGAGACCAATCTTTCGATACTTACAACAGTAAAATCGTACGGTGTTGTTATATCCTGGGGTGTATCTTAATTGAGATCTAGATGTCGAAGTACAGGAGCACCGTGGAAACTTAATGCTTTTGATTTTTGTATTTTCTGCATCATTTTCTCAAAAAGGTTTTAGATGTGTCACAATTTTGTTCGTGATATTCAATTACGTACGAGATTACGTATTTGTATGAGAGCAGAATGTAAATGGGATCCCAAAAAACATAAATAAATATGGTTGTCAAACGATTTGGTGTGAGCAAATAATAGATATGTATCTTCAATCAAAGATACAATACAGAGTGGTGGATAGGGTGTGCAACGAAAGTTCGAAAACCATATCAGACGCATTTCTAATGACTTCAAGTCAGGCAGCATAGAAAGCAGGCAAAAAATGTTGAATTCGTTTAATAGAGTTTCATTTCAAAAAGTACAATACAATGTGTATGTTATTTCCTTTGAACAGAAAAAATAGAAATTCAGTTTCTCTTATCCAGATTTTCAGCGTTTCCAAATTTCATTGTATAAATCAATTGAGTATACTTACCTACTCTTAGAGAAAACTAATCCAGAATGAAAGCAGTCAGCAGTCAGTCTAAACTCGTTCTAAACCGAGGTCTTAACGATGAAATTGAAACGGAGTGATCAAAAAATAGAATGGAAAATTCGAAATACCCAATTAGAAAGGGAAATGAAAATGAGCAAAAATCTAACAGAAAAAATAAATATTTACTCAGCCAAGTATTATAGTGTTTCTATATTTCGTCAAGAATTTTGTATACATTTTATTACTTTTTCTTCTTGAATGATTTCTGTTCATTCGTATTTTTTGCTAAGACTCCAGGTTTTCATTCTACTTGACTTGATTAATTTTTTAACGGTTTTCTGAAAGGTTGATTCTCGGGGTGAGTACATTGTTCTTAGCGATATTTTTCGTTTAATTTCTGTACTTCTGATACTCAACGTTTCTTTTTCCTTGTTCAGATTTTATTGTTCATTTAGTTTGGACATTAAAGAAAAGAGCAGCTAGCTATGTAAAGGCTCGGGTGGAGGTTAGTCTCTTTCGAGGTAATTTCTCAAAATTTGTTCAATTCCGAGTTCAATTCACAATAAGTACTTGCCTTCAATAATTAGAATTTAATTATACCCAAGTAACTATTATCGAAAAATAGTTAAGTAGGTAATTCATTTTAAATCATAAATAAACGGCCAGGACAAAATTACTTAAGTTGAAAATGTTTTCACTTCATTTTGAATTATTTTTAGTTGGACAATTATTTTTCAACTTTCAATGAAAACATAAGTAGGTCTAGACATAGGTTCAGTTTCGATATTAAAAAATACACAAAATACTTTCTTTTTGCAGAAATCACCAGAAAATTCAAGTGAATATACACCGGATTTATACATACCTAGCAGTTTCAAGTAATGAGCAATAAGCTTTTATAAGAGATGAAAGTTAGTCAACTACTATAAATGACAAGTGCAAACAATTTCCTATTGGAAAGTGAAGACAGAACTTCGAGAGAACTTCTTAAAGCACTAATTCCTTTGTAAGTCCTAGGTACTCAAATCTTGTATACTTTTTTTTTAATTTTTGTAAATTTACGTAATGAGGCCTCCTCTACGAAAAATCCTTCTAACATTTTCGGTGTTTTCGAATAATTTTGGAGATACAGGTCCATTTTGTTGAACTTTACAATTTTTCACAACAACTTTCTGTTCTTTGAACAAACATCATCCTTCTTTTCATCAAAACATCACACTAGTCCTCCTTCACTCGTTTTTAAAAATTCTATACAGACGAAACCATTATTGTTTCAAAACTTTTTTCTTTTCAAAACGTCAAGATTTTGTCGGGATATCATATCTCAATACTGATTTATTTGCGATGTTACCGGCGTTACACCGTCATTTTTATTGTTGAAAACTGAACATATTTATGTTGACTTTTGAAGAAGGGTAAATTATTTAAAACAATAATGGTTTTGTATGCTTAAAAATGTTACAAACATGTAAATAAGGACTTGTGTGATACTTTGGTGAAAAAAAGAACACATGCTTTTTTGATCAAACAACAGAAAGTTGATGAGAAAAGTTATGAAGATTCACAATAAAATGGACCTGTATCTCCGAAAATATACGAGACCGCCGAAAATATTATATTGATTTTTTTTAAAGGAGACGGAATAACGTAAGTTCCACGAAAAAAAGGTGCTCCGAAATATCATCCCTTGTATGAATCCGGTGATAGATTTCCTCGTAGATTTCTCAATTTTTCAGAAAAAGGTCATGTTATTTCTCCCATGCTAGGAATGGATTCAATCTCTATATATATTCAATGCTTGTCACTGAGAAAAAAACGAGGAAAAAACAAATTCTTTGGTTTTTATGGATCGTTGAATCAGGCAATACTTTTGACTATCCATTTCTGAACTCATCTGTTCGTTCACTGTCGCAAAAATCCGGTCATCAAATCTACCACAAAAATTCCAACGAATACACCTAATTGTTCGAAAATCCAAGCGCGCCTTGCTAGAGTGAGGTTAGGAGAAGTCAAGTGTTCGCAGCGCAGGTAATCCGACAACAAAGTTGACTCACCTGTAATAAATGCGATGAGAACGTAACACAAGCGCCAGCTCTCGAACCTGCCCATCATCGTGGCGAACGTCACAGAACCCACAAGGAACACCGAACTGCACTTATTCAACTTATTCGAGACGGGATAAACTTCCAGAAGTTCACGAAACTTCAGCCACGACGATCGTCCGCTTGCCAACAATCTACCACAAAACAAACGAACGACTAGAATCGAAGTGAGTCGCGTTTTCCACTCGCAGTAGCGGACCCGTTTCAAAATATCCGAGACAACCTGTTCGGCTACTTTCGACCGCTTCCGGCAGATGGATGCTTGCAAATAATGCATTGTTTACTTTTTATTTTTGTTCGAAATGGGCGTGGGAGTGGAAGGAGAATCCGATATATTCAATTCGATCGTTATCTATTCGTACTGATACTCATTAAGATTTCTAGTCGTTGTAATTTGTAGGTGATTTTGAGCGTCGAAAGATACCTAGAATTGTTTATTTATTAACATCGGAAAGGATGGAACGCAACAATATCTCAAATGTGAAATGAAATTGAAATATCGAAAGAAAGTCTTAATATTGCTGGAATATCCCAGAACAAAGAAACGTTTACAATCATACATGATGTTGTACAGATGTATAACCAGTTACAAGAATTGTTGAACATACATTTTCACATTTTTTTTTTCGCCCAGCTGCATCTCACGAGCAACCCTGAGAATTATAAAATGGGGAAATCGAAATATTTGAAAAAAGTCATAAATATTACTGGAATATCCCAGGACTAAGAAACGTTCGCAATCATAAATTATGTTGTACAGATGTATAACCAGTTTCAAGAATTGTTGAAAATATATTTTCACATTTTTTTTTTTCGCCCAGCTGCATCTTACGAGCAACCCTGAGACAATTATAAAATGGCGGGAATCTAAATATTTGAAAAAAGTCATAAATATTGCTGGAATATCACAGGAGAAAGAAACGTTTACAATCATAGATGATGTTGTACAGATGTATAACCAGTAACAAGAATGGT
Organism: Zygogramma bicolorata; assembly: GCA_032362365.1. NCBI lineage: Eukaryota > Metazoa > Arthropoda > Insecta > Coleoptera > Chrysomelidae > Zygogramma > Zygogramma bicolorata. Next base: position 12,642,142 of record JAVJAQ010000137.1, on the reverse strand, counting down.
TGAAAATATATTTTCAATTTTTTTATCGCCCAGCTGTCTCTTACGAGCCACCCTGAGAAAATTATTGAATGGCGGAAATCGAAATATTTGAAAAAAGTCATAAATATTACTGGAATATCCCAGGACTAAGAAACGTTCGCAATCATAAATGATGTTGTACAGAGATGTATAACCAGTTACAAGAATTGTTGAAAATATATTTTCACATTTTTTTTTTTTCGCCCAGCTGCCTCTTACGAGCCACCCTGAGAAAATTATAAAATGGCGGAAATCGAAATATTTGAAAAAGTCGTAAATATTTCTGGAATATCCCAGGACTGAGAAACTTTCACAATCATAGATGATGTTGTACAGATGTATAACCAGTTACAAGAATGGTTGAAAATATATTTTAAATTTTTTTTTCGCCCAGCTGTCTCTTACGAGCCACCCTGAGAAAATTATTGAATGGCGGAAATCGAAATATTTGAAAAAAGTCATAAATATTACTGGAATATCCCAGGACTAAGAAACGTTCGCAATTATAAATGATGTTGTACAGATGTATAACCAGTTACAAGAATTGTTGAAAATATATTTTCGTATTTTTTTTTTTCGCCCAGCTGCCTCTTACGAGCAACCCTGAGACAATTATAAAATGGCGGAAATCTAAATATTTGAAAAAAGTCATAAATATTGCTGGAATATCACAGGACAAAGAAACGTTTACAATCATAGATGATGTTGTACAGATGTATAACCAGTTACAAGAATGGTTGAAAATATATTTTCAATTTTTTTTTTCGCCCAGCTGTCTCTTACGAGCCACCCTGAGAAAATTATTGAATGGCGGAAATCGAAATATTTGAAAAAAGTCATAAATATTACTGGAATATCCCAGGACTAAGAAACGTTCGCAATCATAAATGATGTACAGATGAATAACCGGTTACAAGAATTGTTGAAAATATATTTTCACATTTTTTTTTTCGCCCAGCTGTCTCTTACGAGCCACCCTGAGAAAATTATAAAATGGCGGAAATCGAAATATTTGAAAAAGTCGTAAATATTTCTGGAATATCCCAGGACTGAGAAACTTTCACAATCATAGATGATGTTGTACAGATGTATAACCAGTTACAAGAATGGTTGAAAATATATTTTCAATTTTTTTTTTCGCCCAGCTGTCTCTTACGAGCAACCCTGAGAAAATTACAAAATGGTGGAAATCGAAATATTCGAAAAAAACTCATAAATATTGTTGGAATATCCCAGGACTAAGAAACGTTCACAATCAACGATGATGTTGTAGAGATGTATAACCAACTACAAGAATTTCTGAAAATATATTTTTAATTTTTTTCGCTCAGTTGCCTCTTACGAGCAACCCTGAGAATTACAAAATGGCGGAACATTAAATAATTGCCTGAATACATCGACGTTCAACTTCATACTTTGGGAGAATAAGCTGAGTTCAGTTGGGAAGATATCGAAATGGTTTCCTTGAACGTCTTGACATAAGAACAGCCTATCCGATCATTCACGTCGAACATTTTCGAACACAGCAAGGTACATATTTCTACAAATATTCATTATTTCCTCCTGTATTATCAATATTGGAGCAGGTTCATTTTCGTGCACCTTTTGCTACAAATAGCACCATAAAAAAAGTCTTAAAATTCAGTAGGACCTCTATGGCCAATCCACCTACCATTGAAAGTATTATCCAAGTAGTTTCTCACTTCGACGACAATGATGTTCGTTGTCGTGTCGATTTTTGTCTTTTTTATGAGCAGAAAATAACCTATCTAACCTTATTGGGTTGTTGAGATTGCCATATGGCAGAGAAAAAGGAATATTTCTATTAATATCGATATAATGTTTTTATTCAGTTGATTTTTAAATGTTCCGCCATTTTGTAGTAGGTGAAGATATTGACTTCATATTCAAGAGTTGTAAAGAATTCGTCAGGAGCTTCATTACGATGTATTACAAGACCCCCTCTCCATTTTATTTTTTTACCACATGGCGCCCAGTCGCCATATTGAAATTCTCATCAGTCAATTTCCATCCTAAATATAGTATTTGTGCATCAATTCATTATCTCAAGTTTTAAATTTTTTGAGTTGACCCATTCAATAAATGAAAGGGGGGTTATAAAATGAAAGCACGGTATATAAGTGATGATAACTTGTGAAAAATAATGAGAATAAAAGTAATTGCCACCACCAGTATGATACTCGAAATGCTACAAATCTGACTGCGCTAACAGAACATCGCCATACGTAAATCCTCCTAACATACTCCTACCCAGTTTGATCAATGATCTATTCGTACAATTTCTGAATTGAAAAAAACTACAGAATGACCTGCTACCTACAAAGACAAAATCATTCCAATGTATCGTACATATGTATATGATATTTACACTTAGTCTAATCTAATTTCAATTTTTTTTATACATTTTTGGAATATTAGCACTTGCGTTCATTTAGCTATTCATATCCAAATTACTCGATGAATTTATAGGCATAGGTTTTCGTATCGAAATACTTCTAGCTTCCTAACTTTCTTTTGTAATTTCAGAAGAAAGGAATCGGTTGGAAGGAATTTTTTTTATATTTCTTGTAATTTTTGTACACATATGATAAGGTTGAAACATCCATATGCAATAATTTGTATAACAGTATTTCAATTTAATCGGATTCAGTCGATTGTCAGAGAAATTCGAGAAATTTCATATTGATGAGCAATGATTCGAATACTTATCATTTTTCCACACCAAAGAGGAATCAATTTGCTCACCTTCAAAATCAATCAATATTTTTACCACCATTTAATTTGACAGCTGCGATTATGCATCAACAAAAAAAATATTGGGACATCGGGTTTGCCATTCGCTTTATCAATTATCAAATATTCCGAAGAATATTGAAAATAGTACTTTCGGGTATTAATCCGTGTGCGAGTTGTTGAAATGTTCGACGTTTCGACTCTCATGCTGGAGTCTTCATCAAGATCTCAAATACATATCCTAATCAATACAGCAATTTAGCTAATGTTCCCCCTCACGAATAGACCAGGGAAACTACAATATATTGATAAAGACTCCAGCATGAGAGTCGAAACAAAAAATAAAAAATTACAAAGAATAATTATCGATAAAGCCGATTCTGATTTTCAGTTTGATCCACGAGTTCAAAAATGCATTTGATATTTACAATTTTTTTCACGAACCCTGCAGATTCTTCCAGAAACTATGTTGTTATATTATTACACTATTTCACTAATTTTAAGAGACTATTTTTTCATTTCCTTTTCTTCTCAAACACCCCTCCTTTCGTAATATTTTCCTCATTCGGAAATTGTGTTACAGAGAAACACAAAATGAGTTCTGCTTAGCGAATATCTTTTATAGAATGCAAACGTTTGCTTTACTTATATGTTATAGACATACCTACTGCATTCGAGAACAGCACGTTTATTTTTGCTCATTAACGTGGTCGTTCCTTGTGTGAAGAAAATGCATGTATATATTGTCTGAAAGAACGAAGATAACAAACGCTATAGGGTAAAGGATGAAGCTGTTACGTTGCATTGAATTAGGGTGTTGAACCAGATGCCCGTATAATGCAAGGTCTGATGAGACAACTTATGAGTCTTCCGTAATTTGAATTGATGAAACGTCAAGCTTTATGGGTTCACTGGCTGTTATATCCAATTGAAATTCCAATAAAAATTACAGAGTAACATCGAATGGATTTGTCAGTGAGTGAAGCGAAATATTGGAGTTAAAATAAATAAATAATAAATAAAAATGTATTTATTGCACCATGATAACATGAAATAATTTACAATATGTTTACTGAAACGTACAATAAATAATGAAACAAAATCCCTTAAGAATGAAGATTCTTGTCTGGGATAAATATTACAAAGAAAATCATCTTTCGAACAATCTGTTCAGGCCAGTCCCAAATTACCTACATAGTAGGTTTCGGCTGGCACCTGTCAGAAAACAACTACTCCCCTGGCTAATACCACGAAGGGCATTGAATTATATCCGACCGGTGCCAGTGCAGGTTTCTTCACAGAAGTAAATCCTGCATTTGCTTTCGTCGATACAAATGAAGGAATTGATTTCCAATTATAGGGACGGACACACTTGCAGACCGGTTTCGGGCTATTTGGCCACTCGTCAGTGCAAGGCAGTGCCATCATCAACATAAAGTCGATGATTTCCTATAATTAAAAATCAAACTCCTACACGAGTATCAAGCCCCGTTCAAAGCTGATGCGAACAACGAAGTTATTACGCCATCTACCAATGGACGAGGTATTCCAAAAGCAAACCGAATTCGCCCATTCCTCCTGCGAGGAAAATGTAAAAACACTTGACATAGTCAGTGGGCATACTTGAAGACTGGCGTTAAATCAAATCATCTTTCGAACAATCAAATCCTGCATTTGCTTTCGTCGTTACTTCTGTGAAGAAACCTGCACTGGCACCGGTCGGATATAATTCAATGCCCTTCGTGGTATTAGCCAGGGGAGTAGTTGTTTTCTGACAGGTGCCAGCCGAAACCTACTGTGTAGGTAATTTGAGACTGGCCTGAACAGATTGTTCGAAAGATGATTTGATTCAACGCCAGTCTTCAAGTATGCCCACCGACTACGTCAAGTGTTATTACAAAGAAAAACTAGGAAAGAAAACAGAATAGAAATACGTACACTATTCAGATTGTATAAGTCGTATTCGATATTAAAATCAGTGTTTGATATTTCGGTTTCTGTCTCTTTCTCGGAAGTAGAGATCAATGTCAAAATATGAAAATTGCGTGACAAATATGGGCAAGGTATATATTGCATTGTTGGTGTGTTGATCAGAGTACAGGCAGAAGTGTAAGATACGAGAGGTAGATAAAGCAGTAGTTATTTCATGAAAGGATGTTCTACGTGGTTATGCAATTCTTCTCTAGGAATAGATGCTATATAATTTTTTAGTTCATGCTTAAAGCGCGAGTGACTTTTAATATCTGTTAGCTGTGGGGGAAGGAGGTTATAGAGTTTCGGTCCAAAATATTTGAAATCTTTTTGCCCAATGCTTTTAAATGTTTGAGGAGGTGATTAAGTATTGTGTTTTTTCTTGAGTGATAATGATGTTCGTTTGTTTTTAGGTCACTTCTATGTTTATGTTGTTCAATGTTTGAAAATAAAAAAAAGAGCTGGCGAGGGTCGAAAAGTTTTAGTTCTTGAAATGGAAGGTTTGAGGAATATGTTCTGGGCTTGTTGAAGAGAATGTTCAAAAGCTTTTTTGTTCAATCATTAGATTTGATATACTTGTTTTCCTAGTATTCCCCAAGCTACTATTCCATAAGTCAGGTGGGGCTGAACAAGCGCTTGGTAGACACATTTCATCCAATGCATGTTCAATATTGATCATCGTCTCCAACAATGATAGTGTATGATGCGTTTTTAACATTTCTTTGATGTATTAGTAATGTTCGAAAATTGATAAGGAAATCTGAAAAGTTTGAATTGGGAGATCTATACAATGATATTACTGTAATTTTTTTGTTGAAATAGATGACGTCTACAATAATCAGTTTGTTCTGGCCTAAATCGATAATGCGGTAAGAGTTTTGAATATTCGACTTGATGTAACAGACTACTCCATCGTTTTGGTTATATGTACCATTGTTGTATATGAACTGATATCCGGGTATGCAAAATGGATTATCTTCGGGTAACTGCCAAGTTTCAGATAACACAATACATTCGGGTTTGTTGTTCAATTGATTCAGATAGCATTGAAACTCATCGAAATTTCTATTTAGACTTCGTATGTTATTATGCAGTATTTCAAAGTTCGGGACATTCTGATTGAGGGAAATAATTTTGTCACATTCTGAAAACGTTGATAAGATTTCAGTTTTGATTTCGTGAGTTTCGAGCCCTTTTGTCGGCAACGTCAACACAAGGTAGGTATTACTAGCGTGCGAACTTTGCATCATATGAAATTCATAGATACTTTTTGTTTGAGAGATGTCTGTGAAACAGAAATTCTGGAAAATCAATCAATTCAATTTTTCAATGTTGAATGATAAAACGGTAATAAGACAAGTAGTACAATGGAAAAATTCTGGCGAAGGAAAAAATCACTATTACCATAAAAATCAGATGACATTGTCATTTTGAGAAGAATAATTCGAATCCAAGGTACAGAAGGTGAAATGGGATGAATTTCCAGTAAATCTAGAGCTCCTGTTCGAAGAAGCTGAATGTAGGACTTGTAGATAATAAGAAGATTCAAGATCTTCAATGGACTTTTTTCATGAACCCGAAATTTTACTGAGAAAAAATCGAATGACTGGTTTTCTTAATTGCAATTTTTGTCTTCGCCAAAAATGATTTGTTTTTCACAAAATTTGGTGTAACCTCAATCTCGATGTGCTCTAATTTTTTCTAAGAATTACCAGTTTTGAATTTCATTTCTTCATGCAGAAATGAATTGAATATGATTGGTATTTCGAATGTTCCAATTGGTTTCCAAGTGGTTTCAGAACCAGAAAAATTTTATAATTCCAATATTTTTGAACAAGGATGAGTTGATTGATACAACATTGAAATAGTTGAAAAGACAGAACTGAAATAAAACGATAAACTCCAGAAATAACAATTATGTCTGTTCTCACAATATTGATCAACCCATTCATCAAACATGCTACCAATTGTTAATCCATTTTGATGAAAACAATGTACATGTTCGCCTCACACATCGCCCAGGTTTCCAGAAAAAATATCTAAGTGTCAACGAAGATCATTGCATAGTAGATTTTTATAATGAAATAGTAATAATGCATTTGAATTCCACTGATTTTTCTCATACTTTTCGTACTTGTCATACCGTTGCAAAAAAGCCGAGTTCCTCAGTGTGAAATCATTTCAGAAACAGGTTGAATCTGCAGATATACAATTCTACTTTATTTTTAATGAAAGTTGTGCCGTTTCATTCTGTCAACCACATTGAGGCAAATTGCTTTAGCAACGGTAGAACGTTAATTCTTGCAACAAGTATGTGGTGACCTCTATCCATTGGATAACCGACAGAGAATCTCAAATAGTCGAGATTTGCTGTTTTCAAAAAAACATGGTACTGTCATTTTTGTTTGATGGATGAATTATGGTAGAGAAAAGCAGAGAAGGAAGAATGATGAACTTCAGGAAGCAAAAACGAAAATCCTATTTTTTTTCTCCACATGACATTCACCCTGGATCCGCCATCGAAAACAAGACATGAAGTACAGTCGATGCAATGAAAATACAAACTTAAAAAAAAATTGTTTGGGGGTAGCTGAAATTTTTATATTTCCGTTACTGAAATATTCAGGGTGGGGTATTTTCGTGGGAACGCCGTGTAGATAGAATCTCATTTCCTCGTGAAAGCACAGCTTATCATATTCGTGGTTGCCTCACGAGGCAATCGAGTTGTGACTAACATGATATGACATACAAAGCAAGTAGCTTTCAATACACTCATCTACCACCACTCAAAAAGCAATAATTGAGTTAATGTCGAAAAAGCTGGATCATCGAGAAAGCATTTGAAATTCAAAGTGAACATATTTACCATTAATTCATATCGTTTTTTATGAATTGTACGAGTATTCTTTCGCATTGTGTTGAGAACATTCAACACAACTATTTAAAAATATATTGTTTGGATCACATCATTGTTCAGTTCAAATATTCTCATTTATTTTCCGATTTTATAAGTAGATAGGTACCACATAAACTATCACCACAATGGTCAATTGATCAAAATTCAACAGGCAAATTGTATTTGCATATGCTGGGAACTACTGTTGATCCTCTAATCACCGAAATCGTCGAAGTGAATCCTAATGAATTCCATATGGATAATAATATTCCAACAAGATGGAGCACCACCACATAACTCCAGACAAGTAAGAAACTATTTGGATAATACTTTCCTTGGTCGTTGGATTGGCCATCGAGGTATTACGGAATGGCCAGCCCGCTTGCCAGATTTGACACCTTCAGACTTTTTTATGGGGCTATTTGAAGCAGATGGTGTGAAGAACTGAACCTGCTTCAATATTGAATGTACGACAGAGAATAATAAATATTTGTAGAAATATCGACGTTGCTGTGTTCGCAAATGTTCGACGTGAAATATCGGATAAACTTCACATCCTTGGGTTGTGAAGTATTCGTCAGGAGCTTCGAAATGATCTTTCACAAGATCCTCCTTTTCATTGAATTTTTTTTCCAGATGGAGCCCAGTAGCCATCTTGAAATTTTTATGTGTCAATTTCACTTCAAAACGAAGTATCAATGCATCAATTTCATTATCCCAAATTTCAATTTTTTGAGTTGACCCGTTCAAATAATGAAAGGGGGGAACATTAAAGAAATGCCCTGACCCATTGAGCGACTAGCGATCCTTTAATTTCCGTTTAACGAAAGGATAGTAGCCTCTACTCCCCTTTGTTCCAGACTCGAACAAATAAAAGTATGTTGAAACGTTTTCTAGAGATCAATTACCCTAACACCAAACTGATATTTTTGCACTCGACGCGCGTTTCGCTAACAAGGTTAACATCTTCAGGAGAAGAAAATTGATACTAAATCTAGAGCTGGGGTTACTGGTTTATATACCTAAAGTTTTCCGGTCCGATATGGACTTCGTTTGTTACTGTTAATTATTCTAATCAATTTCTCTGTAATGAACTGACTACCTGCAAGTTCCGTCATCTTTTAGTATTGATTTCTGATTACTTTCTCATGCTGTTTTCACAATTTGCTATTTCGAGACTCTCACATGCATCGAGTAGTCTTGTGTCATGCACATGCTTGATCAGTTTCAGATTGCTTTCACCAATTTTGTGGCCGTTGTGTAGAGCGTGTTGGGCGACACTGGATTTTTCTACCCTTGTATTTTATATGTGCAAAATGCTCTTTGAAACGGGTTTTAATAGCTCGTCGGCTCTGGCCGATGTACTTGTTGTTGCAATCTTGACAACTGATCTCGTAAACCTACCATATCCCTTTCAGCCCGCTTTTCTATTTATTGTTGAGAAAGTAATTAGAAATCAATACTAACAGATGGCGGAACTTGCAGGTAGTCAGTTCATTACCAAGAAATTAATTAGAATAATAAACAGTAACAAACGAAGTCCATATCGGACCGGAAAACTTCAGGGATATAAACGATGAGTTTTGGAACCTTTGGTGTAAAAGTTGAAACTTTTCCTAGAGATCAATTACCCTAACACCAAACTGATATTTTCGCACTCGACGCGCGTTTCGCTAACAAGGTTAGCATCTTCAGGAAAGACACGAACACCTTCAGATACATTCCAAATGACTCAAATCATTGTTCACAGCATAAAATGGCGGCACTGCAATTTCTTGTCCATAGGCTAATAACTTTTCCTTTGAAAAAAGATAAGTACGACAATGAAAGAAGAGTGATTAGGTACGTAGCTGAAGTGAACGGTTTCAACCCAGAGATAGTTGATAAAAAAATTAGAAAATGTAAATTTAGAGAAACACTTCGTGAATCTTCGACTTTTAAAAAGTATTCCCATATGAACCTCAGTTCACTAGAGGACTCCAAAAGATATTTAACAAAGTAAATATGAAAGCTGCATATAAAACTTCTTACAAATTACAGCAGCTTCTTGGTAACCCAAAAGATAAACAAGAAAACTCAGAGAAGTCGGGAATTTACGAGATCAGTTGTCAAGATTGCAACAACAAGTACATCGGCCAGAGCCGACGAGCTATTAAAACCTGTTTCAAAGAGCATTTTGCACATATAGAATACGGAAGGGTAGAGAAATCCAGTGTCGCCCAACACGCTCTACACAATGACCACAAAATTGGTGAAAGCAATCTGAAACTGATCAAGCATGTGCATGACACAAGACTACTCGATGCATGAGAGGGTCTAGAAATAGCAAAATGTAAAAACAGCACGAATAGTGACATGGGACCTATTCCTTTCAGCCCGCTTTTCAATTTATTGTTAAGAAACTAATCAGAAATCAATTCTAACAGATGACGTAACTTGCAGGTAGTCAGTTCATTACCGAGAAATTAATTAGAATAATTAACAGTAACAAACGAAGTCCATGTCGGACCGGAAAACTCCAGGTATATAAATAACTAACCCTAGCTCTAGATTCAGTATCAATTTTCTTCTCCTGAAGATGCTAACCTCGTTAGCGAAACGCGCGTCGAGTGCAAAAATATCAGTTTGGTGTTAGGGTAATTGATCTCTAGGAAAAGTTTCAACATTTACCCCAAAGGTTTCAAAACTCATTGTTTAATTAAAATATGTGACAATCACAATTCTTAAGAAAATGTAGTAATGGATGTATCTCCTATTCATTTCAGAATGAAATTGTTCTATTGTTGTGCACTCCTTAAAATATTTACTCAACTCAATATTATTCGCAGCACGTTACTGAGTAGGTAATAAATTCTGTCATGAGCATTTTTTAGATACGATTCGATTCTCGCCATTCTTCCAGTAATTTTACCGATTACCTACATCTTCAAGTTTTCTATATTTTATTCACTGATGGTCACCACGCTCAAATGGGTGTCAACGAATAAATAGAAAGTCTTCCAGGACGCCCAATCAAACTTGAAAATCTATAAACTCACGGAATTTGAATTCTCGGGAAAACAAGCTTGAGATATTCTCAAACCGTTTCGAAGAGAATTTTTCTCTTACTTTCTGAATATTTCCACCAAACAAGATTCCGTTTGTAGCAGTGAATGTAACCTAATGCCGAAGTGGGTGAATCAAGCACGTCCGAAAGAGATATGTATGCAATGAAGGGGATGCGAGTGTGGATTTCCAAGGATTTGGGTTCGTAAATTCGAATTCTTTGAGTGGAGAAAACTTGATTTGAAAAATGGTATACATTCATCCCACTAAAGTTTATATTGTAGGAATAGAAACAGTGTTTTTCAACAATCAAGTGTAATAAGTCATGCTGCAAATATTATTTTCAGCGTTATTATGTACTATGTGAAAAAACCTGAATCAGGTCGATTTTTATTCTTGAATTGACGATTCACAGTATGAAAATATTATCACCCACCAGCACCCCTTCTGAATTATAGGCGCCCCCTCGAAATTTTTAAATAGCAAAAAGGGTCGTGTGGCACCTTGTTCAGTCCTCTGTTCAGCAATATGAAGTTTTTTGAGTTTGGTGCAATCATAACAGGGAAAATTCATTTTTGCAATTAAATTGAATGTTCAAATTGACCACCATTGTTCACTGCTTGACAATAACCTGATCTATTAAACAGACCATCCTCAAAACACGCTCCTTACTAACCTGGAATCCTGGAAAAAATCTTGGAAGATACTAAATTATTAGACAAAAAGCCAAGTAAACAATTGATATGAATCTAGTAGGCTGCTGTCATTTAGGTAAGTTCAGTTTGTTCAGGAGTTAAATGAAGATGATCCTGATAGAAGGCAAGAATTCTGTGAATTGATGATGGATAGAATGAACGCAGATTTGCAGTTCATAAACATAATAGTGTTTTCTGATGAAGCGACGTTTCATTCAAACGGAACAGTTAACAGACAGAACCGTAGATATTGACGCAGTAAAAATCCTCACTGGATGTGTGCGACTCACACTCAATAACCTCAAAAAGTTTACGTTTGGGCTGGTATCATTAACAATAAAATAATTGGCCCCTTTTTTGAGGACACTGTTAATGGTGAGGTTTATCTATATTTTTTGATTACCTTTTTAGTGCCTACATTACAAATACATTTTCCTGATGTTAATCATCCAAATGAGATAGATGGAACTATTTACTACCAACAAGACGGAGCTCCACCGCATTCTGCACGTGCAGTTGGAAATTATTTGAATGAAGTTTTTCCCAATAGGTGGATTGGACGACGTGGAACGATCGAATGGACAGCTAGATCCCCCGATTTGACTCCTCTCGATTACTTCTTATATGGTCACTTAAAATCTGAAGTATATTTCAATAGACCAAACAATATTGCTGATTTTAAAGTTAGGATAACGGAATTCCAAAATCGCCTCGGTTATTGTCAAGAAGTTAATAGTGATCATTTGAACATTTAGTTTAAATGTAAAGTACATTGAAATATACATTTTGAATATTATGTGGCATTTTTATCTTCATTCTACGTAAAGTTTTGTGATACCTAGAGGCATTATCAGAATTTAAGATCTAAAAAATCAATTTTCTTAGTTATGATTGCACCAAACTTAAAAAACTTCATATTGCTGAACAGAGGACTAAAATCCCTTTCCAACAAGGTGCCACACGACCCCCTTTGCCATTCAAAATTTTCGAGGGGGTGCTTATAATTCAGAAGGGTTGCTGGGAGGGAATAATATTTTCATGCTGTAAATGGTCAATTTTAGAATAAAAATCGACCTGTTCAAGTTTTTTTTCACATAGTACATAATAACGCTAAAAATGAATTTATTCCATATTGTTACGATATATCCCTTGGAAAATCTCAATTCTGACAACACTGTTACGATATTCCTCTGGGTTCGTCGATTAAAACACCAAACAACACTAAATTACTTTTATTATAACTCTCTATCACAAAACAATACAACACAATCACTTAAATCGCTCCGATAACTTTCCAATGCTCGCTCGCTACTAAAACTCTCTGTACTAACAATTCTATACTCCAACTCCTTGCACTTAGCAATAACAAAACTCTCTCCACTTAGCTCTACTAAACACCCTCCACTTAGCTCTGAATACAAATTCTCCTTTCGCAGCGAAACCTGTGCCGTATATATATCTGCGTGCCAATCGAGAATCGTCGAGAGAAGCCCCGATGACGCGTCTCGAATTCTCCAGGCGGCATTACGGTTTCTAGGAAAATGACGTCCGCTACAACGCGATTCCCCATCTGCGTTTACGATCTGGTCAGGACCGGCGCTAGGACATAACAATATATATGGATCGCACATAAAAAACAACTTCATTGTTTACTAAAACAATAATGAAAGAAAAAAATAAAGAAGTTGTCCCAACAGAAGTGTTTACTATATCAGTGAACTATTCTCGAATTAATCCGAAATCTAAATATGTCAACAATCCTCAATGGTGTACGGACACTCGTCGTGCATAAGAAAACCTACAACTTCTTTATTTGTGGAAACTCTCGGAATGAGCAGTTTTCAATGTGGAAACCAAAATACAAGTCAATTCCATGACCCATGAAAAAGTTGAGAACAACAACATAAAACTTATTTTCACGACAATGAACATCAGTATAATCAAATGATCATAGTGGTCCAGAATTCGTATGGACAGTTCACTCGAGCCTACGTCTCGAACATATCAATTTGACATGTTTACTGATTAACACATATATTGATTATTCGTTCAATTTTTATTCTGTAGAACAAAAGTCAGTAGGTGACCCACAACATAAATGGGCCTTAAGTTCAAGGTAGAAGGGTATAAATATTCATTAACATCAGTTGAATTCTCGTGCAGACGTTTGATGCATACAGTTCGATCATTTCAACTTTACCAATGCGTCATCAATTTTTGATCGAAGAAATCACACACCTCTATGTACCATCTGTTTCTATATAGCCAAAAAATAGAGATAGTTATAAAACCGACAGTGTTTTACATTTCAACCAAACTTGCCAGGCATGATATTAACTCTACCAGTACCATCTATCACGTCATTATGGATATGATATAAGTACTGTTTGTAATCTAGGAAAATTTCAATGAAAAAATATGAATCAATGTTGTTACGATTTTGCGAAACAATAAAACCCTTTCTTTACGCCTATGACTTCCTCTACGCCTATGAAAGTTATGCGGAGAAGATCACGCCCATCGACTGTCATCGCGATTTATGACGGATTTTCGAAAAACGTGTATGCCCGTTCGACGACGGAATATTCCAGAACCATGGATATGGATCAACTTGTTCGATCCGAAGTCGGTATTCAACTAACTCCTGCCATTTTTTGCGCCAGATATATATACTTCGGATCGAACAAGTTGATAGGCGAAACACTGTGATAGTTATTAACATAACATTTTGAGATCTATATTAACTGTTTTAATGATTTGTTCAGTTTGTTAGAATAAAGCTATCCGAGTTTGCCGTTGTAACTTATTTTAGATCCCAAAGTAGAAGCCTAACGATATGAACATCTGTTGAATCCAAGTTCCGAGATGAGTGTACTCACGAAATTTTCAGGAAAAAAATTGGTATTTTATTAGTAATACCACAAGTGGTTGAAAAATTTCAGGAAAATAATTCAACTTCACACTTCATTCTTGACTTGTCATTGTCAAAATTCTTATGAAACATAGGCAGCTTTGATTGAGTACTTAATATATTCTTTCGTATAACATTCAGCGTGGGTGGTGCAAAATTGCATTTTCGTCAAGTTTTTTTAGTGCAACTATTTACAGTATTAATTTCTTTATATGCCAACGCCAACGAAGAGGTCATGGGCGGCTTTGGATAATTTGGATAAATGGGAAGTTCATAATTTTATGCGACGTCTGGCGGAAATATAACGCACTGCTGGAATTTCACAAACAAACGGCTTCCATTTTATGTGTGTGAATTTATTGAGTTCTTTGGTGTTGATTTAGGAAATCTTATCTGAAGTCGTAATTTTTTTTGATTAATAATAACAAACAATCATGGATGCAGATCGCTCAGTGAGCCGTATAAAGTGTTTGGTGCCAAGTTGCCGCAACTTTAGGAACCGAAATCCAAAGTTGTCTTTCGACACGTTTCCAAAGATAAATACATCTTTGGTGGGAAACATTACGGAAAGTGGATTGAAAGAGAAAATAGACAGGTACAAGGCTTGGAATATTAAACTGAAACTACATAAAACACCACCTAGAGCGGCTTTGGTGTGTTACTTGCATTTCAAGAGAGATGATTATTTCTTGTTACCTGGTGAGTCTGTTTGTCTATTTTCAGGCGAAGTTATGGCGCATTTCATCATCCATGTAATAAAAGCCTCTTTGGTTCACTAACACTACACTAAAACTAAAAAATGTCGTGGAACAAATATCATTAGATTTCAAAACACAATGCATCTATGTTCACCTCCATTGAATGGTATTGTGCGGCTATTCAAAGCATCATGAACACAGTTATATTAACCTTCACGAGAAAAATTTCGTACAATGAAAATATAGCAAAAAAACACCAAAATCTTGTCTAGCAGGGGCAACTGATGACTGGATTTCAGTTTGGCGCGTTATTTCACAAATGTAAACAAGGTAACTATTTCAAAATGGTGGATAAAGTTTAACCACCACCAGCGCCCTCATCGGTCGATATTCTTCCCTATTGTGCCATCAGAATGTTCTGACAGCAATGAATGTCTATATATATCCATGGATGAGCAGAATATTCAATAAATTTCAATAATGAGTCGTTTTCAAAATTACAGTGTATGCAATTTTTGTAATGATCTAATAAATCATTCTTCTCTCTTATATTTGGCCCGAATAATAGAAGAAATCGGGTGTCATTCAGATTGTTTGCTTCTAAATTAGGTATATATATATATATATATATATATATATATATATATATATATATATGCAAGATGAATTTTCTGGGTTTTTTATCCGTTAGGTATCCTCTGATTTGTTCGACGTTTCGAATTCCATTTTGAATTCATTCTCAAGAACTGTGAGACGAATATCTGTCCATACCCTCCTGGTCAATCACTCCCCTTACGAAGTAACCAAGCAACAGTAAGCAAAGACTTCAATTGTCTGTTCTCCATGGAAACTGGTATTTATAATGATTTCCTCCAGTTATTATCCGACTAGGTCCGATATTATTGATGATTATATCGGAAGCCGCTCTCTAAGGTTGTATCCTGCCCATCCAGGTATTATGTAGAAATTGATGTTTTTACGGATCTTCGATATGCAAGATGAATTTTCTGGGTTTTTTATCCGTTAGGTATCCTCTGATTTGTTCGACGTTTCGAATTCCATTTTGAATTCATTCTCAAGAACTGTGAGACGAATATCTGTCCATACCCTCCTGGTCAATCACTCCCCTTACGAAGTAACCAAGCAACAGTAAGCAAAGACTTCAATTGTCTGTTCTCCATGGAAACTGGTATTTATATTTCCTCCAGTTATTATCCGACTAGGTCCGATATTATTGATGATTATATCGGAAGCCGCTCTCTAAGGTTGTATCCTGCCCATCCAGGTATTATGTAGAAATTGATGTTTTCACGGATCTTCGATATGCAAGATGAATTTTCTGGGTTTTTTATCCGTTAGGTATCCTCTGATTTGTTCGACGTTTCGAATTCCATTTTGAATTCATTCTCAAGAACTGTGAGACGAATATCTGTCCATACCCTCCTGGTCAATCACTCCCCTTACGAAGTAACCAAGCAACAGTAAGCAAAGACTTCAATTGTCTGTTCTCCATGGAAACTGGTATTTATAATGATTTCCTCCAGTTATTATCCGACTAGGTCCGATATTATTGATGATTATATCGGAAGCCGCTCTCTATATACAACCTTAGAGAGCGGCTTCCGATATAATCATCAATAATATCGGACCTAGTCGGATAATAACTGGAGGAAATCATTATAAATACCAGTTTCCATGGAGAACAGACAATTGAAGTCTTTGCTTACTGTTGCTTGGTTACTTCGTAAGGGGAGTGATTGACCAGGAGGGTATGGACAGATATTCGTCTCACAGTTCTTGAGAATGAATTCAAAATGGAATTCGAAACGTCGAACAAATCAGAGGATACCTAACGGATAAAAAACCCAGAAAATTCATCTTGCATATCGAAGATCCGTGAAAACATCAATTTCTACATAATACCTGGATGGGCAGGATACAACCTTAGAGAGCGGCTTCCGATATAATCATCAATAATATCGGACCTAGTCGGATAATAACTGGAGGAAATCATTATAAATACCAGTTTCCATGGAGAACAGACAATTGAAGTCTTTGCTTACTGTTGCTTGGTTACTTCGTAAGGGGAGTGATTGACCAGGAGGGTATGGACAGATATTCGTCTCACAGTTCTTGAGAATGAATTCAAAATGGAATTCGAAACGTCGAACAAATCAGAGGATACCTAACGGATAAAAAACCCAGAAAATTCATCTTGCATATCGAAGATCCGTGAAAACATCAATTTCTACATAATACTTGGATGGGCAGGATACAACCTTAGAGAGCGGCTTCCGATATAATCATCAATAATATCGGACCTAGTCGGATAATAACTGGAGGAAATCATTATAAATACCAGTTTCCATGGAGAACAGACAATTGAAGTCTTTGCTTACTGTTGCTTGGTTACTTCGTAAGGGGAGTGATTGATCAGGAGGGTATGGACAGATATTCGTCTCACAGTTCTTGAGAATGAATTCAAAATGGAATTCGAAACGTCGAACAAATCAGAGGATACCTAACGGATAAAAAACCCAGAAAATTCATCTTGCATATCGAAGATCCGTGAAAACATCAATTTCTACACACATATATATATATATATATATATATATATATATATATATACACGAGTTCTGTCAAAAGTAGCACTAGCTCTAACCTAAGAATTCGCTATATTTTTTATGCTTGTTTCTGTTTCGGCGTAAATACAGATATGCATCTTGATACATATATTACAGATTGGATGCATTTGTTTTATATTCTCGAAATGAGAAATTAATATTTCAATTTATAGAAATTCTTACTATTCGGTGCTGAAAGTTTTCAGATAATTTGATGGGATGGGATACTTCAAAATGTCGGTATAGACGTGAGAGTTTAGTTAGCAGTATAGTGTTCAAATTCGAAATGAATTGGATCCTTCATAGTCCAGGTCAACCTGAGCTATTTCAATTCATTAGGAATAATGCTGTAGTGCAGGCTATCATGGCGCTGTACAAAAAGACCGTATTCGAAAGGGGTGCGTATTCCTAGAAGAATTCGACGTAGGAAGGATTCGACGTAAAAATAATTCGACGTAGCAAGACGACCCGTTCGAAAACACTCTCCTGAAAAAACTTTTATTCCATGATTTTAAATTATTGTCATTGCATCCTTTTACTGGGCATGTAATAACCATTGTCACCAATGCTGGAACTTGGAATAATGATGTTGAACTGGGAAATTCTGAGAAGCAGTCAGCAAATAACACAAATATAACTGAGCAAGATGAACTTTTTTTCATTCGCAATTAGGATTGAACCACGTTTCAGCTTTTCTTAAAAAATCATGTGAAGTTTCTTCCAAGTGATCAAGTTTCTTGCCAGAGGCATAAAGAGAGCAATCATCTGCATAACAAATACATTTGATTGGACACATGTAATGAAATATGTCATTGATATATTGATATAGACAATGAATAAAAGTGGGCCAAGGATAGAACCTTGAGGTACTCCAAAATGAATGTTCTTGATTTCAGAATAGCTGTCTCCTACCATTCAAGTACGATTCGAATAATTTCCATGCAGTACCGCGTATACCGTGAAATTGTAGTTTGTCCAATGGTACTGTGTGAGAAACACAGTCGAATGCCTTGCTCAAGTCACACACACATAGACACCACCGTATGTTGACCCGCCTCAAAATTCTCGACTATATCAGCCACAAGTCTTTGTATCGCTTGAACAGCGGAACAGTTCTGTCTGAACCCGAACCGACCTACATGTAGCGTTTTGTGTAAAGTAAAGAACGAATTTGAGCGGCTTTTTATAATTTCAAAAATTTTACCGAAAATTGGTATTATCGATAATGGACGGTAAATAAAGGAACTCTCCATTAGAGATATAATGATTAAAGAGAATAGTCAAAGGTTCTAGAAGAAAAAAACAGGTACTTTTTATTATTTTGCTCGTCATTTCGTACATATCAGGGCAAGATGAATTTTTTAGTTTTAGAATCGCCTCGAGAACTTCACTTTCAGTTATTGGATGGAGGAAAAAAAGAATCTTTCGGTGATTTTAGTGGGTCAAGAAAATTGATTGCATTCTGATCGCAATCAGGAAGTGTACTTATGATATCGCTTGAAATATTGATAAAAAAATCATTAAACTCGTCAGGAGTTATAGTCACATCTTTCGTTACCTTTTTTTACCTCTGTTGCTTTTCGTGTTTATCAAATTCCAGCATGTTTTAGCTAAATTGTCAGATTTCAATATCAACTGATTATAAGCTTCAGTTTTGCCTTTTTTTATCTCTTGATTGTATCTCATTTTGAAATTATTATAGAAGTTCTTGGAGAAAATATCATTCGAACTGTCCTAGATTGTTTTTAATATCGAGAGAAAGTCTTTCATCTCATAGATTGCTATTGTCGTAGACCTCTACGGGTGAGTACTTTACGACCTGTGCTGAGAATGGACACCACCTCATGTCATTTGCTAGAGTGGAAGCAGAGCCTAATCACCGATTATTTCAACGGACTGTTAATCTGGTCGTAAAGTACCTACATGCTCTACATCTACTAGAAATCGCAATAAATTCCGTTTATATGATTGATCGTGTCTAGAGTTTTTGACGAAACAATATCGAATCGGTGATCGCACCAGGAATATATACATCTCGAGTGTGGAATTTTCACTATTACTGTTATAATTCGACTCAAAACGTGACGCATTTCTGTTGACCCCCTTCCCATGTACGAATTCGGTAATGGCTTCCTATCCCGCTGCAATAAGCTCAGAGCGTTTATGTCTGAACCATCTAATTTCTCGATCCCCTCATATCGCCACCCTTCTGTTTTCCATCTATTATGATTTTGATTCGATAAAATATATCGAATCATTTCGACGCAATTCAATGGGCACGCTTACGAGAGACGTTTCTCGATGATGTTCTGATAATATTTGCGATAAATATTCTTGTATTCATTCCAGGACGACCATAAAAATGTAATTTGTCCTTTCTGACGTGACGGGAAGGCTGATAGCTCGCCGGTCTGGAATGAAGGATGGGGAGTGACAGTTGAATTCGAGAAGAGATACTGTTTTATGGTGTAAGAAATAAATATCAGTGCAAATATCTGAAGGAACTGTCCACCAAATAATCAGGTTCTTCGACAACGATATTTTACAGGGTGTAACTGAATAAGTGTAAAACATCAAAGGAGGTAATTCCTCATCGAAAAAAAGAGGATATTTCACATAAAGAAACTTCATTGGAGCATCCGTTGTTATGATACAGCCCCTGAAAGAGATACATGAAATTTGTATAACAATTTTTTTCACAAGCACTAAAAAAGTTACAATACTGAAATTAACCTGACGTTTTGTAATACCAAAAAGACACTCAGCCAGTAATTCATTAGGTTTACCTCATGGTTGTAAGGGGTGGAAAACGCAACCCCTAAAATTCATTTCCAATGTAACTTTTTTCTTATTAGTTTTTTGCCCAAAATAAACCAGTTCGCAACAAAAAATTATTTTGCTAACAATAACAGAGATACATCGTCATAAAAGCGAAAATACGAAACTAATCTATCAAGTAGGTCGCTATTAGCGATAATGACAATTTAATTGGTATGACGCTGTCAGTTTGTGAGTTTTCGAAATCAAATTAATACTAATTGTGTGTTGTTGTTCTGTTCTTAATTTGTTACTTTAAATATGCTGTATCTTAACAAGGGATGCTCCAATGAAGTTTCTTTATATAAAAGATCTTTTTTTTGACAAAAAAACAATGGCAGGAAGCGAAAATTCAAGGAATCTGCTTTCATCATGCTGTCTGGGGCAGATTGCATCTTTATGAGTTCGCTTGATATGGATCGCGGATAGATGCCCTTCCTGAAGGACAAAACGTTATGTCAGTCAAATGTCAATTATAAATATATATATATATATATATATATATAAATATATATAATTATATATATATATATATATATATATATATATAAATATATATATATATATATATATATATATATATATCAGGTTGACTGCCAGCCAAAACTTAAAGGAATTATCTCTGGTGCCAAAGATATATTTTTGTTTATTCTATCCTAGATATTAGTAGTTTAAATTCCTACCAACTATAATTTAATTATTTTTGTAGAAAAAACAACATAAAATATAGCGGTCATATGTGACCGCTTGGCACCAGCGGCGTATGTTTTCCTTTGTTGCCAAGCGGTCACGTTAGCGGGCAGAGCGGCATTTTCTAGTTAGCAGGTGTTCGACAATCGTCTAGTCATTTTTTGAAATAAATGTCACTCTTTCATTGAGTAAGACTTAAATGGTCCTTCCTTCAAACACGTGATATTTTGGAAACCGTTGTTTGCTGCATCATTTCTGCAATTGCTTTCGGCTAGAAAGGCACGAGTTTTATCATGTCAAATCGTTCGAGACGTATTTTGAGTTTAGCTTTGGCTGCAAGATCTACAGGTAATATTTGTATATACTTTGTTCAACCATCCTTTGCCGTTACGTCATACGTTGTCCAACTTTATCTCTCATTCATGAGATGGATGAGACGGAATTATGACGTCATTAACGTATGTCTCATTATTTAATGTCGATGTGAATTTTATTTGTCATTTTTGACAGTTCAGTTGTCATAGTTTGATTTGTTCAGTATTTTTGGTCATTTTCGCCTTTTTCAGTTAATTTTTCATTGTCAAAATGCCTTACCGGTATAATGAGAAAAAGCAAAGCTTAATTTTGAAGTTGATTGACTACTTTTCAAGAGAAAGGGATGCTGAAGTGCCGCCTTTACCGTTAAATACAGTCTACAACGTATGTATCTACCTATGATATGCAAAATGTAAGTTTTTATTGGTTTGATTTTATTAAATTCTATAACGTGTTGCTGATGCTCTAGAAATATCTATTAGAACTGTTCGAAAACTAGCTACTAGTGGAATGGAAACAGATAAAGACTACAGAATCAAAGTTCATGTCGGACATGTTTCTGCTCGAGGATCATCGATTTATATCATACATTAACATGCAATAAGAACACGAGTGTATGCGATGTATTCTGCAGGTAGGTACATACTCATAATAATTTTGAGGTTGAGTGTAAAATAACATTAAACTAATATAAGACAAACGTAAAACAGCAGAATACGTCACCGATTGTGACGTAACGGCAAAGGATGGTTGAACAAAGTATAACATCTATTTTTTATATTTTGGAATAGTATGTTATAGAGGTATTCGTTTTTTACAGCAGCTGACGGTACCTCCGACAGTGAAGATGATGATGACTCTTATGTCGATCCCGCGTATTTGCCTTCAAGCGATGATTATCTGTCTTCTTCGGATGAAGAAAAAACTGAATTGATGCCGAAAAAACTGAAAATTGACCCAAATGTTGGCCCTAACTATGCGGCAGCCTTGATAAATGATTTATCTCCTTATCAGTGCTTTACGTTTTTTTTGGATGAAAGTCTTATTCAAGAAATGGTCCACCAAACAAACCTTTATGCTACACAGGTGCTGACAGAATCGAATGACGTATCTGCTGATTCAAGACTTCATAATTGGATTCCAACTACTGTGCAAGAAATCAGGAAATTTATAGGTATTGTTGGGTACATGGGTCTCGTGCAAATGCCGCAAATTGCAAACTATTGGTCCAAAGACAAGCTCTATAAAAATTTCTGTATCCCGAGCAAAATGTCAAGGAATAGATTTCAAATATTGTTGCGAATGTGGCATTTTTCAGACAATTCTAGTTGCCCACCAAGCGATAGGCTATATAAAGTGAAACCTCTTCTGGACAAACTGGTTGAGATGTATCAAGAAATTTTTAATCCTGGAAAAACTTTCTGCATAGATGAATCTATTGTGCCATTTCAAGGAAGGCTGGTTTTTAAGCAATACATTCCACAAAAGACTCACAAATATGGTATTGAATTGTTTAAATTATGCAGCGACAATGGTTACACATGGAATGTTCGCATTTACGCTGGAAAAAAACAGGAAACAAGAGGTGAAGGTTCCGTACCGACAAATGTAGTTATAAATTTGAGCCAGGATCTTCTAAATTCTGGCCGTACACTGGTAGCTGACAATTACTACACTAGCCTGGAATTAGCCAACATACTTCTTGATAACAAAACTCATTATATTGGAACCCTAAGATCTAATCGCAGAGGTAATCCACAGGAGGTAATTCAGAAAAAACTAAAGAAGGGTGAGATTTTTGGCTTGGAAAACGTACGAGGAGTATGTATTCTAAAATGGCGGGATAAAAGGGATGTCCTAATGTTATCAACGAAACATACAACGGAAACAGTGGAAATACAGAGGAGAAATGAAATCGTAAGAAAACCAGTGGCAGTTGTTGAGTACAATGAAGGAAAATCTTCTATAGATCAAAGTGACCAGATGTCTAGTTATGGGACAGCTTTGCGAAAATCATTGAAGTGGTACAGAAAATTAGCAATTGAATTTATATTTGGGACAACGCTTGTGAATGCTCTGATCATCTATAATATTTCAGCAGAAAAAAAAAATGAAGATAACACAATTTAGAGAAGCTATTGTTAGAAAATTGTTAGATGGGGAGGAAAATCTAGAAATTGAAGAAGAAATTCAGCGACATATAAGGCCATTGAAAGAACACAGAATTTCAAGAAAAGAAGGTCCAGTGGCAAAGACTAGAAAATATTGCAAGAGATGTTACGAAACAAAAGGACCTGGTATAGATGCCAAAAATAAAGTGAAAAAAGTTCCTACATTTTGCCCTGATTGTGAAAACCAACCACATTTTTGCTTCCCTTGTTTTGACTTTGTTCATAAATGAGATTCTATTTATTATTGGGTTTTCATATTTTTTTACAGCCTTTATAAATAAACTTGTTTCCTTTGTAGAAAAATTGTTTTATTTGAATTCAGTATATTTTTCTTGCCTCCAGGCCGGAGCGGTCACTACTATTGATAGCATGCCCGCCGCTTTGTCATTTATTTTGTAGGTCCTATCCAAAAACTCTCCTCATTGTTTGAACGCCTGATGCCATAGCGGCCACTATCCGTATGCAGATATACGGCTAATATTGCCCGCTGGCACCGAGAGCTCCTACAGTATCAGCGGGCATATATGACCGCTTGGCATAGAGGTACATTTTGTCTAGCGGGCATATAGGACCACTTGGCACGCAACCTGATATATATATATATATATATATATATATATATATATATATATATATATATATATATATATATATATATATGTGATAGACCAGAGAATTCGATAATCTATTTATCAGTTTCCTGATTCATCTTGCTTCATAGCAAATAACACTTTCTCTTTATATGTATATATATATATATATATATATATATATATATATATATATATATATATATATATATATATATATATATATATTCTTATGATATATGATTTTATTTCATTTTTAATAATGTAGCGATATCAAATTGCAATGTAAAGAGATTCAAAAATTTTCTAAGTTTATAAATTTTTATAAAGGAATGTAAAAGAAATGTAAAATTGATTTTTCTAAATATAGTTTTGATTAAAATGGTTGAGGCTTTCGCGGCCGAGGTTATTAGTATAACTACTGCTCTTCGGGCTTGAAGGCCGTCGTTCTTTGGAATTTCTTCCTGACGTTTCGCTAGCGCGAGTGGCCAGCTTCTTCAGAGGCTTATTCATCTCCGATGACTGAGTCATCTCCGATGACTGAGTCATCGGTGATGAATAAGCCTCTGAAGAAGCTGGCCACTCGCGCTAGCGAAACGTCAGGAAGAAATTCCAAAGAACGACGGCCTTCAAGCCCGAAGAGCAGTAGTTATACTAATAGTTTTGATTTTTCAGAATAGTAAATATGCCCAGAATTTCACTTCCAGCTGTATTTTTTTTAATTTGCCTCTTTTCTAGCTCAGTTTCAACGCCAATGAACATGAAGAACTCTTTCTCAGCGGTGCAGTTTCTCTGGATCGTAGAGCAGTTTCTTGGTGTCGGTGTCATAAAATGTATTTTGTAGAAAGAACCAATAAAAATGTTTTTAGAACCAAATCTATTATCAACTTCATTCAAATTAAATATCTTTTGTCAAATATTTTCAATAATTTCAATATATGGGAACTTTGACATATAGTTTCTTATACTTAATGTCCCTGTACTAGGAGAAATTCAAACTAATGAATAATTATCTAATTCAATAACAGAAATCGTGAAATGCTGACAAATATCAGCTCCGTGCAGCTAGAACACGCTCTCAGTGCAAACTAAATGAGCTACTCAAAGTGTAAACGAACTATCTTAAATTGTCTCTACGCGGAAATTAGTCTCTTGGGCTTGGGGGTTATATTGTTATTGTGATGAAAATGGCAAATGAAAGTTCAGGAAAATGAAACTTGCATCAAAACACATGGATTTGAATGGGTAATACTTCGGTCGCTATGAGCACCTTTTTTTCGAAATTTTTTTTTTGTGGAACTTACGTAACTCAGTCTCCTCTACAATAAATGTAAATGAAATAATCGGCGGTCTCTCATATTTTCGGAGATACAGGGCCTTTTTGGTGTAAAACTTCACAATTTTCCACATCAAATTTCTGTTGTTTGAACACACAAAATTCCTCCTTCTTTTGATCAAACACCACACACTCTCTTATTTACTCGTTTTTAACATTTTTAAGCAGAAAAAAAACATTAGTTTTCCAAAAAATGCAATTAATTTCAAACCATAACCAATTTGTTGTGATGTCATAGTGCAATGACAGTCGAAAGTGATGTATTTGCAGTGTTGCCGCTCTCATTGTTATTGTTGAGAACTGAATGCATTAATGTTGACTTTTGGAGAAAGTTGGATTTTTTTAGAAAATAAGGTTTTTTTCTGCTTAAAAATGTTGAAAACGAGTGTATAAGAGAGTGACAAATGTCTGATCAAAAGAAGGAGGAATTTTGTGTGTTCAAACAACAGAAATTTGATGTGGAAAATTGTGAAGTTTTACACCAAAAAGGCCCTGTATCTCCGAAAATATGAGAGACCGCCGATTATTTCATTTACATTTATTGTAGAGGAGACCGAGTTACGTAAGTTCCACAAAAAAAAATTTCGAAAAAAAGGTGCTCATAGCGACCTTTGAATGCTTCTCTGGGATTGAATCGGCAGGAAAATGATTCAGATATTGGTACCTTGGATTTTGCAGCTATGGACCATATCTCAGATCTCAGGAACTTTGAACTTACTGTCTCAGGTACGTTTTCGGCTTCTGCTTCTCACAGTAACAACTCTTTACTTTATTTCGATATTTCAGTATATATAAAAATTTTAATTTTCTTGAAAAATTTCACACCGCGTCTCTTCTCGTTCTTGTTGATCCTCCTGTTGCCATCCCAACACTTTCAGTTCACAAAATTCTTTTTTCCACAAGCCACTCTTTATGAACTAATTTTACCTGATATTAATTACAATTGAGCTTTATATATTGAAATTTTATTTGAAAAAGGTTCTTAAAGTTATTTGATTTGATTTTAATGAAATTTTCAATCCAGATTTTTATCAGATTCCTTTTAAATTATATTTCTTGTCTCAGTCTTTCCCATCTGTCATTGTGCTTGTTTTGTTTTGTAGTCTGTTAGTGAATTTCAAAGTACAGTGTGTTTCTCAAATGTCTTGAGTTTTGATCTAGGTGTTTCGAAATGTTTTTGTCAGTCCGTAGTATGGTTAGTATGTGATGTTTCTTTGTATTTTAGGCTGTCCAGTGTAGAGTTGTACCTGCCTTGTATTTTGCCCTGTTCAGAAATCCAACACAACTGAGAAGTTTCCATGGAAAATCATTGGATGTTCATTTTTATGGTGGTTACTTTTGGTTAGCCGAAGTGAGGTCGACAAATAGTTGGTAATGTAGAATACTCAACATATTTACTCTCTCCATAGTTCAAACTCACAATTTTACATTTCTCCTTTTCTTTTAATGAAGTTCATATCATAACAACATATTATTATTTTTTTGAAAAGAAAATTTGAGTTATACAAGAAGTAGCTGACTAACTGGACTCGTTCGATCCAGAGGAAACTGTTTTTCAATAGACGCGGCAACTTTTCGGGTTAGATTAAAAATCTCCCCTTCCACACTTGTATAGATTCCAATATTAATTCTAATTTTTTCAGATTGTGGTAGCTCACAAACCCAGAAAACTACGGAACAAATATTGATCCACCACAAAATAATGACGTTCTAACACTGATATATTATGTTTAGCTGAGACTTGGTTTCATGTGGATGCCGTCAACAGCTTGGTAATTACTTGCTTTAATCAAGTAACTCATTTCACAAGACAAAACATGTTGCATGGGGGTGTGTTTATCTTCGCGAGAGAAAACCTAAAATGTGAGCCACTAAATATGCTACAGCAATGTGTCGAGTTACATTATGAGGTTACCGGGTTATTTATCCCAGTTGAAAAAAATGTTCTCCTCTGCCTATATCGATCTCCGAAAGGAGATGTGAATATGTTAATCGACAAATGAAATGCATCTCAGTAGAAAGATGATTTTAGTTGGTGATTTCAATTTAAATTTCATTAATACAAAACAATGATGAGCAGCGTGTATAAATACTCCTCTGTCTTTCAACTGCGAAAGTTTTTAAAAATACAAGGGTCACTAAAAGATCCGCTATACGTATTGAAAACCTGTTCGCCAATTTTTCTGACATGGATGCAAGTATTCTTGATCCCCATCTCTCAGACCATGAAGGCATAAAATTCTCGATTCCACAGAAATGTAATGAAAATACAAACGACTTTTTTTGTATCGTCCAAAGACGAAAAGTGGAAAAATATTGTTTGCGGGAACTGTACAATTATGACTGAAAGAATTTTCATATGCTGAATGAATTCGGCTGATACAAAGACAACATTTTTAGAAACAACTTATTTCCATAGTTTCAAAGAGAAAAAATTTAATAGTGGTGAGATACAGTAGATGCAGTTCAAACTATTGCTATGTGTACAAAAAAAGAAGATGCCTATGAACTTTGTACGAACTTAAAAAATTATTACAAAAAAATTATTAAGTCAGCAAAATTTAGGGCTACCAAAGACTCATCAAATGCAAAAAATAAACAAAAAGCTGCTTCGGACCTTATAAATTCAAATTGAACTGATAATAAAAATAAAACAAATGACACTACTTTATCAACTGAGGATCTACTTTCAAGACGTAATAGTTATTTATGTATCAAGGGAATTGGGAGGGCCTTAATTACCGATGGCAAAGTTTGCGTCCCGAGGGCCTCTGGCCCAAGGGACAGCAATTGCCTGAGGTTATTAAGGCTCATTAATTCCTGTGGTACATAGATAATTTTATTTCTGACCGATTTCAATAAAATTTTGTCCATTTTTGAAATGGAAAAATGTACCAATTCATTACCTTCCCGGTATATTTGAATCAGGTACCGTTGATTATAGTAGAGTTTTCTTGTTGCTAGGTTGTTGCTATGTTACTTGTTAATAAACAGAACTTTGTTATCAAGCTGTGTTTGCGGTAAAAACGTGTTTTCTACCCCAAATATAATGGAGGATATTTTGAAAAAAGCTGAACAAGCAAGAGAATCATTAATTCCATCGAAAAGTGAAGCCGTATACCAAAAAGAATACAAGATATATCTGGACTGGCTGACACGGAAAAATGTTACTACTCACTATATATATATATATATATATATATATATATATATATATATATATATATATATATATATATATATATATAATTTTATTTTTACTTGTGAGGGAATTATAAAATCTATAATGTCCCGAGGGAGTTATGACCCTCTTTATTGATAGCGTAACTATGACGATATAAGCTTATAATATCCCGGTCAGAAATAAATCAATTAAGGGCTAACATGAGCTAAGTTGGTATGTAAATCTGAACTTTTGTATATGAATTGACGATTGTAAACACGTTGTGTGTGAAAAAATAAAATTCAATTCAAGAATTAATTCAAAAATCTTTTACCATCGTTTGTGTATACTATAACAGGTATAACGCACGGTGAAAACTTCATTGCCTGTCGTATCCTTTCTCGAACTCTTCAAATGGAGGCATGTTGCTTGCTACACCTAAAACCCTTATTACTTTGGAGTTCAACATTCGTAATTTGTATAAATTCACATTCCACGATGTACAAAAAGGCAGTAGATTCCACACGATGAAGGTGTCTAGAAATACTAGTGCCTCAACTTATGCCTGTAAAAATTTGGGTAAACTTTGCAAAAAATGCTTGCTTGGTTCAATAGAAATAGATATAACATTGCACTGCCAAATGAAATTTATGCTTTTTGATGAAATACTTCATTTCATTGACTTGTAGAAGTGGATGAAATTTATTTTTCCGTGAATTTCATGAAAAATTATTGAAAAACAACTGTTTGGAGACATTGAAGACCTAATTTAACAATATATGCATCGAAAAATGCCTGTGTATCCCCCACTATATCCCTACAAGGAAATTGAACTGTTCCTAGAACAGATCTGCAAGTCGTGCATACAAAAACTGTGTCAAATGTGGAAAAAACTCGGCATTCCCTACACCATCTGTCACACATTTAACACCATCATATATCAGCACAATGGTCGACCACATGACGAGAAACATTCTGATCTGTTTGCACAACGTCGGAAAAGCGTATGAAAGCAAAAAGTTGAATAGCATGATGCACCTTGCGGTTCTCATGCTAATGGAATGGGGTGCTACAGGAAAAACATAAGCCTACGGCTCACACCCAGCGTAACTGCACGCGCCTCTTTATGTTCTTTGAAAAAGGGATTACTCATGAATAGCTAAGTGAAAGATATACACCCAGATTAGGGTGGATTAGGCATTACCATAACATTGCTAACCAACTATCAGATACTCTTAATTGGGGCTATTGTAAGTTTCGGAAGCGAAATTTATTGGTGCTGCTTTCTGTACAAACATTAATTAGTTCCAGCGTATTTCGGTTGCCGAAAATAGCTAAATTATTGAGGTTATGTCTGAGGTAGACGAAGAAAGGGCTCGGGAAGTTTCCTGCCTACTTTGCGGAAGTGAAAGGGGTGAACTGACTGCAATTTGACGGAGCTCTCTGCGATATTTGAATATGAGAAATTGCTGGGTTGACGGGAAAGTTTTCTTGTATCACGTTATCAAATGAGACTTTCGGTTTGTTGTTGGTGAAACGGGAAACAAAAAGTATAAGGAAGGCAAATTTTGCAGTTCGTCATCAACTGATTATGATTTTTCTTGACATATCATTTTTTCCATTGCTGGGTTTGATGAATGGAGCTTGAAAAATGGCTTATTGCTTTTGAAAAAAATGTGTTTAACAGCCATCTCTTCTGTTCATGATTTCTAGGAGAGAAGTTGCAATTTTGGTTACTCACGTTCCTTTCGTCCACGATGTTTTTTCAAATCTCAAAAGTTGAAAATCAAATAAAATACATGTTCTAGATGTAAAACTGTTCGTTTTCCTGAAAACTAGCCGAAGTCACACAAAAAAGTCCCATTGTGTTATATCCAATATTTTATCCAAGTTAGATAAAAAAATGACTTTATTAATTTGAATTGATGAAAACTTGATTCTACATATTTTGTATTAAGTAACCAAAATGGACTACTTTGAAATGAAATAAGTTTGACAGGGCACAATTAAATCAAACATATTCTTCTATATTAGGCATGTGTATGTTGTCACAAAAAAATTTTTCACACACGTATATATACACATATACAACACAAAGATGTTGAATCTTTGATCCCTTCTGACAGATTATTATAGCTATCAAGTTTCCTGGAAAAAAAAGAGAATTTTGGGTATGTGTCAATGTGACTTGTTGGATATGGAAGTCAGTTCCGGATCTCACATTGTATCCATGGATTTGGTCATTGTACCTAACTTTTTTCTGTAAATATGTTGGGAAAATTTTATTTCCTATTTTGAAAACCCCAACTCAATTAGATGCTATTTTTACTTTTCATTCATTCAGAAATCGTTGGAAGCGAGTTGTGTAGCAAACGTTTCGATTGAAATTTTAATAAAACGTACTAGTTTAACAAAATTGAACTTTTCATAACTAGTTGCATAAATAGCTACTTGGTGTGATATCCATACGCACTTTTGAACCATATGGATAGCAGCTATCTCAACATATTTTTTTATACAGCTGATCCCGATTCGAGCAATGCATTACTGCCGAAATAAAGTATTCCCAATTTTCAATTTTCATATGAATATTACCATTCCTTTTTTTTTCATTTTTGTTCCGAATATAGGAAAGCTGTGTCTCGAAAATTTCCTCACATTTATATCCACCGCTCACAAATTATTCGACTTTTGTGGCGCAGAGTAAAAAATTAACAATTCAAAAATATTTATCGGCTGAGCTGTGGTAATCGTTTAATGTGACTGACTCTCGTGATGAAAATATACAGGGTGTAACTGAATAAGTGTGAAACATTTGAGAAGGTGATTCCTCACCGAAAAAAAAACTTTTATATAAAGATACTTCATTGGAGCATCCCTTCTTAAGATACAGCCCCTGAAAGGGGGTACATACAATTTGTATAACAATTGAACATTTACTATGATTTCTATAAGTTGTGTGTTTTGTTATCAATAAATTAGTTTCGTTTATTACCCTTCAATTGTTCAATGCAGGTACTAACTACAAAATAACAATAAATCCAGTTCGTATTTATGACGATGTATCTCTGTAGTTGTTCGTAAAATAATTTTTTGTTGGGAACTGGTTTATTTTGAGCAAAAAACTGAAACATTTTTTGTTCAGAATGAAACAGGCTATCGGAAATGAATTTTAAAATGGTAAACAAATAATAATAAAAAAGTTACAATGGAAATACATTTCAGGGGTTGCGTTTCCACCCCTTTCAACCATGGGATAAACCAAATAAATTACTGGCTGAGTGTCTTTTTGGTAGTACAAAATGTCAGGTTAATTTCAATATCTCTCTCTTCCAGTGCTTGTGAAAATAATTGTTATACAAATTTTATGTTCCCCCTTTGAAGGGCTGTATTTCAACAAGGGATGCTCCAATGAAGTTTCTTTATATGAAAGATCCTATCTTTTTTCGATGAGGAAATACCACCTTAAATGTTTCTATTCAGTTACACCCTGTATATTCATAATGAAATAGAACCAACTCGTCTGAACATGAAACATACAAGTCCGATTGAGCGTGTTTAATAGCACATATGGCGTAGTTGCTAATAATATAAATCTCGATATGCCCATTATTCATAGCGAACGACAATGTGTTGCACATTATAACAACTCACTTATTTTTATCGGAATCGCGCGACATGGACCAGGTTAATCAATCGAAATTATTTATATCTATTTATTTCAGTAAAATACCGTGCTGTGTTCAGTGGTTCGATATGACGTTGTGTACGGTACATTTAATACAGCAAGTTGTACAACTGGTGCAATACTGTGAATCGGTAGTTGATGAATATAATTTTACGAACGAGCCTCCAAATTTCAAATTGCGGTATTATTCGTGCAATGACTATTATAAGAATAGTGAAATATTCTCTATTATCCACCCAATTTCGGGTTTCAAAATGCAGAATAATCCATATTGCTTATGTTGAATAAAATATATGATATATAAATATATAAAAACTTATATTATAAATTTATGAATGACTCTTCGGAGAGATATCTGATTGCAAATCATTGATCCCAGGAGATGGCAAATCTATTCGTCTCTTTTCAGTCTTCTTCCATATCCTCCCAAGAACAATTATCAATTAACAATTTGGAAATGGTCTCAATCAGCAACAATTCACTGGAACTCGAAAAATCACTTGATACTCTTCACTAGTTGAAATACCTAGAGATGAGAAGTTTCACTAACTTTGACGATTCCAAGCGAGTAACTACAGATAATATTTCCAGTAATGTACAATATTTAAAAAAATGTTGTTGGAGCCGGTTCTGCACGCCTGTCTTTTCGGTATCTCATTCCTTTGTTCCAATATATAAAGGGGCAATATGCACTGTTGTCATACGGATTTTATGTGTATAATTCGATTTAGATTTGCTCGATATGGCTTTGTAACAATGTCTAGACATCCGTGGCTGATTTATCTATTTCATATGAAACACATAACCGAATATTGCTGGTGTCAATACATCAACATTATCTTTTACGACTTGAAGATATTTTGCGTAATAATATTATTCAGGGAGTTGAGATAAGCTTTTTCTCTGAGGTATTTTAACAAGAGGATTCATATCCCAAACTCTTTTATATTTCCATGTTGATGGAACTGACAAGACATATTTCTTGCTTGAAAAACATATACAAAAAGCGATGGAATTGTTTATACTTATTCTTGACTTGAAAAAATAAGGAGAGAATTGCTTATAATAGGAAAGTTATCTGACCATATGGAAATAATATTTGAAAGGATGGAAACTACCAATAGATGGATGGCATTGGAGAATTTGTGAGATGACATACAGTTCATAAACAAAAGTGGATACGCCGTAGATTTTATCAACATTTTAATGGTTATTTTGGAGTTCATTTCACTTTAGGTAGAAGCCCATATTGACAATATCATTTCTGATCTTCTTCAGCTTTTTATCGACATTTCTCAGAGAGGGACACTGTGCCGTAAATAGTCAAGTAAAAGCTTCGAATGCTTTTTACATGGTAATGGGAAACTGCCCTATTTCAAATTATCAAAATTTACATCCATATGCTTAAAAATATCATCGAATCCATAATTATGCCTAAATTAGAGAATCAAAAGGACGACCAAGGCAATCTAGCTCTAGACGATAATTTGCTACACTTTTCAGGTGCTGTGAGACAGGATAGATACTAATTATCCAAGTTGGAAAGGTCCTATTGAATGACCACCGAATTCGCCAGACCTAATGCCACCTGATTTTTTTCTATTATGTTTCTGCGTCACTTGGTGAATTGCATCATTACGCTATGCATACTTCGTTCTTAATAACCTTGTACTCGGTAGTACAACATTGAACGCGTTGTAACTTCAAAAATATCAACTTTAGAGAAAAAAGTTTCAGATAAAAGTTGTAGAAACTTTATCGATTTAAAAGTTTTACTATAAACAATTTATTGTTTAAACAATTATTTAAAGAGATATCGGTAAAAAAGTGAATAAACAAAAAGTAATAATAATATAAGTCGTGAACGGTAAGTGCTACGAAAAAAATTATTGGATAAAAAAGATAGGAATTTTAATTATCTATAAAAAAGGTCCTTATTATTGTGGGCCTAAAGTGCACGGTTACGGAGATACAGGCCCATACGGTTTTTCACAAAATGGCGGCACTTCCGTTCGCCATTTTTGTAAGTATTTCGTGTTTTTAGGTTAAGTACGTCAGACTGCAACTATCCATGCAATAAAATAACTCCTCCCTAATTTTGCGAAACAAAATCCTCTATTACCTGTATTAGTAGATATGGACATGATTATTACAAAATTCAATAATAATTAAAAAAGTTTTGAAACTTCAGTAAAATGAAAAGTACGTTCAAATGATATTGAGCCTGATTTTGCAATCCTTTTTTTTTAACGGAACATGTTGAAAATCAGGATTTTGTGAATATTCGCATTATTTGTATGGAGATATTCGCAAAAGTTCTGCAAACTTTCGAAGCATTGCAAATTGCAAATTCGCAAGCATTCAAACAAAACGGAACGTTTCGTTTTATCAAAAAAAAATCGGTAATGATCCTAGTTTTTCTAAAGAAATCCAAAAGTTGGAAAAATAACCCAAATCTATTTGTTGGGAATTACTTCAATTTGCAACCTCTTGCATCGAACGGAAAATATATTTGCGCAATAAATTGTTCGTTTTGATTGAAACAAGTGTCGAAATTTTTACAAAAGTTATAGATGAAAGTTGAAAATGGAGAAGTCCTCCCGTCGAACGTTTTCGTTGATTTGCAACCACGTCCGTTACACGGAAATAAGGGTAAAAACAAAAGGAATATAATTTTGTATTCGTACTCTTTCAAAAAAAGCAAAAGTTCTGCAAACTAGTGAAGTATTGATAACTAGTAGTTAATGAAGTATACCACACACAACTTATCAAACACCGGTACTACTACTACTAACAGAGGAATTCAGATCCAATAAACGAGTACAATACGTAATAGGCATAACCCGAATGATAATGAAGTATTCAGCTGGATAACTGTGCTGTAAATCCCTTCCTGGGGTTATAAAAATGCGATCAGTATATCTTGAATAATTGAGGTTTCGTTTAAGTTTCATATTCACTGAGACCGATTTTATCTTCATTTGCAACCACGTATGAAAACTTTTGTAATTGTCTCGATACAAGTTCAATAAATACATATTCCTTTTTTCAGAAATGGTTGCAAATGTGAGTAAATATGTTGAACATTTTTTCATTCACTTACGAAATTTGCAGAACTCTTGCAATTTTTTTGAGCAAATTGCAATGGGAAACTACAACAAATAAGACAAACATAAGATTCCGTAACTGTAACAAGGTTGCAAACTTAATGCATGTTGTGAAACAATAGTACTAGCGGTATTCCCAGTTTGTAGAACTTTTGCAATTTTCTGTGCGAGAATAAAGCATTAAAACGTTTTTGTTATTCGAACAATGTTCCATTCATCGCAGGCTTATACAAAATTTTCTAGTTTGTTTTCATTAACACACTAACATACCGGTAAAGTTTGGAAACTTTTGAAATTATTTTCAATTGATTGTCTATATCTACTGGCCTAGATGTAGCCGAAAGCTCCGGAACTCAAAATTCTAGCACACGGCCCTCAAGCCCGAAAAACTTGCGATGACTCGATAGATAGTTTTGTTCAACCCCAAAACTGTCACACTGTGCTGGGATTCATGACAATTTGTGTTGTCCCGTTAGTCCAACCCTGCTCCATCGACATGATCCTTCCCATCGTGACACGTTTTAACGTTATTGTTGTTCTTTCGACAGATTTCCAGCGACGCGTCCTCTATTACATAATGGGCCCCGACCTACACCCTACGTACCACAGTCCTTTGTCTAATTCAGGCCCACGGCACGTGCCGATCGGCCTTCCTCTATTAATCATGTGTCCAAACTGAGATGGCTACATATTATTGCTTTCAGTGTTGCGATATTGTTTCAAACAAACCTGTAGACAGGGTGTAGTTGTTCAAAATTACGCCTTAAGGGTGCGCTTATGGTTGGAATTCCTAAAAATTTTCGAGATCACTCGATCCATGGAACACGTTGTTGCCAATACAGATCACTTTTGGTTAGAACAGAGAATAGAACGCGAGATCAATCTGAGGTTTGATGAAAACAAACTTCATCTTCAATGACCTACCTCCTCGCCTACCTCCAAGAATAATCTCACGTTTTAGTATATTCAATAACCGTTTAAAAATTTCGTAGTGATTATAAAAAAGCACAAGAGAAGTTTGCTAGCAACAACATTCTAGAGTGTGCACGCGTTCTAAATATTCTATGAAAGCAGTCATATGCGTTTTAGATATTTTCAGTTCAATCCAGAAGATTATAAAAATAATAATTTCACTCACGTCACATATCCATAAAATTTGATCACAATTCTCACTCCTATTCGCTCACACGCATTAACGTGAATAATATTCTGCTGAATTGTGATACTACTTCTGAACCGAGCTTTTGAATTGAGATCACAATATTATATCACTCAAATGAAAATATCAACAATCAACTAATTTGTTCAGCACATAGACCAGAATTCGCAACGACAAAGCCACTTGGCAACACAGGACGTGCACATGACTGTCATCTCAATTGCGAGAGTGACGATACCCTGGCGAATTTTTTGAGTTATTACTACGGTCTACGTCATCAATTCTTGATCAAGTAGGCCAGATCGGTCGTCTGATTTGCTGACAAACTTTTATATGGAGTGAAAACACCAGTATAAAGCCACCTCAGCCCCGACCTACACCCTACGTACACAGTCCTTTGTCTAATTCTGGCCCAAGGCACGTGCCGATCGACCTCCCTCTATTATTCGTGTGTCCAAACATTATGCTACGTTTGCGAAAATTCACCCGCCAGTAATTGATCGAATAGGTCTGTCAGACGGACGGAATATGCAATGACTGGGCCGCCTGCTCTGAAACAAAACAACGATTTTATATGGAGGTAATAAATCCGGAGTCGCCTAACTAAACAAATGAAAAGCCCTATTCGACAGTGGCGTGTCTAAGGGGGGGGCCAGAGGGGCCCGGGCCCCCCCCAAAGCAGCTCGTGTCGCTCAAAGGAAAAAACGAAAATCTCTGTCCATCCACTCTGAATTGATGCTTAATGAAATCTACTGATAATTAATTGATATATGATCATTTTAGTACACGTATGTATATGTACGTATGAATATATAATTTGATGGGAAACCCGTTGGTTGGGACCTTTAGTCATATTTGCGGCGGATAAATGGCCAGTGGAAAAGCATATTATTGGTCGTATTTTCATCTCAACATGTTCGTTTGTAATCGGTATTAACCACGAATCGTGTAAAACCACTTTGTTTTTGGAGTTTGTTTCCCACAATAAAGATTTTATACAGATATTTGCGACTCTACCAGTATCAACGGCAACAGCGGAAATAAGCTTTTCAACTATTAAGCGCCTGAAAACCCATTTGAGGTCAACCATGGCAGAAGAGCGTTTGAATGGTTTAACTTTACACAACATTCATGAAGAAATTTATATTGATATCGAAAATGTAATATATAGATTTGCTGCAAAAATAGTTCACTAGAAACAGTTGTATGCGGTGTTCCTCAGGGATCTGTTCTAGGTCCATTGCTTTTCCTCATATATATAAATTACCTGTCTTATTTGAAGTTGAATGGTAAAATCAAAATGTTTGCTGATGGTACTACAATAGTATACACCGGAAACAATTTTCTAGAAATCAAAACTGCTCAATGACCTCCATGAAATGTCATCATTGATGATGAATCATAAGCCAACATTGAATATTGAAAAATCCTCGTATATGTTTATCTCAAGAAAATCCACCTCCATCCATTCGAAACATCCCATAATAAAAATATTATGTATTCTCCTGTAGTGGAATTTTTAGGAATTTTAATTGATGAACATTTAGTTTGGAACAAACATATTGAATTATTAAGAAAACAAATTTCACCGATTATTGGTATAATTTTTAAAATTCGAAATATGTTACCTTTATTATGTCTGAAATCAATTTATTATTCTTTAGTATATTCCAAAATTCAATACGTGATTTTGATTTGGGAGGCAGCTCCAAAAACCGTAATGACACCATTGAAATCATTACAGAATAAAACTATAAAGTGTATATACAAACTTGATCGAAAAGAACCTACTGCTAATTTATACAAACAAAGAAAACTTTTAGACATTCCTTCATTGTACACGTTTGAAATTTGCACATTTATTCACCTGGTCAAAAATAAATTCAAGCATTCAAAGTCGATGTTCAAAATGAATAGTGATCAACACAATCACTCAACAAGGTTTTCAGAAAATTTGGCATTGATGAAAATTAAAACAAATATAGGACAGAAATCTGTTTACCACAACAGAATAAAACTATACAATGGTCTACCGAATTCATTAAAGAAATATGAAAAATTTCGTTTCAAAAATAATTTAAAATAACATTTGATATCATAATTTTTTTTCTTTTTATTGCTATATAAAGATCTGATTCGATTACTCATTTTTTGTATTCTATTCTACTTTTATTGTATGGCATCAGTTTAATTTTCCCTACAATAAACATGTATATGTTTCTTGGAAAATAAATCGTTATTATTATTATTATTAGACGAATGAACCTCAAAGATTGGTCAGGGTCAGATGATTGAACGAAAAACATTAAAAAGACTAGTCATTCTGTTGTTTCGCTTAATTTTTCGTTCTTTTTTTATTATGACGAGGTGAACCACGAACACAAGTTTTGGCAATATTCTTCATTTATGCTTCGGCCCCCCCCAAAACAGAATTCTAAACACGCCACTGCTATTCGATAGTAGAATTCTCGACTGATGCAAATGACTGAAATAAAACAAACAGAGAGCAGCTGCCTCGTTTCATTTTCCATGTGGAAGATGAGACACAATGTACCCACTTCGTGGATTATTTAATATACATCTAGGGCACATGAGATTTACTCTGTTTCCGAATTGCTTCGATAGTTATCTGTCTAGATCCTTTTCAAATATGCGAGATTAAATAAATTGTAGAAGGCGTTATATAGTTAATATGTTACAGATGGTCATTTTGTATATAAAAACAAGTATTCGCTATCAGAAGTCGCTATCTGGTTCGTAAGACATGTTTGTCCAAACGGAACGTATTTTAAATACACTTCATCGTGTGATTTTCGCTACACAGTTAATAAAACCGCTACACGTGTTTCACTCTACGATAGTTTCTTCAAGTATGTTACAGTACTATTGAGTAATACTGTTGCTAGTACGTGATAGTTCATAAAAGTCTTAAAATACTATAATAGTTATCAACGTGAAAAGTGGAATATAGACATTATCAACGCACACATGGATTGCACGATGAAGCCGTAGTCGTGTAATAATGTAGTATCCCACGTGTTGCGTACCAAATTTTATCTACACCTACTATCAACGTTTTCATAACTTTCTTCTTCTTTAAATGTATAGTAGTTCTCACAATAAATGGTATTGACTGAAGGATTATAATAAAACCAATTAGACCCCTAAGTTGTAAAATCCGAGATGCACATCATAAATGTAAAAGGACCGGATTCAGGTAATTTTGTTTCTCAGAGAGGGATTACAGAGGATTACAGCTTACACTTCTTGTTCATTTAAGTCTTTGTATTTCATTGGAAGTGTTCCCTTGTGTTACGGCGTGCAATAATTTTATAACATTTACTTGTTATTACAGACATTAATAGCAAAGATTTTATACCCCAACGTACAGAATAGGCAGTATGTGGCGTCCGTGGATAAAAAGTAATAATGCTTCTTCCAGTGTTTCGTTGAAGAGGAATCACTTATCTTGTGACGCAAAAATCATTATAAAAAATGTGTATAGTTCCTCACTTCAGCAAGGATATAACGCGGGTGCTGCAGCAAAAGTAACCAGTAATTTGACGAAGGTGCCTTTTACTTCAGTTAGACGAATTGTTGAAAATTCCATGGTATCAAGAAAAAGCGTAAAGATTCCGGTGTCACAAAAGTCTAGACGACTGGGAAAAAGATTTGATAAGGCCAAAAGTCTACACTATGTACGATGAGCAGCGTGTCCCTACAATCAAAAGTCTGAAACAGCAGCTCATCAATGACGAAACTCACATCAACTGTGGCCTCACTACTCTTTGGCGAGCTCTGTCTGCAATGGGCTTTAAATATCGCAAAATTGACAAAAGACAAGTAATAATGGAATCCACACGTTCAATAAAGTGGCGTTCTGAATATATAACGTCAATAAGAAAATACCGGTCTGAAATCGGCCAATACTCTACCTCGACGAGACGTGGTTTGACACGCATGACACCCCTTCCAAAAGATGGTCTGATTCCTCTGATAAGTGTAAAACAAAAGCACCATCAAATAAAGGGAAGAGAATCACAATATTACACGCAGGATCAGATATTGGTTGGATCCCAAACGCTATGTGGCTTTCTGCCAAAAATATTAAGGGCTCTTGTGTTGATTATCACGAAGAAACGACAGCAGAGCTTTTTGAAGATTGGTTTAAAAATTGTCTGTTACCCAACATTCCGCCAAACAGCGTTATGGTAATGGACAACGCAAGCTATCATAGTCGACAATTGCAAAAAATTCCTGGCTCAAAGAATACGAAATTAGAGATTCAAAACTTAATGGCTGCAAATGACATATATTTTAAGGAAAATTATACAAAAAAAGATTTTTTAGAAGTGCTGCAGTCATTTTCTTTTAAAAAAACGTATATTTGTGATACGATTGCAGAAGAATTGAGACATACAGTGTTACGACTACCTCCCTACTACTGCGTGTTCAATCCCATACAGCTTATGTGGCACCAACTTAAATCGAGCGTGCGCGGAAAAAATACTTCTCCGACTTTAAGTGGTAGTGTGGTAGAATTAATTAGGAACTGTATGAATGACATTCCTACCGACAGTTGGAAAAGTTCTGTTCGTTGAAGAGGAATCACTTATCTTGTGACGCAAAATCCATTATAAAAAATGTGTATAGTTCCTCACTTCAGCAAGGATATAACGCGGGTGCTGCAGCAAAAGTAACCAGTAATTTGACGAAGGTGCCTTTTACTTCAGTTAGACGAATTGTTGAAAATTCCATGGTATCAAGAAAAAAGCGTAAAGATTCCGGTGTCACAAAAGTCTAGACGACTGGGAAAAAGATTTGATAAGGCGAAAAGTCTACACTATGTACGATGAGCAGCGTGTCCCTACAATCAAAAGTCTGAAACAGCAGCTCATCAATGACGAAACTCACATCAACTGTGACCTCACTACTCTTTGGCGAGCTCTGTCTGCAATGGGCTTTAAATATCGCAAAATTGACAAAAGACAAGTAATAATGGAATCCACACGTTCAATAAACTGGCGTTCTGAATATATAACGTCAATAAGAAAATACCGGTCTGAAATCGGCCAATACTCTACCTCGACGAGACGTGGTTTGACACGCATGACACCCCTTCCAAAAGATGGTCTGATTCCTCTGATAAGTGTAAAACAAAAGCACCATCAAATAAAGGGAAGAGAATCACAATATTACACGCAGGATCAGATATTGGTTGGATCCCAAACGCTATGTGGCTTTCTGCCAAAAATATTAAGGGCTCTTGTGTTGATTATCACGAAGAATCGA
This sequence comes from Zygogramma bicolorata, assembly GCA_032362365.1. NCBI lineage: Eukaryota > Metazoa > Arthropoda > Insecta > Coleoptera > Chrysomelidae > Zygogramma > Zygogramma bicolorata. The sequence goes on along the minus strand of JAVJAQ010000137.1, from coordinate 12,600,199 downwards.
CAGCAGAGCTTTTTGAAGATTGGTTTAAAAATTGTCTGTTACCCAACATTCCGACAAACAGCGTTATAGTAATGGACAACGCAAGCTATCATAGTCGACAATTGCAAAAAATTCCTGGCTCAAAGAATACGAAATTGGAGATTCAAAACTCCATGGCTGCAAATGACATATATTTTGAGGAAAATTATACAAAAAAAGAACTTTTACAAGTGCTGCAGTCATTTTCTTTAAAAAAAACATATGTTTGTGATACGATTGCAGAAGAATTGGGACATACAGTGCTACGACTACCTCCCTACTACTGCGTGTTCAATCCCATAGAGCTTATGTGGCACCAACTTATATCGAGCGTGCGCGAAAAAAATACTTCTCCGATTTTAAGTGGTAGTGTGGTAGAATTAATTAGGAACTGTATGAATGGCATTCCTACCGAGAGTTGGAAAAGTTCTGTTAGTCATGTTATAAAGGTTGAAAACTCGTACCTTTCTGTAAAATCAATTGCGCCAATTATAATTAATTTAGATGAGGCTAGCGATAGCGACACTGAACTGAATATAGAATAGAATTGTAACATTTAAATAAGTTACTTGTATATCTCCTACATTATGCAAAATTCAAATTTCTTAAGTTCGACCCTGTAGCACATTTGCATCTTTTACCAGATAATTTTCTACACAATGGCATCAAATCGGGTAGTTTATTGCAGTTAATAAGCCAATACCATTTACTGTGAAAAATACTATACCTCATTGATATTCCACTTCGACGTACCTACTCATGACAAACAAAGTCGTTTATTGATGTCAAATTAAATTGTCAGATCGATATCCAGAACGATCATTAAGTGTCTTGAGTGGAAATGCCTTCAAGTGAAGATGATCTACCATCCGATAATGAAAATGCGGCGACAAGTGTTATTTCAAATCTGGTGCCCGAGAAATCCCGAGCAGAATACCGTTTAGTGTGATAGGTATGAAAAATGGTGCAGAAAAAGGAAGGTTGTTAACTTGATGAATGAGAAGCGATTGCTAGTATACGTCAATGAACTGAGCAAATTGCAGAAGCCTTCATCTCTCTGGTGCTATAACTCAATGTTGAGGACAGGATTTTCAATTAGGCAAAACGTCGATATAAAGAAATATACTTATTTAAGTAAATTTTCATGTAATTTTTGAAAGAAAAATAACGTTTTGTTGAATTCTTATCGTTTCCTATTTGGGTGAAATTCCGTTAATCGGGCTCCGCCTAAAAAATAAAAATGTATATCCTTCTTCATCACTTTTCAACAGAATTATAAGCATTTTTCCATTTTTCAGTGAAAAATGCTTATATTTCTGTTGGAAAGTGATTAAGAAGGTGGTATAGAATGTGTTTATTGTGCTGATAGAAAGGAGGAATTTCGAGCGGAATTGGCTGAGAAACAAACAAACGATTTCCTGTCTTTGGGGGGCCGTATCTCCGAAACTAGTTGAGAGCCCCAAAAATTTCATTTGAGTGTTTTGTTCAGGAGGTCTAAATACGTAAGTTCCACCATTTTTTTTTATTTTCCAGGCGGAGCCCGATTAACGGAATTTTACCCCCATTTGAATTTTCTTTGTATTCATTTATCAATAAACGATTCATTTTGGTTCAAATGTATTTCCTATCTCATTACCGCACTAGTGCGATAATAGATTCGAAAAAGCACTAGTGCGGTGATAAACGTCATTATGACATTCAAAAAAGTGTCAAAACATAATAATTACATAACAGTTGTAGATTATACAGATTTACGATATGAACTAGAGTATGCTAGTATTGGTGGTCTCCAAAGCAGCCATCGAGCATTTACAGATTTTTTTTTATTTGTCACTTTTAAAATAAAGGTATGTGTTGGGATTATTATCGATACAGTATCACTAATTTTGTTCGGGTTTGAAAGCCGTCATTTTATGGAATTTCTTCCTGATGTTGTGCTGGCGCAAGTGGCTAGCTTCTTCAGAGGCTCATCTATCTTGAGTTCGACTCCGATGACTGGAGATTACGACTTCGTAAAGCGTATTTATATGGATTCAGGTAGTTTGGACTGTTTGGAGTGCTAACTACTTTATCTGGATTCGTATAATTCTCCTTAATATTAATTACTGTAATCACTATATCAGGATTCCGAGAATTATCATCAGTATTAATTACCTCCCTACCACATTCGGTTGAGGTTCACAGCTGTAATCGCATTTCAAGAAGTTCAAGAATATCAAATATCTTGACGACAGGTAAGTAGTGCGATAATTCATACTGATGATGATTCTCCGAATACAGATAAAGTAATAACGGCAATTAGCGAAAGCGAAAGCCTTAACCATTGTGTCATCAATATCGATAGTTTAGAAACTCGAAGAAATTGTGTATAATTCTCAATCATAACCGCTTCGAGGTTGTTTCTTGTGTTATGTGATGTTTGAACCATTGAGAGCATTAACAAATTTTCAACTGAATTCAGCAATATTCTATACGTCGGCGTATTAGAGTCACTGTAATTATAAAAAATATCTCCATTCACAGACATTAATCTGTCGATGTCAGATTGAAGTCTGTCAATGACAGATTAAAATCTGGTATTGACAGATTAAAAGCTGTCAATAGGGATATTTTTTATTCTCACCCTAAATTGATTGATGGTATGGAACGATATATTGAATAAGTGATCAATTAATATAACTACTTCTCTTCGGGCTTGAAGGCCGTCGTTCTCTGGAATTTCTTCCTGACGTTTCGCTAGCGCGAGTGGCCAGCTTCTTCAGAGGCTTATTCATCTCCGATGACTGAACGTTTCGATTTCTCAAGGCGTATTAATATTGATGCAGGTAGTCTGGACTGTTAATTACTTCTGCCGGGTTCGGGGAATAATCATCATTATTAGTTGCCGCACTACCTGCTTTGATTTCATTAGTTATTCTTGATTTCCTCAGAATCGGATTCCAAATTCTGTTTAGATTCAACGCTTCTTCCTTTCTGTTAAAATTGTCCGCATGTTTTTGGATCTCTATTGCCTCCCGTACCAGTCGGCTATGGTAACCCTGGTTGGGGGCAATCAGTGTTGCATTTTCGAACAGGATCCTATGGTCGCCCTCACTCAGTGCGTGTTCCGCCACCGCCGATTTGTCGGTTTGCCCCAGCCTGCAGATCCTTTGATGCTCTTTGAGCCTTGTACCCATGGATCTTTTCGTGGTACCGATGTAAACCTTCCCACAGGTGCACGGTATGCGATAAACCTCTGCCGCTGACAGTGGGTCTCTCTTGTCTTCTGCCGACCTGAGGCTTTGTTGGATCTTCCTGGTCGGCTTGAAAACCGTTTTTATGTTATATTTCTCCAAGAGTTTTCCAATTCTGTCAGTGACCCTCGGGATATATGGCAGATATGCATTCGCAACTACCTGAGAGTCCTCCCTGTTATGAACCGTAGGACTCTTCGGTTTCATGGTCCTTCAATTCCAAAGGTTCCAATTTCATTATTTTACTGAGAAGTGATCAACTATGAGAGCAGGTGAAATGAGAATGAATATCAATTTCTGGAGTACGTTTCAGCATGCTCTCGCAACATCATCAGAGCGTTCCTTCGCTCCTTCCGCTCTTCAAATAGCCCCATAAAAAAAGCGAATGCGGTGAGGTCAGGAGGCCATTGAAGGACCAATCTATATCTGATTTCAACACAAGTCAAGAAGAGCATACTCTTGGCCTCTGGCGACTTTGTATTGGAGTACTAGCTATCCACAACTAACAACACTATTGAATTCAGTCTCGAGTGATTAGTAAGTAAAAGGAAATCTGATATGATCTCCCTAACAATTCCCAATATTTTGCAGTGCTGCGAGGCACTTTCCATGTTGCGATAATAATTTGTCCGAACGCTCCCAAATCGACTGGCACAAAATGATCGAAGTGGAATGATTTAAATTTATATCGGAGGGTCCACTGCAATCTGCCTAATGGATTCAGTATACGAATTACGGAATTAATCTATAGTTATGAATTCATCTCTTCAATTGTTAGAAAGGGTGCCTTTCATCGGAGCGTTCCCTATTATATAAAGTTGTTCAATTTGATAATGATGCAATATTGAGCTCAGTAATCCTACTATTGTTCGGGTTTCAATCGTGAAACGTTCCGATAGGAATTGTTCGAGCAAAAAACCGTCGTTAAACATTTTTATCTGAAGAATTAGCATGCACTTATTATATTACTCAGAATCAAGTCAATTCTGAATATTATTCCTACTTTGAACTTAATTGTTCAATTAATGAGACCCCATAATTTGAAAATCTGTTGTTTTATCCACTCAATAAGAAAAATGAAAAAAGCCTCTAATATAGTCTTTACTGAAGTGAACAGTATTCACACTCACAATACAAGACAAACCAAATTGTTAGCCGCTAGCCGTTTTGGATCAAATTTTGATAAAAAATCAGTATATCATAACGGAATAGTGAATTTCAATTTAATATCTGATGATATAAAAAACACCATTCACTAATCGAATTCAGAAACAAATTGAAAAAAGAAATGTTGAGCTGATTTAATCGATGAATTTGACACCTTCACCTCTCACATAGGTAGTTACAATATAGATTTGTAATTGCTTTTTTTTTAATTCCAGAATATCATCACATAATACTTTATCCACCACATTGTAACATTGAATTTTCTGAATATTTTCATTTTGAGCCTATGCTTCCAATTTTGATTGTTATATGTATATGTTTGTATTTATGTATGTGTATATATATACACAAAGTTGTTTTTTCTATATCAGGGCTTCGGTCTGAAGAAAAAGATTACTCTTTTTAGCTACCCGAGCTTTCGCTAATTTTTATTAGCTTTTTCGAGGGCTACAATCAATATAAAATGGACATCAAAAAGTATAAATATAAAAATAGAAGGTACATACTTGTGCTATTTGAGGTTTTTTTTTTGTGAATGAAATGTAAAGATAAAACATGAGATGTGTAAATTTTGACAATGAAAGGTGAAGTTATTGATTTGGAAATTCATAGTGTTCTTTTCACTGATGAAAGTTATATACAAGATGTATTTATTTGATTTACTTGTCTACGTTTCGGCTCCCATTTCGGAGCCATTTTCGAGGATCCTCGATCTCCAGTGATGATAACCAGCCAGTAAGACAACTCAGACCTAGACGCAAGGTCACTCAGTCTTGAAAATGGCTCCGAAATGGGAGCGGAAACGTAGACAAGTAAATCTTTCCAGACGCGGATCAACCGGAAGTTCCAGCCAGCACATGTATGTATATATATACACATATTATGTCATCTAACAACTAAAATTTATGAAGCATTAGAAGAAAAATCTCCAATTGTCTGTCTATTCCTTGCCCTAGCTGAAGCATTGGATTCGGTAAATCATGAATTGTTATTAGAAAAATTAGATAAAATTGGTTTGAATTTATAAGTTCAGAAAAAATATTCAATTATGGAGTACCACAAGGAACTGTTTTAGGACCCATATTATTCAACATATTCATCAACGATATCTTTCATTTGAAAACAAGTGGACTCATACATAGTTTTGCGGATGATATAGTAATAATTCACAAGTCAAAAACATGGAAATCTCTCATCTCTTATCGAAATCATTTACCCAATCTTGGCCCAATTGAAATAAAAAATTCATGCATTAAAGAAGTAGATCGGATCAAATATTTAGGAGTCATAGTAGACAGACATTTGAAATGGAACTTCCAAATTGAATATGTCATAAAAAAGTTACGACCGTTATTACCTAAAGTCAAATTTTTACAGAATATTTTGGATAGAAAACACATGCAATTGATTTATTTTTTTCTAGTCCAATCTCAATTGAATTATGGTATTTTATCATGAAGGGGAGTTGACCAAATATATCTCAAGCCTTTGGAAATATTACAAAAGTGGTTTTCGAAAATCATATTCAATAAAAACCTAAGATATTCTTCTGATAAATTATATTCTGACTGTAGAATAATGGATATTAGGCAATTATTCAGTTTCAAGATACTCACTTATATATTTTCTCATAAAAATTGTATTAATTATAGTAAGCACACTCATGATACACGAAATAAAAATGAAATAACTGTAAAAAATAACATATGTAAAATAAAGTCACAAAAAATTTCCTAAATTTAGCTCCATTCATTTATGATAAATTACCAAATTCAATCAAAATTACCAAATCGAAATACACTTATAAGAAAAAAGTGAACACATGGATTACTGAAACTCCTAGACTATATTTCCAAAATATAATTGAAAGAAAATATCCAATATAGCCTGTGTCATGATTATATTGTACCTATTCATTTTTGCACTACCATTTATCTTTGATATTTATGATTTTTGTTTATATTCTCATATTCACTTGAATTATATAAAAATCTAATATAATGTTTCCTCACAACAAGTGCACAACTTCGTGAGGTTCAATTATTATTTATTCACATATTGTTATGTTTTTTTTGCATTGTTATTGATATTTATTGTGAATGAATTGTTATTATTATTATTTATATATATGTATATGTTTTGTTGTATTTATTAATCATACTACCAAATATATATATATATATATATATATATATATATATATATTCTTTTGAATTCATTCATTCTTTTGAATATTTCCCTACTATAAACATGTAGTGTTTCTTGGGTAATAAAGTTGATTGATTGATGAAGCAAAGGAATTTCCCTAAATATTTTTTGGATACTATGTCACTCAATAAATATATGTGGTTCTCGGTCGGCGTGTCAGCTAATTTTTCCCGCCACAGAACCACCATGCTGGGATTCACACCTCAGTGGGTGAGGCCTCGTTAATCCATATTTGTGCGTTGATGTTGGGGGCGTCATTTCGAAACCTTCTTTACAGAATTTTTCCCAATTAGGGAGTAGCAGAATTTTTTGAATTCGGTATTTGCCGTTGCTACAAAATTTGTACATTAGCCATAACCGCTCAGTAATACTTCTCGTACATTTTAATGGACCGCTAGATACCCGAACTCCTCAAACCATTGCGCCTGATGGAGTTGAAGTCATTCCACATTCTCCGGCCGCCTGTGGTTTCTCCCATTTGAACTGAGAGAATTTCTGTAGCTGAATCTCTCAAAGACAAAGCAACAATCTCGAGCTTGACAGTGTCAATTAATTTCAGTTGAACAAATTAGACCACGCATTCGTTATGACAACTCTTTCGTGGAAGTAGATTTCGCCCGGGAATGTCTTAATTGCTTCAATCTTTCACAAAAATTGCTCGGGTTAGAATTGGGAATTCACATTCAAGCGATAAGGGTGAATGTTGAGATCCTGATTAGTTTTTGATACGTCACAATATTAATGCAACAGAAAAATGATTATTATCAAGGAATTATAATTTATTGACTTTTTCATTTCATTGGTTCGAAAGAGAAAACTGTGAAATATATTTCGTCATGATATAAATTGGATACCAGATAGAATAAAGAGTAATTTATGGGTATACGAGCATTGAAAAAGATATATATTCCGGATTAAAACAGGCGATTGTCTCCATTGGAAAAAAGTCTTCATCTGGTTACGACGACATTACAGCAAGCATTTTGAGAAATATAATAAAGGTGACGACCAGGACGACCTCTCGCATTATAATATAATTATATATAATAATAATTTATTTTCCATAATAAATACATAATTCGATAATCGATACATACAATTTAAATGATATCGTTATCAATATATACAGGTATAAGAACAATGAGAATATAACAAATATATGAATTGCGCACACACATATATATATATATATATATATATATATATATATATATATATATATATATATATATATATACACATACATATAAACCAACTGTATTTTATCGGCCTATTTCCCTAATTCCCAAATTGGGTAAACTTGAAGAAAAACCAGTCAAGGATAACTGGGTTTCTGTCGAAACATAAACTCGTTGATAGAGCATAGTTCGGGTTCCAAAGTAATAAGGGCCCTAATGATGCAATTTATAAGTTTATACGGGAATCAATAGTGGCGAGGTTGCTGCTGCAGTGTAAACACTGTTGCGGAAGCTTCCTTACTATGGCTTCAGAGGAGTGATACTGAGCTGGTGCAGCTCATATTTGTCAAGTTGTAGTCAGATCGTGGAAAAAAACCATCGCTCGAGAATAGGGAAAATACGTAATGGTGTGCCTCAAGGTTCATTACTAGGGATAACATTGTTCCTCATCTACGTAAACGATTTGAAAAGTATAAATATCTCAGGAAAATTCACACTATTTGCAGACGATACTTCAATTTTTTGGCAATCGGAAAATGCAAATGATTTAACTAAAATCATATCCACGAAAGTAAAAAGATGGTCTGATTCAAATTTTTTTTTCCTAAATATTTCGAAAACTAATATAGTAACTTTCAGATGTGAACTTGACAATATTTTCATTGGGAATGACATTATTGGGAATGAAAGTATCTTGAAATTCTTAATAGCAGTACATATCGGTAGAAAACTGAAATTCGAATACCATATTCATGCTTTATGCAACAAAGTGTCCTCTGGACAGAGTAGACGCAAATGAACTAAGCAGCTAATACTGTCTATTTCTCTCTCGTGAAATCTCACCTGAGATATGGAAATCCATTTTGGGGCGTGTGTAGTGGTTATCTACTACAAAATATTTTAATTTTGCAAAAACGAACCGTAACAGAATCTTCAGATTACTCTCTACCACTTATGGAATATTAACAGTTATTTCTATCTTCATAATGGAAACAGTGTGTTTAAATTAAAAATATTTGAACAGATTTCAATCCTCAAAAACCCATCATGCGACAAGACAATCCAACAACATCAAGTTGCCAATACCGGTGACATCAGTCATAAAGGATTCCATTGTCTATAATGGTTGTGAAATTTTCAATCATTTGCCAATGAATGTAACAGAAATGAATTCTTTACAATGCTTCAGGAAGGCTGGGAAAGGTTTTTTTAATGATAGACCGTACCATGATATACAAGAATTTTATAGTGATAATCTTTAAAAATATTTTATTTATTTATTTTTACCAGTATCCTGTACAACTTACACGTTTTTTATATATACAAACTGATTTTATTTATTAAGTGTAAAATGATTAATTTTAATGCACTTCGTTTCCACATATGCACTGTGCTATAGATTGAGTGAAACTTTGTCCACAAGATTACCGTTATGACAATAAAGTATATTTTCTCTCTCTCTCTCTCTCTTGATATTTTTGGTTCCATAATCGAGGATTAGCCTTTTCAACCATTTTCAAGAATTTTTTAGTCCTGAATGGTGACCCCAAAAAGGGTTTCGGTTCTAGATTTCACTTCTGAACTAAAATTATTTGAAAACGTCTATTGGTAAACGAAAGCAGCATTAATTTCAGGTAAATGATCCATTTTTACGGGTGAAATAGAACATCCAGTTAGTACATGATGATACAGGAATGAACATGTTATTATTAGAACACAAATATTTTTCGATGTGGGGATACCCGTTAATTGTAAATTGTGAAGTCTTTTCAAATGATCATTTACGAATTTTCAAGGCATTTATTTGAAAGATAATGTTTCACAAGACATAACTACTAAAAAACTTGGCATTTGTGGAATACGGGGTCCTGTTGAATTTTTTTCTAGAAGATGGAGTTGAGTGGATCTCGTACAATTAGGAAACATCACAAAGTAAACAAATTGATCATGTGGTAAGGGTAAGGGTCGGTATTGCGTAACTTGCTATTCATAATATGCAGATGTAACAGATGTATATTTGTATGCATTCTCCGTAAAGAAAGCAAAGATTATGCAAAATGGCATGTGAGGGTTTATCAAAGTACGGTGAGTATTCTAGCTCGAATATATCATACTTGAAAAATGATATGTCGAAAAATTTAACTGAAAAGATATAACTCATAAAAAGAAATGAAATGCTGGGATTGTTCCCTATCATCAAACATCATACCCGGTCACGAATGGGTCAAGAAGACATGTGTGGTCAAGGAAATTTTTATGTTCCTCAGGTAAAAATATTTTCACCGAGCAGAAGAATAAATCTAAGAAGCACGGTTTGTGTTCTGCCCAGAGATCAGGAAATGATTATTTTTATCGACTAAGAAATTTTAACTTCACTTTATTTTCCTGAAGCAGTTCACAGCGATGAACAGAAATACAACATGGTTGAAAATATTACCAATCAAGAAAAAAGGTTGAAACTTTTTCCTAGAGATTAATTACCCTAACACCAAACTGATATTTTCGCACTCGACGCGCGTTTCGCTGAAAAGGTTAGCATCTTCAAGAGAAGAAAATTGATACTAAATCTAGAGCTAGGGGTTATTTATATACCTAAAGTTTTCCGGTCCGATATGGACTTCGTTTGTTACTGTTAATTATTCTGATTAATTTCTCGGTAATGAACTGACTACCTGCAAGTTCCGTCGTCTGTTAGTATTGATTTCTGATTAGTTTCTCAACAATAAATTGAAAAGCGGGCTGAAGGGGATAGGTCCCTTGTCACCATTCATGCTGTTTTTACATTTTGCTATTTCGAGACTCTCACATGCATCGAGTAGTCTTGTGTCATGCACATGCTTGATCAGTTTCAGATTGCTTTCACCAATTTTGTGGTCATTGTGTAGAGCGTGTTGGGCGACACTGGATTTTTCTACCTTTCCGTATTTTATATGTGCAAAATGCTCTTTGAAACGGGTTTCAATAGCTCGTCGGCTCTGACCGATATACTTGTTGTTGCAATCTTGACAACTGATCTCGTAAGTCGGGAATTTACGAGATCATTTCGCACATATAAAATACGGAAGGGTAGAAAAATCCAGTGTCGCCCAACACGCTCTACACAATGACCACAAAATTGGTGAAAGCAATCTGAAACTGATCAAGCATGTGCATGACACAAGACTACTTGATGCATGTGAGAGTCTCGAAATAGCAAAATGTAAAATCAGCATGAATGGTGACAAGGGACCTATTCCCTTCAGCCCGCTTTTTAATTTATTGTTGAGAAACTAATCAGAAATCAATACTAACAGACGACGGAACTTGCAGGTAGTCAGTTCATTACCGAGAAATTAATTAGAATAATCAACAGTAACGAACGAAGTCCATATCGGAGCGGAAAACTTTAGGTATATAAATAACTAACCCCAGCTCTAGATTTAGTATCAATTTTCTTCTCGAAACGCGCGTCGAGTGCGAAAATATCAGTTTGGTGTTAAGGTAATTGATCTCTAGGAAAAAGTTTCAACTTGTACACCAAAGGTTCCAAAAACTCATCGTTTATTTAAGAAAAAAGGTGTTATATGTGAAACGATTGAAAGATAGTTTGAAAAGTGTGTGAATTCAAAGGCTTTTTATATATTCATCATTCCCCTATACATAGACAGAGTCCGAAATATGATTTTTTCAATATGTACCGTGTAATAACCTTAGGCGTTGTTTTCCTTTGCTCTCAATGTTTCGCCTGAAATCATAGGAATTCTTTTTTCAATTGGAATATGTGATACTTATTTCAACTGTGTAACCGTCCTTTTTTTTACTAACCTAAGCAATTAAATCAGTTTTCTACCCGAATATAATGAAAAATCTAAAATAGAGGTGAAATATAATTCTATTCTGATTTAATTTTATTTCATTTGGATCACACAATTGAATAGTGCCCATTTATTCTCAAAAATAGGTGCTCATCGGGAAACAGATGAGCCAAAACGGGGCAGACATTATATATGATCAAGCATCATGTGTGTCTGAGCACATATTCGATGTTTATTTTTTTTATTGCATGAAGAACTAGCGAAGGGTCTCTAGTAATGTTTGATCAGGAGGGGTACGTACGTATAAAAAGTGTCATGATGCAGAAACAGATGCGGCTTGAAATTTATGTGTTTACGTGAATAAAATGCATAGGCACTTCAAAATATCCTAATCCCATTTATACCAACTAGGATACGAAGGATTCTTCAAATTGGGGTGGGGTGATATGGAAAGATGCATGCAGACTTCAAATCGAGAAATATAGATACGTCTGGGGTGAAATCAAAATGTTTATTCTACGAATTATCGAAACTCGAACCACATTTCAGTGGAATTGTGAGGGGTAAGACAAGTAACAGGGACATATACGTTAACAAGTAAAAAAAGTATGTTGAAGTTTATATATATTTGAAGAAAACATAGAATGTGTAAGAAGGAGAACAAAGTGCTTTGGGCAGATCTCATTGAAAAGAACAGCTCGCCCAACACCACACTGATATCACTTTTTCACATAATGACACAATACAAACCGGGTGACACAAACTTACGGTACACCCTATATTTTTCTTCATTTCTTCAGGTATTTTCACGAAACTCGGAATATTGAATATGCTCACGAAGACGTAATTTTAAGAGCAAGGTTGATTTTTCAAACTTGATGAATTATTTTTTGTTATTTTTCTTCTCCGAATCGAAAACTAGAAATTAAAACTTCTCTGAAAGGAGTAAAATCAAAAAAAAATCACTGACACTCTCTGTTGATAGATACGTGTATATCATCAAAAGACGTTTAATTCATTCACAAAAAAATTCCATCTAAATCAGCTACAAAACCTAAGTTCATAATTATCAAAACAGCATTTAAGAAATTGTGCCAATGCTTATGTAAAAGTGATTTGAAGCCTTTTTGTTGAGCCAACTACTTCCATGATGTCTATATCCCGTTTACTTGAAAATGCACGAAAAAGTTTTCATCTCAGAAGGTTTAACTAGGTGCAGATATCTATTCGACTGTTGTTACTTAATGTCATCGATTATAGCATTTTATAGAGATATAACATTATTAGAGCTATAGTTAGTCAACCTTAAGGAAATTTCATTTAAAGAGATGGATACTACGTGTAGTGGCACTAGTGATTTCGTTTTCGAGTCAAATCTTTTCTGTCGTTTTTTTAAGGAAGTCGTAGCCTGAATCACATATTTCATTGATTACTTATAAAGAATCCCCAAAAATGGCAATCAATTCAGAAACAAAGTGGAATTTTTGGTCAATTTCGTAGATCATTTATTTTTTGAGGATTATTTTAATGCCTAGAGATAAAGTTAGTCAATGCCTATGTAAAAAAGGATTTGAAGCGTTGTTGTTAAGCCATCTACAATTACGATATTTCAGTTTACTTGGCAATGCACGACAAAGTTTTCTACTCTGAAAGAAATAATAGATGCAGAGTTCTGTCTGTCAATTTAACTGAAATGTTGAAAGAAAAATAATGAAGCATCGAAATAGAGTTGATGATAGAAATTTATGAAGGAAATGAAAGTTTGAGCATTAAACTAATCTTCAAAACATGAATGATCTACATTGACAAAAAATTCCACTTCTGTTTCTAAATTGATTGCCATCTTTTGGTATTATTTATAAGTAATCAAGAAAATATGTGATTCAGGCTACGACGTCCGTGAGAAAAATGAAAGATAACTTGGAAACGAAATCACTAGTGCCATCTACCCGTAGTATGCACCCCTTCGAATGATATTTCCATAAGGTTAACTAACTATATCCATTGTTTATAGAGATATAGTTAGTTAGTTAGAGATGGATACTACGGGTAGATGGCACAAGTGATTTCGTTTCCAAGTCAATTCTTTTCTTTAATTGTTCTTACGGACGTGTAGCTTGGCTCACATATTTTTTTAACTTATGCATAATGCCAAAAGATGGCAGATGGCACTCATTTCATAAAAATAATTGGAATTTTTCGTCAATGTCGTGTATATCATTCATGTTCTGAAGATTTTATTTTTGTGCCTTGAATCTAATTTCCGTCATAAACTTTTATCGTCAACTATATTTTGAAACTTCATTATCTTTCTTTGAACATCTCAGTCAAACTGACAGAACTCGGAACCCATTTAACCCTTCAGAGAAAGAAACTTCGTCGTGCATTGTCAAACGAAAGGACATATCGACATTATAGTGTAGATTTGTAGATGGTCTAACAAAAACACTTCAAATCGTTTTTACTCAGACATTGACAACTATAAATAATGCTGTGATTCGGCACTGTCTCTTATGCTACGTTCGAGTTGAAGCCCGATCGAGCGAGCAGGACATTCAGTGCATTAACGGCGGGCCTTCAATGCCATTGAAAACAATAGAACAGCACTCGCCCCGAGTTTCAAAAAAAAGCGATAAGGTTGAGTACGCGTCCACAGCATACGCTAACAATCAGCACGGACACTCCCTTGGGCGGGAAAAGTACGCGCATGTACTTCGCGACGCTATGTTGGCCATGTTGAAAAGCAGTGGACCTGTCAGATTGTCATTCCTTTATCGCTGCTTTCGTTCATCCTGCTTTAGCACTCTCAATTCGAGCTTCACTATTGGTGGAATTTGCCACTTGTCATTTTCCAGCCAATGGTAAAGCTGAAATCAGAAGCCCTGAAGCAACGCAACTATAAAACGAAAGCTGCAATTTGTATTTGTTGTGAAGTTCAACGCTGTTTGATCGAGTTTTATTTTGGTATCAAATTGTATTTTGCCACTTTCTCAAAGAAAAAGTATCCGGGAAGTGGGTACGGTTGCCGAAAAAATAGAATACGCAACAAGACCGAAAACAGTTCTTTGGACCAAAAAAAAACCAGTATTTTCCGGACTTGTTACGTAAATTACTATTCCGTAAAGTGATCCTCACATTTTGTGCCAGTCAAATTTAATTCTGAATAGATACTTAGCTATCACTTCTTATATTTTTTTAAAGATTAACAAATAGTATCGTATCAATATATCATTCATTATGGTGAACAAAATAGGAACAATCAAATGACGAACCTTATTTTATTAGTTGAAGTCATTTGAAAAGAAGTTCAATTTCATGAATTATAACAAGATATTTCCAGTAAGCCTCTGTTACAGATACCATGTGGCAAGTCTGGCCCTTAGTAATCCGCTTTTCAAGATGGCGTCTTTATACTTTTTGATATCAAAGGCGGCATCCTAGAGTATGCCTAGTGTCCGTGCTGAATTGTCAGGTATGCTGTGGCGCGTCCGGGTCGTTTTGGGCGTCAACTCGAACGCAGCTTTCATAAACAATGGATAACTGTCAAATTTTGTTCAACGGCTTTAAGCGCTGCTAGGTTTTAGACGCAGCCACTGTCAACGATATACGCTGGTGACATCTTGTTCTTAAAATGGAGCAATCAAATTACCCACCCTGCACCAGTGTTCAATAACATCTGATATGGGATGGCAGCACAAGCACTGGTGGAAAGTAACTTTCTTCAGATTAAATACACAAAATATCGTGAGGAAAAATACTGTTGATGATAGTAACAAAAGGGTTTCTTCATTTCACAATACAATATCAATAAATTCATCACAAATACTGTCACTAGCAAAATAAACTTGCATACAATAAATCATTCATCTACATCATATATTTTTGCAGCTTTATAATTTCTTCTTTGAATTTCTGGATTCACATTGATTTTCAATCAACATCCTCAGGCCTAACAGGATGTGTCAAGGGCACTACGGACTTCTGATTTACATCCCGAGAACAAGCTTTCCTCATATCTAGAAAAAAAAACCTTTGTGTATGTAGGCAAATGGTAAAAAGCAAATAACATCGAACATCATAACAAAACTGAAAAAGAACCCAAAATCCTAAAGCATTGAAGAATAATTGGAGTTTAAGCATATAAAAACTTGATAAAGTTATAAAAAAAACGTGGTATGAATGCTAGCTTCAATTTCAAAACTATTTGTTACATTTTCCAAGGTTCAGTTACTTTTACACATTCAGAAATTCAAATTTATACCATATGCATCTTCATCAGGATCTCCAGAGTAATACTCTAGGACAGTTCGATAAACAATATATCCCAAGTTTCTGTACATGGTTATTGCAACTTTATTGCTGACTCTCACAAATAAATCCACAAAGTATGCCCTCTTCCTGAAAAAAAATGTTCCATGGTCGATATCTCAGTCAAAATCAGGGAGGAAAATTCGATGACCTCAGAGCTAACGAAATAACTTGCAGTATCAAATACTAACTTACTTCTCAGAAACATCTTCCAAAAAATTCATCAATGTCGCGGCAAGTCCCAATCTTCGAAAATCTGGAGATACAGTTAGAGCTGTAACATGGCCATGCCAGTTCTCCCCAATTCCTTCAGCTTTGCCCATGACTGAAATTGAGTAGGTTTGTATCATCACAGTATATTCTATCCACATCTTACTGCAGCTTGTCCATTTCATCTTGGCATGGAAATGAAGATGTATTGCACAGTGAGGCATGCAGCCATTTGAAATCTACTGTCAATTGAGTGTGCAACTGGATGAGGAACCAATAACCGTGACAAGTTGGATTGGATTAGCTGTAGTGATTCTGTTATTTTTAATCATAAGTATCCTCAAGTTCACCCTACACATTTGTGTTCTAGTAAAACAAACTTACTATATCCCATAATCTCACCGCTTGGAGATTCTGTAACTTGAAAATATTCAGGCCAATGAGCTAAATACTGCATATAAAATGACAAGCCATAGGTCTCAGTCAGAGGATCCAAGTTCCTTGAAAAAATATTGGTTGCATTTCGAAAATATCAGCTTTCATTTACTTACACGTTGTTGAATTTATACATATCGTTACACGTAAAAGGCCTTAAAGTCGTCATATTTACTATAGGAAATCGAAACCAGATTGAAAGTTTCAAGTTTCAAGCAAGATTCGAGTTATTTCAATTCGATAACCTGAAATATTAGTTTAATTTTTCAGACTTCTCTCCTTCTTCACTTCACATCGTGCGAGAGTCGTGATTGTCAGATTGTCGTGAACACAGAACAACGCCAACAACGGTGCACAGTGCACACTTGCACACTAGAGAAGAACACAGAACCATAGACTATGAGTCATTGGTTGCGTCTAACAGCTTACAGTATTTAAAGCCGCTTCACAAAATTTGATCGTTTAAATATTTTGAGACAATTGTTAAGCCTAGTATCGACAGTGCGAGGCAGCTCGCTGCGAATGCCTCGTGGCGAATGCTCGGCTTTGCCTCGGACTGTGGATACCGGGGTTGCTCGCCTCACATTGCGCGACGCGAACGCCTCATAGCGAGCAACCCCGGTATCCACAGTCCGGGGCAAAGGCAAAGCCGACATTCGCCACGAGGCATTCCCAGCGAGCTGCCTCGCACTGTCGATACTAGGCTTTAGGCTACTGATTCGCTTCTATATATAGTAACTAAGTATTCTGTGGTTTAGGCGAGTTCTGAAATTCTATAGTAATTCCATCACTGATGCCTTGACGTCATCAGACAGGTGGATACTGATGGATAAGATTTATGCATGATGAAAGAACGCTTTCTAATGTTACAACAATTACACATAGCTGACAACTGACAACATAACCAAAAAATGGTAGAATTTTTGAGTTCGTCTATCGAAACCCATTCAGACACATTTGAATTTAATCATCCTGATGGTACATTTTCACGAATATTTTAGGTTGGCAACTTAAAACGAAGTCCTCTAATCCATCGAATAATAAAAACTAATTTGGTGGATTTGAAAGCTCAACTTATGTAAATGGTGATCCAACATATCAAAAATGTCTTCTATTCTTTTTTGCAATATCAATTAGAAAAAAATTCTAAAGCTCCAGACAATGAATTCTACGTTTGCTAATGGAAACAAAACAAATCAAAGAGCTCTTCTCTAGTCGAGTACTTGACCAACTTAAAAATATGCAAGAACGTTTGCCTTGAGCCTCTTTTTGGCTCGACGTTACAGTCTACGTATGCCCTCTGCGTAACGTACATTGCGCTTACGCTATGTCTTGGATTATAACTTATAACCCTAATTGCAGCTTTCTTTTTGAGAGTTATAAGCCCGGGGGCTGCTAATTTTAGCTCAACCATTGGTTGAAAAATGACAAGTATCAAATTTCACCAATAGTGAAGCTAGAATTGAGCGTCCTGGCGCTTGATACTCTCAAGAAGAAAGCGCCAAATGTCTCAACTCGAACGCAGCTTAGCTTAGGCCGTGGTTGGTGTGTATCAGTCACTACTGTCACTAGTCATTAATTATGTCAGCAGGAAGTGAGTCAAATGTCATTCGTTTGTCCTTGAATTATTTTTCAGTTTTTGGAAGTATGTGGTGGATTTTGGGATATAGGTAATGATTTGTCGTACGGAATGAAATACTTTAATCGAAAACTAGATTAATCATAGTTTGCAAGCCCATTTGGTAATATACTTTTCATAAGATGATTGACGTTAGCCCTGGAAACTGTCTACAAGGCGAGGTAAGATCCCTCTGAATTTTATTACAAAACTCGTTTCTAATTGATGATTGATTACTCTTTCCAGAAAAATGTTGGAACCGATATGAATCCAGTGTTCAGTTCAAGATCCCCATACTCCTCCCATAAATCCCATCACTTCTTCCTCTGTGGAACAATGCAAGAAATCATACCTGGAGTATACCTTGGACCGTTTACATCAGCTAATAGACACTGCCTATTAGAGAATGGCATTAACTACATTGTCTGTGTTCGTCAGCAATTTGAAGCACATTTCATCAAGCCTCAGGTAGCTGATCCTGCTTTTGCCTATTTAACACTAGATATTGCGGACAATGTCACCGAAAACATCATCAGGTTCTTCCCTAAGGTACGCCAATTCATTGACCAGGCTTTGTCAAATAATTGCAAGGTGCTGGTTCATGGCAATAGTGGAAATTCCAGGAGTGCAACTTTGGTATTGGCATATATCATGGAGAAATATGGTTTAACCTGTGGGTAAGTGATAAAGATTCTATTGAATATTCTGTACCCCCTCTGCATTCTTCTTTGTTGGATGCTTTTCTGGAGTTGAATCCCCTTTCAAACTAGACAAATAAAAATCTTAATAAGTATAAGTATGTCTTATACTTATCTTTAGCAATTTCTTCGACAATGTTAAGGACTATAAAAGCACATGGACAAGTAGAATAGGTTATAAACAATTTTTTCACAAATAATAGAATGTTTAATTGCACTTTTGATAGCAGTTATGAGATGACTCAAGTGAAAAAGAAATTTTTAACATTGGAAAAATATATGGGCAAAGGTGTAGAATACGTCAAAACGTCAATTTTTGAAATTTTTCTTGGAAACCGCCAAAAACGGCCTAGAATCGAAAAATACATAGAAATTTTAGCGCGGAAGCAATGAAAAACGTTTTTTTTGTGTGAAACACTGGAGTGATAACCAAAAAACTAGTAATTTCTGAATTGAAAGAAATCTAATTGTTTTGTTGCTTTAGTCACAAAATTTTGAACGAAATACAAGTACTCACACTTTTTTTGATTGAACACATTAGAATTGAGCATATGTTATTTCCAAATATCCATTGAAAATATCAAAATGTTTACTTAGAAAAATTCACCATTGACACTGACAACAGTGACTGTCATACTGATAACATTTTACCGATAACGCACGTGATGTAAAGCAAAGTTGCCAAACTGTAAATTAGGACAATGTTATATTCGAATTGCCATCAAAACCTAACTAACCTAGCATCATGTGAATAACGTCCATTTATTAAGATAAATCATAATCAAAGCTAACCAACCCGAAACCAACCTACTTGAATAAAGTATTATCAAAATAAATCAAAATCAAACCTAACTAACCTAGCATCATTTGTATAACGTCTGATTATTGGGATAAATTAAAGTCAAACCTATCTAACCTACCATCACTTGAAGAACGTCTGATTATTGAGAAATATTAAAAAATGGGACCAAATGCAATTACTTATGGTGCAAATAAAAAATTTTCAATAGTAAATATTTTACGATTTTTTTTTGAGAATTGAATATTATATCATATTGAAAAACCAACACCTACAAAATTTTTCAAAAATCTAGGTGGTGTATCATAATATTCATCTATAACAGTTGTCGATTATTTTCAACAACCAATATAATTTCATCATCTCATATATTATATAAGTACTTATATGAAAATGTAGTGAAATTATATATTATTGAACAACATACAACGGATTACGATCCAAAATGTGCAATCATGTGAAAGAATAAGTCAAACCTAACTCAACACTGAACCTATACTTAACAAAATGTCTCGCAAAATGTTATCAAACTACTTCCACAAAATCAATAATAGTCGCTTCCATCTTCTTTCATCAAGTCTCGATCTTCAATCGCATCAGCCGAATGCAAAGAAACATTTTCATTAAAAAATTCATCTTCATAAAAAAACTTACCATGAATGAAAACGCTTGTGGTCCGAGAGATTTTGTAGTGCAGAAAAGGAAGGCAGAATATGTCCATTTTCGACTTTTATAAGATCATAACATGCAATTGTATACCATTCGAATATAAAATAGAACATTTTGGAATTTTGGCAACATCGTACCAGTTATCTCTGCAGCTGTCAAATGACTGAAATTTCATGAATGGTGGATCAGGTTGATGTCAACTTTTGTGACTTGTAGTAATTGAATTCCAGCAATGAATGCAAACTGTATGAGCTGTAATATGTACAAAAACATAATATTTATAAGAAGGTAAAAGTCTGTTATCCGGTCACCCGAGCTTTTTAAAAAAAAAAAATTTTTCAACTTGCTTATTTTGAGCCGCTGAACACGAATCAGAAGTCAAAACGTGGCGCTCGCCCTTTGTTTCGGAGATACGGCCCCCCAAAGACAAGAAATCGGGGTTTTACGTCTATGTTTGTTTCTCAGCCAATTCCGTTCGAAATTCCTCCTTTCTATCAGCACAATATACACATTCTATATATCCTTCTTCATCAATTTCCAAAAGAATTATAAGCATTTTTTCATTTTCCACTACAAAACTCTAAAAGGTAAATCGTCAAAAGAATTCGAGGTTAGCAAATAAATAGAACAAATAGCTAGTTTTTTTTAAATTTATTTTTTCATGGAAATTCTTTCCCTGAAGTTTGTCACACTCATTCACTAACACCTTGTATAAGGTTGTTTTTACTTCATTCGTTAAAGCATAAGCAATATTCTTTCCTGAATTGAACACAGACTTGCACAATTTTCTCGACTTTAAAAAAAAGATCTTCAACAAACACAAGTGAAATGACCTGAAGATGGGGCAACAAAAGGAAGAAGCTATTTATTTCAATTTCAAAAGTTTTTGAACTGATCTTCGAATATTTCACAGAAATAACACCAAATTATTGTGATGTGCGTTCTATTGTTTTGCTAACCTCGAATTCTTTTGACGATTTACCTTTTAGAGTTTTGTAATGGAAAATGGAAAAATGCTTATAATTCTTTTGGAAATTGATGAAGAAGGATATATAGAATGGGTATATTGTGCTGATAGAAAGAAGGATGAATTTCCAGCGGAATTGGCTGAATAAACAAACATAAATGTCAACCCTGAAAACCCGGTTTCCCTGGGCCCTAACTCCGAAACGAAGGGCGAGCGCCACGTTTTGACTTCAGATTCGTGTTCAGCGGCTCAAATTACGTAAGTTGAAAAAAATTTTTTTAAAAAAGAATGGAATATGTACTTAGATATAATTTCATGAATGTAGTGGTAAGTACAATGATGATATAACAGTAAATCTAAGGTTTTTTTCGTACCCTCCGCACATTAATTTTCATTGAAATGAGGTTTTCCTATGGTTTTCGCACCAAAATTTCATGTTTTCCATTCATTTCAAGGTACCCCGAATTTCCCTTGCGATTTTCATCAGAATCTGAGATTTGACGTGTTCTACACCTTTACCAATACGTTTTTCTACAAGAAATAAATAACTGTACAATAGGAATTAAATGACTGTAGTGATTTACTAATTAAATAATTGCTGTATCACAATTCTCTGCATATATCTTGAAAACTTTTCATTCCTTTTAATGGAAGTTTTTTTTTCAAATCAGTTTTTTATTTTTATTTATTTATTGACAAATCAAACCTTCCGAACAGAACAAGTTCTGGTATAAGGAAGATAATACATTGTATATAATTAAGTTCAAATATTTCAAAATAAACGAAAAGTAACAACTACAACAACTTAACATGTTTATTGATTGATGAACATCATTATGATATCAATTCTAGTTTAAGTTTTTTCAAGAAAACATTTATGGATTTTGAATTTTTAATATCGTCTGGATGATTATTGTAAGTTTCTATACAACTAGATATAGGATTGTTTTTGCCTTTATTCGAATGAATGTTAATTAAGTGGAAATTATTGCCATTTCTGATATTATAATTATGTAATTTTGATTTTTTTTTGAAATGACTAAGTATTACCATTTTGTAAATTGTTGTTTATGTAATTAATGAATTGTTCACAGTAAATATTCTCTGATAATTGATTTTTGTCTAAAGTAATTTATACAAATATTTCAGTGAGGCATTACATTATGTCAAAGAGAAACGTGCCTCAATAGACCCCAATGAGGGGTTCCGTGCCCAGCTGATTGAATACGAACCTATATACAAGGCTCGCCAATCTATGGCCAACGGAGGATCATCAACCGACAGCCGACAGAAGCGAAAATGTGAACAGCTCACAGAAACCGTTGATTACAATCTTATCCAGAGGCCTCCAAGTCCAGACTTGGACAACAACAACGAAGTAAATATGTATTCTTGTGAAGAACTCTCGGATCACCTGTTTAGGTTGTTGAACAGAAGCTAAAAGGTGCTTATATTCAATTGATTTTCTCTCCAAGACATTTCAGTTCTGTTGTATTCCATCTTGAAACTCATTCAACCCAGGTCAATAAGAAAAATTAATTTTGTTCTGTTACATTGTAAAATTTTATGTAACATATTTTTTTTATTCAATATGAGCCAGTTAAAAGTTTTTTGTCAATAGTGTAAATATTATTGCTAGGTTATATAAAGATGGCAGTGTCAGAATAACCTGTTTTGGATTACTTATTGCCTGAAGAGCATAATGACATTAATTTTCATAGGGGCCGTTCATAAAATACGTCACACTAAAATCAGCTTTTTTTGACCCCCTCCCCCCCTATTGTCACGCTGTGTCACACTTTTTGTGACCCCCCTAGAAATATTTCGTCACAAAAACTAAGACCCCCCTTGCTGAGTATGATAAATTCTAAATGATAGTACACAAATTCTGAAAATTAAAAATATTTATATATATATATATATATATATATATATATATATATATATATATATTTATTTATTTATTTATTTATTGGCCGATACATATCGTTTTTCAGCATCTGACTACTAGGTGGCGATGTTCATATATAATAGAAAACACCCTAGAGGGCGGAATTTTTTTTGTTTTACAAATTTAAATAATTTATATGTTGGTTGGCCTTTGGTTTCAAGATATTTATAAACAATTTCAATATGGATGGCCACAAATAAGATACATATTTTACATTATCAGAAGATTTAATGCTCAATAACACAACAAAACAGTAAAAAATCGCTTTATTTTGTTTCATTTGTATACTGAAATACAGTGTACTGTAACAAGATTAATTCACATTCTCAATTGAAAATTCATTCGGAAAGATGGAGTCACTATAGATTTGATTAAAAAATCTGTCGAGTTTAGGAATTCGTTATTCGCATTCTACCATAATCCACTGAAGATTTCTTTCATACCAAAATTTTTCAATTTTCGTCAGAAATCTACCTAAAAAAGTAGATTTCTACCAAAAGTGGTCACGCTGGCTTCTAGCGCTCATGTCAAAAAATAATAAACGGCGAACGTCACGTTGCCGTATACCCCCCGTCCCCCCTTGTCACACTCAGCCAGACCCCCCCCCCCTTGTACGCGAACGTATTTTATGAACGGCCCCATATAATGATGGATCTATGCAGCATTTTCGAGTCGTAAAGTCCTAAATGTCCCTTGAAATATCAGTAAAAGTGAGTGCATTCTGGGTTAGTTGATAAAAAAATTAATTATTACTGCACATAGTGAATTACCATTCGAAACTGCTGAATAAATCTCTTCCTACAGTATTGTAAAAAAGTGGCCCTTCAACACTTAATAATTTGACGTTATTTCTGTGAAATATTCGAAGATCAGTTCAAAAATGTTTGAAATTGAAACAAATAGCCTCTTCCTCTTGTTGCCCCGTCTCCAGGTCATTTCACTTGTGTTTGTTGAAGATCTCTTTTTTAAAGTCGAGAAAATTGTGCAAGTCTGTGTTCAATTCAGGAAAGAATATTGCTTATACTTCAAAGTATGAAGTAAAAACAACCTTATACAAGGTGTTAGTGAATAAGTGACAAACTTCAGGGAATGAATTTACATGAAAAAAAAATTTAAAAAAAAAATAGCTATGTGTGTATTGCTCTGGAACTGTTCAGGATATGAAACTCTTCCTAGAGAACAATTACCCTAATACCAGGTTTCGTAATAATCAAGATAATTTTATTTTTTGATAATTAGTACTTAGATAATTATCCATACTGAGAGACAACTTATTTTCTTTATATTTTTACTTACAAATAATTTTTTCAGTTCAAATATGTTGTGTATAAAAATAAGAAAGGCATTTATATCAACTTTTCAATTATTTGAAACTTTAAAAATAAAAATAAATGAATAAAACTAGATATGAAATAAAAAAATAAATGAATTCAGAATTTCTTTTTCATAGTAGTATAAAATTAAAATAATAATGTATAAAACAAAATAATATTCCAAACTTCTTGCACAAAAAAACATTAAATAATAGTATCACATTCTAACCATGTTAAGGAAATTATTTATTATTTTAAAATCAGTCTTCATATTAAGTCTTTGTTAAATTACTTAATGGTATGTTGTCTTCTTCATCCGAATCATTTTATGTAGTATGTATGTATTTGTGTTCGGTGAGTTCGGTCAGATACGAGGGTGCGTTCCGAACTTACGCTCAAGTGCACTGGAGTGCGAAAGGGCAGTCCAGTAGAAAACGCTAATGATACAAAGTACAACTAGAGTTAATGTGGGTTTTCATAATTATCAAGATAATTATCAATGATAATTATCTCTGAAGATGCTAACCTTGTTAGCGAAACGCGCGTCGAGTGCAAAATATCAGTTTGGTGTTAGGGTAATTGATCTCTAGGAAAAATTTCAACTTTTACACCAAAGGTTCCAAAACTCATCGTTAATTTGTTCAGGATATGCAAGTGAAACTTGGTGGGTGTTAAGAGGTAGTTTTTGCGCAATTAATGACATGCAATTGAGAATTGTATGATCATCAGTGGCACGCTTACAGGTGGACGTACTTAACGTTTTTGAAGAAAAAATTGTACGCCGCTGAATTATTTCAAATTAAAAAAATTATTTCCGACTTATTCGTTCAGTTTGTGACAAACAATCTCTCTTGCTTTTTTTTGGTATGGAGCCCCGTTTTTATGGAAAAAAAATTACATCTCAACCGATAGTAATTAATTTATTCCGCTTGAAGAGCTGTTGTATAGCGAAACACGTGTCGCGGTTTTGTGGAACCCATTGCTAGGGGGGATCTGTGATATTTTTTGTTGAATATGTATTTTTGTCAAGTATCGGCCAGTAGGTAACTAGCGTCTCTAATAGATGATGTATTGAATATATAACAATTACACGTTCAGATGTTTCAATTCTTGTATAAAAACGGCTTCCCATACGAAAAAAAAAAAGAGTGATTGTTTGTCACAAATTGAACGAGCAAGTCAAAATGATTTTTAGTTTTTACCCAATTTCAACTTGACATAGATTGTAATAAAAAATGTGGCCTACTATCACTGGACCTTCGAAAAGCATTTGATACTGTAGATCACAAAATTTTACTGAATATACTTCATAAATAGGAATAAGAGGAACCACTTACAGTTGTTTTCGAAATTATCTTTATAATAGGAAACAGTTTGTTTGGATTGGAGACAAAAATAGTTCACTAGAAACAGTTGTATGCGGTGTTCCTCAGGGATCTGTTCTAGGTCCATTGCTTTTCCTCATATATATAAATTCCCTGTCTAATTTAAAGTTGAATGGTGAAATCAAAATGTTTGCTGATGATACTACAATAGTATACACCGGGAACAATTTCCTAGAAATCAAAACTTTTGTGCTCAATGACCTCCATGAAATATCATCATGGTTGATGAATCATAAGTTAACATTGAATATCGAAACATCCTATCAGATTCCATAATGAAAATATAATGTATTCTCCTGTAGTGAAATTTTTAGGAATTTTAATTGATGAACATTCAGTTTGGAACAAACGTATTGAGTTATTAAGAAAACAAATTTCTCCAATTATTGGTATAATTTTCAAAATTCGAAATATGTTACCGTTATTATGTCTGAAATCAATTTATTATTCTTTAGTATATTCCAAAATTCAATACTTGATTTCGATTTGGGGGGCAGCTCCAAAAACCGTAATGAAACCATTGAAAACATTACAGAATAAAATTATAAAGTGTATTTACAAACTTGATCGAAAAGAACCTACAGCTAATTTATACAAACAAAGAAAACTTTTAGACATTCCTTTATTATACACGTTTAAAATTTGCACATTTATTCACCTGGTCGAAAATAAATTCAAGCATTCAAATTTGGTGTTCAAAATGAATAGTGATCAACACAATCACTCAACAAGGTTTTCAGAAAATTTGGCATTGATGAAAATTAAAACAAATATAGGACAGCCATCTGTTTACCACAACGGAATAAAACTATACATTGGTCTACTGAATTCATTGAAGAAATATGAGAAATTTCGTTTCAAAAATAATTTAAAAAACATTTGATATCATAATTTTTTTTATTGTCATATAACGATCTGATTCAACTACTCATTTTTTTTGTATTCTATTCTACTTTTATTGTATGACATCAGTTTAATTTTCCCTACATGTATATGCTTCTTGGGAAATACATCGTTTTTATTATTAATAACTCAGTGGCGTACCATTTTTTAAAACATCGAGTTCATTACCCGTATGCGCGCCACTCCCCGCCTGATGTTTTTCTCACTTACTCACTAACACCCTGTATATAATTTTAGAAACATGATGATGTTGCCTCTTACAATGAATGTATTTGATGTATACGCAACTTGTTATGAACTTCACTCCAGCAACAATGGACCAAGTTGTAAATTGATATTTTTAGGCTAAGATTCAAACAGAAGGTCTATTCTCTTCGATAGTTTATTTTTTCAATATATATTTGATATATAAAATTGAGTGATTTCCTTGTTGATCCTGAAAAACCCAATAAATTCAATATTCCCGGTAGAAGTTCTTTGTTGACGTTAAATGTGATATGTGAACTTGAATTACCGCCTGTCTTTTTTCAATTAACGATTTGACTTCATTCACAATGGAAAAGTAAGATCATGAATATGATATATGAAATGCGTAGAAGGAACCACATTCTGAATATCCACAAAGAACTTGCATTTTTGTTATTTGAATGAGTAATGTGTTAGATTAATAATTAATCAAAAACTCTTATCCTGAAAAACTTCTTAATAAAATAATTTTCGATACTGGCAGTAATACAGATTCTGATATAATCAACAAAAATGTATGTAATGACAATTCACCTATCACTTTTTCTTATAAATCTATACTTAATCTTGGAAATTCAACTTCAAGTATCATAAAACTTTTCCAAAATGAACAAAATATTAAAAGATGCCAAAAAAATATCAAAACTATAAAGAACTTGAATACTAAATTGAAAGATAAAACTGTCACTACAAAAAAGTCAAATGTAATTTATAACATTCCTTGTAGCAATTGTGACCTAAATTATATTGGAACAACGTCTAGAATTCTTAATGATGGAATAAGATCTCATAAAAGTGATATAAAACTCAATAAGAAATCATGTGCATTAGCACAACACTCTATAAAAACAGGACATTTTTGAAATGGTCGAAATAAATAAATCTTCAAATTGTATGAATAAAAGAAATGACATTGATAACCTCTGCAACATGTACAGTAACTTACTGGAACTACATCAAAAACGTAATAATTAAAATCTCGATCGATACATCTCTCTGTAGAATTAATGATCGAATCATCATAGACGTGAAAAATGACATATACAGTGTCACATATAAAGTTCGCGACATATGGAAGTTTTTTTTATTAATAGATATAATGAAAATTTGGCTTGGCAGTTAGTTTGTGCTTGAAAAATTAGTAAAAAACAGCCTCTTTCCTTTTGTCATGTGATATTCTAAACCTGTCAAATTTGACATTTTTTTCGAAAATCCTCAAAAAATCAGTTTTTTTTTGGAAATTTCGAAAAATGCCAAAGAGAAAAAGTGCTCAGTTTCCAATTTTATACCTTTGCTCGAAATTTGGACTCTTTACTGTCACTTCGACTTTTTTCCAATTTTTTTAATTTTTCGAATCTTTCGCTCTATCGATTCGAACGAAACATGATTCGAATTTCATAATTTTGATGAATACGAAACTTCAATGTCATATCTTGCCCAGAAAATACCCGCATTGGCCTGTTACCAGAAAAAGAAATGAATACACCTCCAGAAATTCGTCTTTGTTGTTGCAAAGTTCATCTAGTTTTTTCATTTCATTGTTAAACTGATTCGGTTTTTCAATGTATGGACGTTAATATGTCAGTAATCGAAAAAACGTATTTCTCTTCTCCTACCTGACTGAGGGGGACAAGCGCGCTAGCAAAGAGTAGGGGTAGAACATATTATCTTTGGCGCTAGCGCGCTCCCAGACCTGTTTTTATGAACGAGTTCGTTCCTTACATTCACGGTTAGATTATTGAAAAAAGTAATTTTTCAAGAAAACAATCCTGTGTAATTAAAATGAGAACACTTCCTCTAATGCTCATCAAGTAATAAAGTTTATCTTTCACAACAGCCAAATCTATACTGTCGAGTGCTTATGACAGATCAAACATTGAGACGACAAATTTATTCTGAATTCTGATCAAGTTCAGAAGGAGATGATTTGTAGCTGTTTCCACCGATTTGTTCTTGCGAAAACCGTGTTGGGAAGAAGAAATCCGATACTTTTCTGAGAAGTAAATTAATCGGTAATAGGTATATCATAAAAGCTCTTTCGAGTATTTTTGAGACAATAAGGAAATGTTATATGTACCTAGTTATCCATTATGAAAGGATTGCCTTTTTTAAACAATGATGAGAATACATTAGCAACTTTCATTAAATTCGTAAACTTTCCTTACGGCAGTGAGAAATTGATTGTTGATATGTGTAAGGAGAGATTAAACAAGTTCACAAATAGTTTCGAAAAGAACTGGAGAAATTTCATCTGTACCTACTAGAACTAGTTTTGTTTTTCATAGAGACAATTATTTTGATAATATCATTTTCGGATGATTATGGTACAAATACACTATTAATTTGTCTGATTACATAGGTAATCGTTTTCAGCAGCGCCAGCTTTCGCGAAAATTTTAGCAAAAGAAGTACCTAGGTAGGAAGGCATCTGCTATCAACATTTTATCAGTAATTACCGAGAGTTTCGACCTCTGAGTCAAGTTCGGAGGTCGAAACTCTAGACATCACCTAGAAGATGGCAAATGAGACTTTGCCGAAACGTTGTGACAATTATCCTTCAGAGGATCAAAACCACAGAACACGGAATGAAACCCGACAACACAATTCCATCATATATATGACTTAGTGCCTTCTGCTTGTAAGTCCACGAAATTTTATGGATAATGAAAAAAAGTATTGTATTTTGACAAAAATTTCATAATCTCCAGTCCCAAAAACTCCGTGGTACCAATTAGATTAGAATCCGACTGAATAACAAAACTCATCCGCCATCTTGAATTTTAGAATAACTGAAAACTCCACCTACTAAATCTACATACCAAGAGTAGAATCGGACAACACTATAAATTACAAGTCATTTGCATTAATTTTTAGATACTTTCAAGGTTAGACTATAAAAAACAAATAAGTTCCCAGATGACATGGATATGGATAATTACTTTTTATCACATTCACCAGTGAATAATAATTTTTTTTCACACTAAATGCCACTATATATTATAGTTTCTATTGAGAAAAAAAGCCAAAGACAAAAAAAACTGAATACACACAATCACATTTTATATATTATTTGGCTCACCCAATACAATACGAACTACTTCTCTTGTTCGACGTGGTCCTCCCTAGCGCCACCTATGAGAAAATAGCCACATCACGTATGGAGCGATTTTCGGCTAAATTTCACGTGTTTATGGCTGCCATGTTGAATGTTTCTAATAATCAGGGCTATTCACTAAGTAACGTGGTTATCGCAGTTGCTAACCGTCGTAGCAACTCTGATAATAACTTGCCATAATGACGGTGGTAAGCTGTTTTTCCTTAACAAGATATCTAAAGCAGTTGCCTGTGAACCACTACTCACAGCAACTGGTCATTATAGTAGCAACTTAACTTGAAAAGTGAATATCAATTTCGCGCTTAGCAACTGACCTTGAACATAACGACAATTTTTAGTCGCTATCCATAACAACTCTGCTTAGTGAATAGCCCTGAATGCTTGAACGAAATAAAGTTAAGTACAGAAAACTCATTTATTATGGACTTTTTGAAGCCTACATTTGGCAGGGTGATTCTTCATTAGGTGAATTAGGTGCTGAGAACTTTTGGTTCCATTCTGAAACAAAAACTTGAAAAAATTACAAATGTTTGAAAATCAATATTTTCTTTTGTAGAAATAATTCGAGCCTCAAATTTTGTCATCACCTATTCCAATCCTTTATCTTTCGGTATACCAAATCCCGTTTCAGCCAGTTGTCATTTAAACGAATAGTCTTTTCGTAAAGTTGATGCTGCTCTGAGCATTATTGTCAATCCCCCTCTTAAATGAGCATATAACCAACAGAATTAAACTATTTCTGGACCGATATCCATTCCCTCTTGTAGTATTTATTCTATTTGCAGCATCTCCTATGAAATCTAAAAGACAATTTGATGGAGATTGTATGTTTTCTTGATATCTAGCGTACCCCAAAAAACATATATTACGCTAGCAACATGCGCACAAGTTCCTAAAGCCCTAGCACCGGACTTACAAGTACAATAATACCCCGAAAGGGGGATAGCAAAATCTTCTGGATTCTGCTCACCTCTTCCAGTGAAAACAACGCATATCATGTGTCTAGTGGCATTCCTGAACCGAAAAAATATTCTGAATCTCAGAAAATTGGTCTCCCCAAGTTACTCATCAAAAAAATGTTGTCTACTTGTCCATCTCAACGGATTGTATCTTGGATATATGACGCAGCCAAGTGTAAATGATTTGTTACATATGTTATGGTTCTCGGTAGTGTAGAAGTTAGCACATTCGCGTTTCAAGCGGAAGACCGGGGTTCGATTCCCCGCCGTGCTGGGTAATCGCACGTTAAAAGGTAAGGCCTCGTTAATCCATTGCTCGCACAAGTTTCGACTTCTGAGGGTTGACGTTCGTTAGCTGGGTAACGCAAATGAACAATTTTAGAACAACTTTTAGTATAGTATTTTTCACAGTAAATGGTATTGGCTTATTAACTGCAATAAACTACCCGATTTAATCCCATTGTATGAAAAATCATCTGGTAAAAGATGCAAATGTGCTACAGGTCGAACGAATTTTGCATAATATAGGAGCAGATATACAAGTAATTTATTTAAATGTTACAATTCTATTCTATATTTAGTTCAGTGTCGCTATAGCTATCCTCATCTAAATTAATTATAATTAGCGCAATTTTACAGAAAGGTACGAGTTTTCAACATTTATAACATGACTAACAGAACTTTTCCAACTCTCGGTAGGAATGTCATTCATACAGTTCCTAATTAATTCTACCACACTACCACTTAAAGTCGGAGAAGTATTTTTTCCGCGCACGCTGCGCTGGATTCAAGTTGGTGCTACATAAGCTCTATGGGATTGAACACGCAGTAGTAGGGAGGTAGTCGTAACACTGTATGTCCCAATTCTTTTGCAATTGTATCACAAACATACTTTTTTTTTTAAAGAAAATGACTGCAGCTTTTGTAAAAGTTCTTTTTTTTGTATAATTTTCCTCAAAATATATGTCATTTGCAGCCATGAAGTTTTGAATTTCCAATTTCCTATTCTTTGAGCCAGGAATTTTTTGCAATTGTCGACTATGATAACTTGGCGTTGTCCATTACTATAACGCTGTTTGGTGGAATGTTGGGTAACAGACAATTTTTAAACCAATCTTCAAAAAGCTCTGCTGTCGTATCTTCGTGATAATCAACACAAGAGTCCTTAATATTTTTGGCAGAAAGCCACATAGCGTTTGGGATACAACCATTTTCTGATCCTGCGTGTAATATTGTGATTCTCTTCCCTTTATTCGATGGTGCTTTTGTTTTACACGTATCAGAGTAATCAGACCATCCTTTGGAAGGGGGTCCTGCGTGTCAAACCACGTCTCGTCGAGGTAGAGTATTGGCCGATTTTCAGACCGGTATTTTCTTATTGACGTTATATATTCAGAACGCCTGTTTATTAAACGTGTGGATTCCATTATTACTTGTCTCTTGTCAATTTCGCGATATTTAAAGCCCATTGCAGACAGAGCTCGCCAAAGAGTAGTGAGGCCACAGTTGATGTGAGTTTCGTTATTGATGAGCCGCTGTTTCAGACTTTGATTGTAGGGACACGCTGCTCATCGTACATAGTGTAGATTTTTCGCCTTATCAAATCTTTTTCCCAGTCGTCTAGACTTTTTGTGACACCGGAATCTTTACGCTTTTTTCTTGATTCCATGGAATTTTCAAGAATTCGTCTAATTGAAGTAAGAGGCACCTTCGTCAAATTACTGGTTACTTTTGCTGCAGCACCCGCGTTATATTCTTGCTGAAGTAAGGAACTAAACACATTTTTTATAATTATTTTTGCGTCACAATATTAGTGATTCTTCTTTAACGAACCACTGGAAGAAGCACTATTACTTTTTATCCACGGACGCCACATACTGCCTATTCTGTACGTTGGGGTATAAAATCTTTGCTATTGATGTCTGTAATAACAAATAAATGTTATGAAATTATTGCACGTCGTAACACAAGTGAACACATCGACCATTCCTAGTGCGTAGGTTTTGAACTTCAACTCGTGCCTGAATAATTATTGTTGATATCTCATCGGAATCGATTAACATTTGTGTGGCCGCATCCAAAGTACCAGGCATATTTATCAAATGATGGAATTTATTTATAATGGCTCCAGAAATCAAGTAATAATCACGTAACTTCGTAGCATGTTTTGCTGATACGGGTTGTCGGAAAAATTAGAAAATTGACTTTTAATGTCCATTTCTACCTTTGGCAATCCATCTAGTAGTGGTTATTAAACGAGCCTGATTGGCTTCAGTTGTCGTTAATTGTCTCTAATTCGATGGTAGAAATGGTGGCATATAGTTCAATGCAAGCCAAGTTCCTGGGGACTATTGATTGAATCTCTACAGCCTCTATCGACTAACACAATATCGCCTTCTTGAAACCATGTTATCATTCCATCTAAAGAATTTCGTGATTCAGAACACTCGCATCATTATTCATAGCATCTGCGAAGTACAGCCCATGATTGCTAAGATATATCCATCGGGGGCAACGTTGATCTCTGGTTTGGTCAAATGTTCATTTTGGTGGAAACAGTATGATTACCTCAATACTCTTTTCTATTTTATTGTAGGTACAATATCTATTTAAACTATTGCTTTTGGGAATGTCTGGTGTGGAATTGTACAGTTGATTCGTATAAGACGATACATGACTCTGTTTATATAAGGTTTATTCTAGCAACACACATTTGACCGTTTGGAAATTGGTCTGAAGCAGACAGAGGCATGCGCAAGATAAATATTGGAGAGCGAAATTCATTTTGCGCATGCCTCTGACCCATTTCGGATCGGTCGGATGTGTCGCTAGAACAAACCTAATATTTTCTCTTGTTATTAAATCGAATCCAATATTGTTTGGTACAAACTTTTGTAAAAAAATAATATCACATTAGAAATAATGAGGCATGCTGCTTGTCAGGAAAATATTTTCAAAAACTCATCTGAAACTCCATGTTTCATTTTGCTCAAAAATGCGTGAGCAAATGTTTTTTTTTTCGACATTTCTTCCCTTGCCACCTTATTCAACAATATCACAAAATACTAGTTCTAATCTCGAAAATTATTTTTCGAAATTGATGTGAAATCCTCAAATTCGTCTTCAGTGGAACAATTGACCTCATTTTTTGAAGAAAATGTTGATGATTGGAAACTATACATGGTTTATTGTCCAGCCTGAGTAAGTGAAATATCCTAAAACAAATTGGAACATTTTCATTGCCATTTTTTTTCGACTACCTTATAGATGTGTCATATCTTTTACGTTACGTTTCTCACCACCGTCATCAACTTCACTTTATCTCATGAGTGCCATAATGAATTTTAGCTTTTTCTGATTATCCTTTTTTTTACCTTTCCGATGACGTATTACAAGAAACCCTTGCGTGGGTGAATTTCCGAAATAACGGATTTTTTCTGCTGTAGTAGGCTTTGCCTTCTCAAATTTGCCACATGGCCATGTATTCCCGATTGATTTTGGTTAAAAATGAACTCCGTATAGTATATATCAACAATACCGTTGAATAAATTCTGATAGAACAAACTAATTTATTGTGCATATTTTGGTATAGTAAGTTTCACGATATATGGCATTGGCTAAACGATCAGAATGAAACAAATTAAACCCTCAAGTTGTAAAACCCGAGAATGCCCATCATAAATGTGAAAGGACTGGATGAAAGCAAGTAATTTCGTCTCTCGGAGAGTTATTATAGAGGATTACATTTGCAACTTTTACTTAATGATTTTCTACACAATGGGATTTAAACCAGGTAGTTTATTGCAGTGTGGTCTCGGTAGTGTAGTGGTTAGCATATCTGCCTGTGAAGCGGAAGGCCGGGGTTCGAATCCTCGCCGGGCCACCGTGCTGGGTAATCGCACGTTAAAAGGTAAGGCCTCGTTGATCCATTGCTCGCACAAGTTTCGACTTCTGAGGGTTGACGTTCGTCAGCTGGTTAACGAAAACGAACAATTTTAGAACAATTTAGTTGATAAGCCAATACCATTTAAGTGAATCATACTACTTACTTGTGCTTGTACAAACGGCAATATATCAGCGTAATTTCATTTTTTGCGTCTATTTACTATACTTTATTCTATAAATAGACTATTTATTATTGGTTGTATTTTGACTCCATTTTTTTTAAATCCGGTTTTATGAATTTTTCTTATAATTCAGTGTTATAACTCGGATGAGTATTTTGCGACAAGGATTAAAACAAATTAAGATTTTTTTGATATTATTTAATAACATTTGAAAGGCGTCAAATGAGCATAAATCAGCATATACAAAAACTGACATGCATGAAAGAATAATTAAAAGAATCTTCTCCAGGCCTCCCTTTTATGATTTGCTCAACTTCCAACTTCTACCATCTACTTCAGAAGTGTATGTATCGATGTAAACGAAAACTCTTGATCGTAGTTTGTTTATTATTTCTATCTGACAGATATCTTATTGTATTCAGTAACCGGTCCCAACATAATAATAGAACTCACTTACCTACATTAACAATTGCCACATTGATGAACACCATTAAGGGTCGGATTTACCAGAAGAAATATATGACGAAACAATGAATTTTTGCTTTCTTCTAAGAGATAAACGGCAAAAGACATAAAGCTGATTTTTTTGGTGGTTATTAACAGAAAGATGATACCACAGAATGCGTATGGGAATTTCTTCAAAATATATTATACTTTAATGAAATGATACCAAAAATATTACACTTCTACTTGATAAGTAATGATCAAAGTTTAAAATAGTAATTGCAAAACTTGATGCGCATATCGTAGATCAACATGTTAACAGATGAACTATTCGAGAAAAAATCGATTGTAACTCAGTTAAAGTCCGCAATTTGTAAGCACATTAATGTATACTTTGCGAAATTTTCAACTGTTCGGATGCTACCTGAGTCGAAATAATTCTAGCACCGCCATCATACAGTCCGGAGAAAAATGTCAGCTCCTCGCGTTTACATCGACAAATGAATTTTATGCGTAAATGCAATTTTATGAGTTTTTTTTATCTTTGCCGGCTAACTATGGTAGGAAGTAGGAATAATTTTATTTCATGTAGGCATTCGGTTGATTTGTCTTTCGTCTACAAGTGTGTTTGATTGTTGTGGAGTAGACATTTATTTGTATCATTTCACCATGGGCAGACGAAATATTTGCAGACAATAAGAGAAAAAATCGATCGGGAAAAAAATACCAGAGAATCTGGGCCAGATGGTGTGAACCTCTGACACAAAACGCCATTTGCTGGATGACCAAAGACTCAAAGTCTGACCACACAAAGTAGAGATGACCTCTAACAGCGGTTTCCTCTACTTGATGTAGTAGGTAAAGAATGGGAAAATTTCAAAAAGCAGTAGTTCAATGAAAGAAATTGGTGGCAGAGATACCACCAAGATGTACTGAAGAAAAAATATGCAATTTTTCCTGATTACTGCATCAAGTGGAGTCAGAAAATCAAAAACAATTTTCGTAAATGTAAATATCGATTCTCCGGAAATAATTTATCGAATAACAGACTTCCTACATATTATTATAGACTATGAAACTGGATCCTTCAGTGTAAAAGTGAGTTTTTGCAGAGATCAATTACTCTAACTCCAAACTGATATTATTTACACCACTCATGACAAAAATGTTGTTCTGAAGATTCTAGCCTCGTTAGCGAAACACGCGTAGAGTGCAAATGATATCTATTTGGTGTTAGGGTAATTGATCTCCACAATAAGTTTTGACTTCCCACAGTTTCCCTGATCATAATGGTGATAGTCGAATACCCTGTATAGATATGCTGATTCTAGATTGATACATGGTATTTATACAAAATACTCACTTACAAAATTGGTTTTGAGCCCAATGTTGAAAATAAAAGAGAGTTAATTTTTCAAAACAAATAATTCTTTATTTCTCATTCGAATTGAAATAACGTACAGGTCACTCGTGGAAAATTGGTCCACTTATTTAACAATCTTTGAAGGGATTCTTGCACAAATGATGTCTTTTGCTTCGTTGTTCTGGAGTTCCCATAGTATGTCCACTGTTACCTGAAACGAAACAATGAAATGAAGTGAAATTTCATTATAGTACAGAAGAACTCTGTGTTATTGGTTATTTGGACTTCCATTTGGCTATACAGGGGTGCGCAAAAGTCCGGAATAAAATTAACATCTGTTCAACCAGTAACTTAGGAAAAAATCGCTGAAACAGATCAATTGATTTCAAAGTGTACGCATTTTTTGGCAATAATATGAAATATTATTTTTCAACCCCTTAGCTGCAACCCTCACCAACTTTTTTTTCAAATGCAAACCTATGTCGTGTATGGGCTCATTGAAAAGCTCGTAAAAAATGGAATCTGACCATACCCTTTTTCTT
Source organism: Zygogramma bicolorata (assembly GCA_032362365.1). NCBI lineage: Eukaryota > Metazoa > Arthropoda > Insecta > Coleoptera > Chrysomelidae > Zygogramma > Zygogramma bicolorata. The sequence continues at coordinate 12,562,609 of JAVJAQ010000137.1, read as the reverse complement.
TTACCCATGTGGTTACCACGAAATAAGAAAAAAACTCTTAAAAGTTAGAAATACCTATTTAGTGCTATCTACGGGTGAATTACCGTTGCAAAAAACAAATAAGTGGCATTCAGCATATGATGATGTACACTGCTCAACAATTGCTAAGGATCACCAGTACCTAGTTTCTAAAAGATTGCAAATTTTAAGCCAACCTGGGCAGGCACCACAACAATTTTTATTGATTTATGTGTAAAACTGATAACGTAATCTAGCATCAACTTTCTTTGGAATTTATTTTTTCAAAAAAACTTACACACAAAATTAGTTTTATCCCAAGCAATTGTTGACTAGTGTACTTCAAAAAGAGAAAAAAGGTGTTGCATTTTTTGTACCAAATTTAATGGCCTGATAAGAAATACAGTAGAGGTTGGCGGCCAATTTCAGCATCTGTTACGTTAATTCACTCGTAGATAGCACTAAGTCGATATTTCTAAATATTAAGAGTTTTTTTCTCATTTCGTGGTAACTAAGATGCCTGAAAACCCTGGTGTGTTTACTTATACCTGTAGAAGTTTGGGATAAAAGTGGCGAAATCTGGATTGCTTGATTTTTGGTGGATAATTGAGCTTTTGAAGGTTTCCGTACAATATGTACAGATATCGCCAACACGCTCTTGTCAGTCTTGTCTGAAGCTAAATTTGCACTAAGTGAAAATAATGTGCAGTCGGGTTTTCCACTTTTATTTCATTGGCTAGCGAGAAGAGATCGCAACCTAATGGATAATGGGTGGACAATGAGATACCAGTAACAACGTTTCGATATTCAAAAACAATGAAATCAACAAATAAACACGATAAAAACATCGTAAACATCAAAATTTCAAACTGACATGACAATATGACAATTAACTTGACACTTGTCATCAAATTTGAAAAATGGGAACATAACGCCCTCTACCGAAAAAATAGGGGACACCTTCAAAAGCGTCGATTGTTTTTTTCGCCACAAAAATCTAAACAAAATCTAATCAGTTGAGTCACCAGGACTTCTAGGCATCTTAGTGGTAACCACATGGGTAAAAAAAAGAAAGGGTATATGGTCAGATTCCATTTTGACAAGCTTTTCAATGAGCCCATACACGTCATAGGTTTGCATTTGAAAAAAAAAGTTGGGGTGGGTTGCAGCTAAGAGGTTGAAAAAAACATTCATTTTATTGCCAAAAAGTGCGTACACTGATGAGTTTCAGCCATTTTTTCCCAAGTTACTGGTTGAACAGATATTAATTTTATTCCGGACTTTTGAGCACCCCTCTATTTAAACTGAGTCGGAGCAGCGATGAAAAAGTCGTGGGTGCACAACCTCTGAAACTTAGTTTCAACGTTGCTAATATCGATTCACATTTCTTCATTTCAACTTTTGTTTGATTTTATTATTTCATTTTCAATGTTATATAGGTATTTTGTCACAATATTATTATTAATTGATGAATTGAATCATATTCTTTGACCATAATCAATTTCAATTTTTTTTGTTTTGAGTGCCTTATTCAATTGAATTTTTTGACCGAATTATTCGACGAAGTTTTATCCTTATTATTGATTCTCGAATAACTTTTGTCCAATCATTTTCAATATTTTGTTCGTAGAACTTGGTTTAACCAGGTTCATCATGAGGCTTTGCTTTTTGGGCGCACTCGAAAGAGTTTTTGATAGAAGTCGAAAATGTTATCTCTCAAGTGGAAGAACAGCGTGCAAATCTAGATTGGCACAGCTGAACTTCACCTTTTAATTATTATTATTATCTCTTATCTCTTCTTTTTCAGCCCGAGGCGATGAGTTTCAACTCTCAGAAGTCGAAATTTGTGCGAGCAATATGGATCGACGAGGCCTCACCTTTTAACGTGCGATCACCCAGCAAAGTGGCTGGAACTAGGAATCACGTTGTCCCATACAAACTTTACCCCTGTTTTTCATCCCTTAAGGGTAGAATTTCGGAAAATCGTCTCTACCATGGGCGGTTTGGGCTGTGCGTTCATTAACCCCCAAAATACATTTCTACCCCTTCCAACCTCGTTAGGGGATGACTTCGAATAAAATACGAAATACATTATTAGACCTCGGCGTCAATTCACACAAAAGTCTAGTAAACATATATATTTTTCAATATGTTCTGATGAAAAAAATATTTTTGTGGTATCATTGGTAGGCGAAAGGGGGTTATAAATTTGTTTCTGAAATTGGAGGGGGACTTATGTCCAAAGGGCATCAAAGATATAAAACAGAGGAAGTTAAGGAGTAATTTCTGGGAATTCGGTTATGCTGGAAGGATTGTTCCTTGATGAAATTCCATTTTGAATCAAAAGGGATGAAATTTCCTACCTCAGTGATGTAATTTAAATTTCTACTGGTGCACCACTGGCCGCCAAATTCACAACTGTCTATTGAAACCACACAATGAAGTGTTTTAATTGTAATTGTATTATACAGGAAGGTGGATTTTCTTGGACGATGGATTTTGGTGTAAGAGGAATATATTATGTTAAGATGATCATTTTCAAAAGAACGGATAACGTAAACTCAAAACACGCTATAAACGGAAATTCTTGTTGGTTAAACAAGTCTAGTGCAATAAACTGCAGTGATTTCTTTTGGAAATCTCGCTCAATAATAATGATAATAATAAACGTCTTTATTATCATATCCATAAACGAATACAAAAAAAAAATACAAAAATAATTCAAATCGGACATAATAAAAGGCAAAGTTCAGTTTTTGCAGTTAGGTGAGTAACTGCTAAACTGTTCTTCCACTTAACATGAAAAAAAAACACATACGAATTAACTGTTCCGGTTAGAAATAGTTCCTTACCCTTGGATAGCTAGTAAGAATAGGTAACGTGGTGGTATAGGTGTAAGTTTCTCCAGCTTTCAAGGGGCAGACTATTCCTGAATCTTTGCATCCATCATCGTTAGGAAGTTCAAATGGAATTTTAACCCCGATCACTCCGTACACTACTGCCTTCAAAGTGGGGGAGTCTACATCTGAAAAATAACATTGTCTACTATAAATTAGGTAATGGTTGACATTATCGTTGTAGAGTTCTTAATTGGTTTCTTCGCATGTCATGAAAAGGTTCTCTGAAAAATATTCAAAAATTCTACCCTCTTGAGAGCGAACAACAAAATAGACAGGTTTTCAATTTCTGAACCTTATGAAATAGTTGAATAAACCCCAAAAAATAAATTTCTCCCACATTGTTACATCGACTAACGAAACATTGTCAAAATCGGTGTAAGAAGATCGAATTATAGTGACCTGATCTTGAGACGTTAATTTTAAGGCTTGCTGATTCATCGCTGCGGATGCTGTCTTCTAATATGCATTGAATTTTTCTATTGAATGCACAGGTACTTCGGCAGCAAAGTTCGATTTTGCTCCAGATAGGCAGCGCTAGTGTAATTTGGGGTTAAACCGCAGAGATCTACGAGTTATATCAGATCTATGGTGGAACAAACTCTACAAACAAAAAACTGTGCATGATTTGAAACCTCTGGCGTGACACCAAACCAATATCACTTGCACTTGACGCGCAATTTGTTTGCAAGCTTAGCATATTTAAAAGACAATTCATTCTAAATTTGAAGAATAGGGTTTTTTATTCAAACGATTTACGATTTATAAATATCTAACCCAAGTCCTTAGATTTGCTTTCAATTTTCTTCTTCTGAATATGCTAACGTTATCCAAACGCGCATCAATTGGGAGTGATATCAGTTTGATGTCAGGGTATTTGGTTTCTTAGTTTGAGAGCTGTTTCCTTCAAATGATGCAAATATCAGAAAAAAACTACCTATTGAATAAAAATTCACTTCAACTGCCTAGATGAAGTAGAACATAACCATGGTAACAATGATTTGAATTATATAGTAGAAGAAAAGTGTAGTTTTATATTTGTCACAAAACGTCTTTCATTTTCGACGTTTGAAAAAAACATTCATTTATTTTGGTTGTATTATAAAAAAGTGAATTTTTCTTAGCTATATCTATTGAGTGGAGGACTCGACAAATACAACACTTCAAAATAGTTCTTGATCCAAATAACTGATTTTCGTCAGAAAAATTAACAGTAAGTTATGAGTATGAGTGACATTTTTTAAATTATAATACGGCTTTCAGATAACCTCTGTCACGATCTTTGTGTTCAGAGATAGAGTTTTCATTCAATGATTCGATATAAAATAAGTTTATGTGTATTCAAAATAATTCGTCACATTGTCACATTATCATTTTTCACTGACACGTTTCCATGACAAATGTTAGGAAATATCGACAACCAATAAATTATTAGATAGATGTTGCATTTTTCTTTCGTTTAGATGAACGTTAATCATGGACAGTGTAATGAATAACGAGATAGAATCACCCAAGGTCACGGCTAGAAAAAGTATTATTTGCAATTCGAATACATCCTTTTGTATCTTTGCTGAATATGGAGGCACATTCACAAGCCTATCATTTTCATTGTTATCGAGACCAAAGGTCAAATTAAATGAATTCCAATTTACGATGATTCGTCCCATACATCAGATATTTTTGTTTGGAACAGACTGAATGCTAGTGAGCAATACAGAATTTTATATCCAAACATTGAGCTCGAAGTTTTCTGAATAAATAGGTATACCCTTTTGTCATGTTCTTTCAGAGTCACGGATCACCATATAAATGTAATATTTTATTTCAGAAAAGTAATACGTACTATTTTTTCACCAAAATAGGTCTTTTGTTTGAAAAATGAATTGTTGGATCAAAAAACATAAAGCTATACTGGTTGATTCATTTGAAATTCAAAAGTTGGTGTTTTAACACCTTATTTTTGGTCAATGAATATATATACCATGAGAAATAAGGATATTTCATATCGATAAAAGGATAGGAAAATTATAAAACTTCTCCCTTAGCAATTTCATTAACAACAACCCTCAGAGGTCAAACTAACACAAACGATTAACGAGGTTTTACTTTTTAAAGAGCGTTTCTAGTACAATCTGTTCGACCTATCCACAGTTCTACGGTACACGAACAAAACATGAATTACCTATCAAAATCGCGATCTTCAAATCTTGTGTATATAAACAGTTATCCCAATTATTGTATTAAGATTGTAGGACTGACTATACTTACCAGATGTGAATGTGATAGCCATGGTTGCATTGGTACCCTTTTTGAGTGGACATTTCGGTTTGTCATCGCAGCCTTTAATATCAACGTTCACAATAGACCCAACCACCGACCCTGAAAGGCAAATTTGTTAAACATTATTCTACAGTTCACACATAATCATGAAGAACAATATTTCATAACATTTTTATCAAAATTAATTTCAGTAGAACGGTCAGGACTTCTAACATGAAAAATGCCGTAACTCATCGTACAAATCAATAAATAAACGATTTTTAAAGTAATTTATAATTTTATCATGATAATAATTGAAAAAATATTGGGGTCGTCGTTCAATAATTGAGTGTTGTCATCAGAATTGAAACAATGCAATTTTCTTGTAATCATATTGTGAAATATAAAAAAAAAAAATATATATATAAAATTAAAATCAAGCTAAAATCGATACATTCAACTGTAAGTCGAACCACACTTTGATGTCAGAGCTCATATAAATGACAGTTTGATTACTTGTATTTTCTCGACTTCATCGAGAGTTAGTGAATACATTTTTTGTATTTTGCAACCATGAAATTTCTCCAGACAGAGCATCATCAAACAATTTACCATCCTTAGAGATTTTCATGGTGATGGAATTCATAGAAAAAGATAGTTTCAATGCATCCGAACTTCGAAATGTAAAAGCAACAGAAAAGTACTCAAAAATACTTTGGTTTCTATTTTGAAATTACTCCGAATATTGTTCAAAAATAAAGTCAATGTCCGATAGTTTTCATATCATTTGAAGAATAGTTTCATATCATATCATGCAGAGGTTTCTTGCTCGCACTCGCTCTCTAATGAGCTTCTGAGGTGAGTTCTAGAAACCTGTTATATTTCTGAAAAAACGAAAACAATATTTCGACTTTCAACCAATATTAAACCCGTAACTCATTGGCCCTAGTAATGTTGGGAACACAAATTACTGTCTAATCACATAGGGTGATTATCAATTGTCCGGAAACATCAATCACAATCACAATGAGTTATTTAATCCAATCTGAATATTCAATTAATATCCTGAATTTTTACCTGTTAATTTCCAAACTCTCAAGGAGGTTGCGAGTTTCCAACCTTTTTGCTCGAAGTGCCGTATTTGAAGAATTTGTTTTTCCATCTTGAAAAGTAGTTCTATTTTCTCTTATGCGTGTGTTGACTGATTTTCCCATTTGATCCATAGGTATAAAACATCGGACGCGACCCGCTCGCAAATTCACAAACTCCTGATCTCTGTGACGCTTCATTTTTGTCTTTATCATTTATGATGCATATCCCAAACTTATTATCCGTACTAAAAGATTAGCCGTACGAAATGACGTGCTAATCTTTTCATTTTTTTAAGAACCTTGAAATATTCACGATTGGTTGGCCTAAATACGTCAAGGTTCTATAATAATTATTCGGCTCAATATCGACCACTGGATACACCATCTTAAGGGCCTGACTATATATACACTTTCGCGAAAGCGAGTCTATTAACTGACCCTCCTAGCCATTGTCAGTCATAATCTGGTTTATTATATCGAGTTCCGTAACATAATTCACAACAGAAAAGGGGCATTCAACAGTCTATTAATCGCCCTTATCCGAATATCCTCCAAGAGGCTCTAGGACTTTTGTCACATTCTACAGTAAAAACGCAAATCATAAATATAATTTGATATGTTCGCATTGGAACCCTTCCCCAATTGTTTCTTCCGAGTATGTCTCGATAATGATGTCGATAATGCCAAGGTATTTATGTTTTCTAGTACCATACCGTTCTGAATTGACGAGGCTTATCATATATGCCGCGCTATCAGCACTAAGAAAATATACAGGCAAATGATATTTTAATAGGATATATACGTTTCAAAATGAATTATTTATCTGCTAGCGAAGGTTCAGAGGCCGCATGATAATATCCGTATGAACATTACCAAAATATTTGATATCAAATTTCAGGAAATTTGGGTCATGATTCTCGAAGACAATCTAAATAAACAACATTTAAATGGCGTAATTATTTTTTTCTTCAGTACTATAAGCGACTGAGTTCGTACATTAATCACCTATACTGAGTGGGAACGAAATCATTGTATTTTTCATTTCATTTCGTCAGGCACTTCAAAAAGTGCGTCTAGAATGTGCAGCCCCTCATGCGGGCAAGGGGCGGTTTATGTTCTTGGGCGCCATATCGCTCTGGGGCGTCTCATTGAATTTTCGATGGAGTATTCGCGATTTCAATAAGAGGGAAACCTGAAAAACCTATAGTACTACCAGATCGGTAGGTGTATTCATCGATCAACAGACCTCAGCCAACAAAATTCATACAAGGTAGGACATGAATTCCATCAATCACAAAGAACAAAATACTAGGTTACCAGGGACAACCTTGGTTGGATAATATATTTATGAGCTGTCAGCTTATGTTTTCACTAACAGGAATTATTTGACTGGCAGTCATTCGATATCTGAAGTTAAGCAAGGCCGAGCGCGGTTAGTACATGGATGGGTGACCATGCAGGGAAATACCGTGTCGAAAGCCCGTACAGCAGCGGCAAAATAGCATATCATAGCTCGCAGGCAATATATCAATGAGCACAAGATATATTGACGATATGCCGTCTTTTGGAGGGGACGTGAAGTCGTCGGTCCCGAGTCCATGAATGTTGGCTTCGTTAAAGATCTCTACCTCTGGTTGGAATACCAGATGGTTCGGCAAAATTTCCGGTTGGGGGAAGTGTGCTCACCGGCGTCGTTGATTGGCCTTGGTAGCGGCACTAGGCCGACGTTGAATAAAAAAAAAGAATTATTTCATTCTCAAATGATATCCATGATAAAAACACTTGGCAAGAGATACACGTCAGAGCGGCTAAGTATAAAATAACCCAAAGCGCATCAAAACCTCTTTCAAAACGTAAAGAATTTGAAATCGTTTCTGTTGGAAAGATGTTCTTATACACTGGACGAGCTTTTGAATACAACAATGTGGTTTTCTTCTGTGAATATTTTTCTTCTTTTTTATATAAACATGTATATCTGCTTTTTTTGTTTTGATCTTTTATGTATAATGACTATTACTTATACATTTTTTGTTACTTAAGTAAATAAATGATTTGAATTTGAAAAGGTTTCCAGAGCGATTTTGTCGTACTTTTAACATACGTGGTTCAGATAATTATAGTATTAATGTAATAAGTTCCAGGTATAAACGTTGAATTACTTTCTTTATCGAAAGTGTTCGGAATATTTGAAAGCACTCATATATACAGTTTCCTGTGAGATTTTCACTATAAGTAATGAGATTTTTCACAACCATTACGTGTTTCGCTAGACGAGAAAAAATCCTCGGATTTGTAAAGCTCAACATAGTGAAAATCTCTCAGGAAATCATATACAAGTTGCGACCAGTTCTATTCAACTGACAGTGAGAGTTATGAAATTCAATATTTTTCAATAACTCCACACAAATTTCTGCGGTAACTGGATTGATATGAAGTTAGCAGATCCATAACAATTAGTTGTTACACTAGAGTTTATTGGCTCCCCCAGAGGATGGACCTGTTGAGTGCGCCCCTGCCACTGAGAAAGGTTATACCCATTTTCTCAGAAAAACCAAATTCAGATTTGAGTAATATGATATTGTATGAGAACAATTGACGACGATAAAGATAGAATAAATATTTTTCAAACAACTCACCGCAATCCGAATATGCTGCAAGACAAACCGCACTGAAACACAAAAGGACGGCAGAAATGACTATAATTTTCGAACTCATTTTCGTATCGGTAAGATGCAAGGTCCGCAATTTCAGAAACGTGCAGCGTCTGTGCAGTTACTGGTTACTGTATCAATACCTAAACCACTAAACCAACTGATTCGATTTTATCTCCAATTCAAATTCAATTATAAACAAACTACTCTATAACCAGTACTATCCGATGCGACGCTCAGCCAACCAACCAAGCGCAACTATTCTGACCTGGCAGTGACGTACGCAATGCTTGGTGGGGGAAATTTCTTTGTTTCAGCTGTTTTCAGGAATAGTCCAGGCGAATTCGGCCAAAAACCATCGAATATCAGGATGTTACAAATAGTTCTGAAACATCCACCTATAGTGCTACCGTCTCTTTATGGATATGTTCCGAAAGTAATCGAAAGTTTTGACAGCGGTTGTCTGAAAACAACTATACGCACCGGTTTCATTGGATAAATCTTGTTCCGAATATCTCAAAAAATTTGTGGAAAGTGATTGATAGCGGTTTGTTTTACAACGCACTTCTAAGATTTTCGTTAGGTTGATGACTATAACCCAAATATAGAATAGAATAGAACAATAGAACAACTTTATTTAGCTCAATAGCTATTTAACAATCTTTAATGATTACCGAACATAAATAATATTTTTCAGAAATACCCAATATTATCTAAAAGATTCAAAATCCAAAAAACCTATATAAATTAATTACCATGTAGATAATTCGATATAAATTCAATCCATACTCAAATATTTCTTTTCAACAGCAAACTTGAAACTGTATAAATTTTTTTTTAATTTCGTTTGATAATTTATTATATTCAATGACACCTTTGAAAAAAATTGCGTTGATTTAAGGTTATTTTGATTCAATATATAATTATTTTGTCCCCTAGTATTGTGAGTGTGTGTTCCGTTGAATTTTTTCAATATGTCGTTGAAATAAGGAGCAGATAAATTTTTATTCATTTTATGAGAGTAAACTAGTGTTTGGTAGGTATATCGAAAATTGTTCGACATTCAACCATTCCAGTTTATCAAGCATACTCTTTACTCGCTCATACCTATCACATCTCAAAATCACCCTCATAGCCCGATTTTGTAATACTTATAGTCTATTTCTATCGATTCGTGATGAAATATATAAAATTGTACCACAGAATGTGAAATGGGGCAATATTATGGCATTGTACACTAATTTTCTCGAAGATTCACTCAATTTTTTCACAAATGTAATCTATGTGATGACTGAATTTTAATTCACAGTCAACTATAATCCCAAGATATTCAAATTTTTCTGTCATCTCAATGTTATCATTCCCAAATTTAAATGTGAATTTATTTTGATTTATTTTTTGTCTATTTGATCCTAATATCATACATTTTGTTTTATCTATATCCACTTTCAGTTTATTGTAATTTGTCCATTCAGTTATATTAGAAAGTTCCGAATTAATTGCAGTTGTAAGAGAAATACAATCATCAGCCTCTGCATAAATCATAGTGTCATCTGCGAAGAAGTGATATTTACAATTTCGAAAAATATTCGATAAATCATTTATATATGAATTAAAGAGAGTAAAGGCCCAAGAACACTACCTTGTGGAACACCTATGTCAACCTCGATTTTCCCAGATATGTATTCATTGCAACGAACAACTTGTTTTCTTATTGATAAATAACTTTCAAACCATTCCAATGCTTTTTCTGTTATTCCATAATTTCTCAATTTTAATAATAAAGTGTATCTATCAATTGTTTCAAATGTCCTTTTCAAATCCAAAAATATTACACCGACAATCTTTCCCTGATCAACAGAATTTTTTCAATCATTCAAAAAGTACTGAACGGCACATTCACATCCTATATTTTTGCGAAAACCCGATTGGAAAGGTGAGAGTATATCATTGTCTTCAATTACACCGTTGACAATTGAGAGAATGATTGACTGACAGACCCAGGTAGACTACATAGCCCGAGAATTTTGCACCATGATTACTGCGAAAGTTGTTAGATTAGCAACGTGAAAATTGGATGGACTAAGGTGCTCGTCACGCTTGAATTTCATATTTCACAGTGAGCCCACGTACTATTATAGAAAGAGAAAGTAAGAGTGTGAATTTCTATTATAGTCGGGCTGTTCAAAAGATAGAATGATCACGTGAACGGCACGCACTCTTTGTTCTCCCATAAACTCTTGGGATGCTTTTTTATAAGTGTTCATTATTACACCTTTTTCTTCTACAGTTAAATGTCTTTTTTTTTATCTTTTTCTTGGAGGTGAAAGAGTGTTTCCATCCATATTATTTAATTAACGTAACACACGTAAATACAAAGCACAAATGAGTACAGTACAGTGTGAACCGTTCTTCATTTATTTCAGTTTAGAAGGCGTGGCTACGCCGGGCAGGCTATAAATAGATGCAGGCATTCGCTGATCACGCGTCCTTGAATTCTATCTTTTGAACAGCCCGACTATAGTGTATATCGCTGAGAGTAGGGTTGCCATCTCAAAAATCTGTCAACCAGGACAAGAAACGTTAAAACCCCGGATTCCGGAGCTTACTACCCGGACGTTTGAACAGAGTATTTTTAGAAGTTACTCAGTAGAATTAAATATGAATTTGATGGTCATAAATCAACTTTTATTCATTTTGGTAAAATTTTAAAGTAAATAACACGAGCCCGTCTTACAAACTACTCTTTTTTAAGAGTCTTTTGACACAATAAAATCTCAAAAGTTTAAAGAAACTACATCCTACATTCTTGTCTGTAAATAAAACGAATAATTATACTCTCTAACTTCGAGAAAAAGCATCGTGATTTGAATTAAAACCCGGACAACAAAGAAAACCCCGCCCGGACAATCCCCGGACGCCTTCTAAACTAGGACAAATCCGGAGAAATCCGGACGGATGGCAACCCTAGCTGAGAGCCAATATTTCTCAGTGAATTCGGTTTTTTATCTCTCAAAATCTTCGGATTGGATTTGGGACACCGAACATCGAAGGAATAACCTCCGTTAATGTCCCTTTGCTAGGCAAATTTTGGATCGTGGGGGCAGGCTGACGACGGAAAAAAACAGTTGGTTTGCGATATGTATAGTTTATTCACAACTGACGAGGAAGGTTCTGCTTCACTCTAGAATGAGACATTAACACTGTATAGAGAAATAATGTAAATATTGTAAGTAGACTGCACAAACACTAAACAAGTATGTAAAAGAACTTGGAAGCTTAGCTTGATAATGCAGGTTAGCAAAATGAATACTTTCAGGAATATTGTAATTTCCTTACCTAGAATGAGACAAGCCAATGTCACTAATACTGATAAGTGGTTAGACTAAAAAGCCATAATGGTTCTCATCTAACGTGAAAGCATGAAAAGGGCGATAAAGTCTAGTAGCCAAGAATCGTGCAAAATGCCGAGTGTCTTCGTAGTTGACGCCGATAAGGTTCTTATAAAAACAATCACAAAAAACAATAAGCGTAATCTGAAATGATTTGAACATTATTTCAAATTGACATGGTGGAGCCATCCTACGGGCAATCACTAAACTGTCAGGTTGGAGGGTAAAAGAATCCTGTAAGCGGAAAATTAATATTACCAACAAGGTCATGCAGAGGGCACGTTAGTTAAGTTCAAAATGGAAGTTCTATTGGAATTAAGGTGGCTACATACTGGTGTGTTTACTCCATATAAGAGATTGTCAGCAAATCAGACGACCGATATGGACAACTTGATGAAAAATTTGATGATGTAGGCGTAGTAGTACTGCAAAAAATCCGCCAGGTACCGGCACTCTTGCATTGGAGATGACAGTCCTGTGTTGCCAAGTGGTCATGTCGTTGCGAATTCTGGTCCAGATCAGTAGAAACACAATGCAAATTTATTCTAACTGAGAAATTATTCTCAAACTACATGGAATAAATAACGCATAAAGTTAAACACAAATTTGGCGCGTTTTGGTGTTTTCAATAACCTCACATATCCAGTCCCGATAAATTCTCTATACTTTTACAAAAACATTAGAATTGGCAACAGCGTGTTCCATGGATCGAGTCATAGAAATCATATTATATATATGATCGAGTACGAGTATCGAGTGATCTCGAAAATTAATAGAAATTTTTTATAACCAGCGCTCCCTCATGGCCACTGATGAACTACCACGCCTTGTCCACAGGTTTGTCTGAAACAATATCGCAACATTAGAAACACCAGTATATAGACATCTTAATTGGAATGAATGCAACTCGTAAACATGTAAAAGGAAAAAACCTTTCACAGTATGGATCGGGACAGAAATTGGTTTTGCTATACTATCAGCACCGGCACAGCCAGTCTGAGCTGGCGAAGTATTAATTCAGTCCTCTAGTAATGAATTAATCCTACGCAAAAATCTTCCATATTGCCTTTACTTCATTTTTCATCAGACTCTCTCATTCCCGATCTCTGACAGTTGTACTTGAGCCTCGAATTTTCTTTATACTTTTTCTATTGGAGCTCTTTTTCACCTTGTCAGATTTGCAATTGAATTTTCATGAAATATTGCAATCTCGAATCAGTGTTGAAATATAGGATCACTTGACGAATTATAATTTGAATTTCTTCTTCAATGGGGAAGATGACCCAAAGCTTTTAGTAGGTGGTAGCACGACTGCATGTGCCTAACGAGTGATTTTGCAGGTTATGTTTTATTTTTAGTTTAATGAATATTTTCAAAAGATACTCAAGAATCATAAGGATGTTTTGTCCAACCGATAGACATGGATGTTTGTCTGTACCAGAACTGAAAAGTTTGTTAAGGGAACGTGGTAGATACCTCAAAGGAAAAAAAAAGATCTGAGTGAAAGGTAAAAAAATCAAACTGATTACAGAGGTGTTTCGTTAAAAATCATCATAATAACCATCTACTAGCCCTGCTACGTTCTTTTGTAAGTGACTGGAGCATAATCTAGAATGTTCAGAAGCCTGAAAGCTCTTTCTTTTCAGAGCTACTTCCCACTGCTTTTTCAGTTTTATTTCTTTTGGAAATAAATGCGTAGGTACCTACATTTTTACATCCGAATGCACTACATAAGACCATTTTATGTCGATTTCAAATCTTTATATTCTTAATTATTGCAAAGAAGGGACGTTTAATGTTTTGAATTGTTGTCATTTGACCTGAGAGGCTGTCAAAGGTACATGCAGTGGTGGCGCTCCTAGTGGTAGAGTTTTGCAGCCGTCATCCCCATTCCAAAAACGTAAATGGCCTACCTATAACTTCGAAGTGGTCGCCATCTATATATTTTTTTTGAACTAACCGGACGGTGAACAACAAGTTCTATTTAAATTATTCATCAGGATCAGGGCTATTCACTAAATAAAGTGGTTATCGCAGTTGCTAACCGTCGTAGCAACTCTGATAATGACGGTGGTAAGCTGTTTTTCCTTAACAAGATATCTAAAGCAGTTGCCTGTGAACCACTACTCACAGCAAACTCAACTTGAAAAATGAATACCAATTTCGCGCTTAGCAACTGACCTTGAACATAACGACAATATTTAGTCACTATCTATAACAACTCTGCTCAGTAAATAGCCCTGATTATTTACAAAATTTGACTTTTCACCATGGAAAACTGTCAATTTTTGTAAGGCGCTGTGAGCTGTCAGACGCCGCCAAGGTGTTTTGTGATTTCTGTTTTCTGTGACAGGATACACGTCATTCGACGTTTTTGTATTTTATGCTGTCGTGGCTGATAGGAGAGGAACTTTCATAAATTCTCCGATTCTTTCAGTATTCAAGGTGCCAACTAGGTAATCCAGATCAAAAGTTTAGGTAACGTACATCTGTGAAATTTTGAATTTGAGTAAGTATCGAGGGTTTTGTAGTTTCCTACGTAGAAATTAGTGGATAATAGTTTTATGTCCATTTCATGAATTTCTTGTTCTTTTAGAAGAATGGACCAAGTCACCAAATTCATTGAACCTGGAAAGCAGTTTGCTAAAGACTCCATCAGATTAGTTAAAAGGTGTACTAAACCGGACAGGCGAGGTAAGAACAGTATTTGTATTGATAAATGTAGATAAATTGATCAACAGCAACAGCTGAGTCAATTTTATATAAATACAACCAAGACTCTTAACTGCACATTTTTGTGTGTATGCTTTGAGACCTCAAATATAAGAATATTTTATGAACAGGTGATGTTTTCCATATGTGTGCAATACTGTATTCCTGTATACCAAAGATAATAATAATTTTACAATTTTTTCGAACACCGCTTTCCAGTACCTAATTTAGGAAAGTGATTCAAGATATTGTAAATTTGGTTCATGATGCCCTTTTTTGTGAATGAAACTGTCAATAGGTATTTATTTTTCATCAAGAATTTTTTTAAAATATCGAATGTCAAATATCACATTTTCCATCTCTAAAATTGTAAATACTGATTCTGGAGCACATTTCATGACCAATAGAAATCATCAGATGTTAATTGAATTCGCAAAACATTCATGGAGGATAATTGATGAATTCTTTCCAGTGTTTTCCAACAAAGCTGGTGGTATAAAATGAATGTATTTCACAAATTCCATTTCACAGGAATTTTTATTTTTTTCCTTAATTAAGCAAAAGATAAATGTTGAAATCTTTGTCTGAATGCCCCGTTTGAATCCTGGTGATTTATTTCTCAAAGTTGATAAGTTAAATTATTCATAAGTTAAGTTGGCCTGATTGAATCTGCCTTAAGATTTGAAAACATTTAGGTAAAGACTCTTTTTTCTTCATTACCACTCATCCCTTTGAGATATTGTTTTCAAGTGATTTTTGTCATTTGAAATGTTGATGTTTCTTGCCATTAATGTATTGGTACCTATACAGGGTAATTCATATTCGACCCCCACCATTGGTATCTTCTAAACTACAGGAGATACGTCTAAGCTCAAATCGGGGCAAAGTACTGAACAAAATCCTGTTTTGAGCGACTCTGAGTATTTCCGGAAATATCTGTAAAGAATTGAAAATCGCCATTTTCGTTTTCATTATTTTGTAGCGTTATTTGAAAACATAGCTCAAAACTGAAAACACATTTGCCTTGATACTTTTTTTAGCTACACGTTTTCATATTCAGATTTACTCTGATTTACTGTCCACTTTTCTTCAATCATCCACTTTTTTCTCATTGTGGGCGCCATATTGTTTTTGATACAGAAAAATAGTTCTGATTTCATTGATGTATAATTTTATCTGAATGGTCATGTTCACAATTATTTTACTACGGCTAATAAGTTATTTTTAGTATTTTGTTTCTAGTGTTTGTCCAAAATTCCGTTATTGGGAGAAGAAAACTTGAAAGTAATTCCTCAAACTCCATCCTCTTCACAAAAATACCCAAGTATCAAAGTCGATAAATATGAATCATTCTCTAAATTTCCAGAATAATTTGAGATTGTCTTGTTGTCTTTCTTTATAGTTTTTAGTGTTCTTAACCTACCACGCAAAGTTCTTTGAATGATATATCAAATCAATGATATTCAAATGTGTTGTATCACTGTTGTATGCCTGTCTTCAAAAAAGTGTTCACACCACTTTTCCTACGAAATGATTGTAATGTATGGCTTTTTATCTCCAAGTTTTCTATCTATGGGGCTGGCCTTTCATAACTTAACAAGTTTATCAACTAGTAAGTTTCTGCAAGGATTCAGAATATTGTGCCCATATATCGCTTTTTTAGGTTTATTTTTTATTTCATTTATTTTATTTATTGAGTAATCTACAGAACAAGCAGTTCCAATAATCGATTACAATATTAAAAACTTGGTGAATAACCATTCTTGATATAATAGGATGACTAAAACTAAGGTAACTCCGAATCATCTGAATCAAAATATAATTCAAAGACACATTATGTTGATAATGACATTTGGACCTTTTTCATTTAAATTGGCTCTTAGTTATTACCTCGGTTATTACTATAAGTATTAAATTCTAACGATGACATCTCAATTTCAATATTTTTTAAAAATGTTTTTACATTACAATTGACATAGAAATCTATATTCCTCCAACAATTTGCAGGAAAACACATATTGTATAGTGGGGAATTTAAACCTAGGTTGGTTCGAGGTTTGAGCAAAACAAATATATCTCTTCTATTGTTGAAGTATGCACTGCAGTTCAGATAATTTTTGACAACAAGTAGGGATTATCTACTTCATTATGCAGTAGCTTATAAAAAAATAATAGAGAGGTAATTTTTCTCCTAAATTCTAAGGTTGTGCATTCAAATTCACTTAAGGAAGTATGATACTTAACTGAGATTGAATATATATTCACCATGTTTTTTGTAATGAAGAAATCTTAGAAATTTTTTCTGTACCTTTTCAATTTCATTTTTATGAACTGAATAATAAGGAGACCATACTATTGCACCATATTCCAGTATACTACGGACAAATGCATTATAAAGTGTTAGTAATGTGGATATTATTGTGAATTTGAATGAGTTCCTAATAATAAAGCCAAGCATTCTATATGCTCTGTTTATTATGTTGGTCATATGTTGCTCAAAAGTGAGTTTTTCATCCAGCATAACTCCCAAATCTTTACATTCTGTCTTCTTGGCTAAATGTTCATTGTTTACCTTATACTGAAAATCATTCCGTTGTTTTTTTCTAGTAATTGACATACTAAAACATTTGTCAACATTAAATGTGAGGCGATTTGTCAGAGACCACTCGTAAACTCTATCTACGTCATTTTGTAGCAAAGCCGCATCTTCTTGACTTTTGATTTCTTTGGGTTTGTCATGAACATAGAAATAATATTGTGTGCAACTCATGCAAAAACTGTTCATTGCATCCGATGTGTTGTCAAAATCGGCTCCAAAGCCTCGTTTGAAAATTACACGTTGCGTGCAATAATCTCTTACTTTTTGCACTTGTTGTACAATAGTATATTATGCAACGATCATGTAACTCTCATGCAACACTCGCATCAACCTTCGGCTCGTTTCGGATCCCGGTTAATGCTCGTGTATTAATAACCATTGCATGAGAGTTGCATACGCTATTTTTCTACAACTGATAAATAATGAATAACTGTGAATATATGAATATAATATGGATGAGCAGTTACGTTACATGTAAATTATATTGCAGTTAACACTCCAAAACTATTAGGTTTCATTTTACGAAACTGTAATCATCTTTCTATTAGATCCATAGGAACAATTTACTTTGATAATCTCTCGGTTAGGATATGAGTCAGTTGTATGCTCACCATTTTATGAGAATCACTGCACTACATTGAAAGGGTTCAGAATAAATTTCTCTATCTACACCCGTACTCTAATAATACACTTATATGCCCACAACCCGTTTTATAATGAAATCCATTATGATACAGATTTTCATTACGATACCGATTTTCAACCAATAGAAACCCATTAATTTTCAATCAAGCGTGATGTGGAAGCTTTGCTTTTTGACGTTTGTCAAGTCAAAATCAGTAGGTATTGAATTTTTGAAGAATTTAGTCAATTTTCGATATTCGTATGAAAATGTCTCATAGCAGTGATGTAGAAGAATTACCAGCGACTCCTCCACAGATGTCTTAGACAAGAAAAAACTACAATCGAAAGGATTATATTTTTTTCATTTGACAAATGCAACACATGTGTTTTTATTTTCAACCAATTAGTAAGAGCTCTCATGTCCGAGTAGTCAAAGGCGCCGGCAGTGATCAGTAACATCCGGGTTCAATTCCTGACCTCGGCAGATTTTTTTTTTCATTTTTTCTTTTAATTTCTCATTGTTGTATTTTTCGTGGTTATACCATTAATTATAATTATATAGAATTTTTCAAAGAAATACGATTGATTACCTGCTATTATTGTGTTCAATATAAATACCTAATAATATGATATTTTTATTTCTTCATTATTTGTTGGGTGTAGATAAAATAGCGTATGCAACTTTCATGCAATGGTTATTAATACACTCGCATAAACCATACGAAACTCACCTTCGGGCTCGTTTCGTATCCCGGTTTATGCTCATGTATTAATAACCATCATTACACGATCGTTACATAATATACTATAAATTTTGTGCATATAAAATGAACATCCATATAGAGAACCATAATTACAACTTTGTAGCAAATGCTCTCAACCTCAGAGGAAGAGAAGGGGAAATTTTGTTATAGTATTGATATACAAACTAATTAATGGCCTTGTTATATGCAATGAACTCCTACTAGAGCTCGCAGGAATACTGATATCTTTCACATTCCTTTCCATACCACCAACTATGGCATACATTCTCCTATCGATCGCACGCTCAAGAGGATCAATGATAGAAAAGTGGAGGTTACTGGTATATACACTATTTATTGTTCTTGTACTTAATTGTCTCTAGTTTGTCAATCAACTGTATTTGTATTACAGCTCAACTCTATGTATATTATGTGATGGGGTAACTCGTATAAATAAATAAAATAAATAAAAATAAATATTATATTTATATTGTGGGTCTCACTAATCTAAAAGTGGAAGGAATATTCACATTTATTTCATCATTGCTCGTCTCAATAGAGTTCAATATTGAATTGGAAATGCTGATTTTATCCTGAATTTTCAAATGATTACGTTATGAAAAATCTGTATCATAATGAACTCATAATACAGATTTTCAATTAACCTTATTATAAAATGTATTATGGGCTTATGAGTGTATTATTTTAATATAGGTGTATAAAATCAACTATTTGGGACAGTGTTGAAATTACCTAAATGTATGAATTTGTGGTATGAGTGAAACATATGCTACTTTTTTTTCCAGAATTTCAAAAAATTGCCATCGCTACTGCCATTGGTTTCTGCATCATGGGCTTCATTGGATTTTTTGTCAAATTAATCCACATACCCATCAACAACATCATCGTCGGTTCATAAGTTTTCATTATTATTTATGTATTTGAATAGTTCATTAACAATCATATTTCTCGTTATTATTTAAGGTATAAATCGGGTACTATGTACGGACACTAGTTTTGTATTTGTTCATTTTTTCATATCATCCTTGAAATAAATAATAAATTATTGTTATTATATAAGTGGACGTTTATATTTCAAGATGAATATCTTTAAAGTAACTAACGAAATAGACTTTCCTGTACTTTTGGTTCAATTTCTGAAATTTCAGGTATATTTATTTAAATAGAATATTACACTTTTCAGTGTGATATTTTCACATGAGGTATCTATCAAAACTGACGAATGTTTTACTTTTTCAGGTAGAAATGAATGAGTGAGCCCTACCTTATTGTGCGCATGTCAAATACAACCAATTTTTAATGCATTAATAACAGTAATACTTTTTTCTCACGTTAAAAGTACATAAATTCAGTGGTATTCCAAAACAAAAAACATCAGAAATAGACAGGATATAAGATAAAAATGGTACACAAGTGGAGCATGTAATTATTCTAAATGAAATTTTTTAATATTCACATGTAATTGAAATTCTTTGAGGGGGAAATTTTTTTTCAAATCAAAGCACCTTCCAGCTTTTCTTTTGAAAATATGAACATTTGGAGCATTTCTTATCGA
Source organism: Zygogramma bicolorata (assembly GCA_032362365.1). NCBI lineage: Eukaryota > Metazoa > Arthropoda > Insecta > Coleoptera > Chrysomelidae > Zygogramma > Zygogramma bicolorata. Next base: position 12,542,068 of record JAVJAQ010000137.1, on the reverse strand, counting down.
TTCGTCAAGTTTACCGAAAATCTTGGGCCCAAGATAAGGTGTCTTCTTTGATACAGGTAGTTACTTGGTGAGAAATCAACGAAATATACACACACGCGAGCAGATTTTTTTTCTCCTCTGTCTTCCAATATGAATGGAGAAAGTGGAACGTATAACTGCCGAATATATCGGTAAAGTAGAATACTACGCTCCGAAGCGGGTAATTCAAATTTTTCAAAAAAAAAATTGATTGGTTTTTCAAGCATAGCTCCTTCATTTTTGGTGACAGAAATTTTTTTCAGAAACCATTTTGTAGAGCTTTTCAAGAGCTACAAGATTATGTGTACTTATAAAATCACTTAAGATCCCTCAATTTTTAAATGGGAAGAGTTAAAAGCTCTTGACTAAGGTAATTTTCGATCGTAAATGTAGGTGTTAAACGGCTATATCTCGCCGAATATTCACCTTACAAAAAATCTACACTCGGGGAAATTTTTGTCATTAAAAGAGCTACAATTTAGTACAATATCGTTTTCTTCGTATCTTTAGTATTTTGAGAGATATTTATAAGAAAAGTGTTAAAAACACGAAATTGAAAAAAATCGTTTTCTCTTTAAACTCCAATTTTTCTAAAATTAGGCATTTTAAATTGGTTAAACTTCGTGGGTGTATTAATAGTACATATATAAAGAGAATCATAAAAGGGTGGCGATCAATAATTTTAGTTAGGGGGTACTTTGGAGGTTGTTTTCTCAGATTTTTTTCGTAGAAAAAAGCGGGTACCGATCTTATTTTGATCATAAGTCGGTCAATTTTCACGCTAGGAAGATATTTCCTTATTTGTTCGAAAGCTCTAATTGAATACTTTAAAAAAGATTATATGAGCTTTCTTCGAAAAATGCAAATTTTTCTCGTTATTTCGCTTTAAATCTTCCAATTTATACATTTGACGAAAAAAGCTAAGCATTAATTTGCTGTATCTCAGTTATTATATGTCGTAGGAAAATTATAGAGAGAGCATTGTTTTTGTTCTTTCAAAAGCTACAATTTGCCTTTCCACACTCTTTTTGATAAAATGTATAGTTTTAGATTTATTTACAAAAAAAACATTTAAAAAAGTCGATTTTTCCGTCAAAAACTGTTACTTTCAATTTCGAATAACTCAAAAAATATTAATTTTACGAAATAAACGTATGGAGCATTTTTTTTTCAGAATTACTTTTTCCATCGATTCCCACAGTTGAAATGTAATGAAAAATTTCTACCCCTTGTGATGGGGTGGCAACCACCCCCAAGACTCTAGCGTACAGCGTCATGATATAGAAAATGATCCTTGAGTAATTCCCTACCTGTGGATATTTCAGAAAAATCCGTGGTGGACGAAAAAATTGCGAGCCAAAATGCTTCATTTCCTGAACTACGATGCAATTTTGTCGCTGCAACTTCTCGCGGCGACTTCTTGCTGCGAGATATGTCATCTAGCTGTCAGTTTGCATTTCCAATATTAAAAAGGCGATCAAGTCGAGTTAATATTTCAAGACTGTCAATTGACTCGAACCATTGTTTGATTTTATATGCCCAATTGAATCGTATGTCACGTTGATCAGACAGAAGTAACTTCAAAAAGCACCTTCGTGGATATCTATCATCGCTCATAGATGAAAGTTTTATTATCCAGTTCAGGACATATTTAAAGATGTATTCGAGATGAATAGATCCGGTTTCCAGTCGTATTAAGCAATCTGGTGAATTGCGAGGAAGTGAAAGTAACCTTTCGAAGAAATTGACTTGTATCTTTCTGATATTTCGGAGTAATTGACACCCCAGACACATAAACTGCTTTTAAGCCTTCTGAATGAGTTTCGGCAGGATTCTCACCCTCTCCATATAACTTTCTGTGATCGCTTTTTGATTTGATACTTCTCCACCATCAAATGGAATTTTTACATTGGTAATAAGAACTTTCGCAATATACTATTCTTTCTTGTTTTTGATAAATATGAAACCGACATGTGAAACTTCATCCAGAAAATATAAATGACCGCACCTGATTTCATGTATATAGAGTTAGCGAGGCACTTTTCGAAATATGGAAAACTAATGATTCCATAATTTGGTGCTATTTTGTTGCTAATTAATCAAAAATACATGATGTCTCGCTAACTTGACGTCAAGTTAGCAATACAACTTTCTTATTACTGAGTTTTCCATAATTTTGACTATAGACCATCAGATTCCTTTAAATATTCGCTAATTAGACGTGTAAGTTGGCGAGACCTCATATATTTTTTCAAACAAAAATAAAATGAAAGAATTTCCTACGCAACTAATTAGCGAATAATTAGGAGGAATCTGATGGTCTAGTCAAAATTATGAAAAACTCAATAATAAGAAAGTTGTATTGCTAACTCGACGTCAAGTTAGCGAGACATCATGTATTTTTTTGATAAAAAGGAGCGGAAAATGTTTTCTTCCGCAACTAATTAGCAACAAAAAAGCACCAAATCATGGAATCATTAGTTTTCCATATTTCAAAAAGTGCTTTGCTAACTTGACATACATCCTGATTTCCTCTCCTGGCACAATTCTTCCAGTGTTTCTTTTTTATTTGGTTGAAAACCGACTAGAATTTGTACAGCTTCTCATTTAGAAACAGTTCTTCTGGTAATAGAGCAATAAAATGATTTAACTTTCAAAATCAACATAGATAATACACGATTACATTATAATTTCTATAGAACTATGACTCCTCGACTGTCTCACCTACTGCAGGAAGAGATAAAAGGTTCTAACACAATTTAGTTTCAAAAAATATTTAAAATAATTGCTGGTAACCAAATGTTTCTATTCCATAGTTGAACTTTTCCGAAATTGATTTATATCTAATGTCGGTTCTCTATTTTAATGTTTAGCTATTTTTATTCTGATTTTAGTCTGCCTCTTTAGATGAACAATTGTCAGTTGTCAAATGAATAATAAATTATTATTGTTATCGTTATAAATGACATAAAAAAGCGGAATAACGATTTGAATATTGAGTAACCTACCTCAAAATAGTGATGTTCAGAAACTTTTTGAATTTTCTGCCCATAAAAAAAATCGATATGTACCGGAATTTTATCATATAAGCGACTTCGCTGTGAGAAATGCATCTTTAGCCAGTTTCAATTTTGCTAAATTTTGTATTGGCCGCGTACCGTGATTGTATCGAATTCATTTCACCAAACCTAATAATTAATGTTTGCTTTATTTTCAACGTTATGAATGAACGTGCAAATTTTGAATTTATATTCACTTCAAATTATTAACACCCCGTTGAGACGATGCAATTTTGTCGCTGCAACTTCTCGGCGTCTTGTCGCTGCGAGATATGTCATCTAGCTGTCAGTTTGCATTTCCAATATTGAAAAATAGCACTGAATGTGACCAAGATGAACGTCTACATTACTGATAATTGACATTTCTGATAATTGACATTGTGATTAAATCACCTTATTACTCGGCTTGATTCCTCAAGTCTCGAAAAATAATTGAAATGATCAAAATAAATATTCTTCACAATGATGCCACCACATATTTGTGGTTTGCGGCAACAAATTCACCATAGAAATAACTAAGTCGCAGGAACTTATCGCACCAAAAAAGATTCATGCAACTCGAAAAGCTTGCTTGAACACATGCAATTTTCTGGAGTTGCAGCGACAAACTTGCATCGTCAAAACAAGCTATAAGAATCAAAAAATTTGAAGTGACACGGATTGAAATTGGTGCTAGGTATTAATTTTTTATAATTGACTGTATTCACTCAGAATGATACAAATATCTGTAACGAGCATTTCGAATAAGTGTTACTATTATATCTATGTAGAGTAACAGACTCCTAGCACTGTTTTAGATTATGATATAAACGGTAAAGTTTCGAACATAATTAGAAATGTGAGACTCGAAAGTTGTTCAATTGTCTGGTATTAGTTCTAATAAGTATTTTGCTCTGCTCACTGATAAGTTTTTCATCTTTTGTCCCTGGGTCACTAGTTAATAATTCGTGTGACCTGCTGGTAACCCAGTACTGTTCAATTTAGCTAAGGGTAAGTCACCTTCAACGACGTCAAAAGCGGAGGGGTTGACCACATGGGAATTCCGGTGTACAATTGATTGGAATTCCGAAAAAATTTATAAAGAAACTGTAGGGATTATTATTATCAAAATTCAAAAACAATACACCGATGTGAAGTAATCCACTTCCACTGGACGAAGAAAGTTAGGACCTTTGTTTTGAAAGAATTTGTGGCGAATTTTCAATTTGAAATACATTTTGTTAGCGACAAATAAGCCTGATGACAATCTTCATGATCTGATAGACACCTGATATAGCCCTGGAGGGGTGTGTTGGGGAAGTTTTTGCAAATGAGTCAATAACTTTTTTCAGGGAAATTATCTTATTCTGATTCGAATATATAAATAAGGCATGTGAAACAACCCAAAAAACTTTGTTTTATAGTTTGTGCGGCCTCCAGAGGGGTGTGGTTGGGGGTAGTTTTTTCAAATAATCCGATAACTTCTTTCAATGGAATAGAACCTCATTCTGATTCGAATATGTATGAATTGGGCATGTGAAACAGCCCAAAAAAAACTTTGTGTCGTAGTTTGTTTGTTTTTGGGGTCAACCTCTGCGGCTGCCATTATTTTCCTCAATATTCCAAAAATGACGTGTCTTGGAATTTCACTCTACAAGACGAAGGGACGCCCTTGATTGTGGAAGAGACACTAGATCATAATTGGCAGACAAAACACAGGTTGTCTACATTGTTGCCAGCGGTTACCGAAATTGAAATGAAACTGTTATAGCTCGCGTTATACGACCTGAGTTATATAGTCGATGACTGCAGTCTTTGTATGATTTCTGGAGTTTCTTTGCAGCTCCATCATGTTATGTGGACGGTTTCATATAATTTATCGGTTTGTGATAAAAAGATGATCGGATATATTGTGGTTCAGTGTCAACTGTTCTCATTTAGGTTCATACAGGGTGAACACACCGGTGAAAAATAGTTTTTTATTTTCCTAGTAGGTAATGTTGAAGGATTATCAATAATTTTTGAAATTATGGAATATACGTTTTTAGGAAATAGTTTATTTTCGCTATATAAGCGATGACAAAAACGTATAAAAAGGATTTTCTCCACAGATCGAGTATCCCATAATCATTTAGCGATTGAAAATAATGGAACTCACTCAATTTATACAATTTATACAATTTATTCATTCATCCATACATAGAATTCATTGTACATTTGTATAATGAATTACATAAGTTTTTTTTAAATACCTACCCTCACCGGAAACACGGGTTCCACCTAGACGTGGGATTGTCTGTTTTGTGTTTCCCCGTGTTCAATAGATCATAAAATACCGTATTTTCTTCAATGACAAATTGTATTTTTTCGATTCTTATTCCTTCTAACGGATTCAGAACTCGATTCTATAAGGAAAAATCTCAGGAAAAATGATGCTGATAAAACAAACCGGAGTGGAATCAGACAATCCGTTCCTTTCATTTTACGATTGTGACTTGCATTATATAGATGATTTATTTTGTTTCCGATATAATAAATACCAGCCTCAATGAGAATGTGAAATGTTATGTAAAATCCAATATTATTCAGATTGGGTCATAATCATTACATGGTCTACTTAAAAGTCTAAAGTTTATGTTCCACTCAGAAATCTCAGAAAAACTTTTGTGCAAAAGTTCAGAAATATATCTTTCATATTTCGTCGGGTTTCCTCGGAATTCCCAGTATTTCCGTCATTTAGTTTCAAAATTTTATCGATATTTCTTCAAATTGACATATTTTTTTTGTAGGAATTCCGGGGAATTCCGAGGGAGTTCTTGGGAATTCCGAGGGAGTTCCGGTTCACGGGAATTCCAGTATACACATTTTTCGTCAGTGGTCAACCCCTCGTCAAAAGCTTTCCTTAGATTTAGAAAAACTGCCATTTAGGTATTTCCTCTATCAACTTCATGATAAAACCGCGTCTGTAGTTTTGTGTTCGACGTTTCGGTTCCGATTTTGAAGCCGTTTTCTAAAAAGATTTATGTGACTTCACGCTGAGGTCTCAATCTGCCTACTCCTCAGGTGTTGTCACAGGGGGCAAGGGTCTGTGACTTGACGCCGGGGCCTCGATCTGCCCCAAATCTTCGAGTTTAGAAGGGTCAATATAATAAAATACATTCTTAGAAAGAAAAGTTTATTTTTTACCAATCAAGAATAAGGCACAAAAATTGTTCAATGAAATACACATATTACCTGTCTCATATTTGCAGGGTAACTTTAGATTTGAGACTATTAAAAACAATACCCAGATCACTGAAATCAATTTTGCAAAATTCCTGTATATTCCAAAAAATTAGTCTGAACAAAGTACGTCTCTTCAAAAAGAATTGTGCAGAGCAGAAGAAAAATATTTCAGATCTGCCATGATTCAAAAAAAGGAAAGTACTGGGGGTATTACTTAGTTGGGTTAGGAGATGAAATTGCATTTTTTTATCAATGAAGTCATCTTGAAATCGAACATTTTTTAATCATGGCAGTTCCACTTAAAAGTTGAGCTCATTGAAAAATTTAGAATCGCTTAGCTCAGTTGAAAGTTTGCAATCTTATCTAACTGATGCAATTCAAATTAATTTGTTCAGATTATTCCACCAATAGTACCCTCAATATTCTGTTTCGTTAATAAGAAAGAACTCGAATACTTGAAATGGTATGTTCAATAATGAACAAAATCAAATACTTTTGTGTACAAGCCATGTATACATCTCATGGTGAGGTTTGCTTACAAAAATAGAAACATTCGTGTGAAAAATAAAGTTGTGATGGCACAAGAAAATTAAATTCCAATGTGTTCTACCAAATAGAATTTACAATTTAATTTGGATGATTGAACATCTTTATCACAATTGAACATTAAGTAGTTGTCTTTTGAAGTTTCGAACTAAAAATATATGCCATTTCGTGACATGAAAAGGCACAGTTCAAACATCAAAAATTACAAATGAAATTTTTTTGAAACAACCAATTAGGCAGTTGAGAATCTCAAACAATTGTCGATTCATATATTAGAAAGAGCATGTTCTTAAAGCAAATTATTTGAAATAATTGCCTAAGTAACGAATTGTGGGATATATGCGGGCCAATCCTTGATATATACATTTAGGTAAAATCTGTGATTTTCAATATCACTAATGAAAAACTTTTGATGTTATATAAAATTCACAAAATGTCTTGTGTAAAACACGAGGTTCAGAGTAACAAGACAATCTGTAAAAAAATTATGCAAAATTATACAAAAAATGGCATGTCAAGAAAACTCATTTTGTGTTTCAATATTCCTGTTGCAGCCAAAGAAATCCTATCAAAGAATGACCTGCGAAGTGAAAGGTTCAGGTGTTTCCGCACTTTACATTCCGATACTATTGATATGAAATTGTAAAATAGCGCCTGCGCAGGCAATAATTTTTTTAAGAAAAAGAAGGTCTCGTGATACCTCATTGAAAAGGTTTGTTCTTCCAAAGACTTAGAGTCATAACTCATACCAAATTTGAAGGAAAGATGAAAGGGAGTAACTCTTTTTTTCCTGTACTTCTTGGCCCTGTTGAAAGTTTCTTCCTGTATGTTCTGGAATGTGAGAATATTTCGAATCAGAAGTTGAACGAAAAACCGGAAGAAAATCACAGGAAAAAAGTTTCTTATGAATCTTATTCTGCCAGGAAATACAGGCAGCTCATTTCAAACACCTTTCATACTAAAATTAGTAACTTCCGTTAACTTTATTTTGCTTAGAAATATTTTCAACATGCTATTATTATATGTATATAACAATACTTCATTCTACACTGAAATATATTTTTTCCCATTCAATAGTGCAGAAGAATCAAGAACGGCACTGTAGGTATTGAAATAACAAAAATATATTGAAATATTTACAACAATCACAATCAATAGAAAGCAAATTAATACCAACCCGAGTTTAATAATTTAATAAGTTGGCTGCAAAAAGTAAGGAACAAGTTGTGCTGATTGCTATTAGGCACAACGTTTTTCACTGGGTGTCAGAAAGATAGGTACGCTTTCAGGTAGTTTTCATTCAATATATCCTTCCGATTTTTTACGACTACGATAGAAAAAGGTACAGGAAACATGGTTTAAGACTTAATCTAGTATAAGTAAAAATAGAAAAATATCAACTAAAACAATCATTAAATATCTCAAAGTCACACTTGAAAAAAAAAGATAAAAATTTGGCAGTAACACATATATAAAAAAGTTAATTTAAACATTTAATAATATAAGAGAAAGAGAAATACTATATGTTCTATTCCTTGGAATGCGTAATATGCACCAATATTCATTAATCGTAATAGTAACAAAACAAGTATTATATATTTATAAAAACCTTAACATTGGTAGACTTCATATCAGATCTGGTAACATATAACAAATGAGGTGAATTACTAAATACTAACTAACAAACTACATGGTAAATCTTGGAAGAGGTGATTTCAATAAAAATGATGCATCCACCAGGTGGCCAAAGTAGCATAAAGAGATACATTTACAAAAGAGCTATTTGTGATTTATTACAGCCAGCAAGTATCAAAACCACACTTATCAAGTTTGTTCACTTGACGAAAAAAATCCCTTTTCGAAAATGAAAAAAAACACATTCTAATATTTTCCTTTACAAAAAAAATAATTTTCTTGTTATGAGCAGAGATATATCTTAGAGCTAATATTCATCTAAACGCAGCTAAAGTGAAGTTAAACTGACAATCGAATTCATCGGGTAACTTCAAATTCAGATCGAAATATTCATAGTTTATTTGTTGTCCACCATTATTATGCACCTCTATGTATTTTTAATACAAAGTGAATATTTACCATGAAAGCTTGGATGAAAATATAATCTGCCACTTACCTTATAACAGCACGATGAAATTATCTTAATGATGCTCAAATAAATAGTATCGATATATAAAAATATAAAGAGAACAATCTCTGAGTGATGTCTCAACGCTCTAAAAAATATAAAAAAAATACAAGTGCACAGTCACGCCATACAACCATTATCGATTCCCGTACCGCTGTAGCTTCCGCCTCCAGAGTAGTTGTGACAGGGCGAACTACTATAAGAGTAACTGTCAAGATTAGTGAACTGACTCAGTTCGTAATCTTCGTTCACCTCCTCTATCACGATACTGGGCGGTTTGCAGAAGCCAGGCCTCGTGTAGATGATGTTGTTGGAGAGCGCAACACTGGCCGGTCTGGAACTGAAGGCCTCTTGACCGTTATTCCTGAAACTGGAATCGACGGAAGACGGTCTGCTGTAGGAGTGAGTCTCTATGACAGAAGACACCGGCGGCAGCCTGTACAGGAGATCTCTCGTTGCAGGGCCGATGTTGTGCTGACAGTGTGGCCTATGGATGGACAGCATCTCCATCAGCGATTGCTTTTGACCTTGCAGCTCTTGGAGTTGGGTTTTCAGTTCGATGTTTTGCGTTTCCAGGGTTTCCGACTCGTGGATCAGGTTGGCGGTGCGTTCTCGTTTCTTGAGGCGGCACTTGGTCGCTGCTATTTTGTTTCGTTCTCGTCTGCGCCTTCTTCGTTCTTCGTCTTCGGGGGTCAGCTGCAAGAGGAACATGTTTTAGTTTGGGAATGGCGTTTTCGTTGTTTTGGAATGAATATATCATCAGTCATTCCAGTATTGTCTTCGAAACATCGATAAAAACGATAAAATTAGCTTGTTTCGGGGATCAATGGAAAATGTTCTCTGTCCTGATGTCCACTCATGAAAAGACATATAAAAAGACTCGTAAAAATACAACTGGACTGGCCTACAAGGGGCCCTAGTTTACATCCTGTCGTTGTCAAAAAAGTTGTAAGATTATTTCAAAGTCGAATATCATTACAGAAACTCTTTTTATTCTTCATTAACAATTCAACACCAATTTTTCGAAATCGAACACATTCATTTTGATTAGAGGTCAAAAAATGACCCAAGTGACGATTTTTCCAAAAACAAATATTTTTCACCATTATTACACGCAAAATAATCCTGAGACGTCCTGAGAGCTGTACTTGAACGACTTTTTTTAATCGAGCTCCTTTTCATTTGCTTGATTTCGTAATTCAATTCTTACTTTCACACTTTCGCTCATACTAGATGTGTTTGCATCTCTCAATCATTCAGTAGGGAGAGCATGCTGGAATACCCAACGTTGATAAATGTTTCTGATGTATCATATATCATACGCAGATTTTTGTGCGTTTACCGAGGCGTTTACCAATAGTATTTACATTACCAAGGTAAATTGTCAAATGTATCTTCTCTTTATATTCCGGTGGGTATGTAGAAACAGTGTGAAAATTCGACTCAAATTGATTGAAACGTTCAATTTAAATATTTGCCGAAGAAGTTCATTTGATTTTTTTGCCTTGGTTCTGGCAGAACTATCGCACCATTCGGTATAAACCCATACTACCCTATATTTTTGAAAGTACTAAAGGTACTCCACACAAGAAATAATGTAGAGGTTGTAACATTCGCATAATTCAAGAAAATGATGTTTACGAGTTCCGAATGATAATAAATTTATTCATACAATAAGATACAGTTGAAACTTTTCCTAGAGATCAATTACCCTAACACCAAACTGATATTTTAATGATAATTGTACACAATTTTTGCAAATAAATGGATTTATTATTATTATCATTATATTTTCGCACTCGACGCGCGTTTCGCTAACAAGGTAAGCATCTTCAGGAGAAGAAAATTGATACTAAATCTAAAGCTATAGGGTTAGTTGATTATATACCTAAAGTTTTCCGGTCCGATATGGACTTTGTTTGTTACTGTTAATTATTCTAATTAATTTCTCGATAATGAACTCACCACCTGCAAGCTCCGTCAGTATTGATTATTCTGATTACTTCCTCAACAATAAATTGAAAAGCGGGCTGAAAGGGATAGGTCCCTTGTCACCATTCATGCTGTTTTTAAATTTTGCTATTTCGAGACTCTCACATGCATCGAGTAGTCTTGTGTCATGCACATGCTTGATCAGTTTCAGGTTGCTCTCACCAATTTTGTGGTCATTGTCTAGAGCGTGCTGGGCGACACTGGATTTTTCTACCCTTCCGTATTTTATGTGTGCAAGATGTTCTTTGAAACGGGTTTTAATAGCTCGTCGGCTTTGTCCGATGTACTTGTTGTTACAATCTCGACAACTGATCTCGTAATTTATCAATAAGATGCAGAAATGATTATACAAAAAAATGATTACTATGTAAGAAATAGAAATTGAAAAACGTCCTGACTACCTTAACTAAAGACTACCTAATTCCTAGAAACCATCGAACAAATCCTTAAATTGAACCTTCTCTAACCACCCCAAAATTTGGTCGGGTCACATTGTTATTTTTCGACAATAAAACACCTATAGCTTTGAAACTTCATCATTTTTGTTGAGAATGGGATACGTTGAATTGGTCTTTTTTTCATACATTATAGGTACTCATACACGCAATATTTTTTAAAAAAATTTTCAAGAGAAATTCGAATATGGAGTCTTTTTTGGTAAAACAAAAGTGTAGATTGTAAACTTTTTTGTCAATATCTCGAAAACGGACTGCGAACAGAGATCTTCCTTGAATAATGATTGTCAACAAGTGGGAACACTCGTAGAAACAGCTTCAAAACGGTGTGTATTATAAAAACTTAGACCACGTCAAAAATTATTGTTTTTTGATATTTTTGAATTGATTATATATATAAAAAAATCACATTATCACGAAACAACATTAAGACCTTCTGGACTAGTATTTAAGTTAATGGAACACCACTATGATCAAACATATTTTCAATTCATGATTCAAACACACTCAAAGATTTTTCAACGGATGTTATTGCAATTTTCTGACAAGATTTATTCGTATATTATATATATTATAATATCATTTGATTATTTTTGAGTGTGTTTGAATCATGAATTGAAAATATGTCTGATCATAGTGGTGATACATTAACTTCACTTCGAAGGTTTTCTCTAGAGTATTATTTCAAATCTGAAATCCTAATCCCAATCCAAACACATTGATAGATACGGATTAGATAACATCTGGCCTCAAGGAATTCAATCAATAGAATGTATTCATATCAGTTTGTTTACACTCGAATAGTCAAGGGTGTGGGTTTTTCCAAACGTACACAGAACGGAGTACCTACATCTCAAAAATTCTAATTGGATTTCTCACGGAGAAGGGCTGAGCTATCGATATTTATAGAAGCAATAAGTTGAGAACTATCGATGTTTTCAAAGATCGAAATATTGAAAATAATGATTCTTCGAATAAATATTTCATGTTGAACTATTTACTTTTATATTTTTATTTGTTGCCTCATTGGGGCATATTTGACAGGGTTATTCCACAGTAATATCGTATATCAGGTAGTGAGATTCGTTCGACTTCTCGGTTCAACCGGTTCTGAATCGTTTGGAACCACTCCGTGAATTGTAGATGAATTCGGGCATAATATATGGCACTCATTTTATTGGATTTGATACTTTTCAACTCTATTTTGTACCCTTTGCATGTTATACTTTCTCTTTGATAATTTCCATCAACCTGTATGAATTTGACATCTATTAGTGAAGCATGTCTGAAATAAGTAATCACGGGGAATTAAAAAAACCTAACAATACACTGGGTGTGCCCTCTTTGAAAAAACTGCTACGTTATCTACCTTGATATGTAACACCCTGTAGATGCTAACTTATTAGCGAAACGCGTGTCGAGTTCAACTAATATCAGTTTTACAAAAATATCAGTTTCCCGCAAACATTTTTATCCTGTTTGAGGAGGCTATTGTAAAGCGAAACACGTGTGGCGGTTTTGTAAACCCATTGTGATATTTTGTTTATAATATGGATTTTATTCAAGTATCGACCAGTTCAATTCTATATAGATATCAAAACTAATTTATTTTCGAATCATGTGTTACTCTCGCAATTGTTAGGGTGTTATTACTTCTCATTGAAATAAAAATGAATACTTATACAATATTTCAAAACCTATTTGAAGGAACTGAATGTGTTGACGTGAAAAAACTATCAATATCTGAAAAAGTGACAATAAGGAAGTCGAGATTATGAAAAAAATTGACAGCTTAGTGTTTATGCAAATTTGACGAAGATAGATTCAGAAGTTGGATTTTTGTCGATGATTTTTTTGCCCCACTATTGCAAATTTAACAGTAATTATATGTAATCATTTTTAGCTATTGGGTAGATAAATGTCGATTGAAAATGAGAATAGTGTGTTGTTTTAAGAAAACGACTGGGGAATATGGTGAATGGTTAGGTTAGCCAAAACAAAAGTAACGCTACCGAAAAAATATTTCAGACTTTTTTTAATGTTAACGCTTGATTAATTTGTTGAATTGAACACAAGTTAGAGTTACATATATCCCTTGATACGAAATCTAGGAAATTGATACAATTCAAACATGGGGAACACTTTTGAATCATGCCCACAAAGATGTCAACTACAAAGTTTCTTCAAGATTTCATCTGAGACAGATTCCCAAAGTGTTTTTTAACAAACTGCTGCTACAAACTTGATGCAATTCTTATAACGTTTTTCGGTAACAATCTGATAAATATTTCCAATGCCGAAATAGAACAAAATGAATGTTGAAAGTATTAGAGCCCATCATATATTACAGCTTCATCTTTCAATTCATCTTGGCACAAACTCAGATACTTTTCCAGTTACACACTGGAGTTGCAGACCACGACGAAAGAAAAAACACCTTCTAGGGATAAATTTCAACACGGTGAACACATATAACAGGTGTTTTTTATCCTAGTAAACGTCACAGAGATTCCTGGGCATATTAGTTATTAGTTCTGTGCCAAGATGGATTGGATAAGCTGTACTTCTATGGTTTTTAATGAAGTTATATTCCGACAGGGTCATGGAATGCTAGACACATGGGCATGCATTCAGAGAGAGGGGAAAAGGTGGGATCCTTTGATCGAATACACTGACTCGGCAGTATCATAAGTTTTTCTGAGGGAGGAAATAACAAATACCCTACCAAAAATTCAGTGAAACACCCCTGGGCGCTACGGTACCCAAGAACAGTAGCCGTACCCTATCCGAACGAGGCTCTGCCTCATGGTGAGAATGTTTGACGAAGAGAATATACATGAAATTGCCAAAGCCTGGAACTTGTACCTAGAACTTTCCTTGAATAAAATCTGAATATTCTGTCGGACCAGAGTTATTCCATACACAAAAAAAAATATATCTGAAACAATTATTTTCCTGTCTACAAGGCACACAGGGCGTTCAATCTCACATAAAAGTCCTTGCTCAATTTGTATAACACGCACACTAAACTTGATTCGAATAGATTCATAGGAAGGTTACTCCTACACAACATTACGGAGAATATAGGGAGCTGTTTAGATTAATTTATTTGATGTCAATGATGATTTTCAGGAACCTCGCTAAAAAAGTTAGCAGTATTGGATCACCAGTGTGATTGAATCGATTTGATTTCTATTTCAGTTGTTACCATGTATAGGGAAGAATATCGACCGATGAGGGCGCTAGTGGTGGTCAAACTATATCCACCATTTTGAAATAGTTACCTTGTTTACATTTGTGAAATAACGCGCTAAACAGTCATCAGTTGCCCTCGCTAGACAAGATTTTGGTGGTTTTATTGCTATATTTTCATCGTACGAAATTTTTCTCGTGAAGGTTAATATAACTGTGTTCATGATGCTTTGAATATCCGCACAATACCATTCATTGGAGGTGAACATAGATGCATTGTGTTTTAAAATCTAATGATATTTATTCCAGGACATTTTTTAGTTTTTGTGTAGTGTTAGTGAACCAAAGAGACTTATTACATGGATGATGAAATGCGCCATAACTTCGCCTAAAAATAGACAAACAGACTAACCAGGCAACAAGAAATCATCTCTTTTGAAATGCAAGGAACACACTGAAGCCACTCTATATGGTGATTTATGCAGTTTCAGTTTAATTTTCCAAGCCCTGTAACTGTCTATTTTCTCTTTCAATCCACTCTCCGTAATGTTTTTCACCAAAGATGTATTTCTCTTTGGAAACGTGTGGAAGGACAACTTTGGATTTCGGTACCTAGAGTTGCGGCAACTTGGCACCAAACACTTCATACGGCTCAATTAGCGATCTGCATCCATGATTGATGGATATTATTAATCAAAAAAACTAGGTACAACTCTAGATGAGATTTCCCAAATAAACACCAAAGAACTCAATAAATTCAAACACAAAAAAATGGAAGCCGTTTGTTCGTCAAATTATAGCAGTGCGTTATATTTCCGCCAGACGTCGCATGAAATTATGAACTTCCCAATTATTACGACGGCGTTCCAGGGTCATTGTAAAAATATAAAATATCTCCAATGACAGAATTCAATCTGTCAATTACAGATTTAAATCTGTCACTATGCCATTGACAGATTTAAATCTGTCAATTTGCGATTGAGAGATTTTAATCTGTCAATACGCCACTGACAGAGTATAATCTGTCATTGACAGATCTTGATTTAGCATTGACAGATTAAAATCTATCAATGGAGATATTTTTTGATTTTTACAGTGACCCTAATACGCCGTCCTATATCATGAAGGCAATGCTGACTAAAATGTATGTCGTAGAGGCAACCGGATGTCGAGTGGTGTTCTGGGTCCAGAGTGGTTCTCACAAGATTGCTCTATCGATCGAGAAGTTCATTAAACGAACTGTTTTCAACAGTGAAAAAATGTGTATCGATATCAACTACAAAATGTATTTGCATTTATGAAAGCATTGCAACGAAAATCCACCGAGTACCTATCTACGTTTCCTCATGAAATAATACAATAACAAGGTTAAAGTCGTAAACTCTATTGATAGCTTCAACCAGGTATGCTTGATGACATTCTATGAGCACGGGTAATAAATTTCCTAATTATTCACTCGTTAAACAAAAGAGAATAGTTACGTTTTTCACAGGGCTCTGTCATTAGATTCAGATTCGAAATGACAAATAGCATTCAAGAGACAAAAAAATTATACGTCCAACCCTTCATAGAAAACATTTGATACAATTTTTTATCTCTTTCTCGACATCCAGATAAAAATCTTTCAGATCAGAACTTATTACAGCTTTGAATTTTTTTTGTAGGTTGTTAACATTCCAGATCAGCGCTAAATAAAACTCTACTAGTCCAATCACAGATGTCCTTATCATCCCCTAAAGTTTGCGCCAGATACTGTCAGTGCGTTTAGCAACAATAAGCGGTTGAATGTCAGAAATCATTTTTTTTTTTAGTTTTTTGCTGATATAATGAAAACTATTAGTCGGGCCGAAAAAAAGTTGATTAGAAAGTGGTAGATAAATAATAAACCTTCTATGAAACAATCCTATTTCAAGTCAACATTCACTTCCTGTGTCACGACGCTATTAACCTTCCAAAAAATATATTTATTCACTAACACTTAATTTGCAGCGTAAAAATTGAATTATTTGTGAGTTGAGGGATATCCGAAAACAATCCGGGCAAGCCATAATGATATTCGATCATATCTCGATGCACTAGAACAAATTAAAAAAAAACATCCAGTAGCTACCGAGATTACGACAGCGAGGTCATTTTGGGCTCTGATCAGTTTATTTCACGCGATGTAATCGACGGCCGCCTAGCGCTGGCTCGCTCTCTCCAGCTTTCCCCTCCACCTGGCGCGTCGAAGGGTTCCGGAAGAACCTCCAATGCTCCATCAATAAATACTATAAATAATTGTGGAAAACAAATTCTGCTGGTTCCTATGGATATGACTCTTGCTCTGTGCAGTCATCAAGGTCTCAATGCTTCATATAAATAAACAAAGGGAGAAGAAATCAAAATCAAAGGAAAAAAAGTGTTATCTCGACTCCTAACTATCGTGGAACAAAAGTTAGGTTGGTAAAATTAGTAGAAAAATCGCAAGTTTCCAATGCATTTTGTCGCATTTTGATACGACCATTTCTTCCTCATTGCTCTTTAGTTTGAATAACGTTGTTTTTTTGACGCCATTTTTGAAGGTGTCACATTGCAAAAGTCTATTTTCCAAAAATGATAGTTCAACCCTTTGACTATCCAAAACCGTTTCGATAATTACTCTACGATTATCCGTAGGGCAAGAAATAACAATCTAGTGGGACACTTTTTTTAGTAACTAATTAGATTGTTGGTAACCTATCAACTATTGTTTCATCAGAGACAGATTGAACCATAGAGAAGTGACAGCTAGCTAATGGACACGTATTGTTTTTTTGCTAACAGTGTGCAAATGTTCAAAAGAGCCGACGATACTGTAGCTTCTATGAGCTTTAAATTCTCGGCCAGAGATATCTGTCAGTCTACCATTGAAGGCTCTTCATACTCCAAGTACAATGACCGTAGCAAATGAATTGTGTTCGGTCTGCTAGCAGAGAAGGCTGCAACCATCTACAACAAATTCAGATTTTTACTTCGTGAGGAGATAGTTCGGAATATTTTGTATTCGGAATTCCTACCGAATGTCACTGATGAGACCTATGGCTGGTCCAAACAGCTGTTTGCGGATGTAATCATAAAAAACAAGAACAGCACAAAAGGAAGCAGCAGCCTTTCCTCCATTTTCTCTATTACGTAAGTATCATATTTCAGTTGATGATCGCTACTAACCATAACATCCATGAATACAATAGAAATAATAACAGAAAAATACTCCATCAATGTCCTGTCCTATTCGTAATATAATCAATTATCTTATATAAAAATTGTGATAAGATTAGTCATTCTATCCCCGACTTTCAATTCATGTTAAGATGGAGTAACGTGTTTCCTATATGTTGCAAGTATAACTCAAACAAGCATTCTGAATTTTCCTGTTTATTTCCTTTGGAACTAGTGAGAAAAATCGAGGGGCCTCTCACTGACGTAAAAAGTGTACACCTATCTCCTTTTTCCCATTATTTCCCATATTATTTCCTTATTTCTCATTTATTTCCTTATTTCTCAAATTATTTCCTAAATTCCTCAAATTATTTCCTAAATATTTCCTATATTTCCTAAATATTTTTCAAATTGTGTACACCTATTTCCTAGAGTGAGAGACCCCTCGAGAAAAATAATGCCATAAAACAGTCATCAATATGCGGAAAAGTTAGTGATTCAACTCTCATTCTGTGGTTATTGGGGTGGGTTTAAAAATGCAATATATAATTTTTCCACAAACCGCTAGGAAATTCCCGAGAAAATTCAAGACGAAATTTCTTGAAGAAAAAGTCAAGATATCATTACTGTAAGAATATTATATTTCCATATAGTTGTTAGTGTTCTTGCATGAATGAATAAAAACAGTTTGCATAGTTACCCCAGTAATTTTATTACGAATTTCAAAGCACCATAGTATTTTCACCTTGTAGAAAAAGCCACATTCCTAGAAGGCTGTGTTGATAAGCAATATTCACAGTCGTCCAGGTATGTTAGGCTTTACCTACAATATACTATTTCTGCAACAATTCATAATAGACAGGGCCAGAAGTTCTACTCTGGTATGAAACAACAAGAATTGTGCAATTGATCTGTCAATGGTGACATTTGGTGTTTTCTGAATTTCGTCTAGACGATAGAAAACGATAGAAATCGGATTCAGATCATCAGAAGCTGACTGATTCGAGATTATAGCAAAAGAATATTGATAGATTTCCAAATTTAAGGAAACACGCCCTGATGTAAATAATCTTTGAATATACTTATTACGATCTACTTCCATGTAAGAGAAGAATTATTTTTATAATTTTTGTACTTATACTCTCAGCACCATATACTCCCGCTAGCAATAATATAATTATGATTATTCATTTCATTATTATTATTATTATAGTATCATTTCTGATACACATGTGAATTACATATCTATCGATCATAAACTTACCAATTGATACAAATATTTTCAACTGTATCGAAATTACATGATTTCATGAAACAAACAGTAAAACCAAAACAACTGGATTCCAAGAATGAAACTGTATACCTATATTGACAAATATTTACCTGGATCGAAATTACATGATTTCATGAAACAAACAGTATAACCAAAACAACTTGATTCTAAGAATGATACTAGTACTAGTAAGGTGTTTTTCAAAATTACGATACATTTTCCCAAAGAAAGATAATTTTTTTTACTGAAAATAGATGGTTGCCCAGAAATTTGTGTACAAGAGATGTATGCAATTGAAAAAAGTTAAATTAAAAGCTATTTGTTTCACCCTCACATTCCCTAAAAAACCCTTGTTTTTTTTTCCTAAGACCTTCACTTTTTGAATATTCAAATAAGCATCTATCTATATTTTTCATAGTGAAAGAGAAAATGCACTCAAGGGTACTTGAAAAAGGAAGAAAACAAAGCTGCGATCGTATTTTTCTAAGGTCGTTATAAAAATTTACGTTCGATCATTGTTACTTTGATGCAATTAAAAAAGTTAGTCTAAAGAAATGAAGTGAAACTCGACCAAGAATTGTCTCAGGAACAAACAAAAATGTTTGATTATATAGGGTGTTTCATTCGAAAATTCAAAACCGCAGCCTATTCCGGCACTCTTCTCTTACCATTTACCTAAACCAAATCTCACACGGTATGTACGGGTTTGTTGAAAAAATGTTTTGACATATCTGTTACTTCAATTTTTACAACATTTTCCATAGGAGTACTTACAAACTTTTACTTATCATTAACGATTTACTACCGAAAACGTATTCTCTAGTAAGTAGAGTCAGTTAAACCCCAACTGAATATCACAAGATTTTTTTTCATGAAACAAGAAATAATCGTCGAAAGTGTGACCACCTTGTATCGGGACCAGTTGTTCCATTCACAACTGTCAAAGATCATGGAAATGAAATATGTTTCGTTTATTTTTAAATTTGAAGACCCAATGTTTTTTTTATTATCATATAGTCGATATAAAATCGAAAACTTGGCCAAGTGACAATATCCACAACAAACTCATCGAATCAGCTGCTTTTTGGCAAATGCACCAATACATATCGAATTTCGAGCATAGAGATGGCTGGAAGTGGGCCAATGTACGGATTGTGGAAGATTTTTATACTACATTATCGTTTTTATTCGAAAGTTTTGATGAATGATGGTGGCATTGAGTTTGTTTTGCTCAACCGACCTACATAATAGTAAATAAATAGTTCTATACATGGGCGATTTTGTTTTTATTAATATAATCCAAACCTACTGTCGCGTCGCGATGAAAGAGTTGAACCGCCTCTTTTGTATATTACAGCGACAAAACGCTTTTGTTTTGTCATTGGGTTAGAAAAGCCGTATTTTTCAGTTTGTGGGTTTGACAATACTCGTTATGAACATTTTAGTGTTTTTGTTGTTTTATATGTTATTATATTTTCAGGTATAACGAGAAGATCAGGTAAATAAGTATCTCCAATTAGTCAAAACATGAACTGGGTTCTCCGTCTATTCCTTCGGACTCACAATTGTATTGGATTATATCACTTGTAAGTAATTAAAAGTTAAGTGGTAGAACAAACCTGTAGTGCTTCTACACTGCTTCGAACTTCGCCTTCTGAATGTTATTTTCTATTTCCCAGTTCTATTATCGTTTCGTTGAATTGAATTGATTAAAAAACATGCTAAGGTTTCACCAGAGTTGAACTTCATCAAATCATCAGATCCCAATTTCAAAATCAAAAAACAAATTCTTTTATAGTTCCTACAAGACAAACTGGTTGCATCATACCGTCGCCTCCGAAACTATAAGACCGCGGGCATATCTGACAGACGACAGTATAAATGCTAGTTGTAAATCCAGCCTGCTG
Organism: Zygogramma bicolorata; assembly: GCA_032362365.1. Taxonomy (NCBI): domain Eukaryota; kingdom Metazoa; phylum Arthropoda; class Insecta; order Coleoptera; family Chrysomelidae; genus Zygogramma; species Zygogramma bicolorata. Next base: position 12,521,102 of record JAVJAQ010000137.1, on the reverse strand, counting down.
GACAAACAAACGGATCTACAAATGCTTATTGTGCATTTGTGTCATATTTCAAAATATTTTTTCTCGATAATAACTCAATTTTGAGCGACCGTGATGTTTCAATCCATCGATTCCTTTCTATTTTCGACGATAGAAAGAATATTAATCCTCTTGCTGTTGAGAGACGTGAATTGTGGATTCAAACAACTAGAAGAGCAGATTTAGGTACTGATAAGTTGAAATGGGCTACGGTATATTTATACATTTTGTATCTCAGAATTGCAATTATAATCTCATTCAATTACCATTGTTGTTCATGGAAATACGATTTGTTTGTCCAGCAGGCTGATGCATGTGACGTCACATGTCCGTGGTCCATACATAAAAAGGAGTAGCAGCGCCCAGCAAACTTTATACTAGTAGTCAAAATTGCTCCCATCAATATTTATGGCGAAGGCTTTAGGTAGGTAAACTCCATCGACAACCACACAGAGAGATTTATCAAATAAAAAACCTGATAACAATACAATACAAAATAGTTTAGAAAGCAAGTTTTCGCTTCAACATTCTTGGCACTCTGAGGTTCTCTTCTCCGCTGTATTTTTCCAATGGAACTTATGTTCACATAAAATTCTAGACAAGGTTCATAAAACCTTGATACATGCTTTGCTGTACAACGACTTCTTCAAGCAGACACCACTAATGATCTAGACAGATGTAGGTACTTTGATGTAGGTACCCCGGTAGTCTAGGGTGATTCATAGATAATGCTGCAACTGAGCCAACGCCGTAAATTTTTTCCCGGTAGTTGCAAAAGTGAATATATTATATATAGGAAAAAATAGGAAAATTAAAAGTTAAAATGAGCCGCATTTTTGGATACCAAATTCAAAATGAGAATTGAAACCGGTCAAATTGAGAATTATTCTTAGGGATATTTGATATCTCACAAAGCGAACGGCAGAAACCCGACGGCCCTATCTCTTTTTGATGACGCATAATCGCAATTGTACATCAAGATGTCTATCAATGTTTATAACAATTTTGTGGGAAGAGAAGAGTTTTTCCGAGTTTTTCACACTTCGATTCGAGCATCCATATGCAATGATTTGAGTAGGTATCGATTTTGGATTTCATCCAACTTAATTGATTGAAAATAAGAATATATGATTTTTTTACTCGCTTGTCAAGACCTTGAAAAATGACGGGATTGTAACTATTGATATGAAGTAAACGGTTGCATATCATGGATGTTTCAAATCGCGAAAAAATTCTTCCTGCCCTCAATATTGTTATAAACATTGATATACAGTGCATTTCTTCAACGCCCCCCCCCTTTTATTTTTTGAAAGGGTCAACTCAAAAAATTGAAACTTGGGATAATGAGTATAACTACTGCTCTTCGGGCTTGAAGGCCGTCGTACTTTGGAATTTCTGCGGCAACTAATAATGATGATTATTCCCCGAACCCGACAGAAGTAATTAACACTCCAGACTACCTGCATCAATATAAATACGCCTTGAGAAATCGAACTGTTTAGTCATCGGAGATGAATAAGCCTCTGAAGAAGCTGGCCACTCGCGCTAGCGAAACGTCAGGAAGAAATTCCAAAGTACGACGGCCTTCAAGCCCGAAGAGCAGTAGTTATACTAATAACTTCGGCCGCGAAAGCCTCAACCATTTTGTTGGGATAATGAATTTCATGCATGAATTCTATATTTTGGAGTAAAATTGACACATGGAGATGGTAACGGGGCGCCATCTGGAAAAAATTAAATGGAAAGAGGGGTCTTGTGATTACATCATTTTGAAGCTCCCGACGAATACTTTACTACCCTAGAATATGAAGTAAATATCTTCACCTACTACAAAAAGGCGGAAGATTTGATAATTGCCTGAAACGTCTTGAGATAAAAACAGCCTATGCGATATTTCACGTCGAACATAGCAATGTCGATATTTCTACAAATATTAATTATTTTCAGCCGTATATTCAATATTGAAGCAGGTTCAGTTTCGTATACGTTTTGCTTCGAATAGTCACATAAAATAAGTCTAAAGGTGTCAAATTTGGTTAGTGGGCTGGCCATTCCGTAGGTCCTCGATGATCAAGCAAAAGACCATGGAAAGTATTATCCAAATAGTTTCCTACTTGTCTGTAGTTATGTGAAGGTGCTCAATCTTGTTGGAATAACGATATCCATATCGAAATCAACGATATCCATATCTAAATCAACGATATCCATATCGAAATCATTAGGATTCACTTCGACAATTTCAGTGATAAGAGGATCAACAGTAGTTGCCAGCATAATCAAATACAATTCCCCTGTTGTTTTGTTTAATTGCCATTTTGAAGATAGTTTAAGTGTTACCTATCTACTTTTATAATAAGAAACTAAATGAGAATATCTGAACTGAATAATGATGTGAGTTGTACTGACATTTTTGTCTTTTTCATGAACAAAAAATAGACTATGAAACCCTATCGGGATGTTGGGATTGCCATATGACAGAGAAAAACGAATATTTCTAGAAATATCGATATAATATAATGCGTTTTTTTCCAGGCAATTATTAAAAGTTCCGCCATTTTGTAGTAGATGAATATGTTGACTTCATACTTTAGGGTTGTAAAGTATTCGTCAGGAGCTCCAAAATCTCCACCCCTTTCCATTTAATTTTTTTCCAGATGGCGCCCAGTCGCCATCTTAAAATTTTCGTGTGTAAATTTTACTCCAAAATATAGTTTTCATGCATCCAATTAATTATCCCAAGTTTTAATTTTTTCAGTAGACCCGTTGAAAAATTAAAAGGGGAAACATTAAAGAAATGCACTGTATGTATTAATAATTGCGATGATGCAGCAAGAAAAGTGACATTTTATTTTAGCCACTCTCTTTGTGAAACACCAAATAGTTCAAAGAACATATTAGTGACAGCGAATTTGATGGTTTTTTAAACTATGCAGTGTTGGGAATGAACTTTTGTAATTTCGAACTACGGATTTCGATTAGGAAATTTCATTTTTGTACGTGTATTTTCACCGCCAGAAAAATTTACTCAAAAAATGCCACTTTGATTTTTATTCTCGGTTAGTATAGCATTAATAATAAAAATAATAATTTTTTATTATCCACCATTATAACAAAATAAGTACATCAGACATCGGGATATTATACATGATACTGATACTAATAATTTGTATTTGATGTTGAGCACATATTAACAATTGAATAGATTTGTCATGGTGAATAAATGGCAGTACTGGTTCAGAAAACAGTTATACACTGTTTCTGTTCTTCCACCAGCGCCAAGCAGAGTTTGAAAATAGATGCGATTTCGAATGATCTAATATTGAGAAAATATATAGTACCTATAATATGGGAACGGAAGTTGAAAAGAAGAGACAGGAGCTATGAAGGATGAGAAGAGGAAGGAAAAACAATAGGAAAGCGAAAGAAAGAATAGAAAAAGAAAAGAATAAAAAGAATAGTTCAGGTTTCCACTAGACTGACTGAATAGCCATTAAATGCTGTTTGAATTTGCAGCTAAATGTTATTTTCGATGAATTTAGAAGTGAACTGTCGAGTTTATGAAGATAATTGATGCACGATGCGACATTGTAGGAGAATGAACGACAGTATATTTCTTTGGAGTGTTTTGGAATCGTCAAAATTGTTTTTCGACGAATATTCAGGTTGTGTACGTCAGTTCTGTAATTTAACTTCTTGTGTAGGTAGGGAGGTATTTTCGATTTGAATATACTATGAAACATACAAGCCATATGATGCCATCGTCTGTTGTACATATTGAGCCATTTTAGTTGTTTAAGTTTTTCAGTGATTGATACCCGTTCAAACTTGCGAATTCCATAAATGAGTCGAACACAAGAGGACTGTATTTTTTGATTGCGTCTTGTCTCTGACTTATTCAAGCAAGCGCTATATACTACATCACAGTGATTAAAGTGTGATAGTACTAACGAGTCGCATAACATTTTCTTGATATCGATTGATAAAAACATTCTCTGGGAATAAATCAATTTCAAAGTTGTGGAAGCATTTTTCAGTTTGTTTGTGATATGCTCTCTGAACCGTAAAGTTGTATCAATCGTCAGTCCCAAACTTTTATGTGAAGATTTAATAGGTATCATTGCGTCGCCGATAATCAAATTTACGCGATTATTCAAGAATTTTGATTCATTTTCATTACCAAATATTAAAGCAATAGATTTCTTGGGAATAATTTTCAGAGCATGATCATTTGAAATTTTAAATAGTGAGCTGAGATCATCATTTATGAAATCTAATGAATTCTCCAATTCCAACGGATCGAACGAGTGATAAATTTGAGTATCATCCGATACGATATCTTCGAGCGTTTCCAATGAAAATCACCATAAGACGATCACCATAGACGATCGGGCTATCCATAGTTTATTTTTTTAGCCTAACTAACGGCCTAAAATCTTACCCCAGGTTCTAGCTTGATCCTATCGTCCTCCGACTCGCTGCACTCGACCTTCCTCACCTTGGCCGCCTTGTCCAGGTCCAGGAGGTCTTCTCCGTCGCTGTGCTGCTTTCGCTTTTGCTCGATCGTCAGTTTGAGTCCAGCCTTGATCAGTTGGGAGCAGGTGTGCTGCACGCTGGGCGGGTTCGTGGTGGGCGACTCCACCTGGCTGCTGCAGGAGCTGTTGGAATCGCTGCTGGTGGCCACGCTGGACGCCTTCTTCGCAGCGCCCGCGAAGTTGTAACCGTCCAGGGGATTGGTCATGGCGATGAGAGAGTTGAGGATCTCGGGCGTGCGCGGAGTGGCGTTCGTGCTTTCCACCAGGAGCGTGTTGACGGCGTTGGCCGCCGATTGCGCCAGGTCTACGTTCAAATTATACATAATATCACTTTTCATTACAATTAGGATCACAACCGGCTAACGGAACGAGGCACTTAGATTAGGTTTGTACTGTCTGTGGGGGAAGAGACGCGACGGTTCGGTATCACCGGGGGTGAAGGTGTGGCTCCGAAGTTTCAGGTGAAGATGATCTGAAAAAAAAAAGAAACAATTAGAATGGAGTGACTTCGGTAGATTGTAGGCCAGTTGTCAGAGATTTAAGAGAACACAAGTCCAGAAAATAGTTTATTATGAAACGATCATGGAATGACCATTGCATACGCTATTTTTCCTACACCCGATAAATAATGAGGGACTAGGGATATTATATTTATATTTGTATTGAATATAATAACAGAAATAACTCGTATTCCTTCAACAAAATTGTGATTAATATTATTACCTCGGGTATTTGAATTATAAATATATTCTATTCATATTCATATTGAACATAATAATTGTAATTAGTCCGATTTCTTGGAAATAGCAAAATTATTTATTGTGCAGCTTGAAAATTTCATTTCGGATCCCACTGATCAGGAAGTGGAAAGATTATTTACATGTATTTCATTATTGCTAGTCTCAGTAGAGTTCAGTATTGTATTGGAAATTATGATTTCATTCTGAACTGACTTTTGAATGAACTCTTCCGACACTGAATTGGATTTCCAGTTGATTGAAAATCTGTATCGTTATGTAAATGGTGTATTATAATGGATATTATGGACATATAAGTGTATTCTTATAGTTCGAGTGCAGAAAAATACATAATAGTGTTTTAGATTGTGATAAAATTTTGAGGCTTTGAAAATGATGACAGTAAATATTTTCAGAGCATGTGTTTTTGATGTTTTGTGATCAACTTTGACGCGTTCTGTCTCGACAAGTAATGATTACAGGGTATTCCGCATTATTACTTTCTCGTTTTAGTCTTGTTTCCGAAACTAGAAATGAATTTGTCTTGTCAGAGGCTTCAAAACAAAAAAGAACTACGAGTCGAATTATGACAAAGATGTGTTTTTGAGTGATTTAAAATGAATTTGTCTTGTCAGAGGCTTCAAAACAAAAAAGAACTACTAGTCGAATTATGACAAATATGTGTTTTTGAGTGATTTAAACTAGTTTTAGGTCGACATTTCAGACTTCAGATCTCGAGAACTAGTTAATTTACAGGTTTTTGCTGAAGAACATTTCTATTATCAAGAAAGCTGCAGGATGCAGCTCCAGTGCTTTTGAGGAAAAAAGTTATATGCGCCAGTATCCATGTTATTTCACAGGAGCAGAACTGTAAGCTCAAATTAAAAGCGAAAAGATAGAGATTCGCCTAGAATGTGATCGATCTGAACTGTAATCAAGTAAACAAAATCCATTCTCTTTCGTGTATGGATGTTGAACTCCATGTAGTGAAACTATTAGCACTATTTTTATATTATGTCAAAGCTTCACGATTTTTTTTATATGGAGATTCACACAAAAGGGAAGCCCGGTAATGTTCAAAGAAAACCGCGTGAATCAAGGGACATGAGATACGAATTCACATTCACTTCGAATTTTTGAAGTGTGAGCCACAGGAAAGATCTCCTTCGGCAAGGAGTTTCAAAGCTCAGCTGTTTCATTAAAAAAAATCCCTGAGCAAGAGAGGTTCGACAGGTCTCCAAATTCACAACAAAGGGGTGGGAATTCTGTTTTCGTCGAGTCATTCGTGTAGATATTGCCAAGGATGGAACGATTGATAACAATTCAGAAGAGCACCGAGCGTGAAAATATCTATAGAAGAGAGACAAGTCTCCGACCCTTCTACGATGTTCCAATGAAGTGAGCGAGTCCGTGAGCGAAGAATCACCAACAAGACAAATTGCCTTTTTCTGAATAGAATCGAGAAGCGACAATGAATGTTTTGGTGCCGAACTCCATACCTGAGAACTATATTCCAAGACAGGTCTTTTTGAGCCTTGTAGTAGATCATTACAGGCCGACGAGAAGTGAAGTATTCCTTCGCATGAAATAGAAATCCAAGTTTCTGGGAAGCACCTTTAGCGATCGATCTCACATGGTTTTCCCATGAGAGATCATCACTGATTGCATCTTTGAATTTTGGTGTCACCCAAGTACCACAGAATTCAAGATCAGAATATTACCGAAGAATACTGAATTTGTTGAAAATGTGAAGACATCAGAAGTAAACTTCGAACTATACGTATCTCACGCACTTAGTGGATGAAAATGTAGAAATAAGCAATCATTTTCTGAGCATATATTCATTGATTTTCATGCCACGAATAAACGAAACTTCAAATATGTACAAGAGCATGTTTTTACCACCTCAAGTAGTGGTTAAACATTTACATTTTGTATATTTCTTTTTGCTTTCATATGTTAGAAAAAGATGGGAAATATCTCTTTCTTGAAACACGAAACTGCTGTCGCAATCTTATAAAATCTGAACATACTGTATACTGTGAAGAATTACGAAATTTTGGATGTTTGCCTCAATTTCGTGTCCATAGAGAACCGCTTTCATGTTTCTATAGATTTAGATTTTAACAACAGGAAATCGCCTCCGGTCTTCACGCAAAGGAACTGGAACGCCGATAGAAATTTTGATATACAGAATTATTTCATTTACATTTACATTCATTTTATTTAATCTAATGGCAGACAGCTGTTTTCACACGGCTAACAATCTAAAGACGACAAATTTATAATTAAAAACGATTCTCAGAATTTTGAACACATAAGAGAACACTTATTAATCGGTATTAGAAGTATTTCAGTGATTTCATTCGAAATACTTTCTCAATATCCCAAATATTGTATCCAGATCTTTGTGGATTATCGAAGGAAGGAATGAAATACCTGTATCCTGGGTCATCCCATACAATAGAAACTGCAAAGTGTAGCTAATAAAATGAACTACTGAACGATATGAACAATTATGGAATTAAACGAACGATTTCATCTTCTACTGCATACCTGTTTCACCAAATTCTTGATATTTCTCCACAGGTGCATGAGGGATTTTAACGACGACTTTCTCCCACAACTTTCGATGTGGAGGCATTTACAAGTACTACCTACTAGAATCGCTCCGAAATATCGATCAATTTACTCTATCTATAGATAACGATTGTTTTCAAAAACCCATAATCAATATTGGGTACGATAACCCAATTCACGTGTCGAATTAGGAATTCCAAAGCAACATAACATTACTGGAACTGGGTCGAATGGAAGATTCGAGAACACCATAAGTCGGTGGAATATTACAAGTTTGTTTTCTAATGTCGATACAACATAAAGAATATCTATCGTCTTCTCTAATGATTTACTTTTTCTGTAGCTCTGCCTATTCACATTTGTTTGAACCACGAACTCCTATAATATCGAGTTTTTTGTGGTTTTCCATAACGGAATTTTAGGAGCAAATCATAGGATAATAATAATAATAATAACATCATTAAAATCTCTTAATTCATGGAAGACCTAATATTATTGTGTTTTTTCACTTAGCCCCATATATAAGGAGTATTTCCATAAAATTATCAAGAAACCACCTCTCTTTATCTCAATGTATTAGCATACTCTTGAATCATAATTCTAAATTCACTTTTCAAAAGTAGAACTTGATTCAGTTGGTGACTGGTCCACTATGTCTGAGTATGTGAAATCAGACTGATCAACAAGTTTTATGGACAATAAAAGTGGACCGGATGTAACTAAAATATATTTGATGGCTGTAATATTCAGCTAGTTCACGAAGGAAATACCAAACAAATGTTAACTATTGCAGTCCGATTTCAGAAATAAATCAGTCAACTTCCAAAAGTAATTCGATAAATACTAGTTCTTGTATTTTTTTGCTAGGCAAATTTGAGATGAACGAAGTTGCTGACTAAAGGTAAGCGTCCATAGGTACGCATCGTACGTATCGTACGGATCGTACGAAACGGATTTTAGAATTATTAGTATAGTAAGTTATACATATGCGTCCACTGACCGGCAGCGGACGGATCGCACGTATCGGTCCGTCGGTAATGCCGATGAAATTTATCGAAGGGGCAACTTTTCCGACTGGTGCGGATGACAACATGCGGATTGCCGATAAGTGGACGCATGTCACAATAGGTAGTCGCTGGTCGCCTCACAGATCATTTGAATTTTGTTACATTTCGACACTAAGTACATGCACGTGCTTTAATTTTAATTGTTATTACGCATATCATTGAGCAAATCAGTGAATAGTGTATGATATTCTCCAAATTGTGATCTTTTTTTGAATATGTCATGTATCCACATTCTATGTCTTCTCTTATTTCCTCTCCTTTCTTCTTCTTCATCTAATAACAAAGCAATAATGACAAGTTCTTCATCACTTTCCATGATCGGAAACATTACACACTGTAATGTTTCCGATCGTCCACTCACAACGAAAATGCGAATGTTACTTAAAAGCCGACCGTCGCATCGGCAATCCGATCGCTACGGATACAGTGGACGCACTACCACAAATCGATCCGTTTTATACGATCCGTACGATGGGTACCTGTGGACGCGTACCTTAAATGAACGAGTTCTAAAAAAAAATTGTTCTAAAATTCTAAACGTGTTCCATTCAGAAACAACTGTTTCTGAGTTATCGCAGCAACTTTTCGGGGAAGATTGAAAATCTGCCCTTTTACAGTTGTATAGATTCAAATATTAATTCTTATTTTTCAGATTGTGGTAGGTTGAACACCCAAAAAAAAAGGAAAAGAAAGAAATTACAACTTCTATGAAAAAAGTATAATATCAAACACAAAATTTACAAACATTCTCTGTTGATAGGTACGCGTATATCATTTTTGTGCATGAAACAAACGTCTTTGAGTTATACGTACCTAACAACAGGAAGTGTTTGTATATTTTTTCCTTTTACTTCTTTCATAGAATAGTAATTTCTTTTATTTGATTCAGAGAAGGAAGACAAGAAATAATTTCCCAGTCCCAACTATACCTACACAGTAGGTCGATGAATTAACACCTGTCAGAAAGCAATTACTCCCCTGACTATTACCACGAAGGACGTTGAATTATAACCGACAGGTGCCTGTACAGGATTCGTCACAGAAGAAATTCCTGCGGATACTTTTGAGAAAGTCTATCTGAAATAACTTTTTCTCTACATACAGGGTGCGTCAAATCGAACTTTCATCACAACTTTGAAGTGAAGGAGTGGAACTATCGAAAAATGTTTCGATTGAGAGCGCACATTATCAAAGTTATGTTTTTTAAAATAGAACATACTTTGCTTTTTATATTCGAATTTCTCTTTGTGGTGACTTATCAATACATCGCAGAGTATATGAAGGGAGGAAATATTGTTACGAGAACCAGTAATTTGCAAAAAAAACTACCTTGAACTCTCCTTATTCTGGAAAGCCCCGGATCATTCCTTCTAGATCACAAACGTAATTCTGGAGAACCCAGAAGATTCCAGCCAGCCAAAAACTACCTTATATATGAGGCGTGTCAGCGATTGTGGTCAGAAATCAGCACAAGTGAAGTGAACACAAGCGATAGGCAGTTTCAAGCAAGTGGTTTATTACTGATGATAAGTGACAGTGTTAACGGGTTATATATATATATATATATATATATATATATATATATATATATATATATATATAATATATTTATTCATCGCCAACAAACAGTACATCTAAAATACAAAACACAAAGTGTCTATAATTATATATAAAAGATAAAATCGGATGAATAAATCATAGTTCCACTGAGGGTAAAACCCTGTGTGTGGTAAAATAAACAAGTCATTATATGTATAAATAAAATATTAAATTAAAATTATTGTATACACAGATAAAACATATATGAAAATATAAATCTTAAAAACTAGTGAGCATACATGTGAATTAGAGTTTCCCTTTTTTTTTATTATAATTAATTTTAAGAATCGAAATCACACAACAGACATATCACACTTGTTGACATAAATATATAGAAATTGAAATTTTTATGCTTCAATAATCTTATGGAGTTCTTTCCTTGGTGTAGCTCGTATAAAATTTTTCAAGTGTTTTTTGAATATAAAAATGGAAGATTGGGCAAGCAAATCGTAAGGAAGAAAGTTGTATACTTTGGGCGACAAATAATTATAACATCTTTGTCCTATTGCCTTATTCATTAGAGGTGCAACAAAGTCGTGTTTTCTTCTTGTGCTATATGAATGTGTTAATGTTATTAGATCTTTTTTGTTTGAATATTGCCTAGTGGCTATCTGTATAATATATAATTGTCTAATATCTAGGGTGTTGGTTTCAGTGTAAAGTAAGTCGCTTGAATATCTAGCATCTTTTTGAAGTATCAGCCTGAGAAATCTCCTTTGGGAGATTTCAAGGGTGTTGAGGTAAGTTCGTGAAACTCCCCCCCATCCAATGACTCCATATGACAAGTGCGACTCCACTAAACTCTGATAAACCATCACTTTTTGTTTGAAATCAAGATGCTCAATCACTTGCTTAAACCTATACAAGATACATCGTAACTTCTTCACCAGATAATCAACATGATGGTTCCATCTGAGATGGGGATCCAAAATAATTCCTAGATATTTCATTTTTTCTACAGGCTTTATAAAAAAGTTGTTTTCAATCGATAGATTATAGTTTGGAAGGGAGTTCTCAAAGCTACTGAATGGTAAATAATGGGTTTTACAGAAATTGATGGATAATAGTCTGCTGTCAAACCAGTCTTTGATGTGGGCTAGATCGTTTTCAACTTTTATTTTAAGATCGTACCAATTTTCATCTTTGTATACTATGACCGTATCATCAGCGAAACTGATGATTTCACCTTCTCTTTGTTGTTCGAATAAATTATTTAAGTAAATAGTAAATAAAACAGGCCCCAACACTGTGCCTTGGGGTACCCCGCATTCAACAGTTTCTTCTGAACTCATTTCATTTGATATTCTCACTATTTGTTTCCTTTCGGCTAAATAACTTCTGAATAAATTGTGGGCTGTACCTCTAATTCCAATGTCGTCTAGTGTATCGAGAAGTATAGAATGATCAACTGTGTCAAAAGCTTTTGACAGGTCTAGAAAAACTCCTATTGATGGAACACTTTTATCAATACTTTCATATATGTTGTTAGTTAATACATGTATTGCGTCTTGAGTGGATTTTCCTTCTTGGAACCCGTACTGTGATTTTGACAATATGCTATATTTATTCAAAAAGTTATTCAGCCTTATTTTGATGATTTTTTCGAATACTTTACTCAAAGAAGTGATGAGGGAGATAGGTCTATAGTTACCAACATTATTTTTATCCCCGCTCTTAAAAATAGGGGAGACTATCGATAACTTAAATACAGAGGGAAAAACTCCTAGCTCAAAAGATTGATTAATAATATATGTTAGAGGCATACTAATATGAATCGATATTTTCTTCAGAGTTTCTGCTTTTAAACCATCATATCCAGGAGCCTTTTTATTTTTTAATTGGAGAATAGTATTAATAACTTCCCGTTCATTTGTTGGTGCAAGAAATAATGAGTTTACGGTTTTATTTTTTTTATGAGTATAATTTGGTTTCCTGTTTATTTTTCGTGCCAAGTCTTTCCCAATATTAACGAAAAAGGAGTTAAACATTTCTGCCATTTCTTTAGGATTGCTTGTTAAATCACCATTTTGTTTTTGAATACTACGTATTTCTTTTTTTTCCGGGGTTTTGAGGAATTCATTTACAGTTTGCCATAATTTTTTGGAATCATTTTGTTCTTTTTCAACTCGTTTTCTGTAATAATCAATTTTTGCTTGATTTATGAAGCCTTCAACTTTTAGTTTCATTTCCATATACTCATTTTTTAGTAAAATATTTGTTGGCGTAGCTTTCCACTTACGGTACATATCATTTTTTTCATTAACGAGTTTGATCAGAGATTTTGTTATCCATTTCTTTCTTTTATGTTCTCTATTTCTTATTTTAATTATTTTTTTAGATCTCTGTACACATCCGTTCAAAGTGTCAATGAACCCCTCAGCAAAAGTTTCTAACTCTAGCTCTTGATTGAAAAGTTCATCCCACCTGATCGCCTGTACTAAGTCTAGTAACTTTTTATCATCGATTATTTCAAATGAGTTTTTAGTCTTTAATTTTTTAGTTTGTTTTATTCCCAGTACAATTTGTAGTATAGTTGTATAATGATCTGTTATTGCTGTAGCTACAGTCATAGGCAAGATTGATTCCACATTATTGTTTTTAACAAAAATGAAAATATGGTCTAAACATGTTTTTGAGTTTTTTTGAACTCTTGTAGGTGTATTTATTGCAGACTGGTAACCATGTTCGCTCATCAGATCTAGGTAGTTTTTTGAGTCGTCGCTATCATTCATCAGGTCAATGTTTATGTCACCGATAAATAATTTGTATTGACAACTTTCGCTTTCTCCACTTAATATATCATTTAGTTCATGCAAGAATGATTTTACATCACTCGCAGGAGATCTATAATATGCATAGATGCAGAAACTTTTGTTTTTACTTTTAATTTTTGCTTTAATCAAAATACTACCATTTAATTCAATGAGAGTGTGAGATTGGTACAATTCAGATTTAATATATACGATAACACCATCATTTTGGTTCAGATTGCCCTGGTTATAAATCGTTGTGTATCCTATAATATTGAAAATTGAAATATCAGGAATCTTTCTGGTTTCTGTTAATACAATACAGTCAAAGGAAGTATCAAGTCCCTCAATGAAAATATTGAATTCATCTAAATTTTTTCCAATACTACAGATGTTATTATGGATTATTTTGAAGTTATGAAAATTGTTATTGATTTGTAGTACTTCTTTTGTTTCTTGCGCGTTATTTAAGGGAAATGTTGTTAATTTTTCAAGTTTGAAGTCTCTTATATACTGATTCATTTTTATGTTTAGTTTCTCAAGTCCAAGTTATTCACATATAACACAAAACTATTGCACGATATCTTCAATCTTCTTGAGCCTTGGAGATGGAGATGAGATTCAGTTTTTTTTTTTTTATATGTTTCTTCTGGTTGACCGGGTGTTAGTAGCTTTCTTTGGTGTTTCTGAAACCGAGGATTGTTCCTTGTTTTTTAATTTTTGATCATTCAGTGGAAGTTGGGACGTTTGGTTTTTTAAAATTTGGGTAGTTTTTTTGGTTGCTTCGTCAATATTTTCTTCCAGTTCTTCCAGTTCCAGGAATTCTTCTCCTCGTGGTAGTGGTGTTGATGGATCACTATGACAATTTATTTCTGGATGTATGTATGATTGATCATGAATATTTTTTGTTTGAATATCAGTAAGGGTGTAGGTAGTTCCTTCGATTACAAGTTTATTACCTCTCAATGTTGCTTGGCGATTGTTGGCCTTTGCCTTTTTCAAGTGTCTCAACAGAATTTTGCGTTCTTCTTGTTCTTTCTTGGTTAGATCCTCAGATATCGCAATATTTGTCCCTTTTAGTTTTTTGCAATTTTGGATAATTTCAATTTTTCTTAGTTTCGAAAGCAATGTTATAAGAATGGGTCTTGTTGTCGAGTTACTTTTTCCAATTCTGAAGATGTTGGTGATTTCTATTATTTCAACTTTTATTTTGAGTATTTCTTGCAATACTTTCAAAACTATTTTTATCAATCCTGCTGAGGTTTCTCCTTGATTTTCTTGGACACCATATATTATTAAATTGTTACTCTTGCGGCTTTTTTCTGACTGTTCCAAACGATTTTTGAGACATAGGTTCTCGGACTCTAATGCTGCAATTTTTTTGTCGGTCTCACTGTGTTTTTGATCTACGACAGCTGTGAGAGATTTAATCTCTTTATCAATACTTTCAAATTTTTCTGTCAGGTTCTTATTCATCACTTCAAGTAACATGTAAACATCTTCTACGCTTATTTCTTTCTTGTTTTGTTTTCCCTGTTGATTTTCATTGGGCATTTTGACTGCTCCTACCCACTTTGGTAAAATAGTTTCTTGAATTTTACGAGTTCGGCCCTGGTTGAGCTGAATTTATCAGCAGTTTTAAGAAATAGGAGATTCCTTATCTCGTTTTTGCGACTTTTCTTATTTCAATTTATTCGCCCACGATATATATATATATATATATATATATATATATATATATATATATATATATGAAACTGAATCCGCTTCTGTTCTCAAAACTTATACGCAAATTCCTGTAGAGAATGCTAATATCTCTTGTAGACAATTTGTTTTTCAATAGACGCAGGAACTTCTCGGGGTAGAATTAATATCTGCCTTTCTACACTTGTCTAGGTTTCAATATTAATTCTTATTTTTTCAGATTGTGGTAGGTTACAAACCCAGAAAACTACGGAACAAATGCAATTCAGTATTTATCTGTTTCGAAAAACGGTACTCTTGGAGTGAAGTGCTGGTAGAGAATATAACAAGGTCGTCCACTTATAAACACATATCCATGGGAAATGTCAAAATTCACCGGATGTTAAAAACTCATCACTTTTTATCACACAATTTGTATACAAAAACGGTATGAAACGTGCTTTACTTGAATCAATAATAGATCGGTGACTGGAAACTTAAAATCTCTAACTTTATTTGCAAAGTTCAGGGGGGCAGCCTATGTTATATCTGGATAGCAGGAGTTTTTATTCTTTTGACGAATTTTCTGATGCAAGTTTTTCTATATGCCCACAAAAAAACACAAAAAACAACTTTCAAAATTTACTGTTATACTTTTGTACTTTATGTGATTTTACATAGGTACTTTACGATTCGTATGTATTTGTGACCATTCCTAGACCAAGGTTCATTTGTCATTTGGAAACATAAATATTATAATTAGGAACAATGCAAGCTATTTGTATATTGCTGTTATTTTTGTTCAAGCGGTGTGGCCAATTTGAAAGCATCATATAAGCACCAAGCCAACGAATAGGATTTATTCAATAGGTCATAATTCCAAGTGCTCAATGCTGCTCACTGAAAGAAACCTTAGTATTCAATTGAATTTATTTTTATGGCTTGTAATTACCGGTTTCAAATAATCAGTTTTACTGTAAATTCTTCTCCTTTTTACAAGGACGACTGCCTAGCGGATGATTTATATTAATTAATACTGAGAATGTTTTGGTGTAATTTACTAATGCGTTGATTAACATCGATTGAATTTGGGTGAGGACACGGAATGGTTTTTGGGGCACTTTATTCGGCGATCTTCAGAAAAACATTATCTTATCTCTCAAATGATGCCTCTGTTATATCGAAATGAAGATTTGTGTTTATAGTCTTCAACAATATCATTCTGGTTGACAACACGTTTTCCAATAATTTATTATGTTACATAGTGTCGAAATTTAAGGAGCATATCCATCTGCTATCAATGAGAGCGGAGACTTCGTTTTTCACTTCTACTGTGTTTCTATTTATTAAGAACACATATACATTACACAGGATGCTACAAAACTCTTTTGTTAATATTTTCAAGGGATGTTTCTTCGATCGAAGTTGCATTTGAGTTTATTAAATGCATTCCTATCTTTCAACATATTGGTCAAGTTGTTAATTAAAACAAATGAATTATTACTTGAATATTAATGGAAATGTACATGAAGAAACAACAAAGAAAGGATTTGTTTGTTATGTTATAAACAATCATAACACTTAACTCTGTATAATTGGACAGGTATATGCTGAGTTCTCTCTGAGGCTAGTTCTTTCGAAGGATCCAGTCTCCCTATTTGAGATTATGACAATATACGGCAGATTGAGGTTAACTGTTGAAGACATCAGATCAGAGGTCATTCCCAGAATGCTGTGACTTCCAGTGTCCACCAGCAGTCTGTTGCGCTTCGCATGGGCCGGTTTTGTGAAATTTTTTATCGTGTTATTGAATTAATTCACAATTGATTTCATTATTGTTTTTGCTTCCATGAATATTAAAAAGTTGGTAACGAATATGACAGTTAAATAATATCTGAATGTAATGCGGTACGAAGTCCACAAGAAGGTCAAAGATGAACCGAAAATTATGCATATATAAGGAAGGAGTTCTAAAGTTTAGCTATTCTATTGAAAAAAGATCCCTGAGCAAGAGAGGTTAGACAGGTCAGACAGGTCTCCAAGCTCACAACAAAGGGTGGGAATTCTGTACTCGTCGGGTCATCCGTGTAGATATTACCAAAGGTGGAACGATTGAAAACAATTCAGAAGAGCACCGACCGTGAAAATATCGATAGAAGAGAGACAAGTCTCCGACCCTTCTTCGATGCTCCAATGAAGTGAACAAGTCTGTGAGCGAAGAATCATCAACAAGACGGATTGCCTTTCTCTGAATAGAATCGAGAAGACTCAATAAATGTGTTGGTGCCGAAATCCAGACATGAGAACTATATTCCAAGACTGGTCGTATCTGAGCCTCGTAGATCATCAGAAGTTGACGAGAAGTGGAGTACCTATTCCTCCGCACGGAATAGAAATCCAAGTTTCTAGGAAGCACCTTTAGCGATCGATCTCACATGGTTTTCCCATAGGAGATTATTACTGATCGTAATTCCTTGAATTGAGATTCTTGACTTTGAGGGAATAATTACTGCTGACATCTGGATACTAGATAATGATAGATCGGCTGTCGTTGAGAAGAGACATGCCTGATTTGGAATTCTTGTTATTAAAGTCAGATCTGTTAAAAGAGATTAATTACCCTTAGAAATGAAGCCACGCGATAAGCAAGTTAGCATCTTTAGAAGAAACTGATCCAGCAATAGGGTAATTGATCTCTAATGAAATTTTTTGCTGAGTGTTCACCATCTGTTGGTACCTCCGAATCCGCTAAGATTCATGAATGGAATTCATTTCAATGCATCCTGAGAATCCTCGTGTATTTTCACATTACAATCTAGCTTACCATTTTGGTCACGTTTTAGAGGGAGTCATTGCTCCCAGACGATTGAGTAATCATAAAACAGTGATATTGTAGAACATACCGTTTGTTCATATTAATTTTTGACGAATAGATTCTTAAGAGGATATGTGCAGACATTTACAAACAGTCCCACAAAATCAATCATACTAAATATCATAGTCAATGTTTTCAAATCTTTATGGGAGAATCGATTATTCGACATTAAGGACAGAAAGGTCCTAGAGGTGTTAATTGAAAATATTTTGCATATTTCTCCCGGGTTCAAACGGTCATTTGTTATTTGCTTGGACGTAATTGTCGAATCAACAATATACGAGGGTGGTCTGAAAAGTTTCCGACCTAACAAAGATGACATTTTTTCTGATTTTTCATTTTTATTTTTCAAAATAGTCTCCTTGTAACTCTAGACCAGACATGGCCAAACTTTTTAAGGGGAGGGCCAGATAAAATAACAATTAATCTAGGCGGGCCGGAAGAATTTAAAAACATATTTTTATAAATGGTAAACTTTATATTTACATCACTCACAAACGACAAGACGCTCTCGGCTCCTTACGAATGTGAGCGGAGATCGCCGAATGCCGAGTACGTTCCACTGTCAGTTTTGTACATGTGTAATTATGAGGGGTTCTCAAAACCATGCCGCGGGCCGGATTGACAAGCCCAAAGGGCCGTATTTGGCCCGCGGGCCGTACTTTGCCCATGACTGCTCTAGACACTTCTCCCAGCGATACTCCCATATCAGTAACCCGTCCAAATTCTACTCGGCGTTTTTCTCTGCAAAATAATTGTTCACGAAGGTGATTGCCTCTTCATTTGACCAAAATCTTCGTCCACCGAGCGCAATTTTTGGCTGAGGGAACAAAAAAAAGTCGCTTGGGGCTAGATCTGGTGAGTAAGGCGGATGGTCAATCAGTTCAAACCGTAATTCGTGGATTTTCGCCATAGCAATCAACGAGGTGTGAGACGGTGCGTTGTCTTGGTAAAATAAGAATTTCTTTTTCTGAAAATGTTGCCGTTTTCCCGCAAATTTTCTGAAAAAATTCGAAAATGTGAATGAAAATACACATAGTTCCAGGCCATTCATACGAACTACTTCTACTTTGCACGTTTCAGTTTTTTTTTTCTGGCAATTGAATGATTTATCAGAATCAAAGCGGATTCAAGAGAATGTGACTATAGAAAATATGCATTAATACCAGGCCGCACATGATATCAATTATCCAGTAGTAATTATTAGCCACCAGAAATGTCAATTAGATTATTTACTGGCGGCTCTGCTGTTCACATCTGTTTAAAACCTATTTCTCACTACAATTTATAGTCACAGAACTGCTATTATAGTAGTTTTCACAATAAATGGTATTGTCTGAAGGATTATAATAAAACCAATTAGACCCTTAAGTTGTACACAATGAGATTAAATCGGGTAGTCTATTGCAGTTAATAAGCCAACATCATTTACTGCGAAAAATAATATACATGAATATTCTGGTAAATATTTGATTTGATCTTTTTAATATGGTCAGGAACTACAATTTGGTGTATTTTAGCTACCACATAATCAGAAATCTGTGAAAATCAAACTTCCCAAGACCTAGGAAAAGAGTTGAAATACAAATCAGCCAACGTGCTTTCATTTATAGTGGCAACTTGTGACAATAACAATACATTTGCAGCGAATTATTTGAAAATACAGAGCATGATTCCTTTTCTGAACCATATCTGAGGTGGATTCATGCAAGAATTTTTTACTCATCAACTCATGAAAGTTTTCAATCGATATTCATAGGGAGCATTCAGACAACTTAATTTTTCAGTAGTTGTTTTAAAAAACTACCTGTTTGGTTCGCGATTTTCGGGCGAGAAGTTGTTTTTTTGCTAAGGTAATCTTTTTCGATCTCCTTTCCAACTGTCAAAACAAGTTTAACACCTTAGATGATTATTAATCTGTAACCATATTATATTGATTGCAACTAATCGTCACTGTCGTTACGAATCCTATTTAGTATTAAAAAAAACATGCATGGTAGAGTGCCTTTTTAGTCGTTTTATGATAAACTGGATAAGAATGTAACACAAAAAAAAATTCAAAATCTCCCCTCCCTCCCCCCTTCCATTCTTGAAAATTGCGTTTTTCTGCTTTTCCGCCCTCATTACTGAAGTATTAATGAGGGAGTAATATTTGAACATCGCGCATCGTAAAATTAACCCCACAGGATTACCATGTGAAATTATTGAATTTCATTATAGCTTTTCGGAAGAGCATAATTATTTTAATTTTCATTCTCAAATGGAGATTTCGAGGTTGAATAAAACTGTTCGGAAATATTTTTTAGTAATGACAGAAACGCATGAAAATGCGTTGATCCTAATAGATTCAACACTATGTAGATGACAAGTGACGTTCTCCCATTTTATACTGCACGCCTTGTGAAGGCTTGATAAATTAACCCCTAAAATATAAAAAATAGACAGGTTCCTGGAAGTTGAGCAGAAATTTGCGTGATTTCCATGCCGTTTTGGATTTCATTAATATGTATCATTTCAAGTCATTGACGTAAATGACATGCATGTAGCTACGCCCATTATACAAAAATTGTGAAAAAATTGATTGAACATAATTTTTTTTATTCAAGCAAACATTTGAAAAATTCCGTGACTTTTTCTTGTACGCTGCGTTGTGTTGTATTAGTGAATATTATTTCAAGCTAGAATAATAAATGGAAGTCCACGAAAATTTCCACAAAAAATTTTCATATTTAATGGTTAATAATCAAGCCTTAAAAAAGGGATGCAGTGTAAAATGGAAGAACGTCACCTATTACCATTTCCCGGTTTGTAAATGCAAACATTATTTGAAGGTAAAAATAATTATAAGATGTTATACAAAAACTGGAAGATTACATAAGTAAATACGCAGAAGTGAGGTGGATCAATTTCTTTCCAAATAATGGGAAAAACTGTTTGAAACCAAAACGGATTTTCTAGACCACTCAGCAGAGACAGTATCCTTGGGTCAACCCAACTAGCTCGCCATCTGCTTCAAGATTGGAAGGTCTGAAAGACATCTTTCCTTATTTCCTCTCTTTTTTTTGTGGTTAATATAAGTTTATCTTCCGTTGCTCTGCGAAGGTGTTTGTACATTTCGATAAAATATATGATGGTAATTGCAATACACAACTGAGGTTTTTCAATTAAATATGGACACTGTTGTCGTGGTTGTGGTATTTTTGGTTTGGAAGTTTTCAGGATATCCGTTATGCGGATTCCGACCATACTATCTTCACAATGACGAAACAACAACCAATATTTGAGATAGGAATGGAGCTTAGTGTCTGTAATCTTTGTGCAGAAGCTGAGGCAAGAAAGAGGCTCAGTCTCGATTTTTCTAGAGCTAACGATTTGTATAGAACAAACCTAAGTATGTGTTCAAGAAAAGGTTCCTGTTCCCCGGATTTCTTTATATCTGGGTAATGTCGGTTTCATTCTGAAAACTATTTTGAGAAATATATAAACCGTATTGCAGTTTTCAGCATCCAAAATGAAGTTCAGCACTGATCAGTTAAGTATTGAGGAAAGAATAACTTTGCTCCCAGAAATTCTAATATGGTTTCAGTTTCGGGATGAAGAATGATAACCCTCTCACCTTTTCAAAAAATTCCAACATTTTATATGAGTCGAGTTATATTAGTTTTGCGTACTCTGGCTTAAGGATGCTGCCATGGTATCTAGAACTGGTGCATGATTTTTTTTTGCTGATGTTGCCCTATTCCGAATTTATATAGGAGGCATGAATTACTAATTGTTTGTTCTCACACCGTTGCCATAGCCTTCTAGTTGAGTCAATCATATGTTCATATTCAACTCCACCCATCCTATCAATAGTAAGCAAGATATGTCTGAAATAAGCCGATAGGTAGGTGATATAATATACTAGGTTTATAGCATAGACATTACAATTAATGGACTGGCCTTTATGGCAGTTTTCCGTTTAATACAATGCGGAATACAACAGAGAGAGAGAAAGGATATGCACATTGAAGTGACATTGTGAAGGGCAGAATGATAAATCTATACTTGAATTACTCGAGCCTTCTTAACCTCTCGTTGTCAGCTACATTGAGGAAGGAATTCGCATAGAGGTTATACTTGAAGTATTCTATCTTGCTCACTCTGCAGTTGTCTCTCTCTTAGGGCCAGTCCATTAGTTATAATGTCTATGGTTCATAGTACTTATAGACAAATTATGAAAATTCTTCAATGGTGGTATTGGTGGGATTGGGATCAATTTAATTGAAGAAAAACTATTTTTCCTTTGCCAACGTTTCGAATTTTAATAAATTCATCATCAGGGCTCTATAACAATGAGTTGCATGTTAAAGTGGTAGGATATAAATAAAATAAGAGAATGCCAACAAACTATTGGAAAATTTTCAAGAGTTCAAAATGTTGATTAATGAAATTTTTTTTTAAATACTTACCAAAAATCAGTTTTCCCGAGTAAAAATATTAAAACTATGTATAAAACAGACATTTTAGATACACACTCTAGGTACAAACAAAACCTAAAATGTCTGTTTTATACATAGTTTTAATATTTTTACTCGGGAAAACTGATTTTTGGTAAGTATTTTTAAAATTTTTCTTTCATTAATTAATTTTGAACTCCTGAGAATGTTCCAATAGTTTGTTGGCATTCTCTTATTTTATTTATATCCTAACACTTTAACATGCAACTCATTGTTATAGAGCCCTGATGATAAATTCATTAAAATTCGAAACGTTGGCAAAGGAAAAATAGTTTTTCTTTAATTAAATTGATCCCAATCCCACCAATACCACCATTGAAGAATTTAACACGGGATCACCAAACCTACCAAATATGAAAATTCTTATAGTTTTGTGGAAGAATATCGGTATATTTACACATATCAATGACCAAAATATTGATGACTATTTCTGCAAAATCAAGGTTTGCTGTCAATCGGAGAAAAATCGTATTTCAAATGAACCCCAAAAATGTTATGTCGTCGGTGTTTATCACAAAGCTTAAGTTTCACAATATTTTGCAGGTTGTGAAAGAACATTAGCCTAGAGAGGGTAGCAAATACAAACAATGTATGATGGCAACCGATTTCAAACTCAAAAATGTTTTTTATGATCCCAAATTTTGACCTTATGATGCTTTCTCTGAAATGTTCAACTTCAAATTCTTATTAACAGAGGTTTCGAATCAAATCATCTTTATTGTCCTGTAGACAATATACATTGTTGTAGGAATAGTCAAAATGGTTTCACATAATAAATATGCATAGATCATTCGGATAGAATGAATAAAATAGAAAAATAACGGATACAAACACGAACATATCCAGACAAACGTCAGTAAAATATTCCACCTAAAGAAAAGATCAATCTATATTATATAAACTTTTCTCATTCAAGTATGATCTCAAGCGTATTTTAAATACAGCTGCAGGCGTGCAATATTGAATTTCGCTCGGTAAAGAGTTGAAAATTTTTGGTCCGAGTAGACCAGGTGAGTTCGAACATATTTTGGTTTTACGATAGGGTATATCGAGATTATTTTTTTGTCTGGTGTTCACTTTGTGAATATCTGATCGTAGTAAGAATTCAGATTTATTGTTATAAATATATAAACACATTTCGAAAATAAATAAAGACGGGAGCGTTAAAATCCCTGTATTTTTGAAACTGTCAATACACGACTGTCTTCTTCTTCTAATAACTTTTTTTTGGGCAATAAATACATCTTTCGCTGATGATGAACCGCCCCAGAAGAAAATTCCGTAGCGAAGTCTGCTATCAACCTGTGCGTAATTAAGGTTTAGGAGTTTGTCGAGATTGAGGATACATCTGATATTTCTAAATTGAATTCAAGTGAGAGACAAGAGATTCACATTGAGTTCTCCAAGACAGACATTTATCAACATGGAGACCTGAGAACCTGATACAGTTCTCATCGGTCCGCAAATTATGAAAAACAAGTTCTTTGCAATATTTTTGCCTATTATGAAATCTTATCACCTGTGATTTCTTGATATTCATAAAAAGAGAGTTGGCTGAAAACCAATTCTCCATTTCGGTTATGGTTAGTTCTCATTTTTTAGTCAACATCTCGTCATTTTCTCCAGATAAAACCACCGATGTGTCATTGGTATACAAGGTGAAAGAGGCGGGAACTTTTATTGTGTCAATGTCATTGACATATAGTAAAAACAATACAGGACCCAGAACGGATCCCTGCGGAACTCCACTTTTGATGCTACGTTGTTGGGATGATTCGTTATTTATTTGTACATATTGTTGTCGATTTTGAATGAAATTCGAAAGCCAGCTCAAAGCCAAACCGTATTCCGTACCTAGAAAGCTTCTCCAATAATATGTCATGATTGACACAGTCGAGAGCCCTGCTGAGATCACATTAGAGATCTGGAAAACGGTGAGGTTGAAACTGGACGTCCAGATTCTTTTTATAACACAGACCAGTACAGCAGACCACTCATGCCAAAATTAATGTTCGATCCATATACAAATAACTCAATAGTTACCTTTAATTTTGAATACGTATCAAGTTAGGTTTGAAACATGTTCTTAGTCCATTTGTATCTGGTGTGAATTTTGTCATCAACACATTAGTTACTCGAACAGACGTTGATATTTTTTATTTTTTCAACTGAAATAAAATGAACCCTAGGATGTTTCAAGGGATTAACACGGTTAAACATATTGCTATTTCTCGGACGGAAAAAATAGAGAACAATTATGTAGTTGACGTCATCTTTCACAAAATTCTGTGGGATACCATGAATTCCAAACAAATCTTCTATTCACCACATCCTGCGGCATGTACAGCATTGCATCGTGCTCGATAGGAATGAATCCATTTTTATAATGAGTAAACTTCGAGTCTATAATGACGGGTATAATTATGGGTTGAAGTTTTTTATTTTCGTGGAACGTTGTTTTATTGTACAATGACCATAATTATTTAATATCTGTTCAGCAAATGCATAACAATTTGCGAGGTTTATGGTGTAGCAAATAACGATTAAAAAACTGCTAATGATTATTCCAGTGGAGTGAAAATGTTTCGATGTGGATTTTTGTCCATTTCTGAAATGATTAATTAAATTGAGAATTGGGAACATGATCATATTTCTGGAGAGAACGAAGTTGTTTAATTAGTAATTATGGCCAAATTATTCTCCGAGTCAACGTAAAACGAATACAAAACTTCTACGAAAGAAGTAATATCAAATATTCAGCAAACTCAACTCTGTTCATATGTATATAAATTCGAAAAAATCACGAGCATCCATCAGAAGCACAACCAATACAAGTACGTATTTCATGGTTCATTTTGGTGCTGTCATGAAATATCGTCACCAACAACTCTTTTCACTCAAAGGAATCCGAATCAGTTCAACCATCCGACTTTCTTGTAATGAGTTCCAAAATGTAAGGCTAATAATCCGGTCAAAATAGACATTGAAGGATACATTAATTCGCACCTTGCTAAAAATTGGCATGAATGTTGAGAACCCTATTATACAATAATTGTCAATTATCCACATCAATCCGAAGTGTGGAAAAAAATGTATTCAAGGTCAAATTTTACAAAAATCGTTTTTTTTTGAGTTTTCCAACTAAACGGTGAGTTTTATGATAAAATAGGTGAGACTAAAATTATTCATCATGCAATTATCTATAAAATTTGTTCTTACACTTTTTTTCCTAAGAATCACCATTTCGGAGATACATCGATGCAAAATGTTGAAAAAGTTGTATTCTTCATAATATGCACACGTTTCCGCGTCACCCGTGAGGAAGTGTACATGGCGCGTTTTTTATACGTGGTTTCCACGGTAGACCTATCACACGATCTATTTGCTTCTGTTGAGTTCAAAAGCTATTGTATTAAACTGAAAATGTACTATTGTAAATAACAAGAGCGGTGTAAATAATGCGTAAATTGAGAAAATTATTCGTCTGATCGATACTCTTCTAATGGAACATAATCCATACTGTCTTGTTCGTCTTCCCCTTCTTCTTCTTCTTCCTGCTGGGTACAAATAAAATTTTCAAAGAGCGATGCATCATTTGTCTCCTCGCCTATATCGTAAGAATCCTCTTCTACTGGCGATTCAACATTGGAGCACGATTGGCCTCGACAACTGATACATGCTAATGAACAAAACAAACCAACTTTTTTACAGCCGCATTTAGCATTACACCCCGTTTTGCACTTGCAAAAAATTGAATTGAGGAGTTTTTCCGGTGCAGGAGGGTGTAAAGTCTGAACTGGTTCCAATATATTGTCAATTAACTACAGTCTTCTGGGTTTAGTTTATTACCAAGTCATACTTGAACTTGATAATATACCCGAAATAGATGTTGATGAGCAGAAGCAGAGGTTGGAGAAAGACAAGCTAATTGTACTTGTTTTTTTTATACGTATTTTTTGCAAAAGATAAGTATCGTAACTTATCTAAGCACGTATTTTTTTTTTTATTTTTACAACTGTATAGAAGGTATGTATACGCTACAAAAATTAATATTTTTACTTACATTATCGTTCTGTAACGTATATTACGGTAATTGACATGCATATTATGAAGAATACAACTTTTTCAACATTTTGCATGGCTGTATCTTCGAAATTGTGATTCTTAGGAAAAAAAGTGTAAGAACAATTTTTATAGATAATTGCATGACGAATAATTTTTGTGTCACCTATTTTATTATAAAACTTAGCGTTCAGCTGAAAAACTCAAAAAATATTTGCAACATTTGACCTTGAATAAATGTTTTTCCACACTTCGGATTGATGTGGATAATTGACAAATTGTGTATAATAGGGTTCGAACATTCATGCCAATTTTTAGCAAGGTGCGAATTAATGTAACCTTACCCCTATTTTTGATGCTAACTTGACCGGAGTATAAGAGTTCACGGTATTGCAAAAGTGACATAAATATATTTTGCATTCTAATTTTGATGCCAGAAATCATCTGTCACTGTTTGAAAGATATTAATTAGTGGGGGACGATTATTTTTTCATTAGTTTTGGTGTTTTCAACCTACGACAATTTGAAAAAATTGAGAATTTACATTGGAATCATTAATCTAGTAACAGTGTAGAAGGGCAGACAATCTAGCATTTTAAATCTAAGATCCTAGTCAGATTTTCAAAAACAAGTATAGAAGAGAAATATTTGTTGAGAAATTTCGAACACGGAAGTAGATTTTGTTCCCAAAAAAAATAATTATTTCCATAAAAATGAATGTTTCTGTAATTTACTGATGGGAAATTCCGAATTGAAACTGACTATTAGGACGTGTTTTATTCCAAAATAATGTTAATCGGGATTTTCAAATAAGAATCCTGCATTTCTACACTTGTACAGATTCCAATATCACTTCCAGATTTTTTCAGATTATGGCAGGTTAACAACCCTGAAAAATAAGAAGAATGAAATCTACCACAAAATTGGAATATCGTGTGATATCTTTGACACCGTCAAAAGGTGTGCCAAACGTTTGTCAGTCCCGAAATAGCAAATGAAATAAGTACAAACGACATTATCGCCAAATGTTTGTGCGTTTGGGTATTCGTCAACAATTTCCTTTGGACTGCCAAACGTTTGGACTTGCCCAATGTCTAGACTTGTCTAGGTATTCGGTTGACACGGCTCAATTTCGTGAAGTGACATATTGCCATTTCCTGGCTCATGTCGATGGTCGTTCAAAGAGATTTATACTCCAGTAAAGGAAGTTAATTTTTCAGTAAAATGAAGGACTAATTCGAGACCACTCAGATCAACTTAAATTTTTTTGGAATTTGTCAAAAAAGGTGTCAAGTATCCGAGTAAACAAATTTGGTTACTGGGCAAAGCTCCAAAACGCTGTAAAACTTGACCAAACTGTTTTTTTGGCCCAAAATTTATAAATATTTAATATCTCGGGCAATATTGAATGAATTTTCGTGAAAATAGGTACCGGGGAGTTTTTTGAGACACTGAATACGATTTTAATGGCAGAAATTTCTGAAACACCCTGTGAACCGTAAACACTACCCATTTTTGGGAGTTTTTCAAAAATATTTTGATTTGAAATTTGACTGCAGAATTTAATTGGCTTATCATCTAAAGATACAGTACTGCGCGAAAAACGTTCATAAAACTTATAAATAGAGGGTCCCAATGGATTAACTATAAAAATTTTATGTGAAAAGGTTTTTTGGCCATAACTTTTTCATAACATAATGAAAACGAGATGTACCAGGAACCATTTTAAAGCTAAGATTATCGCCGGAATTTCATGTCATATGCAACATTTGAATTGGATGGGCCAATTTTTTTTATTTCGCCCGACAATAAAGAGCATTTACCGTTAGAAACAAACAATAGGCAATTTTAAACGGACAAATTTGCTTGCAGATGAAAAATTATAACAAAAAATTGAAATACAACTATCCTGGAATGAATGCTGAAAAATTTGGCTGTTTAAAATGAATAATGTTCACGCTGCTGGCCAAAAACTGAAAATGTTTTAAAAAATACACAATTTTACCCAACTTTAGCTGGCCAAAACATAAACAATAATTACCCGATAGGGCCAAAAATGGCTGGACATATTTAGGACAAAGTGTTCTGAATTTTTACCTAAGAATTTTGTTCTCCAAGCACCTTAGCCCATATGGCGCTAAAAAATTTGCATTAAAAATTTTTGAAAAAAAAATATTTTGCCTATAACTTTCTTTCTTCTCATTTTAGACGGTTCTGGTTGATCTCAAAATTTTCCTGATTTAGTTCATCTTGCAAAATGATGGGAATCATTTTTTTTTGTAAAACTTATAATTTTCGAGATATTTACGCCAGAACGATCCGGTTTCTTCATTTTTCGTTAAGCAACCATTTTTGCCATGTCATATCTCCTTTAATATTAATCGTACGAAAATAAAACAAAAACCACTTTACTTGTCAACTAAAATACTTCATATAAGTAATATATAATTTTTTTTGTAATACTAACAGATTTTCAGTAAATTTAAAAAAACTTTATAAACTTTTAAATGTTTTTTGAAAAAATCACACTTTTCACCCCCCACGCTTTTTCCCAGTAACGGAAGTTGTTTACTCGGATAGTGGGCACCTTTCTTGACAAAATTCAGTTACTCCAAGTATCTGCAATTGGTCTCGAATTAGTCCAGCCAGTTTTTACTTCCTTTACTGGAGTATTAGTTCAGCGAGCGAATTTTTAGCGGGCCCTATCTGTAGAACAACGGACCAACCGACCGTGTCAAGCCAAATGTTATATTATTATTATGTAAGTAGTATACCTAGGGTTTCTGCAGTATAATGCTATATATTATTCCCTTTGGGAATTATGACGAAGGATTGATGGTAATAGTTTTTATTCCCTCTTGTAGTCCTATCACAGAATTTCTCGAATTGAATATAACCATGGAAACGACATAACCAAACTCCAGGTTTTCAAAATAAAACAATGATTTGAATCTGTCAATGACGGATTCAAATCTGTCAATGGCATATTGACTGATTAAAACCTGTAAATAGTATATTGACAGATTGAAATTTGTCATTGACAGATTAAAATCTATCGATGGATATATTTCTCAATCTCACAGTGACAGAAAACGCCGTCGAACTTTCGGCATCAAAAATTTCAATTCCGACTTGTTAGCAGCGCGTAAGGTTCGTTGAAGTCTCCCAACACTAAGCAAGTGATTGTATTTCATTGGAAGTGTTCACTTGTGTTACGGCGGGCAATAATTTTATAAAATTTATTTGTTGTTACAGACATTAATAGCAAAGATTTTATACCCCAACGTACAGAATAGGCAGTATGTGGCGTTTTGAGGAAAATTATACAAAAAAAAGAACTTTTACAAGTGCTGCAGTCATTTTCTTTAAAAAAAAAACGTATGTTTGTGATACAATTGCAGAAGAATTGGGACATACAGTGTTACGACTACCTCCCTACTACTGCGTGTTCAATCCCATAGAGCTTATGTGGCACCAACTTAAATCGAGCGTGCGCGGAAAAAATACTTCTCCGACTTTAAGTGGTAGTGTGGTAGAATTAATTAGGAACTGTATGAATGACATTCCTACCGAGAGTTGGAAAAGTTCTGTTAGTCATGTTATAAATGTTGAAAACTCGTACCTTTCTGTAAAATCAATTGCGCCAATTATAATTAATCTAGATGAGGATAGCGATAGCGACACTGAACTAAATATAGAATAGAATTGTAACATTCAAATAAATTACTTGTATATCTCTTACGTTATGCAAAATTCAAATTTCTTAAGTTAGACCCTGTAGCACATTTGCATCTTTTACCAGATGATTTTCTACACAATGGCAATGAATCGGGTAGTTTATTGCAGGTAATAAGCCAATACCATTTACTGTGAAAAATACTTTTTTATACTTGTTATTCGTTTAATGAAACGAACAATATCCCATTTCATTTCTCATTTAAATTCAAAGTGGAGTTAGTGCTCGGAAAGTTGATGGCCAAATTATAAAACATATTTTTAATATTCAACAGAAACACATAGGTGTAGAGCAACCAACTGTTGAAACAGCAGGTACGGAAATTACTAATGATTCTAATTCCGAGTGTTTCGGCGGCAATTTTTAGGACAAACTAGGTAATTACCCATTATTGATCGAAACATCTCTGCCTAGTAAAAATCAGATGTTTGTAGAGTCAATTATCAAACTGATATTAATTTGCACTCGACGCGAGTTTTGCTAGCAAGGTTAGCATATTCAGTCGAAGAAAACTGATACTGTATCAATTTTATTTTTCTGGGGATGCTTGGTGGTAAGGCAAAGTTGCATAAATATTATGAATTTCATCATTATGACTTTCAAACCTTCGAGTTAGTCTGCTTCCTTACAGAGATAACAAAAAAACACAAAAAACTGTGGTTTAATCGAATGGATTTCCAAAAACTGGTTGCGGTCATTTCAACTGTTCATGGGCTGTAGAAAAATGGCGAAGGAACTGGTATTCTTCAGGGCATCCCAAACTTTGGAATTTGAATACGTTTTAATACCTAATTTTTCAAATTTTCTAGGTTATATTCAATGATGATATGAAACACACTACAACAATTACAATTGTTTCGAGAACATACAAGTCATCATCAGTATATATTGGAAATTTGGAAGGTTCAAAAGTTCTTTAATGTGATGAAAAAAAGTCATTACAACAATAAAGGCTCTGAAACACGTCTCAGTTTGTCTTCGAGACAAATGAAAATTTTTACAAGTATCGAATGTCGATTAAATGTGACCCAAGAAGATTTGAAAAGGTCCGTAAATGAAAACACCCTGTCAAGCATGTGTTTATGGCTCATTGAAAGTTGCAAAAAATGACTTTTAGAAATTCGTTAAAATCAACTAGATATGAGTTGAAAACCAAAATTGTTTTTTTCATTATTTCCTGTATATCTCAAGTAGGAGTGCTAGTTTCAATTTCTCATTATCATGATGATAGACTCCATAATAGGCAACTTGGTCCACATTTAACCGTATTCTGATCTCATCTGACGAATGAGAAAATGAACGAAAATAATATTGAAATCATTCAGTATACAAATTTTGTAGTACGGTCGGTTTACGGGCCAGACTTTTCATGAATGGAAGAAATAGGTGCAAATAATCAGGCGTACTGATGGAGATTCTGGAATAATATTCGAAACGTCGTTAATGAATTCAAGATAACCATTTGAGAGTTGAAAAGTATTGAAACTGAGATGGCTTTACCGAAAAAGCGACAGTAATTTCAATAATTTTTTACTTTCAACTGAGGGGTACCTATATACTCATCAAGACTTTGAGAAATGTTCAAATAATAAACCTCAACTGAAACGTAGTAAATATCTGATGGCGATAATAAAGACAGGAAGGCAGTAAAGTTCATTAATTGAGTAGTTATTACGATACGAGAAGATATCATTTTATTAATATTTTTTATTAGTTATGTACACATCCATTTCACCATAGAAGGAGAATAAAAATTTAGCTCTGAAATACGTTTCTTAAAGTCGGAAAGGATACTTTCAAGAATCACCAAATCGAAATCGGTTTCAGCAAAAGATAGCTACAGGAAGTTTCTCAAGTCAATTGGTCAGTAGACTGATCTCAGAGTATACTAAGGGTGTCAACAACCTGCAGAAAAACAATAATCAAAATATCATTTGAAAGTTGAGAGATGATGAAATGAAGTTAATCAAACGGTTCAAATAATATATTTTCAGGTTCTTTTCTGTAGAGTATGGTATTGATTCCAATAAAAGGTGAAACTTCTGAGATAACATCTTTTAGCAATGACTTTCATGACAAAAAAGTGCGACCAGAAATAGTTTATAACATACCGTGACGGAAAGTAACTCATTTCTCTTAAAGGAAAAATATTTTCTGCAGGGGCCGAAGGACAAGGTAAATCATTTCTCGAGAGAGAAATATTAACTCTTCCCGAGGTTTAAACATGGAATGAATATTTGCAAGGTGAATATCAATAAATTTTGGCATAGCAAATAGAAGAACTTCATGAAGCTCACTCCTCACCACTTGTTAAGCAACTGAACTTATCCAAAATTTGTAATTCATTTCGAATCAATATGATCCAATTACTCGGTGATTTTTGCAATCTGACTTCCACTTCTATTTCATTATCATCATCTAGAGTCTAGAGCATATAAATAAAGAAATATCCGACAGATTCATAGTTTATGCTTTTAGGAATATGCATTTGATCTGTTCCTCGGAGTCAGCGAATAACACATCCTTCAAAAATCTGCGGCAGCCATCTTCAGCGGCGTGGTCTCAGTTGAACTCCTTCCTGGGATTCTACTATGACTAATGGAAAATCTGGAGGTGCTTGTTTGTTGATATCTTGTGGTCGGACCCTGTTCTGTCCGACGTACGACAAAACAGGGGCCGAAAGCTCCGGAACTCAAAATTCCAGAACACGGCCCTCAAGCTCGAAAAACTTGCGATGTATTTATGGTTTAGTTTTTAGGTTTGTCCGACTTCTTGATATTACCGTTCGAGAACCGTCAGGAGCATACGCAGTAACAAAAAGGTGTTCGAGTTACAATCGTACCGGTTATGAACCGGTTCGCAAAATGAAATCCGGTGCTCGACTTTTCAGATTTTTTCACGGTCGAACTAAAAAACTGGTACTTGCTCAGGAGTAGGTATCGAATCCGAACTTTTGTTTGCACATGTGCAATGGGTGTGTAATTTGCTTGTTATCCTTGGTTGTTTTGATTTCAAGGCCAACTGATAGCCATTTCAAACGAATTATTTTCGTTTCGAAGGAATGTAGGCTTTCACGGCCGGTGTTTAATACATCTCTGGTTTTTCGGGCTTGAGGACCGTGTGGTGGAATTTTGAGTTCCGGAGCTTTCGGCTACATCTGCGGCAGCCATCTTCAGCGGCGTGATCTCAGTAGAACTCCTCTATGTGAGTTTACTACGACTGTCGTAGTAAAATTATTCAATTGTACAGCTAGTTCTGCTCAGAATGATTATCATCCCAGAACTATGCTCAAAATAAGAAGTCCAACCAACCTTTTTTTTCGACCTTACACCAATTCTATGAAGCTATAAATAGTTGTATGGCCGGGATATTATTGAATGTGATAGAAGTCGTCCCTCGTATAGAATGCCCTTCTGTTTGGGCGTTTTCTCCCAAGGTTGATTGCGCAGTAATGTCCATTTACCGTCTAGTAGGCGACAATCAGTAATAGACTTTTAATATTGGTCGATGTTTAGGAGAATCGACCAAATAATGGACGAACTTTGTACAAGGCGTTTCTCAATAACATGGGAAACACATCCATCCTATGACATATGTCTGGGGGGTCTTAACTTTTGAACTAGGGAAATCTAGCTTTCCTCCGAATTGATTCATATATACTATCAGTTTTCACTGAATTTTTTGTTCAATAATAATAAAGAATAGCCTATATCACTCCTGAATAGCGTAGCTTTCTGTTAGTGAAATTGTTTTCATGATCGGATCAGTATTTCCGACCTCCTACAAACAAACAAAGAAAGTTTAAAACTTCGCCTTTTCATAATAGTAGTAGTATAGTAATATAGATAGAAGGCTTTGAAAATCATTTTAAGAAAGAATCTTCATTGGTGCTACCTGCATAATTTATTTTTCCTTTGAAAAAAAGTATCACCTATTTTTTCAAAATGATTCAGTGCGAATCCAATACGAATGCCACTGGCAAGAATGAAATAGTATCATGTACAAGAGAAAATGCCTTTTCATGCATGGAAGATGCCCACTGAGTTTCACAAACATATTCAATGTCACATTAGAGTTATAATGTTTTTTTCTTTAAACTACAGGACCCTGTAGTTCAGAAGGTTTGACATTGAAGGCATCACTATTGGCATTTAATAAGAAACGCCATTTATCAATTTCTCGCGCACGCATCATCAACTGGTAGTTATTCACCACAAAATTTATTAACTTTTTGTTTTATGTTGACGCGTCTCAGAGAAACTAATACCAGCCTAGTTGCACTTAATTCTCTTCTCAATAGTTCATTGCCCCGAATAATAAAATTAGCGTACGCCTATGCCCGCCGGCAACGATGGGGCCCAAATTGGGCGTTCGCACACCAATTTCAAGAACATTAAACGTTCTGGTAGGTTGTGTTTTTTTAAGGCACCAGTTTTTACGACTGGGTATATTAGCTGGTTTAATGAATGATTCATTCCGTAAACATCAGGCTGTATGGCAAAAATAATTCAAACAAGTGCACATTCTTATCGCCATCCAGAAACACAATGGAATGCAAGTTTGTTCGGTGAATTTTTCAGATTTAATCGGGTTTGACACGATTACAGAATCAAGCGGATGCAGAGCTCCGGTGAAACCCAAGGAAAAATAGGAATCAATTTTACGATATTTCGTAATGGACTAATAATTTGTACCTGAAATTTGTCATGACTCTCAAATCATTTAGGGCCAATTGCACCGTTTCAACTCAACAGAGATTCAACTAAGCTTGACTCAATCGTTAAGGAACAAGAAAGCTGATTGGCGAATCCATAGCAACAAAGCCTGGCTTAGATAAAGCACAACTTAAGAAAAGCGGTGCAACTGGCCCTTAGGGATCTATCTGACTGAAGACTAGAAGCGAATCACTGAAAAAAAATTACTGAATACCATTTTCGTTCAACCCCAGTCGAAAGAGACAACCAAAAAACGACAATGAAGACTGCAGCTTTTCGAAAAAATAATCAGTTCAGCGCTTTGGTGTCATAATAATAATAATTCCAGGCCAACGCTACTCTCGGAGCTCAAGATCATACCGGCATGCCGTAATGCGGCAGAGATCTTGGCCGGCCGCATGCAGAAGGCCGTTATTCTCGGTTCGTTGCGTCTACTCAGGACTCATGATTCTCGGAGCCAGTGACCACTCACCCCACGGTGTGGGGAGTGGTCATTGGTTAATTATACTAGCGCGTCCGCCCACTGGGTCGGAGCAGTGGGAAGTACGGACCCGACTA
The DNA here is from genome assembly GCA_032362365.1 of Zygogramma bicolorata. Lineage (NCBI taxonomy): Eukaryota > Metazoa > Arthropoda > Insecta > Coleoptera > Chrysomelidae > Zygogramma > Zygogramma bicolorata. The sequence continues at coordinate 12,485,691 of JAVJAQ010000137.1, read as the reverse complement.
GATTTGTTTAGACGACAGATACATAATAATAATAACGTTTATTCATCTCAACAAGGTCCAGTACATAATAATAATAATAATAATAATTATACGTTACATGAATAAACAGACAGAAATGTTACTGTTCGTAACTGTTAATGTGGCTCGTGGCATGATTGTAATATAATATAATATTCATGTGGCGAAACAGTTATGAATGAAGGTTGCGCATGAGCAAAATACGTTTCGCTTATATTCAAGATAATTACTATATGTTCGTAATAATTGCAGTTTTGTTATTCAATTATTAAAATATGATACATAAGATATAAGAATACATACTGCACCAAAACACTAAATATTTAAGATGATAATCATAACAATAATAAATATAAAATTATTCGAGACCATAATATCACCAAAATCATATTACAACTAGTATGAAATAGATCGTTTTATCTAATAATAAGATGTAACTGATTTCTATCAGTGGCAAATAAAAAGGTTTTTATATTTGTTTTCAATAGATTTTTTTAATTGATATTTAAAATAGATGTTTTATAATAATAATAATAATAATAATAATAATAATAATAATAATAATAATAATAATAATAATAATAATAATCTTTATTTTCAGTTGAAAAGTACACACAATATACAATAACTGAAAATGACGTCGAGATACAAAAAGAAAATAAAAAAACAACAAAAAACATTGTTTTAAACACTATAAAAACTAGCTACAATTAATGACAAAAATAACAAATTTGGTCGTATTGGTTTCTAGAAGTACATACTCGATATATTCACTAAAAGAGCTTTGTCTGATACGAAGTTTCAACAAAAACTATTGAAATATAATGATGTCAGCTTAAAAACTCCTCAATGGAATAACAATTTTTTTCAATCAGTAATTTTTTCAGTCTGGATTTAAAAACGTTTAGATTTGATGCATTTTTGATAGAGGCATCTAGGTGATTAAAAATTTTACAGCCCATATATAAATGACTCTTTTGATATAGGGTAGTCCGATGAGCAGTTGGTAAAAGAAGATTTGTGGATCTAGTGGCATACTGATGATCATTTGCATTGGAGAAGAACCTATCTTTATTTTTGAAAACATAGATACACAGTTCATATAGGTATAAACCTATCACAGTTAAAATTTTCAGTTTTTTGAATGTAGATCGACATGATTGACCCCATTCCAATCCAGCAATAATCCTAATGGCAAATTTTTGCAGTACGAAAACTCTCGATAGTGATGAGGATGTACCCCAGCCAAGAATACCATATCGCAAATGGCAGTTGATATTGGCATAATACAGAGTCAGTAGAACATTTTCATGGCAATGGTGTGATAGAAACTTGAGTGCATAACAATTTTTTCTCAATTTATTACAAAGCATATCAATATGTGGATCCCAAGATAGTTTATGATCTATCATAAGCCCAAGCATTTTTATTGTTTCACAGAAGTTTAACTCTTCACCAACTTCAGAGATCTGAACATTTTCCGCCGTACCTCTCATTGAGAATTTTATGTAAGAGGTTTTTGCCCTATTTACTGTTAAGAGATTATTCTCAGACCACTCAATTACTTTCTTGTAAACCTTATCTGATGTGTCCATTAGTTCCTTCATATCTTTAGCCTTTATGAGTAAATTAGTGTCATCAGCATACGATATTACATGGACATTCAAGTGATTTCGAAGGAAATTTAACAAGTCATTAGCATAGATCAAAAATAACAAAGGACCCAGGATTGATCACTGGGGAACGCCTTGTTCAATTTTTAGGGAATGGCTTTGGGTATTTTCGATGATTACACTCTGAAATCTGTTACTCAAATATGATTTGATTAGATTTAGTGGCACACCTCTTATGCCATATTGTTCGAGCTTGAAAAGGAGAAGTTCATGATTTACACAATCGAAGGCAAGAAGTTGAAGATTTTCGTACACAGTCAAATGAGAGCGCCTAGTCATAGATTTTCGTACAAAGCTTGTATACGCACGTTGTTGGTTCTTGCTGCGTGTTTCATAGGAATGTTTAATTTTTTGCAGACAATTTTTGTGTTTATTAATGAATAAAAGGATACTGAACGTATATAGGTAGCTGCCTTATATCCAGTATCTTTGTTTCCATAAATAGTGTATTTGATGGGTACGTATTTGGTTTAGTGTAGATTATTTTAAGGATTTTTTTTGTAAAATGTTCAATTTTTTTAGGTGGACATCTGCTGCACTTCCCCACACTAGGACAGCATACCGCAATCGTGATTCTACCAATGCGTAATATAGTGTTTTCAGGTGAGTTAGCTGGATTATATTTCTTAAATATTTGAATTTGTATAAAAGTATTCGCAGAGTTTTAGTTACGTTATTGATATGTACATTCCATCGAAGATGTGAATCTATTGTTAAACCGAGATATTTGATGCAATTTTTGATTGTAGTTCAATAATCACTTGATTGTTACCTTTCTCCTCACATTCTTGGGCAATCTGTGATGTCATCACTGATGAAAATACAAATCAAATGAGAAAATCAAATCAAAATCAATTTTTTTTGGTCAATAATGAAATTGAGGATTGATTGATCGAAGAAAATAATGTTGTTACAAAAAACCGAGATATCGAATATGAAATATGAGTCAAAAAAAAATATATAAAGAAATAAATGGAATGATATTGTGTGAAAATCGGGGTATCGATTGTGAAATACTAATAAAAAATTGTAAATAAAGGAATAAATGAAATATTATAAAAAAATGTTGAAACCATTCTTCAAGTTAAGTGTACTCACGACGTTTCGGTTGCTGATATCCGCAATCGTCTTCAGGTGATGACAAAAATTTGATTTGATTTCCTTACTTGATTTGTATTTTTATCTTTTCGTTCTCAGCAACAGGTTTTAATAGAGTTGATAATATAGACAATGGGAGTCCAAACCATTACCATTCAGGCATATTTATGTTGCAGCCGTTCGTAAAGCGGTAACTCAGCAAAAAATCCTACAAATCTGGCGAAGTCGACTGTCATACTTAACAATATTTTCTTTATTCACATTATATAAAATGTGGGAGTTTTGTTGAGAAAAATATCAATCTTATGAAAATAAAACAATCAAAATTTATTTATCAGCTATATGTTGTGCAAATCACCCCATTCTGAAATAATATAACGATAAATACTGCACCATATGTTAATATAGCTTTCAATATTCAAATTCACATACTAATGATAATCAGTAATGACGCTCATTTTCATTAATGTTTATGCACAAAAAATATTTTTATTATCACGTGCCTCCCACCGTTTGGTCATCAATGCGCATGCGGTGATCGACTAATAACGTCGTAGAAAAAAATGAAATTATTCCAGATTTCAGAACTGAATTGTCTTGGTTTTAGTGTTTCAAATGTATTCAATATTTTGGCCTGTTCTGGACGATCTCATTGGTCTACCAGTCTGATTTTATCCTTGAGAACAACGCTTTTCGTTCTGGTGCCCTTCGTGGTATTAGCCAGAGAAGTAGTTGTTTTCTGACAGGTGCCAGCCGAAACCTACTGTGTAGGTAATTTGAGACTGGCCTGAACAGATTGTTCGAAAGATGATTTGAGTTAACGCCAGTCTTCAAGTATGCCCACTGACTATGTCGAGTGTTTTTACATTTTCCTCGCAGGAGGAATGGGCGAATTCGGTTTGCTTTTGGAATACCTCGTCAATTGGTAGATGGCGTAATAACTTCGTTGTTCGCATCAGCTTTGGCCGGGGCTTGATACTCGTGTAGGAGTTTGATTTTTAATCATGGGAAATCATCGACTTTATGTTGATGATGGCACTGCCTTGCACTGATGAGAGGCCAAAAACCCCGAACCCGGTCTGCAAGTGTGTCCCGTCCCAGTAATTGAAAATCAATTCTGGTGGTGTATCGCCAAGAGTATATGTGGAATTTCTTCTGTGAAGAATCCCACACTGACACCTGTTGGATGTAATCCAATGCCCTTCGTGGTATCAGCCAGGGGAGTAGTTGTTTTCTGACAGGTGCCAGCCGAAACCTACTGTGTAGGTAATTCGAGACTGGCCTGAACAGATTGTTCGAAAGATGATTTGGGTTAAACACCGTTTGCAAGAAAAAAAAACGTTAACTGAAGGAAAGTGAAGAATCGGTCAAATGTCATTAAAAGGATACATCTCATTGTAATAAAGTCTCAGAAACAAATCATCGAATTTGACAAATAACTCCACCACTATGATCATTAGATATATGGTAGTTAGACAACCATACATAAATATCATTTCAAGTGGGGGATAGATACTAAGGCTAGATAGCATCAAAAGTAAGTTTCCAATACATGTTTTTCCTTCCACTTTCACCGGAAATCTATATTAGCAAACGGAACGCGGCCCAAATATATATGCATAATGTCAATTCAGGAACAGATTTGAAAAATTATCAGTGTTGTATGTCATTCATTCATTGGTTATTATTCATCCTAAACTACTTTATCCTTCTGAAAAAAAACTTTGTCAACATCGTCAAGTGAATGAAAATATCGACATCATAGTAAAAATGGCGTCACAATTCTTCGAATGCGTTGGCTAACTATCCCATTTCTCTATAAATCCTAAACTCTTTGGTAAAAAGCATGTCTTTGTGGTTGTCTATGAATTTAAAAAAAAATTCTAGGGATCAAGTGATTTTTTAATATGATTGGATTCAATGAGGGGCAAAAATTACCCACTTTTATTTATTGAAATATAAGTTTCGAGGTGTGGTAATACACGGCAGCCGAGTGACTTTGAACATTGTTGTTCTAAAAAATTGTTCCGTTAACCAGCTGACGAACGTCAACCCTCAGAAGACGAAACTTGTGCGAGCAATGTATCAACGAGGCCTTGCCTTTTAACGTGCGATTACCCAGCCCGGTGGCCCGGCGAGGTTATTATGGATAACTTTGAATTGGAGAAAAAAATATCTGTAATAACAACCTGAGATGTCATAGTCCATAGTAGTTTGAGAAGGTCCGGAACACCGTAATAATAACTTCTGCTACTATCGTTTCAAGGCGACTCCAGACGCAAAGGAGAATTCATACAATTTTCATTTGTAAGCCTAGACTCACGAAAATATTTTTGACCTGACCACTGTAATTAGACAGCTGATTTTAATGGTTCGAAATATAAACACCGTGATTTTCTGCACAATAACATTTACAATTCATGTCCATGTATATTCCGGTTCAGCGTATCGGTGATGGGTTCTTTTGAGGCCAAGGTGTAAACGCACAGAATGGTACTCATAATGGTCGTTTATAATTGCCCATTCAAAAGCCGAACCTCGGTAATTTTTTATGCAAATAATGAATATTACAGTCCCTACAGTCAATATGAAAATGGACCAACATCGAAAAAAAATTTAAAAACCAATTGATTGGTGATGGGTATCAATTAATGTCATGTCGATCATGCCTTGATTAAGGAAGTCACGAAAATACGAAGTCGAAGACTTACCTGTCAAGGTTTTCGCACCCATGACTATCTTGAAAACAAATATATTAGTATATATTTCCCCTTGTCGAACACTCCTACGATGGCGCAGAAAAGGCAGAGCTTTGTGCGGGTAAGAGTCGGCTAATTATCTTTTGTATCGAAGCGCTCTGAGGCGTCTTACTAATTTTACGGTAAAGCATTTTCTTGTGGGGGAATTCATAAACATATTACAATAGATATTTGTAGAAATATTAATTTTCAGGGTCGCTTGATTTTAAAAATTAAAATCATGATTTAAATCAATTTTTTTTTCATTCAGAACCAGATAACAACATAATATAAAAGTTTTCTCGAAGATCAAAAGGAGTATCTGCTTTTAGCAAAAACAACAAAAAAGAAGTACATAAATTAAAATTCTCAAACTAAACGTGACACCTAAATTTTATTACTGTATGTTTTCAGTCTATTTATTTTCGTTATACAATTCAAACAAAAACACGAGTTTTCCTCCTTTTTTTATGCCTAATCAGTTTCTAATATCCTTGTGTACAACTAGCGAAATGCGTGAAATTGTTGGGCAATGTCAATTTATAGGTTGAGAAGGAAAACAAGCCTCGACAGGAATATTCCTGCAAAAAGCACAACAAACGCGTTCGTGCCTCACTCGGCATTGTATAGCGAGTGTATAGGACAGAAGGAAAACAAATCGCGACAAGAATTTTCTTGCAAGAAGCGCGACAAATGCGTCGTCACAAGTTTTTGAGCCGCAACTTCTATTAAATTTTTAGACTTATACATTAAAATAATCAACATTAATTTCAAAGAATCAAAATGTTCAAATTTTATATTCAGATTTGAAAAATCGAAATAATCAAATAAATCGTGATTTTAAAAAAAACATCAATGATTTTTGATTTTTTTAATGAAAATCAGATTTTGCCCCACCCTGTTCATTTTCCTCTGCAATGTGGCAATCCTAACAAGCCAATAGGGTTTGATGGGTTATTTTTTGTTCGCAAAAAAGGCAAAAATGTCAGTACGACACTACTGTTGATCCTCTAATCACCGAAATCGTCGAAGTGAATCCTAATGAATTCGATATGGATATTATTATTCCAACAAGATGGAGCACCACTACATAACTTCAGACAAGTGAGAAGCTGTATGGATAATACTTTCCATGGTCTTTGGATTGACCATCGAGGTTCTATAGAATGGCCAGCCCACGTGCCAGATTTGACACCTTTAGACTTCTTTCATGGGGCTATTTGAAGCAAAAGGTGTACGAAAGTGAACCTGTTTCAAAATTGAATATACAGCGGAGACTAATGAATATTTGTAGAAATATGGACCTTGCTGTGTTCGAAAATGTTCGACGTGAAATATCGGTTAGGCTGTTCTTGTCTCAAGACGTTCAAGGCAACTATTTCGAGCATCTTTTGAACTGAAAACAGTATATTTCCTCAAAGTATAAAGTTAAACGTCAATGTATTCAGGCAATTATTAAATGATCCGCCATTTTGTAGTAGGTGAAGATATTGACTTCATATTCTAGGGTTGTAAAGTATCAGTCAGGAGCTTCAAAATTTATCACAAGACCCCCCTTTCCATTTATTTTCATTTTAGGATGGCTCCCAGTCGATATCTTGGAATTTTCACCTGTCAGTTTTACTCTGAAATGTAGTATTTATGCATCAGTTTCATTATACCAAGTTTCAATTGTTTGGGGTAACCCGTTCAAAAACAAAAGGGGAGATATTAAACAAAAGCACTATATGACACAAAGAAAATGAATAAATATCCACTCTTATTTAACTCATGGAAATGTAAACAACAGATATTTCCGAAGAGTTTTAGTTCATAATAAGTAACATTCGGAACGTTGGTTAACCTAGTGCCGTGACGATCATACCCCCTCAAGATCACCATTGCAGAGAAAAATGACATTGCATAAGTTGTATTGAGATTACTACGGAAGTTTAGTTTTGTTGCTGATTATAGAGCTATTCATTATGAATAATAAGGGAATAATATACTCATATCGAAACGAAAAATTACACTCTCGTGTTTCGCATAGCAAGTTTCTTAAGGGTACATCCTCAAGAAACGTGTGAACTGGTCAGACAGCGTAATCAAATCGTATAAGTTTCTACTATAGGGGTTGAAGAGCTATACATTATTATAAATAATCCGAGAAAATAACAGTCGAACTATGATAGAACAAAAGCAGCTAGCAGTCATTGAGGTGTGGATATCGAAAGAAAACACATACCAACCGATATCTTCACTACACCTCAAACCACCACACAAGTTCAAGAAAGGTATAGTGAAATGTCTTTATGATAGAACAAAAATTGTATGTAACTCACCAGAAAAAATCAATGATGAGATGAACTTCATAAAATCAGTATTGAAACAAAATGGATATCCAGAAAAATTCATTGAAAAAACTTTCACAGAATTTGAAAATCCGAATACAATCCACAATGGAGACATACAACCTACACGAAATACACAACCTGTATCAAACATGATACCTTATGTCCCTCGTTTGTCTGAGGAGATGAAACGGATCGGCAACAGATATAATGTTAGAACAACATTCAAACAACAAATACTTTATGGTCAATACTGACACATACCAAACCAAATAACACAACGAAAAACACAAAAAATTGTATTTATCAAATTCCTTGTTCGTGCGGCCAAAAATATATCGGTGAAACGTCTCGACCATTGGAAGCGAAAGAGTGAACACAAGATGTACATCAGGAACAGACAGATATTTGGTTCTAAATTATCAGAACACATTCTTATTGCCGATGGAGATCACACAGTAGAATGGAATGACACAAATTATGACGAAAGAGAGCAATGGCAGGAAACGAAAATTGAATGAATCTGCTTTCATCATGCTGTCTGGTGAAGAATGCATATCTATGAGTCCGCTTGACATGGATCGCGGATGGCTACCTCTTCTGAAAGACAAAACGTTATGTCAAATTGGAAATATTTGACAAATGTCAATTACCAAGATTGCCTACAAGATATATTGGGATTTGTACAGGAATTTGGGTATCAGTTTTGAAAAAGGAAGCGGATTTAGTTTCCGAAACGTTAACGGAGTATTTTCATATATATATTAGTTCTTCAAATTTTTTTGAAAGGCAAAATTTGGGTTATACGAGAAGTTGCTGACTAATTGGACTTGTTCTATCAAGAAATAACTGTTTTTCAATAGACGCAGCAACTTTTCGGGGTAGATTAAATATCTGCCCTTCTACACTTGTATAGATTCGAATATCAATACTTATTTTTTCAGATTGTAATAGGTTAACAATACCCAGAAAACTACGGAACAAATAATCATTCTATTATTTATTACTTCTATACCCGTAGAGATGTCTTGGATACTCAAATATTGGCCATTTCTATTTTGGGTCCATCTGAATTTTTTTGGTGGAACTCTTCAACTCAGTATTAGATCCACAGCATTCACAGAAAAGTAATTTTTCAACGACAACATTGTTCATAGTGTCCATCGAATTTGCCTTCTTCATCTCATTTTTCTGAAAACTTCATTTCTGTTATGTTTCCGAGAGATCTTTAATTCAGCGTAAACAGGTGAATAAATCGCCATTGACCATTGCTTAATGAATCTATACAAGAATCGAGGAATGAATGGATGACAAAACTAAAAAGGTACTATTAATCAGTTCTTCACAAAAAAATACTTATGACAGGTCAGTGCTTGCCAAGAGAGCGATATCACATTTCCGTTGATTATAAGAGAGCGTCTTGAGATACCATTCTTGAAAGATTTTCCAAATAACTATTCTCCTAATATTCATGTTGAGTTGAATTGAATGATCCGTAGCTTCCTAGTTAAAAGAACGGTACCAGTTCCATACCCGCCACTGGTCTGCGGTTAACACACGAAAAAAGCTATTCATTCCTAATGCCATCAATTCACCAATTTTCAAACAAACACTACCATCTTTTCAGATCCGACCAGACGACGATATCCTTTTCCATTAGTCGAAGTGCAACTGATATTTATTCAAATCCAAGGTTAAATGTATCCTTTCTTTCGCCAGTATTCGTGATATGTGTGCTCAATTAGGCTGGGTTCGTACAAATATTTACATAGTGTGCGATGGCACAAGGACTACCTAGTTCGTTCGGACTTTTGAAATTTTACGACTTTCGGTTGGAAACGGACCCTACATTTCAGGTTAGTGTGAGTGTTGTTGAAAAGTAGGTCCCTCTCATTACTTTTCATAAACTTCTTCGAGTTCTTTGTCTGAAGTTGATAATCAACAGCCTTGTTGTTATAATCTCCCAGACATAATGTTTTAGAATATATAAATAACAGTACATTTCGAGGTCCCCTCGGTAACTTGGTGTTATTTTATGTTTTTTGGGTCGCTGATCACGAATTTTTTGGTTACCAGGCCCAAAACCTGTTAGTTAATCAGTTATTAACAATTTTATTGCAAAAATAGCTACACTATATATTCCTTCCGCGAGTGCTTGGAGCGCACGCATACCCAGCTCCTCGAAAACATGATTATTCTTGAAATTATAACTATTATTATGAATGTATTAACTTGAATCGATGACAGAAGCATTTGAAGTGATTTTCATACAATAACTATGAAAAAAAAAAGTGCAAAAGTATGTAACAAAAGCTGGCTGTTTTTCACTGATGTCAATTTCGTTAGTTTGTCGCAAATTGAATAGCATTTATTTTTCAATTTCCCATCTGGCGAGATTCAGTTTCCAACTGAAGTTTATCGTTTGATAACAATTTGGTCACGTGTAAAAATAGCATTGTAACGGATGAGGTTTATTGTCAGACAAGTATAAACGCGAATATGAATGATTTTTGAGTATTTTATCATATGGAGAAACTAGTACCTACAAGACATTTCATAAATATCGATGGTGCATCATAATATTCTTCTATCACAGTTGTCGATTATTTTCAATATTGAAAGTCAATCAACTTCCACCAGAGTAGAACAGTATAACAATATACAAATATCAACCATGTACTTGAGACTTTGCAGAAACCATTGGTTTTATCATCAGACACCTATGTGATAGTATTATCATCATATAATTTGGCTATATAAGAGAAAGGTTCGAAGGTACAGCTTATCCAATCCATCTTGGCACAAACTCAGATACTTTTCCAGTTGCAATCTGGTAGTGTAGACAATGAGGAAACAAATAACACCTTCTAGATATAAATTTCAACACAGTGAACACCGAGGTGAACACATATAATTGGTGTTTTTTTATCTTAGTATACTTCACATAGATTGCTGGGCATATGCGTTCTCAGTTCTGTGCCAAGTTGGATTGGACAAGCTATAATTTCTTCAATATTTATTGGAAAGTTTATTTTTCATTGGTTGAAATAATGGTAATAATATTTCACATCAGAAACTCGAGGTACGAGCCGGTGCTGTTGGTAAGAAAACGTAAATACCAGTTCATACATTGGCGAAAAAGTGTGGCATTCAACTTTGTTCATTTCTTTGACTGTAGCAGACTACACAAGTGAAATGAGAACACTGTTCAGTGCTTTGGAAGCCAAACCTGATTTTTTTGGTGACATTCGGACGAGGTTTAATTTGAATCAATAATGTGGAATAATACAAATTTTGTTGTCTATGAATTATTCGATTAGTTGTGCATATTTCAGGTGTTGAATAGCTTGACTTGTAATCGTAAATCGTGCTTCACCAAATTATGTAGTTGTAGATCGAGATGGCTCTCTTGTATAATTTTTTGTATCTGTCAATAGTAATACTGGGGTGGAGAAGTGATTTTTATATAGCAAAATAACATTGAAGAAATCATGTTAAAAATGTGCTGAGTAGGCGCTCGCAGTAGGAATATACAGCGCGAATACATGCACTCGGACAATTTGTTCATCAGATATTTATTTCCATTATGAACTAATAAAAATAGAGATCCCGTTTTCTATATAATTTTTTCCATAGAATCGATTGGTGTGACTAGATTTGGCCTATCTCAATGGTAAGTGGTAGAAAAGGTAAAAAAATAACTTTTTTGTTATAAAATTGATAATAACTAATTAACTAACAGGTTTTGAGCCTGGTAACCAAAGAATTCCTAATCAGCAACCCAAAAAACATAAAATGACACCAAGTTAACGAGGGGACCTCGGAAAGTATACGAAACCCCCCCTGACTATGGATAACAGAGTGGTTTTACTTTTGAATCATGCGTGATCGGAAAGGCCCGGAGACTACTGGCCTCAACATTCAATGGATGCACGAAAGTCCCAAAGAAATGATATCCAAAATAACATCCCAAACGATTTCAACATTTTTTTTCTTATCTAATCGGAACATTCGCGTATCTCTTTCGCCATATTTGTGAAATAGTAAAACTCACGCATCGAGATCAAAATCGAATGCACATATGCTTCTGCGAAGACTTATAAAAACTCACATATCGGCGGAAAAATTACATCCATTATTTGACCAATTCTATTATCTGTTTGGAGCCGCACTGGACAAGGTCATGGACTAAGAAACGAAGTTCGTGTGTAAACAATATTTTACCGTTCAGTCTTGCAATAGTTCCAACCATTTGAATTTGGTGTTCGGAGTACACACGTAGTTTTAAAGTGTTTCCAATTTTATTATAACTGACGTTCAATGAAGAATTGTTCTTCATGTGTGATATATGGTTGCTGACTTTTTTTCAAAATCTCAAGTTGTAAGTACTCACTACTTTACGTTTATTAATATTGTTACGTCTCGAAATTGTTTTTTCCACACCTTTCAGATTGTCTTGATGAAGGAAATAAACATTTCCGAAAGCTCGACCAAATGACAAACCTTTGCCCAAAGTTTATGTATTAACTGCATCATTAAGATCGTTCGCTCTTTTCCTCAACTTATATATATTATATATATATATATATATATATATATATATATATATATATATATATATATATATATATATATATATATATATATATATATATATATATATATATATAAATATATATATACATACAGATGCAAACAGATAACGTGAGGTGCACCCCTTTGCTTCGATTCAAGGAATTTATTCTTAACGTCAAACATTTTTTCCGGACATCCAGTATAGGAACATAGTTCATTTGCAGTGGCTTCTCGATCTTCGTGCCTTGAGCAAGTTATTTCATAAAAATCTATTGTTATTTGTTATTGGTCAACAACAAACAAGTGGTTTTGACTATACTTCACACGTATATGAACAACCTCCCACTTCACATCTAATTTACATTCCAGATTCGCTAAATAACCAACAACCCACTTGACTATCTATATTCCGAAGAGAAAGAACAGTTCGCACAACGAAAAAAAAAATTGTAGATCTAAACGATGGCCCACTATGAATAAAAATTTGCATAAACCACGTGGGAGTGAAGTTATTTATTGATATTTACCGAAAAGGACGGAGAATTAATATTTGGGAGGAAGAGAGACAGGCTGGCGCACCCACGAAAAGTATTACATTAGAAAGCTGGTGCATGCAGTATAACATTACAAAAATTATAAGGATTGTCCTCGCCGTTTTTATCGTATTGAAATATCAAATCCGAATCTGGGATTCAACGAGAACTTGTAAATAACATGCGCAAATATGATAAAACTGTTAAGTATGCGATTTTGACAGGTCAATTATCTCATCCTGTTTGGTTAAAACATGAAGAGTAAACTAACCAAGGTGAAAACCATGAAAAATGTTTGGAATTTATGGAAGGCATCGGATCGAGATTGAAATAAAACAAGCAATTTATTGGGACGAAATCTTCAGAACTAACAGCTGAATAAATGAATGGAATTTTCAATGATAGTTACAATAGATCTAACAGTAGTATAAAATGGGAAATTGTGAATAAATTGCTCACAGTTTTTATGTTGAGGACATCCCATTCAATAAAAACCAGGAATTAGTGCGTATAATTGTGTCTGTAATTCTTTTCTCACCCTCTTATTCCAAAACCAAGCATTTATATTTCACACGATAATCCGCATAAAAAGTCGCATTACAGTTTTGTTGTTCCAACTTTGCGATTCCATGTCCTTTTTTGATGGTGTGGGTTGTTTAATATCAAACAAGCTGATTTACTGTTATGCAAAGATTTATTCATGCGAGAATCAACAGAAAAATAGCCGAGCAGATGTTGATTTCAAGGATATTTTAAAATCTACTCTGCAGGCCAATTATTTCATAATCTTTGTCACACATGGACCGTCAGAAAGAAAAATAATTGGAGGATACTTTTTGTTGTGTGAAAACACGTGTGAGTGTGACATCTCTGAAGACAAAATTCTGAATCGTTGTTCGGTTGTTACATGGGCTCATCAAAAAATATTCAACTGATGCAAAACATTCCGAAGGTCGTTGAAACAGATTATAAATAGAGTTATTAGAGGAAAAAGAGATGTTCTATGAGATTCGTGACACGGAACTATTTTGTTGCGAATTGCTTAAGCAGAAAAAGATCAACATGATCATAGTGACAAGGATTCAAATTTGAGAAGAATAAACGCCATTTCTAATATTAGTACAGGTAATAGGGAGCGAGCTACTCGTGTCCATAATGCATAATTGGGCATGAGTTATTTTATTTAATAGATAGTTGCAGTCTGACGTACTTAACCTAAAAACAGAAAATACTTACGAAAATGGCGAACGGAAGTGCCGCCATTTTGTGAAAAACCGTTTGGGCCTGTATCTCCGTAGCCATGCACTTAAGGCCCACAATTATAAGGATCTTTTTTATAGATAATTAAATTTCCTATCTTTTTCATTCGATAATTTTTTCCGTAGCAGTCACCGTTCACGACTTATGTTATGATTACTTTTTGTTTATTACCTTTTTTACCGATATCTCTCTATATAATTGTTTAAACAATAAATTGGTCATGATAAAACTTTTAAATCGATAATTTTTCTACAACTTTCATTTGAAACTTTTTTCTCTATAGTTTATATTTTCGAAGTTACAACGCGTTAATTTCAATCGTCTTGTATCTGGGAGATCAACGCCAGCTGAGCCTGAACACGTCATTCAAGTATTTGGCCAGGTATATGCATAGATCCTTCTTGAGGAGGGGTTTTCAATAGAACTGAAGAGTTTGTAGCGGTTAGTATATATATATATATATATATATATATATATATATATATATATATATATATATATATATATATATATCTATATATATATATATATATATATATATATATATATATATATATATATATATATATATATATACTCGACTCAGTCGAGTTCGGAGATCGAAACTCAAGACATCACCTAGAAGATGGCAAATGAGACTTTGCCGAAACGTTGTGAGAATTATCCTTCAGAGGATCAAAACCACAGAACACGGAATGAAACCCGAAAAAACAACGCATCATATATATATATATAGTCCGATCCTTCCAAAAACTACATTTTAACCGAAGGAGGGGTAGTGGTGACGACCATAGTGAGCGTTTTTATGCTCAGTATGCTTATAGTAGTCTGTGCTACGGTAGATCTAACAAAGATATATACGTGTGGCAGATTTGTACGTCTTATAATTAATTTTTGTGAAGAAATTATGAAAGTTAATTTAAATGGAGAACTGTTTTATTTGTTGATTCTCCAATAAAAATTCCATTTTTTTATTCGCGTGTTTAATTATGGCAGTAGTTTTTGAATTAATTATAGTTATATTTAATTGTATAAAAGAAAATACAAAGAAAAAATTTTAATGGGTATTCGCTATTTCTTGCAGGTAGGAACTTGAATTATTAATTATTCATCAAATCAAAAAAATTCTAAAATTCAATTTTTTTTTATTATGTATCGGATTCGCATTATTACGCTATGCATACTTCGTTCTTAATAGCCTTGTACTCGGTAGTACAACATTGAACGCGTTGTAACTTCAAAAATATTAGCTTTAGAGAAAAAAGTTTCAAATGAAAGTTGTAGAAAATTTCTCGATTCAAAAGTTTTATCATAAACAATTTATTGTTTAAACAATTATTTGAAGAGATATCGGTAAAAAAGTGAAAAAACGAAAAGTAATAATAATATAAGTCGTGAACGGTAAGTGCTACGAAAAAAATTATTGAATGAAAAAGATAGGAAATTTAATTATCTATAAAAAAGGTCCTTATAATTGTGGGCCTAAAGTGCACGGTTACGGAGACACAGGCTCGAAAGGTTTTTCACAAAATGACCGCACTTCCGTTCGCCATTTTTGTATTTTGTGTTTTTAGATTGAGTACGTCAGACTGCTACTATCCATGCAATGAAATAACTCCTGCCTAATTTTGCAAAACAAAATCCTCTATTACCTGTATTATATAGTGTCAGTGTTAACTTTCCAGATACTTGTCAAACAAATCAATATGGCGGTATCTGCCCCCATAAAATTTCGTTTGTTTATTCAAAGGAAAGAAGATTTCCAGGGTGAAACTAGTGCAACCTCAGTGGTTTTCTATCCTTTACTAGACATTTGCATAATAGAAGACGAAGATACACTGTTTTGTGTATTCAATGTCATAATCGGTTTGTTTATTGCCCCCAGACATCACGTGATCTGGAATGCCTAAAAGCAATCGGACGAATTGTTCACTGGGAGAAGACGAAGTAGCAAACATCATTCCTTCAGTACTTTCCGCTGTCAATAAGCCACCAAACCCGTGAATCCTATAAGAATTACAGAAGCAATTTTGAATGATTTTCCCCATTGTTATTATTTATATGAAAACTGGGCTGATGGGTTACTAATTATTCATAAAAAATAGAGAAAAGAAAGAGAAGGTATATTATAAGTACTCATTGTCACAATTTCAAATGAACGTTAATTGTCATTATTTCTTCATTTCACTATTAGAGTTATTGCAAATTCATGTGCACTTTTTATAGAAACAATATTCAAACATAGACTGACACAAAAAGAACTTGAGATTAATAAATATACTAATAATTGTGTATTCACATTTCACACAACAATAATGTCCATTCAAAATTCATATTATAAAATATAAGAATTTATTACAATAATCATTAAATTGAAGCAACGATTCTGGCCGACGCCATTAAATCTATATTTATCAATAGTCAATCAATAGACAGTCCCTCTAGGGACTGTCAGCTGTCAGGTTGCTGTTAAGGTGAATTCATATTGTATATATTACATATACACGATCTGATATTTATATATTGTTTAATGAAATGGATGGTCGTAGGAAATTTTATTTCCTACGACCTTCCGGTTATTTTTCACACCCGCTACAATCGTGTGAAAAATGTCACTTTCCGCACTAGTAATGTACTATACTATTTTCTCTCTAGAAAAATGATTCACTTTCCGTCTCGATATTTGATAAACTTTTTCTACCTGTACAGTGCTAGCTTTTTATATTACAAGAAAGCAAAGTTTTACTTTTCCTCCCTTAGATGAAGTTCACTGCCGACGCGTAGCCAATACACCACAAATAAATATTGTTTTTATTGTAAATAAAGTACATTTTTATGATTTTGACGTCGTCTCTCCGGTCGCGTTTTAAACACTAATAATCCCTGAACACAGTTCGAATAAATATTTATTTTAGTTATGAATGGTAATTTGGTGGAACCTCAAAACACTTTCGGTGCTACTTATTGGTCTGCTCAAGAATTTATTCTGAAATGTAATCTGAGAGGAAAACTCCAAATACGGATTCCTTGGTTCAATTATAGGGTGAAGAAGAAACTTAACAAGTGGAAGCGAAATGAGTAAAAACAATGGAGATGCGTTTTTATCTGTATGCGATTAATTCAGAATATGTATTTTCTGAATTCACCAATCTGTTTGCAGATCTTGATCACTTTTTTAAATACGATCAACTTCAGCATCTGCAGAGTTCACAAAAAAATCAACTCAATTCAGGACGGACCTGTTTGTTAGCCCATCGAAATTTTGCGATGCATTGCTTCAGCCAATGGAACGGAGTAGTTTTGAATAGCCATTGATGAATTGGTTGACTCACCAATGAATTCAAAAGACTTTATATAACGATTTACCAATTTTATTGAAATCATACGGTAAATTGAATTGAAGCATTGGAGGTATAATTCAGATTTTGTGTGCTCATTTGCAAAAACTAAAATGTCACTTATATTTGAACTCTTCTGATATCATCACTTCATTTCAATTTATGTATTTTTATACGAGTACTGCTATTTCAAGTTCCCCTATTATAAACACACTGTATTTTTCTTGGGAAATTAATGAAATGATGATGATGATAAAACGCTTCTGTACGGATGAACTTACGAAAAATATTTTGAATCATGAAGCAGTTGTTGGAGTCGATGGATAGTTTTGATTCCACTTGTATTTCAAGTTTGTACATCACGAGTACAGGCTATCAATGGTTCATACGCCAATGAAAAAACAAATTGGAATGAATCTAATTACAAAATAATGAAAACAAAAGATATTTGAATTATATTCAGAACGATTAAAGAACAAACTCACAATTATAAGAAACTCATAAAACTGTCTTTTATCAAGTCAACAAATTGACGAATATATTGTCGGTAAAATATATGAAAACTATTCATTTGTGTAAATGGGTATAAGTGCGAGATGAATAATATATAAATTTCTTCAACTCAACATCTTAGGAATTTTCTGCCCCAAAACTAACCTCGAATGAAAAGTAACGAGAAATAGGCAGCCTTCTGTGATTATACTGGGTGCTCTGTATGCAGCGTGGATTTTTCTTTTTTGAAAATAATACGACGTAGGAATAGCAATAAAAATGATTATTCATTTACTAGATACCGGATCCTCAAAAAGTAATCAGTAATAAATTTCTTTTTGGGAGTCAGTTTTTGATAGAGGTGTTGGGCCCTTTATTCAAATAATTATTTGGAGTGAAATAGGGATATTTCCAAGCGTTGAGTAATGATTTTTAAGAATGGTAATGGTTCCACAATAGCAACTTTTCGCCTAGAAATCTCAAACAAAAGAGTTAACTATTGAATGCAATCGACTAATAGTACATTACAAAACGAGGAGGATAGGTAGCCTATTACGCTCGAGCGAAAATTGTATATAAATTGTTATGAATTTGATCTCATGACTACATTCTATTATTCAAAAACCAAATTCGGCAAATTTTTGCTACAAATTTTTTGAAATATTGAATTTAAAAATCATACTTTCAGTAAACGTATTGTTCAACAGTTCGTGGATTTATACTGATTCTAGTCATTTTTTTTAGATGCAGATTCATATGAAAGGGAACCCCTGTAATGTTCAAAGAAAATCGCTTGAATCGAGGGACAGGAGATAAGAATTAATATTTACTTTGAATTACAGAAGTTTGTAAGCCTCAGGAGATACCTCTTTCGGCAAGGAGTTTCGAAAATCAGATGTTCTATTGGAAAACGATCCCTGAGCAAGAGAGGTTCCACAGGTCTGCATGTTCACAACAAAGCGGTGGGAATTCTGTACTCGTCAAGTCATCCGAGAAGATTTTGCGAAGGGTGGAACGATTAATAAAAATTCATAAGGGCACCGACCGTGGAAATATCTGTAGAAAAGAGACAAGTCTCCGACATTTCTACGATGTTCCAATAAAGTGAGCGAGTCTGTGAGCGAAGAATCACCAACAAGACGGATTGCCTTTCTCTGAATAGAATCGAGAAGCCTCAATGAATGTTTTGGTGCCGAACTCCACACATGAGAACTGTATTCCAAGACAGGTCGTATTTGAGCCTTGTAGATCATTAGAAGCTGACGAGAAGTGAAGTATATCTTCGCACGAAATAGAAATCCAAGTTTCTGGGAAGCACCTTTAGTGATCGATCTCCATGAATCGGTAAGCGATTGTTTCACCTACTTGCTGTCACACAGTGTCTCGTTGATCATTCAAAATAAGTGATAACGAAAAAAAGTGTGCTACATCACCAGAAATCACCATGGCGGCAGTAAAAAAAGTACGGTGCGCAACTCGGGATGAGGCGAATTACGTGCTATCGCGAATTTTTCGTTCGTGCGTAATGGGCTACTTATACCCCTCGTTGAGTAATAGACTATTGCATCTATGCTTTCGAGCATCAAAAGACGTCAGCTATCATTGGATCGCATAGCGATTCGCGTTCGTTTTGTTTAGGTGGTACTACTGGCATTACTACAACGCAAGTAAAGTTTCGGATTTGTGGAAACTTGCTCACGGTTAACCGAAACACTCATAAAATACGGGCTCCTCATTTTTATTATGGTGAATGTAAAAATTACACATTCAAATCGCGAACGTTTACATATTTCAGTCACGCCCATATGCTTTGAGGCTAGCCGCGATAGTTCAGGCTTATGCGAACGTGTGCATAATATTTGAATATGAATCGCAATAGGTCTCTAATTATACCACCGATTATAGGTTGGCAGTAGTTATTTGTTATTTGCTCACTGAAACATCTGACATCAGGAAAATTGACCTAATGGAAAATGTGGTCGGTGAGGTCAGCTGCTGACTAAACTTATCTGATCGGATTCGATACGCAGGAGTGAAACTGAGGGACGATAGTCATACAGGGCATGGTCGTGACATTGGACACATTCTTCATATATAAATAATTCAAAAATTATATGTTAATATCCAAAGAGTTTCAAGGTGGGAGAGAGAGACCAATAAAATTGTTCATAAAAAACAAGAGTTGAGTAACTGAGATTCCTGTTAACGTTTATTGATACTTGTAACGTAGAATAAAGTTTGGTTGAATCATCAAATTATCATTCGGGACACAGATGAATGAGAGCGGTAGTATGTCAATCATTAATCATCTCCGAGGAGATCAATACTGTCAATAAATTCAGCTGAATTGACTATTGTTGACAAAGAGCTATTCGTTTTTTTGTTAATTTTTTCACCACGATTCAAACACTTTGAGCCGCCGAACTGGAATACTGTATCTGAAGATTGCTCATCTGTTTCTGCTCGAGCAGTACCTCAAGGAACAATAGTGGGGCCGTTAGTTGTCGGTAGAGGGCAAGTACAGCTTGTCCGATCCATCTTGGCACAGAACTAACAACGTATGTGCCCAGCAATCTCTGCGAGGAATACTAAGATAAAAATACGTATAATATATGTTCACTGTGTTGAAATTTATTCCTAGGTGTTTTTTTTTTTCGTCATGGTCTACTACTAGTGGTGTGCTACTGGAAAAGTATCTGAGTTTGTACCAAGTTCAATTGGATAAGCCGTACACAACCAAAACCGTGAAAAAGTGAAAACAAGTTCGCTGGCGCTACTATTGCGGCTTTATCTGGCACCTCTTTATGATATATCCGACAGCACGGCGAATTTTTTTAAAGGACACTATCTCGAAATCCTCAATCTGCTATGAATAGTCTCAATTCACTTGTCAAGTGAATAGAAACCATCGAAATAGTAGTAGTAGTGGATGTCATTTATGGTTTTTCATAAAAAGCGCCATCGACTTACTCCCTACGACCTACGCCATACCTTAAGAGGCAGCTGGTATTCACGAACTCTCCTCAACCATCATGAATCCTACAGGAAGATAATATACTCATTGTCAAATAGTAATGAATAGTACTGTCATTAAATTTACGAACTGTGATTCAATTTCATTTAAAATATCCGAGCTTCTTTATATGATGCTTTATAGCCCAAAGTCCGCCAACAGTCTACAATTATAACTTTCAGAGTTCTCAAACATGATATAGACAGACGGGCTTGAACCTTCGAAATAGGCGTAATTAAGTATTAACTATGTAGCTACAAATGAGCATTGAAGTATTGTCTTCGCATGATTGTTTTCCCACGGGTCGTTTCTTGGACTTCATTCAAATACTCACATAACAAGTCTTGTACTGCACAAAAGATTGATTACCTGCAAACAAAAAAAAATTATCAATGAATATCGCTTAACATTACTTATTTTTCCAAATACAAAATGAAATAATTTGGATCTAATTCATTTTGAATATTTTAATGTATAAATAGAATGGAATTATGTTCGAACAAATAGAAACCATATGGTTTACTCTATCGGTTTTTCGATATTTTATTTTGGCACGACATCAACATTCATCCCAACAATATGCAATACTCATAAATTTTGTTAACATCGGTAGCCTACTTTTCACGAGTTATTCAATTTGTTATCTTCATAGAAGTCTGCCTCATACATGTTACACTGGGAAAATATTTTTATTACTCTTGTCATTCTTCGAACACGAACAAGTACAACGAATACTCACTTTTATTTTCAGGGTTTGGTTTTGGGATCAAAATACGACTTAATTTGAAGGGCCCAACTTGAGAGAAGAGCGCCGCGTTCTCAAGGTAGATAGAGAAACTTACTATGCCATATACTGAATAACGATTTTTCACAATCATTATAATAATTGAGACATTGAAGGTTCAGCTATTGCGAGAGCTATCGAGAATGAGTGTCAGAAAGCTATTTCGATACTCAAAGATACTTCAAGTATCTGAATGAACTCGAAACCTGTTGCAAAGAAAAAAACTTGTAAGATATTGGAAATAATATAAACAATGGAAGTCCGAACCGATACCACTAAACAAGGAACATTGTCAACCAGATTCAAGCTCCTTCCTCTATAATATCTTGATGTAAAAACGAGGTACTCTGTTATTTTTTACTACTCCCTTCCTTCCGTATATATGCTCAATTCTTTAGGTTATAGTAGTTTTCACAATAAATGGTATTGACTGAAGGATTATAATAAAACCAATTAGACCCTTGAGTTGTGAAATCCGAGATGCACATCATAAATCTAAAAGAACTGGATTCAGGTAATTTTATTTCTCAGAGAGGGATTGTAGAGGATTACAGCTTACACTTCTTGTTCATCTTAGTCTTTGTATTTCATTGGAAGTGTTCACTTGTGTTACGGCGTGCAATAATTTTATAACATTTATGTGTTTTTACAGTCATTAATAGCAAAGGTTTTATACCGCAACGTACAGAATAGGTAGTATGTGGCGTCCGTGGATAAAAAGTAATAGTGCTTCTTCCAGTGGTTCGTTAAAGAAGAATCACTTATCTTGTGACACGAAAATCATTACAAAAAATGTGTATAGTTCCATACTTCAGCAAGGATATAACGCAGGTGCTGCAGAAAAAGTAACCAGTAATTTGACGAAGGTGCCTCTTACTTCAGTTAGACGATTTGTTGAAAATTCCATAGAATCAAGAAAAAAGCGTAAAGATTCCGGTGTCAGAAAAAGTCTAGACGACTGGGAAAAAGATTTGATAAGGCGAAAAATCTACACTGTGTACGATGAGCAGCGTGTCCCTACAATCAAAAGTCTGAAACAGCGGCTCATCAATGACGAAACTCACATCAACTGTGGCCTCACTACTCTTTGGCGAGCTCTGTCTGCAATGGGCTTTAAATATCGCAAAATTGACAAGAGACAAGTAATAATGGAATCCACACGTTTAATAAACTGGCGTTCTGAATATACAACGTCAATAAGAAAATACCGGTCTGAAAATCGGCCTATACTCTACCTCGGCGAGACGTGGTTTGACACGCATGACACCCCTTCCAAAGGATGGTCTGATTCCTCTGATAAGTGTAAAACAAAAGCCCCATCAAATAAAGGGAAGAGAGGCAGATTGAGACCTTAGAAAGAACTCGTGTCGAGACCTGGGGAGTAGGTAGATTGAGGCCCCGGCGTCAAGTCACAAACCCTTGCCCCCTGTGACAACACCTGAGAAGTAGGCAGATTACCCCTCAGCGTGATATCACATTTATTCTTGAAAATGGCCCCAAAATCGGAGCCGAAACGTCGAGAACAAAACTCCAGACGCGGTTCAACCCGAACTCAACAACAACAATATATATATATATATATATATATATATATACATATATATATATATATATATATATATATATATATATATAAAATGATATACTTCTTGGGGATGCAGTCAGGATCAGATGGCCACAATTAAAAGTGTTCATGGTGAAACATAAAAATATTTGGTAGAAAAATATTTCCATATTCAACTTCCATCGTGAGATAGCAAAGTAAGACTTGCATTAACACAAGAAACCAAGAATATTTTGAAATGAATTCAAAGAAAAGAACCCAAAAGGGAAATTGACAGTAAATTATCAATTTGACATAATTACTAGAGGGTGATTACTTATTTTTATCATCATATAGGGTTATGAGAAGAAACAGGAAATGAGTTTATGTATACGATTAATTTAATAAACGATGAGATTTTTCGATATCTTTACTGTAAAGTTGAAACTTCTTGTAGACACCAAAGAGAACACTTTGTGTGTGGCCATCTGATCCTGACTGCATTCCCAAGAAGTATATCATTTCTTACCAAGTTCAGTCAAGATACTCCTGAATTTTATATATATATATATATAGATATATATATATATCTATATATATATATAAACATATATAAACATATATAAACATATATAAACATATATAAACATATATAAACATATATATACATACATATTTATTTATTTATTTAGAATTTATTCAGGGTGAGAGAGAAATAGAAACGTGGATGGGAATACAGGCATCACATAGCTGCAAGCATTAAACTTTATCGATGAATTTTCATTATTTCGGCTTGTGGAAATCGTCAGATTATATATTTTTTGCAAGTCTTGAATTATTCCCTTCGGAATAAAATTAAAATTAGCCACGCTCGAGAATGTCGAGATGACGTTTTTTTTTACAACTTTGTAGCCCTCCTTCATCAGGTCACTCTCAAATTGTCAGATTAGTGGAATATACACGTTTCAGGATGTAACTAACTCACCCTACCTTAATCTGACGCGCTCGAGAATTTCAGATGATCGATTTTTTTTACTACTCTTATCCTTTATCCGTGAAGGGCGGCCATATATATAGGGCTTCATATATGGTGGAAGTACTTAACCGGGTACAAGGTATCCCCCTGTATATAAATCTGCCGCGCTTCAGTAAATCCCAAAATCCCCGCTTGGGCTCCCCTATTATAGTGTTTGCAAACCCATTTGACTTCCTTTCCAAATACTACTGGATGGTGACAGATCAGCATCGAAAGATTTTTATCATTTTATTTTCCGATATAGACCGAATAAAATATCTGATTCTCCTATTTTTTTCAGTTTCTATGATAGAAAATCAAATAAGAGACCACTACTGCAGAAGATCCATTCTGGGGAGTTCTTTTTTTTTCAAACAAAAATATTTTCTGGACCAGATATTGTATGTAAGATTCGCAGTTCAGATTATTTCAGTATTGAATATTAGAGTAACTTTTTAATTCAACAATGAAATATATGATTTCTTATTATACCATTTTTTTAATTGATAACAAAAATAGCTATTTATGATATAAGTGTAGAAAGTAAGGTTTTATTTTGCGAGTGAAAAAGTTTTAATTTTACGAACAAACTTACTTTCAACACAAATAGCATTCTAAGTTTCTTGTACAACTGTTCTGTTTCATAATGAATGGATATATTTCATATTTCTATAAAACGACATGCCTCCTCTGCTCGAATTTTTTCCATCCATCTGCTGGCGCGAAATAAAATCCGGGCCACTCTAGTACGTGAATAATAATAATTTATGTACATACAATTTCCTGTTGCGCAATTCGAGGCCCACCCTGTAGCAGCTGGAGCGATGATAATGGCGGCTATTCATAGATCGCAAGATAGAGAGGTTTGTCCTATTCAAATAGATTAATGAGTTTTGGCCGCGCTGGGGAATCATTATAGTCCAGCAGCCACCGCCTGATTTTTTGAGTGATTAATAACAGGCTGAATCTTCGTGAGTAGGTTCGGTTTGACGAGACGCCCAAGTTTTCCCTCTGTGAAAATTCTCGTTAGAGGTAGCTAACGTAGTGCGCAGGTGTGAAACATGTCGATTCGGCGGGGTGCCGAAATTGTCGGACTAACAGTAAGTTTTTTATTTACATATTGAGATAATTGGATAATACACTCGGAAAAACAATTGTCCTACAAAATGGATGGTTTGACTGGAGCGTCCTCCACTCCGAATATGTCGAAAAAACGAGGTCATAAAAATTATTAATAACCAGCTGTTTTTTTGTAATGCAGCTTAGTAAATACTTGTATAATGAAATGGCCACATAGTCCTTCAAATTTAGTGGCACGTTTTCCCAGTCCTACGCTTGGAATTTGTCGATACCACGGTAACACTTTTTTCATTAATAACAACCTGATTTTAATTTTTTTATATCGGGAATAAAGTGTGGAACACAATTTCACCACTGTCCTACACAAAAAGTGGTATGTATTTCCAGGAATATATATATATATATATATATATATATATATATATATATATATATATATATATATATATATTTTGTTAAAAACTCACTCGACGCATTTCTCGCAGTTTGGAGTTTTATAGAGTAAATCACCGAATTATGTCAACATGTACATTTCATAAAATTGAAATAATTTTACCAGCATAACTCGTTGGTGAAAGTAGATCGAGAAACGAATTTCAAAGTCACCGCTGAAATGAGATTCTCTTAATACGTGTCGGGCGCGTGCTATTGTATACCTATAGAGTTTGGGACGCCGACAGCGTCGGTTGCCCTTGGGTTCCCTTCCCAAGCCAGTCGGTTACAAGCGTTCAAACAGCACAAGCCGTTAGGTTGAAGTGTTGAAAAACTTATGCCTCAATGAGTGAATATGGAGTGCTTTTTGTGCAATTTACTTCGTGAGAACCCAAAGTTTCGCGAGAAAAGAGAGGAAACAAAAAAGTTTTCGGAAGAAATTCTGCTCTCTTTCAAACAGTTTTTGAAGGCTCGAATACATCACGAGTACAAATATAATGATGTGGTACTGCCCGACAGTTGGGATGACGAGATCATCGGATATCATTCCTCTTGCTACAAGGAATTCAGAGTCAAGGCTAAATATTTATCTTATGAAAGGTAAGACAATCAAATATTTTTTGGGGGTATCTGGTCGAATCGATGTAAAAAATCGCCTGCACCAAACAAGAGCTATTACAGAAGATGAAACGAACATCATACATCTGCAGTATATGGTGTAATGACCACATGCGCAGCCCCACCGAAAACACCCCGGAAAATTGTGGATGGGCACTAATTGATGGCAAATCCCACTATTATTGGTTTTATGGCCCCCACAGTCCATCTCTTGGAGAATTGACTTTTGATGTTCAAGGTACTCTCTTATTACTTTCCTTACGTATTCATGATCATGCTGCAATTTTTTAACTGTCCTAATAATTTTGTTACAGAATCAGATGACATTTATTCTGACGATTGCAACGAGGATGAAGATGATAATCACGGCGAAACTGATGTAACGTCGACATCGGAATCGGACGAAGATTAAGATTTTATTTTATTAGTTTTATTATTGTATTTTTTACTTTTATTCTAGCAGGTCATATACACCTACAGTTCATGCACCCACAGTTAGATTATTTTTGAAAACTATTGATTCTACTTACGAATACATGTGCCCCAAATGACCAAAACGATAACTACGAATGTTATTTTCAGTATTCTTGTAGGACTAGCAACACATACCCATTTTTTGGTAGGACACTGTTTGATTTGGGCAAAATATGCACTAACCTATCATGTGTTATTTTTGTCCTACGGTTATTAATGAAAAAATTGTTACCGTGGTATCGACAACTTCCAAGCGTATGACTGGGAAAACGTGCCACTAAATTTGTAGGACTATGTGGCCATTTCATTATACAAGTATTTACTAAGCTGCATTACAAAAAAACAGCTGGTTATTAATAATTTTTATGACCTCGTTTTTTCGACATATTCGGAGTGGAGGACACTCCAGTCAAACTATCCATTTTGTAGGACAATTGTTTTTCCGAGTGTATTATTCAATAATCTTAATATGTGAATAAAAAACTTACTGTTATTCTGACAATTTCCACACCCCGCCGAATCGACATGTTTCACACCTGCGCACTACGTTAGCTACCTCTAACGAGAATTTTCTCAGAGGGAAAACTTGGGCGTCTCGTCAAACCGAACCTACTCACGGAGATTCAGCCTGTTATTAATCACTCGAAAAATCAGGCGGTGGCTGCTGGACTATTAATTTCAGGTCGAAGTGTAATATGAAACGAAATAAATTAGTCAATTAGAGGTGTGGATTACGGTATTTGGCACAATTTTCTGCTCATATGACATATGCCCCCATAAATCAACGTTGAACATAGTTAACAATTATTCAGAAACTATCCAGTAGGTCAGAAAGGAATCTATTAATCAAATTATAGTAAAAATAATAGTGGAATCTCAATGGAATATTGAATTTGAGATAATTCAAGCAAAAGAATTTATTATAAAACTTGAAATGATACGATCAAATCAGTCTTAGATAGAGTTGGTAGGCCGATAGTGAAATAAACATTTTCCAATATTTTTTATATTTTTCAGTAGCGTGTAAACTATTTTCACAGAACATTTTTTTGAAATTATTTCACCACCACTGCTAAGTTTGAAAACATCAAGAAGAATCAATTTTTGTTTTTTTAATGGGTATATTCATATTCGAAAAGTCAATCTTTCTCTATTCCTTATTAATATGGGTTAACGATGAGAGCACAGAGATAGTATACAAGACAATTAAAAATGTTAATTTGGGGAAACGCTTGGTGAATCTTCGACTTTTCTGAAATATTAATGTCGTTAAAAGTTTATAGTAATCCTATATGAACCTTATTACACTAGAAGACTAGAACAGATTTTCGATAATCATCATTATTATGGGTTGAATATGGAAGTAGTAAATGTAACTTTTTCCAAATTACAACTAATTCTGGGTAATCCGAAAGGTGAATAAGAAAACAAAGAAAAGTCGGGAATATACAATATCACTTGTCAAGACTGCAACAATATTTATATTGTCCAGAGTCGACGAGCTATAAAAACCAGCTTCAAGGAACACAATGTGCACTTGAGACAGGGCTGTTAAGCGCCCGGGTATGACCAAAAGGTCCTGACTTCGATCCTTAAATTAGGCAGATTTCTCAGCTTCTGTCACGTTTCAGTTAATAACAAGGTCTAGTCCATATATCGAATTTTTCGATACAATATCTTCATCAGTATCTATGTCGAGTCCGCGGATATCAAAGGAAATTTCTTGTCTTGAGTCTTCGGTCAACTTTAACAGTAGTTGTTTAATATATATAGGAAAACGCTGTGTATGCTATTTTTGAATTGATTGAAAATTTTATGATAGTTATTTATGAGGATTAACCGAAACCCGGAAACTAATGATTTCCTTTCATTCCTAGCTATTCTCGCTTGAAAAACTTCTTATCAATTTTTTGAAACGGTTATATTTTCGATTTTTTTTTAATCGAGTCAAATACCTTGGAAGTATGAGAGAATGTCGTTGGTTCTCAGATGGTTTCAAAGTTCTGGAGAGCATTGGCATATACCTTCCAATATAGAACTGTGGATGTAGGTTCACTTTGGGAAAGTCCTAAATTTCAACTTCACCCAGGAACGACCATCAGAGAAAGACAACTCGAAATATACCGTGAACTTGAGACCAATTTCACGGATGGATAACAATAATAAAAAAGCATGAAAAAATGAATGGAACTGAAGTTGACTTCGAAACTTTCCTTTCCATCTGGAGGGAGTTTCGAGCTTATTGCGGTGAAGGTAAAATAATTGCTAAATTGGAGGTCGATCAGTACTGGACAACACAGAAGAAACGGTTTCAACACTAGTAACAAAACTTCAGGGATTTATGAACTCAGTGGAAATTGTGGAAAAACAAAATATGGAGGAAAAGGAAGAACTTGGCGAAAAGAGATTATTCCAATCTATATATATATATATATATCTTGTCACCCATTTCTGGATTCCCTCCAAACTACCCTAGCTCTTACTGAGCTCATTGCATGTTGAAAAGTGTGAACTAAACTATCGTACAATTTATTTGTGTGGTGAACACTGGAAATAAATATCCTCGTGTCTTCACATTGCATTTTATTACATTTATTGCCGACTTTTGAAGTTATCTCGCGACATTAATGAAATACACCCATCATAAAGTGTAGAAAAACAACAAGCCACACACGAATTTAATTTTTCAATTCGAATTAGGTCGGTCGTTGTTATGTCAACCATTTCGAGGCGGAGAACGTAAAACCGAATTTAAAACAGTAATAATAATGGCCAGGACTCGGTTTTATGGATCGCATAACACATGGGCCATTTCCTACATATTAATTTCGAATGTGGCCTTGAAATCTCCCAGCGTTTTCCTGTGTGTATTTATCTTTCACGTTGGTTCGACAGTATAATCTGCAAATGTGTAAAACTAACAAGATTTGCTTCGCCATGAACCTGTCAACCCCCAAGTTGTTTGTTTCGCTGTTTACCGGGTGTGTTTTGCAATTTAAGTTGCTTCAAATAGAGCATACCCTATTCTGATACAAGTTGCAGAAAGTAAATGATTCTTGTGGTGAATCTGTTGCTGCAAATCTCAAATTTATGGAGGTAATACTGTGAAAATAGTTATTTTTGTATCAAGTGCATAAACTGTGTGTTTTTCAATGGCACATAAGAGTGTCAATTCTCTCAAATGTGCCACGAAAACAACAATTGTATACAAGAAATACAAACAACGTTTTATACACAACTGTGAATGTGAATTTATATCGTTTGGAATATATAAAAAATAAATACTTCCAATACATCTTGACGGGGTTTTTTGTCTTGATAAATTATTGCACAATTTCACAACATCCAGTGGTTTGTTGGCACGCCGCCGCCTGTTTGACTATGTTTGCTCGTAGTGGCTTCAGTTTCAAGTTATTTTCAAGGTGGATGTTGATTATGATAGTGGTAGTGATAGCCCATCAGATATAAGTATCTGAGAAAACAAATGCAATATCTAATAAGTTACCGACCAAATCCAAGTTAGTATACAAGAAAAAATATGACCAATTTCGTGAATGGTGCGACAAGAAGTATGTAAAAAAGGTTTCTGCAAATGTGCTTCTATACTATTTTGAGAAATAAAAAATTATAAAGCCTCCTACGGTATGAAGTGTTTACTCAATGTTGAAAAGTACATCTAATGTTAAGGAAAATATTATATTATGGAAGTATTCAGAATTGGTCCCGCTCATTAAGAACAAAAGAGTCGGATTTTGGACTGAGGTGGCCTTTACTTGATGGAAATCCATAGTTATTACGCTATAAGGTAGACACGATTAAATTTCCACAAAATTTATTGTCTTCGCGACATGTTTCGGTACACTGTACCTTTATCAAGCGAATGTATTTAAACACTAAATTATTCTTCGCTAAAAGCTCCTTAAATATATCAGGGCCTACTCTAATTATCTATGATTCCTAGAATAATACCACTGACAATGATGATGATTCCTAACTGATGCTGATAACTGATACTGATTCCTAATAATAATTATGATATCGGACCATAGTTACTACTTATTGATTGAATAAGTTCAACAAAGGGGAACTATTGAGATCCAATTGATCATTTAGCAAACAATTTGAATTTTTTAATTTATTGATTTCCAAAAATTCTAAATAATTAAGTCTAATGCCCTTATTTTCAACATGCAGAATTTCGAAATTTTTATCGAAGTCATGGCCTTCCTCCAAAATATGATTGGCATATGATGAATGAGTTGTTTTCTTTTCATAATTCATACGATGTTCACGTATGCGGTTTTTGAATAGTCTACCTGTCTGGCCAATATATACTTTGGAGCAAGATCCACAATTCAATTTATAAACTCCTGATTTTTCATCTTTTATTGTTTTATCTTTGTTATTCTTGATAAACCTTCCCAACGTGTTATCTGTTCTATATGCTGCTTTTAAATTTTGTTTATGCAAAAATGAAGCTACTTTTTCCGTAGCAGGTCCTGAATAAGTTAAGATTCTATAATTATTGTCATGGGTCCTCAAAGTGGGGTACACTTCTTGGATAGCTTTTCTATGTAGTTTTTTAGCAAGAATATTTTCTATTAATTTGACTTGATATCCATTGTTAACTGCTATTTGTTTTATGATATTTAATTCTTTGTTGAAATTGTCCACAGAAAGAGGAATGTTTACTAATATGTGTATCATACTATGGTATGCTGATATTTTATGTTTATATGGATGTACCGAATTATTATGAATAGTGATATCAGTGTGGGAAGGTTTATGAAAAATAGCAAAGTGGTGTTTGCTGTTGGCTTTACCTATTGTCAAGTCTAAGAAATTAATTGAATTATCTGTTTCCATCTCTATTGTGAATTGAATATTTGGATGAATAGTGTTAATATATTTATGAAATGTATCTAATTGTCTGTTGGTGCCTTTGTATTGGTACAGATATGTAGATGACGTTATAGTTTGTTTTAAAGGCACCAACAGACAATTAGATACATTTCATAAATATATTAACACTATTCATCCAAATATTCAATTCACAATAGAGATGGAAACAGATAATTCAATTAATTTCTTAGACTTGACAATAGGTAAAGCCAACAGCAAACACCACTTTGCTATTTTTCATAAACCTTCCCACACTGATATCACTATTCATAATAATTCGGTACATCCATATAAACATAAAATATCAGCATACCATAGTATGATACACAGATTAGTAAACATTCCTCTTTCTGTGGACAATTTCAACAAAGAATTAAATATCATAAAACAAATAGCAGTTAACAATGGATATCAAGTCAAATTAATAGAAAATATTCTTGCTAAAAAACTACATAGAAAAGCTATCCAAGAAGTGTACCCCACTTTGAGGACCCATGACAATAATTATAGAATCTTAACTTATTCAGGACCTGCTACGGAAAAAGTAGCTTCATTTTTGCATAAACAAAATTTAAAAGTAGCATATAGAACAGATAACACGTTGGGAAGGTTTATCAAGAATAACAAAGATAAAACAATAAAAGATGAAAAATCAGGAGTTTATAAATTGAATTGTGGATCTTGCTCCAAAGTATATATTGGCCAGACAGGTAGACCATTCAAAAACCGCATACGTGAACATCGTATGAATTATGAAAAGAAAACAACTCATTCATCATATGCCAATCATATTTTGGAGGAAGGCCATGACTTCGATAAAAATTTCGAAATTCTGCATGTTGAAAATAAGGGCATTAGACTTAATTATTTAGAATTTTTGGAAATCAATAAATTAAAAAATTCAAATTGTTTGCTAAATGATCAATTGGATCTCAATAGTTCCCCTTTGTTGAACTTATTCAATCAATAAGTAGTAACTATGGTCCGATATCATAATTATTATTAGGAATCAGTATCAGTTATCAGCATCAGTTAGGAATCATCATCATTGTCAGTGGTATTATTCTAGGAATCATAGATAATTAGAGTAGGCCCTGATATATTTAAGGAGCTTTTAGCGAAGAATAATTTAGTGTTTAAATACATTCGCTTGATAAAGGTACAGTGTACCGAAACATGTCGCGAAGACAATAAATTTTGTGGAAATTTAATCGTGTCTACCTTATAGCGTAAAAAGAGTCGGATATCGAGGAAAGAAATCTAAAGTTTTATCAAGGGATGATATCGATATATTTATTCAAGATGCTGATAACGAAACAAATTTACTTTATGAGGTACAGATATGATCATATTTTGTAAGATTAGTAGTATTTTCAATATTTTTCAATTAAAGGTTGTCCTAATTTTGAGTATCACCGGTGCTTGTCGCCGTGAAGAATTATTACATATAACTATTGATGCCATTGAAGATGCTGGATCTATATTGATTTTTAAAATACTCATACAAAAAGTAATAGATTATTTTTGAAATATTCGAGGGGAAAATGTATTTACCAACATGTGGAAATAAATAAAAAGGAGAAATTATCAGCTTGATTGCAAAATGGCTTGGAAAAGACATGTATGAGAGCTACACAGCTCACTGTTTCAGGAGAAACTTTGTAACTCTTCTGGCCAATGCAGAGGGCAACATTACATCCACAAAACGTCACGGTGGCTGGAAATCTACCTCTGTAGCAGGAGCTCGAGCAGAAGCATATACACGACGACGTATAAGTGCCAATCCAAAAATAAAAAATCTCACGATTGCGATTTTTAATCTGTCAGTTGACAGATTTAGCCTGACAATTGCCACTTTCAGTCTGTCAATCGACACTTTTTTCCAAAGTGAATTGTAGCCGATGAATTGAATTCTCTAAATCCTCTGGCTCCAAAATATCCAAGAAGTTTTCCATTTCTGGAAAACTATTGCTAGAACACTTTTTTTACCAATCCCCTTTACTAATGAAGTCGAGTTTATTTTTTATAATGTGAATTCAAAGCCTTCTGATCCTTTTTGACTATATCTAACAATTTTCTCTTTCATTTTTGGGGGAAAATTGAAAAATGAATCAATGTGACTCAATGAAATGAGTCTTTTGTTTCCCTAACGTTCTTGGGTGAAGTACAAACCTCACTGTAATCTTCTAATGAGCTTATAACTTTGGCTGCATTATCTTGAATGGAATTTTTCAAATAATGGAAACGTTCAATGTCGGAGAGCTTCGAATTAGATTATGAAAAATGTTATAAAATTACAACCACTGCTCATATGATCCATAAAAAGTTGGAATTTCCATCGTAGGTAACTTCACGTTATTGCTTGCTATTATTCCGATGACTCGGAATAATCTTCAAAATAAGTGGACCTCTGAAGAAGCTAGCCACTCGCGCTACCGAAACGTCAGGAAGAAATCCCAATGAACGACGACCTTCAAACCCGAAGGAAAGTAGTAATACTGAAAACCTCGGCCGCGAAAGCCTTAACCATTTTGTCAAAAACAATATTGAGATTTCTAACAAAATATTTAATTTTCGATCTCCCAAAAGAATTAAAATATCTGCTAAAATTGTGGAATCAACTCTTCAAGAAATATCTAACGTTTCTGATCAGAAGCAGCCAGGAACATCTTCGGGAATTCAAGCTGGAAGTAATTGTTCAAACTTTACTATCAATTATTATTCCAATAACTGAAATTGTTTTATGATGAATAATCAATTAATAATCGACATAATGGATTTGAAAAGAGACATATGGAAGTTTATTGCAAAAATTGAAAATGAATGTAATTGGACATCAGCTTTTATCTTGATAACATTCGCACTGATATTTTTTCAAAGATAGCAACGAATGGGTATTTATCCAAGTTGTAGAAACTGTGAGATTTGTACAACTTCTTGCAATAATGACTATTAGGAAATGTTTATTCTCCAACAGTAAATATACAGTGCAACATGTTTACTAGAATATATCATTTTAACATCCAAATCAACAAAATACTCATCACTACAGGAAGAAGTTTTTAATCGAATCCTAAGCTAATTGCTAAGTCGAATTATTCACGCCACTTTCATAATACTTGAAGAAAACATCTTAAATGATTAATAATCCTCCAATAATGAGAGAACCTTGCCTTGAGCCACTGTAACAAATATCTTGGAACAATCTACGGTATTTACCAGACATTTTTATTTCTCGCAGACCTTGTAAGAGAACGGGATGGCAACTCAACAAAAACAACACAAATTTCCATGATTCCGAACTTTTTCACTCTTTATTTTCCATTATGAACTCATCTCCCATTACCTGAGGTCAGATTTGTTGCTAGAATAATTGTTATTTGAATAATTGTTCCAGGTGGGCGTGTGGGAGGGACAAACGTCTAGTTTTTATTCGTTGTTCGGTGTAATAGATCATCATCACCGATTGATCGGTAATCAATGTTAGAATATAAACAATATTAATCTTTAACGTGTATCGAAATGTCAGATATTTTATACAGGTTGACCTCTCATCTTTCATTTGAGATTCATTTCAATAGTGGAATTATCAAGAGACTTGAAAAATAAATCGTTAGTGATGTCCTTATTTTGACATGTAACAACATTTAGAGTTCCGTACGAATGTTGGCAAAGATGAGATATTTTTTTTTAATCACATGTCGTTTCTCCAAAATCATAGCTCACAAGATGAAATTGGAATATGATGGGAGAGACACGTTCAATGATATTTTATCTTTTTTTAATCTTAACATTTTCACTCGTATTTTCGAAAAAAGTAAATAGAGAGTAGCATTAAAAACTTTTTTAATTTAGGACAACTCCTTGGTGATCCAAAGGATAAATTAGAAACCACAGAAAGGGGATATAACCAGTTGTCGAGATTCAACAAGAAATACATTGGCCACAGTCAAAGAGCTATTGAAACCCGCTTCGAGGAACATCATTCATACATAAGATGCGTAAAGTTGAAAAAGCCCGGCATACTCCGGACAATAATTTAAGATGTGCACGATACAAGAGTGCAGAAGAAATCCTGCAATTGCTTCCGGCGATCATCAACATGAAGTCGATGACTTCCCACAATCAAAAATGAAAAACTTTCATAGTATTAAGCCCCGACCAAAGCTGATGCGAACAACACGAATTCATATAAGATGGCCCAAAGCAAATGTAGGATTTTCGTCTGTGAAAAAACCTGCACTGGTACCGGTCGAATATGTTTCAGCCAGGGGAGTAGTTGTTTTCTGACAGGTGCCAGCCAATACCTACCGTGTAGGTAGCTTGAGACTGGCCTGAACGAATAGTTCAAAATATTGTTACGATTTATCCCTGGGTTCGTCGATTAAAACACCAAACAACACTAAACTACTTTCATTATAACTCACTATCACAATACAATACAACACAATCACTTGAATCGCTCCGATAACTTTCCAATGCTCGGTACTTAAACTCTCTATACTAACAATTCTACACCTTCGCCTGTCCCGTATTTATATCTGCGTACCTATCGAGAATCCTCTAGAGAAGCCCCGATGACGTGTCTCGAATTCTCCAGGCGGCATTTACGGTTCTTGGAAAATGACGTTCGCTACGACGCGAGTCCTCATCTGCGTTTACGATCTCGTCAGGGCCGGCGTTAGGAGGTAACAATATGATTCGATTTAACGCCAGTCTTCCAGTGTGCTCATCGGCTATGTCGAATGTTTTTATTTAGTTTAGTGCTAAGAAATTAATCAGAATAAATGATAGACCGAAGGAAAGCCCAACAGCACAAAAACATTTTCTATAGCATTTCTCTCTCTAGGATTTTTTGGCTATTGCGTCCGTCCATAGCATCTACAGTTATAACTACACAAAAAAACACCTCGATATTTCATGTTATCTTTCTGCAGTGGAGCATACAGGGAATTTCTCAGGAGATGGCATAGTCCGAAAAGCATTCTCAGAGATATTGTATTCGTTGACAAAAATGAAAATTATAAAAAGTAAAAAATGACAGTAAAAAAGGGATGAGTATATCAAACATGAATCACGAAGAGTTGTAACTATATCCCATACCATTACACATTACAAACGGACTATGTCAATGTCACCCGAATCCACGGAAATCTTAGACTGGAATACGTTGCTCTTGAGATTAAGTTAAGTTTTTCATGTGCAGGTATCGATCGATCAAGTGTGACTCCTAGCTGATTTAAATCTGATTGCCCTTTTTTGTAGGACAAATGTTTCAATGTGAACTGATAGTGCACTTCAAACAAAGGCAATAAACCTGAGTACAAAATGCAAGTTAAAAAACGTAAACTATCAACATTCACATGTGAAAATAGACGATGAAAATCTGAAATGGGCTAAGGAATTCAAATACCTAGGTTTTATGAGAGATGACAGACTGAGTTTTAAAATTTGCAGTGATCACATCTATAAAAAAAATATTAAAAAAATTATTCTTTCTGTCTCGAGTTTCCTGGAACTTGTTTCTTTTCCAAAATAACCATTTATAGGACAATAATAAAACCCCACTTCGATTATTGCGCTAGATTACTTTACCTGTTGGACCAAGACGGTTTATGACTTTACAAAAATTTCAAAATATAGGTATGCGAATCATTCTGAAATGTAATAGATATGTTCCAATTGATCTGATGTTGAGAACTTTAAACTGGCATACCGTAAACAAACACCTGTTTTTCATGACAATGGTGCTCATTTATGAAATAACAAAAAAGTTCCACACTTATCCTACAAGAAACATGAACAATTTCCTTATAGTTCGAACTAGAAATATAAACTCAATGAAAACATTATTCTTCAGGGGTTAAAATAATTTCAATAACCTCTCAAATGAAGTAAAAAATTCGCCGTCTTTATACACTTTCAAAAAATCGTTTGAGAGAATTTATTTCACCAATGAAAATGTAAAAAGATGTATTATGTATGCATGTGTGTGTGTGTTTTGTGTTTCTCA
Organism: Zygogramma bicolorata; assembly: GCA_032362365.1. NCBI lineage: Eukaryota > Metazoa > Arthropoda > Insecta > Coleoptera > Chrysomelidae > Zygogramma > Zygogramma bicolorata. The sequence goes on along the minus strand of JAVJAQ010000137.1, from coordinate 12,447,762 downwards.
TGTAGGTTTGATGAGTGCACACAAGTATAATAGTATATCATGCAACGATCGTGAAATGATGATTATTAATACATGAGCATAAACCGGGATACGAAACGATCCGAAGGTGAGTTTCGTATGGTTTATGCGAGTGTATTAATAACCATTACATGAGAGTTGCATACGCTATGACAAAATGGTTAAGGCTTTCGCGGCCGAGGTTATTAGTATATCAACTTCTCTCCGGGCTTGAAGGCCGTCGTTCTTTGGAATTTCTTCCTGACGTTTCGCTAGCGCGAGTGGCCAGCTTCTTCAGAGGCTTATTCATCTCCGATGACTAAACGTTTCGATTTCTCAAGGCGTATTTATATTGATGCAGGTAGTCTGGAGTGTTAATTACTTCTGTCGGGTTCGGGGAATAATCATCATTGTTAGTTGCTGCACTACCTGCTGTGATTTCATTAGTTATTCTTGATTTCCTCAGAATCGGATTCCAAATTCTGTTTAGATTCAACGCTTCTTCCTTTCTGTTAAAATTGTCCGAATGTTTTTGGATCTCTATTGCCTCCCGTACCAGTCGGCTATGGTAACCCTGGTTGGGGGCAATCAGTGTTGCATTCTCGAACAGGATCCTGTGGTCGCCCTCACTCAGTGCGTGTTCCGCCACCGCCGATTTGTCGGTTTGCCCCAGCCTGCAGTTCCTTTGATGCTCTTTGAGCCTTGTACCCATGGATCTTTTCGTGGTACCGATGTAAACCTTCCCACAGGTGCACGGTATGCGATAAATCCCTGCCTCTGACAGTGGGTCTCTTTTGTCTTTTGCCGACCTGAGGCTTTGTTGGATCTTCCTGGTCGGCTTGAAAACCGTTTTTATGTTATATTTCCCCAAGAGTTTTCCAATTCTGTCCGTGACCCTCGGGATATATGGCAGATATGCATTCGCAACTACCTGAGAGTCCTCCCTGCATACGCTATTTTATCTACACCCAATAAATAATGAAGAACTAAAAATATAATATTATTAGGTATTCATATTGAACACAATAATGGTAGGTAATCAATCGTATTTCTTTGAAAAATTCTACAAAATTATAATTAATGGTATAACCACGGAAAATACAAGAATGAGAAATGAAAAGAAAAAAATGAAAAAAAAAATTCTGTCGAGGTCAGGGATTGAATCTGGACGTAACTCTCCACTGCCGACGCCTTTGACCACTTGGACATGAGAACCCATATAGTTTAATTGAAAATAAAAACATATGTGTTCCATTTGTCAAATTAAAAATATAATCCTTTCTATTGAATTTTTCTCTTGTCTAAGACATCTGTGGAGGGTCGCTGATAATTCTTCTATATCACTGCTATAAGACATTTTCATACGATTATCGAAAATTGCCCGAATTCTTCAAAAATTCGATACCTACTGATTTTGACTTGACAAACGTCAAAATGCAAAGCTTGCACATCATGCTTGATTGAAAAATAATGGGTTTCTATTGGTTGAAAATCTGTATCGTAATGGATTTCATTATAAAACGGGTTGTGGGCATATAAGTGTATTATTAGAGTACGAGTGTAGATAAGTATATTTATCTGATGGCATGTCATAATGACAACGTTACGTCACTCAATTTTGATGACATAAGGAAGCTCATTATGGGACTAAGTACCATAATGAATTCATTATGGTACTAAGTACCATAATGAAATTCTATAAGGAAAACATGTAATGGTTTGATCAAAAAAGTTTATTCAAATGTATTGATATAAATGCCATCAGATAAAATTTTGTATGTAATACGAATCATAAACAATCATTATGGTACACGCCGTGTTATCGGACTCAGCTACGCCCGATAACATTCACGACTTGTACCTTAATGATCGTCTTTATGATCCTTATTACATAAATAACTATTATATGTTAACCTGTGATAGTGACAATATAGGTGTATTTTTTTTGTTCGTCAACTTTTAGCATTAAGACTTTTCTTACTAATTACAAATATTGGAAATGTATGTAAATTAAGATATTCCTGTTTCGAATAAAGATTATTCATTTTACTGATGAGAGTAGTTTCTCTAATGAAATGTAGTACTTTCTTTAGTCCATATCAACAGGTATACAAACCTGAGTACAGAAATGAAGGTTATCGCCAACTCACACCTACAGTTCCGCATGGAAAGTGAACCCTGTGTAATGAAAATATGTCAATGGACAGTGTAGTATTTCATAATGAATGGGTTGGTTGTTTTGCGAATATTTTCACGTACGCATCAACAACGAGAAAATACCGTGTTCAAGGTACCCACACAATGGAATGGAAAACATTGCGGTGTGAACTCAACGACTTTCGAAACAATAAAAACGCATTAAGATTTCATTACTGATTGGTGGAAAGATTTTCTCGAATTATAACTTTCCTTAGTTCCTTGTTTTACAGCACTTCTTGAGAAGCCGGTTGTATAAAACAAATTCTGAAAATAAAATGCGACAAAATCACCAGTCAAAATTAAAAAAAATACCGTTTGTCGGAGCTTCAGCAAAGCTTGCAAGAAAAAGAAGTTATAATTACCAGGCATTTATATCGTTTTTGTGTACCGAAAGTGAATATTCAAATGAAGTAAACAAAGCTATTAAAATTGTGGTGTAACAATTGAAAAATTAAAGGCTAACTGTTTTCGAATATATTACTGCTCCGTTGTACCGGTTATAAGAAATTGTCTTTGGCAATTCGAAATTTTTGGCTTTTGGGTAATGGATGCCACATATATAACGTCACCATACATCCTACTTTCAGACAGATTTCGTAATATTTTATGGCATGCTTATCAAGAAGAGCCTTAGCAGGTTACAACTGAAGAAGAATTTTTCATTTTTTAGTTTGGTACAACTGCAAAACAATTCTGGAAATATAAGTACATGTACTCGTATTCAGTGTGACCATATGTGGCAGGTTCCTGCCATTTTGGCAGGAATGGACTCTCTGGCATGATCAGTTCACGTTTTATCAAATCTGGCAGGTTTTGGCAAGATTGGGTTATTGAAAATATATTTCATTATGGCAGTCCAAAATATCAAAAATGGCAACCCTGGATACTTCTCGAGCTTGTGGAATGAAGTGATTTTCCTAAATTCTAGTGATATGTTGGTATCGCATTCAATTATAATCAATTCAATTATAACAACATGAATACATAAATACTTCGTGTGTATAATGTATAAGGTTAGTAATGATGGTATGATGGTGATAGTAATTAGGTATTTAAGTAATCAAGTATGAATTAGAAATATTTCATGGTTTGAAAATTCATGGATTGAAAATTTCGAGTTTCATGAAAACCGGACTGTCAGTTATCGAATTGGATGTACAGCTTATACAATCCATCTTGGCACAGAATTAATATCGTTTATGCCCAGCAATCTATGTGAATTATATTAAAATAATAAAAAACCTATTATATGTACCTATTCATTGTGTTGAAATTTATTCCTAAAAGGTGTTTTTTTCCTTCGTCATGGTCTACACTACCAGTGTGCAACTAGAAAAGTATCTGAGTTTGTGCCAAGATGGATTTCGCCGAAACTGATGAATCCAATTAATTGACTTGCAACAAGCATGTAGGTACTTAATTGTAAAGTAAGAACATTCTTGAGTAGTTAGGGGATTTCTTTGGAAACAGTAGTTTTTCTGTCTTGAGGAGAGATTTTCAGAAATGTATGTGTTAAGACTAATTCATCATTAGTTGTATTTTCGAAATCTTTGGTTTCATTAGACTTCACCGGCAAATATTAATTATGTTCCCGAAATATCCGGCTTGAAGGACCAGATAGCACTGTAGATTTTTCTGAGCTTCCATGTGGTCATAATAGTAAATGCGCTTCCAATAAATTAGTAAGACAGCCTAGAGGGCACTCAGTTCCACTTGTCAGTAAAAATTCAGGTGAGTATATTTTTTCATGGTTAACCATACAAAATTAAGCATATTGAAACAATACGTATAATTATAGCATTGCGTGGTAACAGTTATATTTATCACTGCAGAAATTGAAACCTGCCCTCTGCAGCTCCCAACGTGAACCCGTGCCCTACGTGAAAAACACCCTGTACACGGTGTTGCTTATTTCCTTCAATAATTAAACGCCATCCTTTCATTACGCCTATTGAATATCATCTCACACGACCAAAGCCTTTCAGTTATCAAGCTTTACATTTCTCAAATTTATATTTTTGTTTTTGTTCGTTCGGTCGCCCGCATCGTGTCTTTAATTTAGAGTACGCTGCTCCCTGCTATTCAAACTGTCACATTTTATTATGATCGAATGCCTTTTTTATAAATGACGGGAACTCCGTTGATTTACGTAAGGTAATTCTGTGGAATTGGAGTTTGCATTCTAAGGCCCGGTCTTTTCACCTCCAGATATCCTAAGGATAGATTGACTGAATGTTAGAATATGCTTTTGTTATCACTTAACGATAAACAAAAGAATATTCTAACCGTCAGTTAGTTTATCTGTAGGATATCTGGAGGTGAAAAGACCGGGCCTAAGAAACATTCATACTCCGAAGAGTAGCATTACAGTCAGTAGACGTGGAAAATGAACAACAAAAAATAGCAACAAAAGTCAGGGTCGTATCAAAGGGTCTGAGAACGAGAGCATTCATTTAGTCAGATCATTGTTTCAATCATATGCGATAACTGAAACCAAGGAACCTTCAACTCACTTCCTAACGTTCAGCTGATTGAAGGTTCTGTTAGAGTTACTATAACTATTGGCAAAATATTACAATCGCGATATTGATGAATAGGAGGAACAGAAGATATTGGAGGTTAGAGAAAAAAAAAAGATTTGAATTCCATCATAAATTACTGAACACATTTTTTAGAGAATTTGAATGGTATACTATTAATCATATTTCGAATGTCATCTCGACAATAATATTATTTATTTACGACTACTACATAATATAAGTATTATAATTATGGTTTCTGCAGTATAATGTCCTATAATATTCCTTTAGGGGATCTAGGCGATGAATTAATAGTAATAGTCTTCATTCCCTCTCGTAGTCCTATCACAAAATTTCTCGAATTGAATATTACTAGTGAAACGATATAACCAAACTCCAAAGTGTCAGTGTCAAACGCATAAGTAGTGTTTGTGTATTTGTATTGAGAAAAATGAAACTGAAGAATCATCTAATTATTTATGATAAATAAATTAGTCATAAATAAAGTAGAGTATACTACACGCTATAATGAATATAATTCTATCGGAATATTACTCCTTCGCCGCTGACGCGGCTCGATTCGTTAAAATTGAAAATAATAGCTATCATTTTTGAATCGTGGTATAATCTACTATGAAGTCATTCGCCTGAGTAGAGCTGTTTCACAATATAGCTTTAGTTCCATTGAATACTTTCGGCATGACATTCATTTCTCGTAAATTTCTAAAGTGTCATTTTTAAAAAATAGTGTTTGTTATTGAAGATGTTCGTGGTTTTCAAGGAAGAAACTGAGTACCTATATTCTTTCCCCCATTGTTATAACATGAATGAAGCAATAAATCAGTAAGCAAAATAGACATTATAATTATTAAACTGGTTCTAAGAGAGACAGGACTGCAGAGTGAGCAAGATGGAATACTTCGAGTATAACCTCTAAGCGAATACCTTCCTCAATGTGGCAGATAAAGAGAAATTAAGAAGGAAAGAGTAATTCGAGTATAGAATTATCATTCTGTCCTTCACAATATCACTTCATTGTGCATATCCTTCCTCTCTCTATTGTATTCCGCATCGTGCTATATGGAATATTTCCCTCATATATAAAATGTCCCATAAGAGCAATGCAATTATCGAAAACTTACAGCGGTAATTGCATTGTATTGAAAACTTACAGCGGTAATTGCATTGTATCAAGTCACCATAACAACACATTTGTAACCGTATCGCTAGACGTCAGTAAACAACACAAATAAATGTCAGATAGACTTCCAAAATAGAAAAACATTTCGCGTTTAGGCGAGTACTTCATACAATCTATAGAGGAAAGTATAAATGAACAAAAAATAACATTTCCTTGAGAATTTCTTTATTCGTGAAATATTCCAATGAATAACATTCGTGTATAAAAATGACCAGATAATTTTGCATTCAAGCGTGATATCTTATACAAATTCCATTCGGTTATTTTCATATTTTGTATCTTTCGCCAAAATATGAAAATAAACTCTTGCAATTTTTAGATATCACGCTTTCTTGCAAAATTATCGGTAATTTTTATGCACTCGTGCAATTATAACCGAAAACTGTCATAAAGGACAGTCCATTAGTTGTAATGTCTATGTTAATTTTGCATTCGCAATTCAAACCTAAAGAAAAACAAAACTAAAACAACGCAAATTGACGAATTTGCATTGCAAGTTGCATTTCGTTCAGTGAAGTAGATGTTGTAAATGCTATAAATAGCGAATAGTAAAGCATAGTAAGATGCGGTACAGAATGAGTAATAATTCTTTGTATCCGTGATATTCTTTATGCCTATTACATCATCACAGAATGAGCTTTGAATATGCGGTGGCGAAAAGCGTCAAGCGGTCTGCCAATATGTGTCCTGATCGAATTATTGGAATCGAAAGGCAAAGCATTCATTCATCCTGGTTTTAGTTGAAAAACAATTGTTGCGAAAAACGAAGATTTCCACCACGTAGAGGGTCAACAACTGCCGAAGGCGCTTCCAACTCAGATGGAATCATACCCCTGTATATTACTCGATAATTTGAAAGATGGTGAAAAATGCTTCAAGATGATATATCATGTCCCCATACCTAAATTGTCAAGTTTTCTTAATAAAGTCGCTTCTTCTACAAACAATATTTTTTTAGAATTTGGATTTAGGTAGCAGTGGAATTGTCAAGCTTATAACAGTTCGGTTACTTTTATAAGTCATTTACAAATGGTTATCAACGGTGTTTCAAATCATCTTCCAAAATGAATGCAAATATCGATTATTCAAATGAAGTTCTTATGAAATTATTTATTACACATGAACAAAGTGATCAAATCATTGTCAGAACTTGTAAAAAATTCATCCAAATGTATCCTGAATCAACTCGAAGGTAAATTAAAATGAATACACTTTAAAATTTCCAAAAGTGGTCCTCAAAAACTTGGGTTCCTTTTTCACATACTCTATTTGTCCTATAATAGTATTATGGATGCTTTCCGAGCTTATTCCTATGTGAGTAAATCGAGTTATTGAATACAGGAGAAGTGCAGTTATTTCAATTCTTCAACATATACCTTTTACTTCATGGAGTTCCTTCCGCAGTTCATAGAAAAACCCAAACTTTGAAGAAAAGATCAATAATTTTAATCATATTTAATCCCCATTTCAAGGTTCCAGCACCACGACACCTCGAAGATCGGAAGATAGTGGCAAGGATATCCCCCAAGTCAGTATCAGGAAAAGATAATAAAAATTCTCGGTTTAATTTATCAAATAACCGCATTATTATAATTTTTTTTGCCAACAATGTGGCAAATGTTGAACATATATAACCATGTTTAGATTGTAAGCAGTTCTTGATGAAGGCGAGGATAAAAAATTGGATTGAAATGGGTTTTTCAGTTAAACAGCTGACGTTCCCAAACAAACGCCAACTTCCAAAATTCGGTGGGAGAATAAACGAGGTCGTACCTTCTGACGTGAGAACGAAAGATAAGGGGTGAAGTAATTATACTGTTTGGTTGTGATGAGAATGAATTAATTGAAAGTAGATTAGCTTCATATTGTCTTTTTTCAGAGAAGTTTGGTAGTAACGTTAAAGTTCTACAATATATCCATATGATTTTTTTGTGAATGAACCAAACTTCTCTTTCACCATAATGGCTCTCGAGTTTCTCAAGGGAAACCTGATAAGAGATGTAATCGAGTGCTTTGCTCAAGTCACAAAACCATCAACAACGCCAATCAAAATTTCGAAATAGCATATATTGTCGAAAGATTTTTCCTAAAAGCGTACTGATGGTATGGTAATTGGATGGTGATTAATGATTCTCAAAGTAATCTTTCTCTTAGCTATGATGAAGCATAAACATGAGCAAATGCTTTCTACTGAAATTTTTCTGAAAACAGACGTACGTTTCAGAGAGCTGAGAAAAAGAGATGTATTTCTCTCGAGAGAAGAATATTGCTAACCGAGGTGAAGGCCAAGGTAAGCTGTTTCTCCGCAGATGAATTTCATCTCCTGCTGAGCATTGTATACTATTGTTAAGATATTTCAAACTAAGTGAAACATCCAACACTCTCCACCAAACTCCCCGATCCTCCATAAAATGCGCCCTTTATATTCAACCTCGAAACAGAGGAGATATTTCTAGATCTCATCATATTCTAGAATTCAAGTTCCGAAACATTCGAAGTACTTCCGAGAAACGTCCAGGTAGCAAATTTGTCTAATTCCAATGAAAACATTTGTTGTACCAATAATATTTCACAAATCTCAGTTGTGTCACGAAGATTGCTGCAAATAGGCAATGTTTGGATTACTCACAAAAATATCGTCGACATTGCGAAATGAAAATGGACTGGCCCTGATGAGCAACAGTGCGACAGATTCTGTACTGAGGAAAATGGCTGATGAAGTAGTGACTTTTTGGTTTTGGAAATTGAGCAGGCTTCAGTAATTGAAGAGGATTGGTATTTCGATGGAGAAAGTGAGTACCCATTTCTTTTTTGTTCGTGTACACGTTTGCGTGTATCTACTTCGTATATTCCGGAAGAATAGAATAAACTTTCGAATGAAACACGAAGAGGGTGGATTGTGTCAAAAGAGGTTGGGAAAGTTATTTCCCACTTGATGGAATCGAATTCTCGCATAATCCAAGTAAGCATACCGCTTCAAACTAAGTTCTCTGATAATATATCAGTTTATACATCTCAAAAAATTCCAATTGCCGTATCTGTGTTGACCTTGCGAATACTCTTATCCTTGGTACTGTTTGAGCGTCATTATTTTGTGGTGGATCGATATTTGTTCCGTAGTTTTTTGGGTTTTTAGCCTACCACAATTGAAAAAATAATATTGGAATCTATTCATGTATAGAAGGGAAGATTTTCAATATTTGACAAATGTCATTTACCAAGATTGCCTACAAGAGATATTTGGATTTGTACAGGAATTTACGTATAAGTTTTGAGAACGGAAGCGGATTTAGTTTCCTAATCGTTGACGATAAGTATTTTCATGTATACAGGGTATCCCAACGAAAACTTTCCACACGGATCTACTGGGAAATGACAAATTATTTTCGGAAACGCTGAAACAAGTCGATTTTAATTTCTAGGGGGACACATGTTAGTAATGGATTTAGTCGAGCAACTTCATCCCCCGGACGGGGGCGGCTACCCCCTTGCGAATCATCATAGGGAACGTGGGTCGAGTGATACATCATCGGAAAGCTCTCTTTATTCTGTATCCAAACGTGTATAATTTTTTCAAAATCGAATGAATGGTAATTGAAATTAGTGTTGTTGACAGGTTCAATGTAAATAGTCAATATCTTACCTGTTCTTATTCAAATTCAATTTATTAACTATTTTAAGACTCAATGAGTGGACAGATAGACAATGGCAACATCCCATCCGGTCAGGGAACCCAGTCACCCCACGAAAAACGAAAACAAATTAGTCAAAACAAAGTAAGTAGCCAGGCTGGGACTATTAATTGCGAAGATCTTTCAACCAAGTATCAGTTTTATGTCGCTATTCGCGAATACAACATTACAAGCGGAAGATGCTCACCCCAATTGTGAGCGAAACGTCCAAAGGAACCTCCTCCACAGAGGTGAACCGACCACGGCACTGAAGCCCGGAAACCATATTTCTTAGTTTTTGTTCTGTGGACTTTTTCATAGACAAAAAATACCTGTTTTTTATGGTTCGCCTGCGTGTATGTTCTCAGAATGAATTCACAGTTCGCATGATTCTTATGGAAATATCATTTGATTCGTATTCTGTGAGTTTAGTTTCTTCCTGAAAATGGTTTACGCATTACAAGAACGAATTGAGTTAGTGAAACTTTACTACAAAAATGATGATTGTCTAAGAGCTGCAGCTAGAATTTTCAATACAAGGCATCCAGGGAAAAATGCATCTCATACCTATGTTCAAACGTTGATTGATAAATTCGAAAGAACTGGGTCTATGGGAGACCAGAAACATCATCCTGAACGTCGGATAAGGAACGAGGCTGTTGAGGTAGCGGTTTTGGGACACGTGGCTATGGATCATACTCAAAGTATTCGCTTGGCTGAAGCTTCAGGTGTAGCGCGATCGAGTATTCAGAGAATTCTCAAGTCACATCGATTCCATCCATACAAAATCAAACTTGTACATGAACTGAACGAAGACGATTTTGACAGACGTCAACAGTTTTGTGAGGAAATGTCTGAGCGTCTGAGAACAAATCCCAATTTGCTCTTCAATATTTGTTTTTCTGACGAGAGTACATTTTTTGTTAATGGAAACGTGAATCGTCACAATTGCCGCTACTGGAGCGATACCAATCCCAGGTTAATACGTGAGGTCCACACACAAACTCCGCAGAAGTTGAATGTTTGGTGTGGTATTTTTGGCAAAAATATTATTGGACCACTTTTTATAGATGATAATTTGAATGGACAAATGTATTTACATCTTCTTGAGAATGCCATCGATCCCATGATAACGGATATTATCGAAAACGATGGAGATATTCGGAAGACAACCTCCATTTTCAACAAGATGGAGCACCACCTCACTATGCAGTAGCGGTTAGAAACTTTCTGGATGAACGATATACCAATCATTGGATAGGGCGACGAGGACCAATTGAGTGGCCAGCTAGATCACCGGACCTCAACCCGTTGGATTATTTTTTATGGGGGCATCTCAAAAGCAAAGTTTTTGCCACTCCGCCAGAGTCACTAGAGGATCTACGTGGTCTAATTGTGAACGAGTGCGGCAGAATAACTCCAGAAGTATTGGAAAACGTTCGTAATAGTTTCGAAAGTAGACTTTATCATTGTATGGAGGTAGGAGGGGCTCATTTCGAGCAATTAATAAATTGAACATGTGTCCCCCTAGAAATCAAAATCGACGTGTTTCAGCGTTTCCGAAAATAATTTGTCATTTCCCAGTAAATCCGTGTGGAAAGTTTTCGTTGGGACACCCTGTATATTAGTTCTTATTATTATTTGATAGGCAAAATTTGATCATACGAGAAGTTGCTAATTGGACTAGTTCTATCCAGGAAGAACTGTTTTTCAATAGACGCAGCAACTTTTCGGGGTACATTGAAAATCTGTCCTTCTACACTTGTATAGATTCCAATATCAATTTTTATTTTTTCAGATTGTAGTAGGTTACAAACTCAGAAAACTAAGTCTTATCCTTTTTTGAGCATAGACTCATCGAACTGCTTTCCCAAAGTTCGTACGATTTTTTCAGAACAATAAAGGATATCCGTTTCTTGTGAATCCAAAGAGTGAATATTTCGAGCATGTAGACTTTAACAATTGAAAATAGGGAACAAGTCAACGGATAATTAGTTACATGTGCCTGCGTAGTATTACACCACTTTCAAATAAGTATACTCTTATTGGCCAATCAACATGATACGAGTAGATGCCCGGAGATTTGAACTCAAACCTTGTAATGTCGGAACAGTAGGTTCAAAGAATGCGATACCAATGTGACTAATAGGTATTTACTGTGCACCCACCCACACGTAACCTTACAATTTATATTGATAAAAATCGTCGATCAAACGCCCTGAAATTTCAGATAGTTATATAGATTGCTGCCACACTTTTGAAACACAAAAATCAAGGTTATCGACTCATGATTGATGTTTTCTGAAATATGCCTTTGCTAAGGTACTCAAATGTTGAAATGAAAATTAAATAAGACATTTCGATTAGATATATCATCACTGTTGAGGTCGAAAGACCGAAACGGCTGTTCGCTGGTTGACGCCTTGAATTGAATTGAAATTGTGAAACATCGAAGCATTCAATATGATTTTGCTATTTGTTATTCATTTTATATAAAAAAATTGATATTTCAACGGATCTTCGATATACAAGATGAATTTTCCGGGTTTTATCCGTTTGGTATCTTCTGATTTGTTCGACGTTTCGAATTCCATTTTGAAGTCATTCTCGAGAACTGTGTGACGAATATCTGTCATACCGTTCTGGTTAATCACTCTCCTTACAAAAGAACCAAGCAATATGGCGACTAGGCGCCATCTGGAAAAAAAATTAAGTGAAAATGGGAGTTTTGAACATTTTGAAACTCCTGGCGAATACTTTACAAACCTAGAATATGAAGTCAATATCTTCACCCACTACAAAATGATGGAACATTTAATAATTACCTGGAAACAAACATTAAAAAAAAAATAGAATAGAATCTGTATGACACAATCGAATCATCTCATGTACTGTTTAGTACAGAAAAATCAACCTCAAATTCATTTCTAACGCAGGACAAATTAACATGGTATTGGCATTCTTGGGTGAAGTAAGTTTTCGAATATAATTTGAGCCTTCCTTCAGTGTTGATAAGAAATATCACAGTTACCTGTATGTGTAGCCTTCCAGGGAATCCAGACTCGCGTAGAAAATTCGATACGCACCATCGAGACCTGTCTGGAGATTCTCCATAGGCGTACGCAAGTATAAATGGGGAGATACTTCATCGCGACGCGACGGCAGAGTTTCTTGCAGAGAGTTTGTAGTATTGAGATTGAAGAATTCAGATCTTAGTGGAGGGTCGAAGTTGAATAGCAGAATTCTAGTGGTTTAAGTGATTGTATCGTGAGAATTTTAATAAAAGTGGTTTAGTGTTGTTTGGAGTTTTAATAAACGAACCCAAGAAAATATCGTAACAGCACCTAAGGGGCCGTTCATAAAATACGTTCGCATACAAGGGGGGGGGGGAGGGGTCTGGCTGAGTGTGACAAGATGTGACAAGGGGGGTCGGGGGGTATACGGCAACGTGACGTTCGCCGTTTATATTTTTTGACATGAGCGCTAGAAGCCAGCGTGACCACTTTTGATAGAAATCTACTTTTTTAGTAGATTTCCGACGAAAATTTAAAAATTTTGGTGTGAAAGAAATCTTCAGTAGATTTTGGTAGAAATAAATCTACATGTGCGACATCTTCTAACGAATTCCTAAACTCGTCAGATTTTTCAATCAAATCTACAGTGACTCCATCTTTGCGAATGAATTTTCAATTGAGAATGCGAATTAATCTTGTTACAGTACACTGTATTTCACTATACAATTGAAACAAAATGAAGCGATTTTTTACTGTTTCATTGTGTTATTGTTCATTGAATCTTCTGATTATGTGAAATATGTATATTTTTTGTGGCCATCCATATTGAAATTGTTTATAAATATCTTAGAAATATTATTTATTATTTATATGTTCGTTATGAAAGATATTTATTAATTTATTTAAATATTTTTAATTTTCAGAATTTGTGTACAATCATTTAGAATTTATCATACTCAGCAGGGGGGGGGTCTTAGTTTTTGTGACGAAATATTCCTAGGGGGGTCACAAAAAGTGTGACACAGTGTGATAATGGGGGGGGAGGGGGTCAAAAAAGCTGATTTTAGTGTGACGTATTTTATGAACGGCCCCTAACTCAACATTTCCACCAATAATTATCTTTCCCTCCCAAAATGCATAGAATCGCATTTTTAGTGTAATATTCGGCTATAGTAGACGATATGAATCAAACTTTTTTTTTTTCATAATTCCATCTGATCTCCAGAGGCAATCCACCAAAACAAATTTATAAGTAAAAAAGTTTGTGAAATGCATCAACAAAAGTAAAAAAGAAAGAACCGAAATAATTCCCGACAAATTAAATGTGAATGAATCCTTCAAAATATTTGAAAAAAAAAGCGGTCGACCTGTTATCTTCGTTGTTTTTCGAGAGCAGACGGAGGTCCTTCAAATTTTCAATTCGCACTTAAATTAATTACTTCTGTGACCATTCGGCATAAAAATACCGTTCCATCAATTCACGCCAGCGCAGCGCGCAAAGTTCGGCCTTGTCCATCCATTAGTTGTATTATCTATGTTCCAGCGGATAATTTATTTTTTCGACGTTCAACTGGCGGACGAAGGTCTCGCATACCTTTTCCAACACAAATTAGATGATTAAACCATTGTCTAAACTGCCCATTGTTCGAAAAACTCGACTCCTGTATCTTTGGTGGTCGCCAGTAACTCAAAGAATGGTAAACAATTATTTATCTGATTTATTGATCACGACCTTTCGCGTATTAGCATTAGTGTGCCGAGCAAAAATAAGAGTTTGATCATAAACGGAATGAGTAACGATGCATTATTAATTAATAACTAATAAATACCTACTTTCAATACGATACGAAGTGAAGGTGCAGGCGGTATATAGTTTGAAGAATGACGTTACCTATGAACAAGAGTATGAGCTGGTATGGAGAGTCAAGCCCTTACTGTGAAAGTAGTCTGAAAAATGCCCTTCAACATTTTTCATTGCAAGAGATTCACTTCTTCAGTTCAGATCTCGCTTCGCGTATTCACCAAAAATATTGATACTTTTCTCTTAGTGGAAGATTCCTGATTCGTTCTATGTCTCAAGTCTTTGGAAGCCTATTAGGGTCAGTGCATTTCACTCTCACATATTTTATGATACCCATTCCAGCAAGCATATCTTCAGTACTGATTTGATGGAGATGTTTGTAGACAGGTTCTCACGAGGGTTCTCATATTACTGATTAAAACTAATGCTTATAATATGATATAATGTATGTAATGCGAGATGTAATGCTAATATGGATTTCGTTTTTGTTTAAATTTCTGTTTTTTCAGGACTAATATAAGCTTTTCATTTTGTATTATGTACTCCTGTAATTGGGTCTTATGACCTGTTGGATGTATTTTCTAAATAAATAAATAAATATTAGGCTGAGCTTTTCCTACGACGGCTACTATTCTCCTAATAATTTTTGTGTTTTGCTCTGTATCAACCTGTATGATTTCATGCCATTGCTTTGGTCAACACCACTGCATACCTACTAAGCTCAAGAATATTGTACTGGGGATTCGTCTCTAGCTTAGCAAATCTCTAGCTTAGCAAACTCACCAGTTCTTTCATTACTTGTGAAACGCTATTGTAAATGATGGAGCCACAAAAATCTCTATTTTATTACAATAAACAAAAAACACTATTTGATTAACTGAAAACGGAACTCTCATTATAACCTATCAGTGCTTCGTATCCATACATAAGATTAAAACCGGTATAAACACCCGAATATTTACGAAATATTTCACTTCAAAATCACGAAAGTCATGAGCACTATACTTGATGTACAGGTAATCTTCGGGTTCCACTAGTTAGCAGAACATATAGCAAAAATTTAATTTTTGTTAAAAGTGTAACTCTGTATAACAGTATCCGATGTCTATGAAATATTCTACTGGTCTTGATATTTCTAAGTTAGGCTCCAAAAGCCCCTATCGACGAATAAAAACATTGCAGCAACATTAAGTTCTATGTTTGGTGATATGTCTTTATTTTTACACATATACATATGTATAAAAGTTTTTCATGTTCTTTCCCATGCTTTCTGTATGTCTCAAAATGTATTGCTCATTGTACCAATCACCAAGATATCATTGAAGAGGGACCAATAAAAAATGTGATATCATTCATCAACAAAATCTTATTCAGGTCCGGCTATCCTTGGCCTTGAAATAAACATCAGCATGATAACCACCAATAGACGTAAAAAGCATATACTTGGGCATATATCCTAAGCATATCCATACGCTATCCAAACTGGTTGGTTATGGTTGTTTTCTGCCCGCTAGCTCAAGGATATCCAAGCTGGATATAGAGAGAATGTCCATTTTATGAATGCCCACTGGATATGCATGGAATATCCTTGAGGGATATTCACTAGCGATGAATCTTTCATATATATTCTCAGTTATATATTTGCGCCATTTGTAGAAATTTCGTTAATATCGAGGCATAAAAATATCTGTAAATGAACATACGTGCGTGCACACAGTTCGTCTTTCTAAGTTCAAGTCAAATTAGATAACGTCGTCAACTCCTTATCGCGGTGAAAAATTGCACTAACTGGAGCGGAGCCAAATGGAAAAAGAAAGTGGTTGTGGCTAGTGAGTGAGTGTACGTGTGCTGATAATGTTCCGGTTGTGGTTATTACTAGAGACAAGATTATCAGTGTCACTATCTCTGTTCTTCTAATGAAATTGTCTTCATCCGCACGAGATGGAACTGCTGTGTTGCTGTTTGAAGCATGTTATTTTATCTGCCATTTTTCTTTTGTTTTTCTGAAAGCATTTTGTTCATTGTTCAATAAATACCTTGAGTTGGTTCCATCAAGATATCATTCTCATTTGCCAAAGAAAGTGTACCCAAGTATGTTTTGATTTCATCATCGGAAATTATTGAAATATTTCATTTCCTACAATTTAAATTTGATGGCTTTTTAATAATCTGCAATAAGTAACTGTTGGTTGCCTAGTTTTTTCTGGGTTTCCACGTCAAATAACTAATGCTGCCTTTTGTTTGAAGAAGGGGGAATATATCCACGATGGCAATCCATCAGATGTTCAGTGGATATCCTTGAGCTCTCTGGTGAATGAAAAAAAGCATAGAAGAGATTACATTATTGACAGGCAGTTTTTTGTTCCCGTCCATGTTAGTAAACCACCTACGATGTCAATTGTCAACGTCAGAAGATGATGCGATCACATTGCAAGTATTTTGGATATATAGGTAAAATATTTCAAATATGTAGCATAAGAGTATCTCGGAATAGTAAATATTACTACACTAATGGAAAACGGTCGGTGCATCGGAGCCTCGCATATTGCCTTGAAAATTTCGATTTCTTTCGAGCACTAGGTTTCCTACTGTTCGTACTCTCCTTAGTTCTAGTATTCAGAAGTATTCTGACAACAAATATACAAACGTGAGTTTTATTGCAGTGTAAATAATCGCAATCACTGTCCAAAGACTCCAACACATTTCCAGTGAATTCCTAGTGATACACTATGACTATGCAATTGTTATCATCGCCGGTATGTGCATGGATACGTAACAAACTAGGCTCATTACCATAATATGACGTCAGTTTGACTCCAATATGTAGAAAATCAGACCAGTGGTTCCAAATATTATTTTAGTCATGTTTTTCCATACATGCTCAAAATGTCTGACGATCAACCTTATCCGATTTGGTGTAACTTGGTTAGGTGAAAAACCGCTGCATGTTTCGTGTTTCAGAATCAAAATCTTGAGAATGTTTCAAAAATGGTGAAATTATAATAAATTGAACTTGGCAACGTAACCGAATATTATTTATTGCTCGGACATGTCAATTACGTGTTGTTCTCTTCCTGGTTTCAGTGGCGATCACTTTATGAAAAACTAAAACTAGATTTGGCAGTTTTCGCCTTTCGACTCCACAGTCTACATCTACTTATACCACAATATGCAAAACTATATGGGTAATGCAAAACAAATTGTAATTGACCTGCATCAAGCGATTACTCTCGCAATTTTTTATTCATTGTGAATTTCAGGTACCTATCACTCGCTTTATCATTGATACCAACTCGACATTATCAGAGTTCCATTGATCATTTTCAACTCCAAAGGTCTGTCCGATGATGATGAGTACGATAAGATGGAATAAAGTGAAATATCTTCTGGTTGCCAGAAATTGTTTCGTCTGCTGCCAATTTACAGGACAAATTGATAGGATTCCATTTCCATTTTCTCAACGGCGCGCGGCGTTAGGCAATGTAGAATTTCGAATTATTTGTGTCCGAGCTGCATGTGAACAGAATAGCTTAGAATCTTTGATATTTGATACGAGCTATGAAGAAACTCTTCTAGTCAGTGTTGGGAAGTGTCAGATCCCATGGAAAATTCACTTGGGTTTTTTTCTAATCGCAAAAAGACTCGGTAATGTTGGCGTTATGTGGAAGCCAGTGGGCACTCAACGAATTTCTTGTTACTTAGGCTTGATTTGACTTTCTCAGTCAGAAGATTATCAATTTCCCTCGCAATTTTCCCTATTTTTCGGCCTAATCTCCTTCTAGAGCAACAAATAAAATGGAGTACTTCAAATACTCGACCAGATCGAGAACCAAATTCATCTTCCAAAAACAATCGTGCGCAGGAGTATTATAACTCTCATTTGTTTCGAACGAGGTAGGAATGTAACACTCCTCTACCTACGACTTACATATTTGTTGTCCTTATGTTCATTGCTTTTCGAAATGAAACTGCGTTGTTGAAACTATCAGAGAAAGATATATGACTTTATTTATTTCAATAAAAATATGTATTGAGTACACAGCTCTGAACAATACAATGTTTATTGTTCGGTTTACTGAAATGCCTCGGAAGAAGGTCACTATAAGAACGGTAACATATTTTCTCTTTTGAATTTTCGTACCTCTTTCTCGACTGATTTTTCTGTTCGAATCTCCCAGTACACATCATATGGAGAACAGATCGAATAGGTTGTTTTCATTCTACTCCAACTATGGATATAGTAATTAGGCTTATTCTGATTTTGATGTTTCAAATATGTTTGTGAATGAGTATATAAATACTTCAAAATGTCAAGGATCTGAAAGTTCATCATCTGAAATGTTCTTGAATATTGCAGTCTCGATTTCAGTGTGCATTGTCAATCTCGATGTGAATCTCCGCAAAATTCCTGACCAAACAGCCTCCGAACCAATCTTCGAACACTGAAAAATACCCATAATTTCATCAGGCAACGGTCTTAGGAAACTGCATTTCGTTCGAGATTCTGTTATTCTTATTCTTGGGCTATTACTACTCAGAATTGTTTCATAGCATCAACAAGGTACTTTCTAATTAGTCACCGTGTTTGCTCTAGTTCGTTATACATTTCACTCAGTTCACTTAATACCGAAGGGGAAACAACTAGCTAAAATCTGTACAAGATTTAAAATCTTTCAAAGACTTAAAGACTTAAACGCATGACTAAAAGACTTGAAGTCATGACTTAAAGACTCAAACGCATGACTTAAAGACTCAAAACGATGACTTAAATGACTCAAAATTTTTAGGTGTACAAGATTGAAAGATGTTTCCCCCTCACTTAATACAAATATTATGGGTCTATATCGAATATTGATGTTCACTAAACACCAGTATCGAGTAGATAAATCAACTTTTGTATTTTACGAGGTATTCGAAGCAGTGGGGAGGGTTGAAACAAATTCTGGCATTTTCTGTCAGCGGCCATCTTACATTTTGAATTCGGCATAGCGTACAACAACATGCTACTAGCCCTTTCATTTAATACTCATATTGAGGTAGTTTAAAAGAACTATGGTATCTACTTCGACCATATTGGTTTCAAAATGATACAGAATGTATTAAAATGTATTGTCGTAAGAACGTTGTTTACCGAATATAAGATCAATCTGTCAACACGAAAGGGGTCAAATTTCGTTTAATAAATTGGACCCAGCCTAACCTAACAGGACAAGCTTAATAAAACTGTCCAATCAAAAATGTACTAATTTAACATCTGCAATAATAAAACCAATAAAGTTAGGTTTACTTTTTAACAACTTATATTCAATTCCTCTTTTATTGTATACTCGACTGTACTTATATGTATTTCATTACTACTACCACCCATGATGATTCCTCTACAGTCCACACGACCGACGTATAGATAGGCGATGCCAGTCATAGTCCTGATATAATATGACTTCATATCCACTCCACGCGAGGTAGGTTATGAATTTCACCAATCACGAAGAACGATTTTACCACAGATAACCCCGATCCGTCTCGAAACTCTATGCTGAAACGTCACAATCTTTTTCTGTCAACTTACTCAATTATGGTAATTCGATAGCATACTTAGCTTTGAAAACTGGTGATTTTGGCACACTAGGTAAGTAATTATTCCGAATATTTCCCTCATATATAAAATGTCCCATAAGAGCAATGCAATTATCGAAAACTCACAGCGGTAATTGCATTGTATCAAGTCACCATAACAACACATTTGAAACCGTATCGCTAGACGTCAGTAAACAACACAAATAAATGTCAGATAGACTTCGAAAATAGAAGAACATTTCGCGTTTAGGTGAGTACTCCATATAATCTATAGAGGAAAGTATAAATGAACAAAAAATAACATTTCTTTGAGAATTTCTCTATTCGTGAAATATTTCAATCAATTACATTCGTGCATAAAAATGGCCAGATAATTTTGCATTCAAGCGTGATATCTTATATAAATTGCACTCGGTTATTTTCATATTTTGTAGAAGATCCCTCGTCCTTCGGACTCGAGCACTTTCGCCAAAATATAAAAATAAACTTGCAATTTTCAGATATCACGCTTTCTTGCAAAATTATCGGTAATTTTTATGCACTCGTGCAATTATAACCGAGAACGATTCGTTTGACAGCAAGGGATGGTTTTTCGATCACCTTTGCTAAAAGCATTAGTGATTGACTGGAACCTTACATTGGCTGTTAAGGACACCCACGTTTGTTAACAATACTTAGATATGAAAGCCGGTCACGAATGTTATGGATTCTTAAACTGAAGTGAAAATAATGAAATACATTTCTCGTAAAAAATTGTGCCAAATAGGTACGAATTATCACTATTACTTATCAGTTTTTATAACCCTTGCGAGAGGCTATTGGCAATATAGGTACCTACCTAGTAAAGTGTTTGACTTTGCTTGCTTATTTGGTTACCAATTATGGGAATAATTAGGTAATATTCAATACAAATTTGAAGAAATTTACCAGTAGTACCAGTACCAAACTGGTGATTTCCCATAATCAACACTTCTCAACTCGAGTGAGTCGGGCACGAGCGATATGGCCATCATCAAGGCCATGATATACACTCACTCTCGTTGCACAAATTGCTATCGTTCGTTGGTTCCCATAGACCATAGAAATTGTTGAATCTATATTCTTTTTGGCATACTCAGTGTTTCAGCGTTCGGATCTTGGGTTTGATTCTTAAATGGGGTATACATTTTTTCCGAAAATTTTTCTCTCCTATTGATTGATGACTCTGCCACGTTGCATGGGTGATGGGTCCGCATTTAACGATACTCTCTCTGAAGATAGGCGTAGGGAATTACGAATTACTAACAAAGCCTAATTTGTAAGTAGGTACTACTTGACTTCACTATGTTGAAAGTATAGAACTGACTCTTAATGTTCAAATTCTAGGAAGCAGGATTTGGGTTTGATGCATGCGAATATGAACATTTTTTATGGAACAAAAATTGTCGGTGACTTAATTAGATAGAATTTACAAGTCAAAAATCCTCAAGCTGAGATGAATTTCTCAAAGCTAAGGAAAATTTATAAGTATGTAAGTAGTTAGGTGTATTTATTCCGAAGATTTATAGACGTCAGGGCAACATTCGGTGCATAGTTAAGGTGAATTCATGCAAGCCAACTTAACTTGTATTCAACTCAACTTATCTTCGAGAGTTCGGATTTGATAAGTTACTAAATATAATGCATTTATGCTTCCATTTGATTTCGAACGTAAAACTTCTTGAGTAGATACTAAGTTGAAAATTGAATGCAAGTTGAGTTGGCTTGCATGAATCCACCTTTAGAAGTCGTCAAATTGTACGAGTGTGTATATTAGTTGCATGCCCTTTCGAAATGTATACCTATCACCTCACCTTTCAACTCCAACCTCACGTAACCGTTCAAAACAGTGAAATCCTTCATTTCATGGATTGCACTTTTTCCATAACATTTGAGCACGAATTCATTCATGAAGGTACAATACATTGTTTCCGAGATTTTTACGATAGTTTTTGATATAGTGACATCGAAACAAGCAAAATCAACACGCGTCCACTCGAAGAAATAGGTAGGTAAGTAATCATAACATAAATAATACTTTTGACGGTTATTCTTCTGCAAACAGATCTGAATATCCTTTTGATGGTTATTCTTGTGCAAACAAAGCTGAATATCCTTGTAATCAACGTATAAGCCAGGCCAATTAGGTGAATCAAGGTAGAGGCAAAATAGTAAACAAAACATGCATAAGGTCCAAGAAGAGTTGCAGAAAAGCGGCAAGACATCACAGCGTAGGCAGCGGTAAATATAAACATTTACCTCACAAAAAACCACCTGCGACAGTCGAAATCTGAACCACCTCGCAAAAGTTTGTATTTTCCGCGAACTAACAGTCCGTGACACTGGAGCACATTATCAGACAAACACAATTTCATAAAATCCGCTCCGTGATTGATAAACATCTCATAAAATGCCTCTACCGTCGTATACCGCCCGCGCTCTCAGCTGAACTCAAATGTTTTACAGTCCCATGTGCGGTTTTCATTATAAGCGGGCTATTTTTAGTCCCTGATGTCATGTTGGCGGCCTGCGATTCGCCGGCCGTGACATCATGCGCGCTCCCGATTGGCCGGCGAGCCTGCCACCAAGTCACGATTACTTACACTCGCCGCTCGCCAATGCGATTATTACAGATTGAAAACAAATGAAGTTTTTTAGTTTTTTTCTCCGGCGTATTAATTTGTGCGATCGCCGGTCTTGCAGACGAGAGCGCGCCGCTTTTCGGCGGTCTAGTTGGCGGGGCTAAGTTGGCACACATTCTTGGATTTATGAAAGGAACCTGGAGGGTGTTTGCAATTATTGTTTTTATTGGTGTTTGCTGGGTGGAACTGAACGCCGCGGGACAAATTTTGTTGCCGGAAGGCAGGCGCGTATACAAGGGGGGTAAAAGGGGTAATTACTCCCCATGATCAGTCAGTCACATAACATATTATAATATATATTAAAAAATATGGGGAGATATCAAAAAATATAATGAATGAATGAAAAACCAATGACAATTTTATTTCACCTTTACTCCCTGTAACCCTGTAAGATCGCAGAATCCAGGGATTGAATTCAAAATTATTATCAAAATTATAGAATATCCCAGAAGGTTATATAGTCTCTGGTATTTCGGGAGAAATTGATTATCACCAACAGTTGTGGAAGAACGTTCGTGACGTTTCCACTTAGATAGATACCTACCGCTTTCAAAAAGTGCGATTTTAACATTATGCCTCTCATTAAAAAATGCATGCTATTGACTTCGACCTGGCCTGACAATATCTGAGCATCTGTTAACTGATTCAGAAGAATCGCCATTTCGGAGATACATCGATGCAAAATGTTGAAAAAGTTGTATTCTTCAAAATATGCACACGTTTCCGCGCCACCCGTGAGGTAGTGTACATGGCGCGTTTTTTTTTACGTGGTTTCCCCGGTAGGCCTATTCCACGATCTATTGTGCTTCTGTTGAGTTAAAAATCTATTGTATTAAATTGAAAATGGTACTATTGTAAATAACAAGAACGGTGTAAGTAATGCGTAAATTGAGAAACTTATTCGTCTGATCGATACTCTTCTAATGGAACAAATCCATACTGTCTTGCTCTTCTTCCCCTTCTTCTTCCTGGTGGGTACAAATAAATTGTTCAAAGAGCGATGCATCAGATGTCTCGCCTATATCGTAAGAATCCTCTTCTACTGGCGATTCAACATTGGAGCACGATTGGCCTCAACAACTGATACATGCTAATGAACAAAACAAACCAACTTTTTTACAGCCGCATTTGGCATTACACCAAGTTTTGCACTTGCAAAAAATTGAATTGAGGAGCTTTTCCGGTGCAGAAGGGAGTAAAGTCTGAACTGGTTCCAATATATTGTCAATTAACTTCTAACCCCAGTCTTCTGGGTTTAGTTTATTACCAAGCCATACTTGAATTTGATAATATACCCGAAATAGATGTTGATGAGCAGAAGCAGAGGTTGGAGGAAGACAAGCTAATTGTACTTGTTTCTTTTCATACGTATTTTTTGCAACAGATAAGTATCGAAACTTATCTAAGCACGTAATTTTTTTTGGAGCTTCGTAAATTGAAAGAAGAAAGCGAATTCCGTTGGTGATTACAGCTTGTGGAGTAGAGGTACTTTCTTTGAAAACGTCAGCACAATCAACTAAACCTTGTCTCTCAAACAACTTCAAACTGATCTTTTACCTCTCTTGAAAAATGCTGATGTCGTGTCTCAACCAGTTACTGCATGTAGAAATAAGATATGATTTTGGCATTTTGAAAAAGCAGATAAACTCTTGGATGAATATATTTTTGATTGTTGTTGAGCCTTCCCAGGTTTTGAAAAATAAATAATTTTTTCATTTGACGTTCGAGCAGTAAAAGTAATACCAACAAATCAACATCTTCACCAACAAGAACAGTTGGATTTGTCGAGTTGAATTGTTCTATTGCTGTTTCAACTATCAGGACATCAGCATCATTATCACCTTGCTTTACAGATATATTTTCAGACGTAAATTTTTCTTTCAACATTGAAATGAACCGAGACTTGTTGTGTGTATTTGCTTGAAATTTCTGTTGGCTTGTGGTAACTGTCATGAATTCATCAAAAATGACGTCCGAAGATGAATATGTTGTTGTAGCTCGACGACGTTGTTCTGCAGCTTTAATATTTATATATACGTATGTATGTATACGCTAGGAAAATTAATATTTTTACTTATATTATCGTTCTGTAACGTATGACATGCATAGTATGAACAATACAACTTTTTCAACATTTTACATCGCTGTATCTCCGAAATGGTGATTCTTAGGAAAAAAAGTGTGGAAACAATTTTTATAGATAATTGCATGATGAATAATTTTTGTTCCACCTATTTTTATTATAAAACTTACCGTTTAGCTAGAAAACTCAAAAAAACGATTTTTGCAACATTTGACCTTGAATAATTTTTTTTCCACACTTCGGATTGATGTGGATAATTGACAAATTGTGTGGTTCCCAACATTCATGCCAATTTTTAGCAAGGTGCGAATTAATGTAACCTTACCCCTATTTTTGATGCTAACTTGACCAGAGAGATTAAAAAGCAGGGTGAAAGAGATTTGTCTCCTGTCAACATTCATGCTCTTTTTACATTTCGCTATTTCTAGACTCTCACATGCATCGAGTAGCCTTATGTCATGCACATGATTGATCATTTCAGATTGCTTTCACCGATTTTGTGGTCATTGCCAAGAGCGTGTTGGGCGACACTGGATTTTTCTATCCTTCCGTATTTCATGTGTACAAAATCCTCCTTGAAACGGGTTTTAATAGCTCGTTGGCTCTGGCCGATGTATTTTTTGTTGCAATCTTGGCAACTGATTTCGTAAACTCCCTATTCTGCCGCTGCCCTCTTTAGCCAAATCCTATCTGAATATAATTCATATTTTTGTTTTACACTTCATCGTGAACATTGAGAAAACTACCATTAAAGTAAAATATGCATCAAGACTCTTTTATCTACATACAGCCGAAACATTTAAGGTAGACCAATAGGCAATAGGTACATCAAAGTTGAAACAATGATATTTCATTCTTACTATCCAGAAAAAAAAATCAAGAAAAATATTCCTATGGATGAACCCTGTATACCAGTTTTCAGGTCAAATTAAATGACAAAGTGTGACAGATGTCACCTGTAAAATTGCAATCAGTAATTAGGCTATTAGACAGTAATAAATAATTGTTACAATTATTATTATTCAGTACTTTTCCTTAATGCCCCCTTCAAATTTTGAACAGGTCAGCTCAGAAAATTAAAACTTGGGATAACGAAATTGAGGCATGAATACTATATTTTGAAGTGAAATTGACAAAAGAAAATTTCAAGATGGCGACTGGGCGCCACCTGGGAAAAAAATTAAATGGAAAGTTGAATCTTGTTATACATTAATCTGAAGCTCCTGGCGAATACTTTGCAAACCTAGAATATGAAGTGAATATCTCCACCTACTACAAAATGGCGGAAAATATAATAATAACCTGAATACAAACTGTTCAACAAGGGAATTTCTAGAGATATTCGTTTTTCTCTGCCATATGGCAATCCCAAAAACCCGATAAGGTTTATTGATAGGTTGTTTATACATCATTATTCCGTTCAAATATACAGATTTAGTTTTCGGTTTACGGAATGGCCAGTCTGCCAGATGTCGCAAGACCCCCCTTTCCATTCGACTTTTTTCCAGATCAAATAATGAAAAAGGGAAAACATCAAAGAAAAACACTGTATGTCATGTTGAACTAAAAAAATCAAATTAAATTTTACCGACACTACCCTAGCGCACCCAGGAGGGCATGGAGGCATAACCCCCTTCAAACTTCGAAAAGCATATTATTTGTTAAAACATTTGACATAGTCAGTAGACATACTTGAAGACTGGCCTTAAATCAAATCATCTTTCGAACAATCTGTTCAGGCCAGTCTCAATTTACCTACACAGTAGGTTTCGGCTGGCACCTATCAGAAAACAACTACTCCCCTGGCTACTACCACGAAGGGCATTGAATTATATCCGACCAGTGCCGGTTTCTTCACAGAAGTAAATCCTGCATTTGCTTTCGTCGATACAAATGAAGGAATTGATTTTCAATTATAGGGACGGGCACACTTGTAGACCGGTTTCGGGCTATTTGGCCACTCGTCAGTGCAAGGCAGTGCCATCATCAACATTAAAGTCGATGAATTCCCATAATTGAAAATCAAAATCCTTCAGGGGGTCAAGCCCCGACCAAAGCTGATGCGAACAACGAAGTTATTGCGCCATCTACCAATGGACGAGGTATTCCAAAAGTAAACCGAATTCGCCCATTCCTTCTGCGAGGAAAATGTAAAAACATTTGACATAGTCAGTAGGCATACTTGAAGACTGGCGTTAAATCAAATCATCTCTCGAACAATCTGTTCAGGCCAGTCCCAAATTACCTACACAGTAGGTTTCGGCTGGCACCTTCTGTGAAGAAACCTGCACTGGCACCAGTCGGATATAATTCAATGCCATCCGTGGTATTAGCCAGGGGAGTAGTTGTTTTCTGACAGGTGCCAGCCGAAACCTACTGTGTAGGTAATTTGAGACTGACCTGAACAGATTGTTCGAAAGATGATTTCATATTATTTGTTATTGATATTTTGACTAAAATCAAAGTTGTTACTATTCTCTCGCAGATCACTACTTATTCCCTCACAATCTGGATAGCCCAATTGTAAATAATGTGTAAGATATTTTTTTACGTTCTCTGTCTCAATATTTCCGCAGTGGACTGTATTTTTTTATATTAGTTTGGTGTCAGTTCAGTGTTGAGCAAATTCAATTTTGAGGTTTCGCATTGATTTTGTGATATCGGTGCTTCGATTGAGCATTTGAACAAAATTATAACTACATAATCAAAAATTGATTGATTGATTTAACCATTTTCTATCATTGAAATGCGTTTCCTCTTGTTGAAAAAAAAATCCATCGTCAAGAAATGTCAGTGTTGCTATTGTTATAGCATTCTATCGTAATTCTAAAGTTCCCATGACCTTGACCGAAAAAAAACGCGAGCGGTGCTAATTTCTTTCCGCATGCAGCTATGTGTGCCCCCCATAACATCAATCTGGGTACGCCACTGCGACACTGTACATATCCACTTGAACAAAAATTCCTTTTTTACCAAGGAAAATAGTCTCAAATTCAATTTTGTCAACAAAGAAACGCATTTTATATGAATAGACAAAAAAACCTTTGTATTGAGTCTGATATGAAAGCCAGCTATATCGAACAACAGAATTTTTCAGAGAACTGATAGAGACCAACATTTTCAATGAACATTATGTTCGTCTATACCGAACCGTTTAGTCAGCGCACACCGTTAAAATATCACATCCCGCCCGCTTTTCTTCGAATTGATTTACATATACTATCAATTATTTATCACTGTTCTTTCGTTCAATCATAATTAAACATAGCCTATATATCACTCCTGAATAATTTAGCTTTCTGTTAGTGAAAGAATTTTCCTAATCGGATCAGTATTTCCGAAGATAATCCCTACAAATACAAAGTTATAAACTTTACCTCCTTATAATTGGTCAAAAATTGTTCGTTTCCGCCAACCAGCTGACGAACGTCTACTCTCAGAACTCGAAACTAGTGCCAGCGATGGATAATAGTCCAGTAAATGAAGGGACGAACCTGTGAATAAGTCAATGAGTTCTTCACTTGTGACTCAATTTGTAGGTCGTCACTGATGTTTTCAAAGGACCAAAAACTTAACACGATTGCGTTCATGGAAATGGCTGAAAATGGCCCCCCAAACCCAGAAAAATGGGTTTCCCGCCAATATCTGGCTAAATATACGAATTAGAGAATTTTCGTTCATACAAAAATTAAAGATCGTCTCATTATCTACAAAAATGACCCCTATCATTTTTTCCGAAAACTCAACAGTTTTCGAGATAAAGGAACCCAAAACTCTCCTCATTTCAGCTGCCGCTTCCTCTACTCTATAGGAATTATGTTGTCTATGCATTCGCTTGGAGGCGGGCGAACGAATTGTTTCAAGATGGCCATTTTATCGACTTGCCATGCAGATCGTTTTGAGGCCAAGATGCTCTAGTTTCCGAATACATATATATTTTTTATGGCTAATAATTTTTTAATTCGCGGTTGTTCCGCAGATTCTAAATAACTCCGAAATTGCATGAAAAATGTAAATAAACAAATGGATCATTTATTAGAACGCGGGGAAAGTACAAAAAAAAATTCAGAGATTATTCAAGACCCCCCAAGGACCCATTATAAAGAAAAATTTCCGATTGAAGACTATTTTTGAAAAAAAATGTAAACAAATCAATGAAACAGTGTCCCTTTACCTCGAAAACTGTTGGGTTTTCGGAAAAAATTATAAGGGTCATTTTTGTAGATAATGAGGCGATCTTTAATTTTTGTACGAGCGAAAATTCTCTAATTCGTATATTTAGCCAGATATTGGCGGGGAACCCATTTTTCAGGATTTGGGGGCCATTTTCGGCCATATCCATGAACGCAATCGTGTTAAGATTTGGGTCCTTTGAAAACATCTGTGACGACCTACAAATTGAGCCACAAGTGAAGAACGCATAGACTTGTTCACAGCTTTCCCTAGTTTCGGATCTTCAGTTACTGGACTATAATAGTAGTATAGATTTAGAAAAACGGCACGCTCCATCTTCTATCTTCCGATGTTCGATAGCATACCACAAAGTATGTCACTGCACTACCAAGTACTATCTGGATACGATGGCGATGTATAGTATATCAACACCTCTCAATCTTCCTTGATTTTCTCTTCATTTCTCTTCATTTCATTTCATTTCCAACTATGTTTTCGTTTCGGAATTTTCATTTTCCCAATGAAATATTCATTTGCAAGATGTACTCACTAGCGCATAAAAAAAACGTTGTCCAGGGCACGGTGAGCAAGCGATATGATGGAACTTTTTTTGTAGGTTTTTGGTTGCAAGAAGTAGTGGCTCGTAGCACGAGAAACACGTGACTACCAATTCGATTTATGAGAGCGTGGCTCAAAGTATAATGAACGTATATTAAAATAGTTTTTTTATATCTAATCATTGTCGTATGTATATTTGTTATAGACTCTGATTTGCGATAAAACCAAGCGCGGACATAGAAAAAAATGTATAGTTCCTACTTATATATTTTCTCACGGAGAACACGAATGTTCACGTTAGTGTAGAATACCCGGAAGGATCATGTCCAACCCAATTTCTTCCATTTTTTATTTTTTAACATTCCTACGAGTGCTCCCAGAGGGCAGAGCCTTGTGCTGGCCAGGACCGGCGAATTATCTTTGGTGCCGAAGCGTTCTGGGGCGTCTTACTGATTTTTACTGTGGCGCATTTGCTATTCCTACTGTAGAGAAACCCAGAAAAAAAATTTCTACCGGGATGCATCGTTAATCCGTGTCTTGAGTCCTGAAGATGGACTTTATGAAAATCGAAAATTTGGAAAAACTAGGTTGTACTATTTACTGATTTCTTAGTAGGTGCAATCGTTGAAAATATCAATTGGATCACCAAATCTCCCGCTAATTCATCATTTGCTTGAAAAAGAGTAATGAAAAATTGGCTTAGTTTCGTATTATTATCAGGTTTTATTACGTTCCATGGACAGAGGATGTTTAGAATCGTAGTAACATATCACCATGGTGAGTTTTTGCATAATTTTCCACCTAACCAACTCTTCCATTGTTGGTGTGAAAGATAAGAATCATAAACAGACAAACAGTTGTAGATTAAACATGAAATAATAAAATGTTAAACCATAAACTTCACATCCGGATCTGCTGCCAGCAAATTAGAATCATTAGGAGCGTTCAATATGCAGGTCAGTATCGAGCCCCACGGTTAGAACTTCCAATGAAATGAAAAGTGATATAGAAAATAATACTTATAGAAATAATCCGAATTGAAGAAGAACATGAAACAACGGAATCAAATTGTTATAAAAAATAAGTTTCACTGGAAATTATCAATATCTTCGAATGGATATATACTTACTTTCCGAAGTCACTTGTGATATGTATATCCCCAGCCAACACAGTTACGTGTCAGAGACGTCTCTGCGATATCACGATAAGGCGTGTTACGTCCCAAAACTTGTCGCAGGGAACTTGCATTTACGTCGCTCACATGTTGCGATGTCACACTCAGGCGACATCGCCTGTGACACAACTGCGACAAGTTTTGTGACGAGATTGTTACAAGTTTTGTGACAAAATTGCGACAAGTTTTGAGAGGAAATTGAGATCAATTTTGCGACGCAATTGCGACAAGATGTGTGATAATGCCACTGCGATTTATTTCGCTATGAATCTGCGACGTACTTTCTGCCTTAAATATGTGGGATATATCCTGAAATCTATCCAGAAATATTGGCAGACCTTCCTCTTCCAATCTTTCAAAAAAGTTTATGGAAATAACAAGAAATGAAACCCAAAGCCGATTCATTAGAAAACTCTCAATCTAGCATTTATAAACGAATACGAAGTATTTTTTCCTGTATATAGAAATATACGCAGCAAAACACCTTTCATTATCAACTAAAAATACAAAATGAAATTCAGTTCATATAAAAATTAAAAAACTATACAACAAAAATAATTCTTATAACAAATAAAAAAATATATAACAAATAAAATTAAATATTTTCTATGAAAATTGAAAATGTGTAAAACAAAAATTATATTTTAAAATAAAATAATGAAAGAGCTAACTCCAATCCGCCTGTCCCTTTCTTTTTTCATATCGTCCCAACCTTTGCCTGGCATGACGAAACCAGGAACCTGGACCTTTTTTTTGTCTTGTCATGCTCCTGTACAATGACTCCTGAAAATAAGAGATAAGAATTCTAGCTCTGAAAAAAAATACCATACATAACTCAAACCTATTAAAAATTAATTGAAAAACGAGTACGTTGGAATTAAAATTATTCATTGGGTACAAGTTCTTGAAGAATCTTCCATTGGAATGTGTTGAATATGCAGGATCAAGATAGAAGTTGTAACGATTCTGCATGCCCTAGCCGATTTGAGATAGAAGTAATTAAATAACAATTTAATAGAATTGAAACCTATCACTTTATTGGCACATCAACGAGATTAGCAAGTTAATGTAATAGTATTTGACCAAACTTTCAGATCAAATAAGTCACTGCTATAACCCAGCCAACACACCTGTGACACGACATCCCTGCGATATCACTATCAAGTAACACTGGGACATTACTTTTGTTAGGTCGCTGTGATGTACACATTTGGCATGTAACTATTGCGATATCAGGTTGATGTGATATTTGTGACATCCAGTAGATGTCAGCAACACTGAAGAGAATATAATCGAAAAATGAATGTGCATGTCTTCTACTAAAACAAAATGCTAACCTTATCTCCACCCCAGAGTATTTTTATAATGAAAATTTGTCAATTTTTGTTTATAGTATCTATCTATCCAAATACTGATCCATTGTATATGTCATTTTTTATCAACTGATCACTGTATTCTGTATCATTGATATTTCATGGACATCATAAGAGCGATATCTATTGGATGTCACAAATATCACATCAACCCGATATCGCAATAGTTACATGCCAAATGTGTACATCGCAGCGACCTAACAAAAGTAATGTCTCAGTGTTACTTGATAGTGACATCGCAGGGATGTCATGTCACAGATGTGTTGGCTGGGTCAGAGTATTTCATTTATTTTTTATACATACGCAATCGTGTATCACGTGGTCAAGTAAGTAGAGTAAAAGTGAATTTATATATTCTGAGGAGCAAAAAATTGTAGATGGTGGATACTAATAGTAATCTGTTTTTCGAAGAAGTGTACTCAAATGTAGGTTATCACGTATTATTCATATATGACTATCTATTATGGCATTCGGATATTTCCTAACCCCTAGCTTCGCTTGGAGGTTGCAAATAATGGCAATCATGTATCATGTGTTGATTTTTTTCAGTGAATTATTCTCGAAGTATTGTCAATCTAATTTTCAGGCGTTTTTTGAAAATCTCACAGGACGAAATCCGGTTAAACTAGTTAAGGTGTTCCAGCGATAGTGTACCAATGAAAAAACGAACCGAGACAAGAAATGTGGCTGAGGAGATAAAAAAATGTTTACATTATTTCGAAGATTTCAGTAAACGAATGGCTTATATAAATTGCAAGCTCCTTTCGGAAAAATGAGATCAATGTTAGGAAACGTGTGTTGTGTGATAGGTGAAACTTTCTTGACTTGATTTCTTTTCATTCATATCATATTTTGATGGATAGTATTATTCCTTGAATATATCTTCATTTTTCGATTTTCATTCATTCACAATAAACAGTTTTTTGCATATTTCATGCCACTGCGATATCGCAACGATCATATTGTAGTGACATCGAGAAATACAAATAAATCAGCGACATATTGCAAAATATTTCGTAGCGATATCGCGAAATACATATCGTACCGACATCAGAAAAACTTATCACAGAGACATCGAAAAAATTGTTTTATATATGTGACAAAATTCCTTCGCTGCAATGTAACTGCCATATCCTTGCGACTTGAAATGTGACATCGCAAGTAACATCGTGACATCGTCGGTGCAATCGGCTGTAAATATACAAACCATAGAAATAATATAATAAATATAGTTCACTGATACAAACTCACCTTGAAGTGGAATCACATTGGTTGTTTTGTGCTCCCTTCTCAGGAGTGAAAGTTTTACTCGTTTTCTGTTTAATTGGAATAATTGTTCACTTTGAAGTGGTTCAATTAAAGCTATATAGCTGATTGCTTGGAAATTTTTATTCTCTATTTGACGTTTGATATTTCATTCGACACAAACTGAATCAAGTCTTGTATTCTAGCGGCTCTTGCGGGTCTTCTTGCTACGGCGAATTCTTCCTACGTCGAATCCGTCGGTAAAAATTCTTCCCAAATATGTCCCTCAGTCATACAGGGCTATTCACTAAAGCAGAGTTGTTATGGATAACGACTAAAAATTGTCGTTATGTTCAAGGTCAGTTGCTAAGCGCGAAATTGGTATTCACTTTTCATCGCGAAATACATATCGTACCGACATCAGAAAAACTTATCACAGAGACATCGAAAAAATTGTTTTATATATGTGACAAAATTCCTTCGCTGCAATGTAACTGCCATATCCTTGCGACTTGAAATGTGACATCGCAAGTAACATCGTGACATCGTCGGTGCAATCGGCTGTAAATATACAAACCATAGAAATAATATAATAAATATAGTTCACTGATACAAACTCACCTTGAAGTGGAATCACATTGGTTGTTTTGTGCTCCCTTCTCAGGAGTGAAAGTTTTACTCGTTTTCTGTTTAATTGGAATAATTATTCACTTTGAAGTGGTTCAATTAAAGCTATATAGCTGATTGCTTGGAAATTTTTATTCTCTATTTGACGTTTGATATTTCATTCGACACAACCCACACAGCACATCACATCCGATGGATGTCCGTTTTACGTCCAGCTCAAGTCCAAACGTCCATGGATGTTGAATGTACATCCACTGTACGTATGGGATATGTACGTATAATGGATATTCCAGTTCTGTACATCCATTGTACGTACATGCAATGTACAAAAAATGCTTTGGTTTATTAATTTCATAACGAAATACCTTCATCGTACTAATTCGTTTTGATCCCAAACAAAAATTTATTTTATAAGTGAAAAATACCAAATAAGCTGTTCAATCGACGTTTGTGCAATCTGTTCAGCCAATTTATGTCCATAAACCGACCTTACCTGTACATCCAATCGTAAACATCCAATGGACGTCCAATTCATGGTCATGCATTTATTTAATGACATTGAATATTGATATTATAATCATATATTATTTCATTTATAGTAATAAAATTATCGATGGCACATAAATTTTTTTCTGTGGGCAAAATACCATTTGAGGATTTTGAACATGGTAAAAAAGTCAGGAATAAGAAGAAGAAGAAGAACATCTGAGGTTAGGTGTGGCCAATGTGTGTTGTTGTGTGTCAGTTTTTGCGGGTCAACTCTTGTCTTTCTGTTAGCCTTTTGTGTTCAAGTTGAAAGTTATCAGTGGAAAATTAAAATTAGTAAATTCATTCTGATTGTGAAGAAGTTGATACACTAGCTACACTAAATAAAGGACTGTATTATGAAGTGGCTCAGGAGAGCAAATGAAAGGAAATAAGTTCGAAGAAACCTCAAGATGCTCTCAGCTGCAAATTTTTCCATTCAGAATTTTATTTTCATTTTTCATCCATTTGTTTTTTACCGATTGTTTTGGTTTTCGGAGTTTTATTAATTTATGTTGTTCAAATATATTTATTTTTTATTCATTCAAATTGTCTTGAATTATCTGTTTTTCAACCCCAAATATACTATACTATAAATATTCACTAAGGATGTGAATGTGAGTACAATATACAGTGCATGGCTAAATTATGGTACAAATTTGATATAATCAATTGTCATCTTTGAAACAAATCTGTTTTTCTGGATTTCAAAAAAAAACAATGGATGTATGAAGAGTTCTGAAATGGTTTGATCATTTGTGTATGTGAAATGACGAGGTACCCACTTACTTTCTTTTTTATTATCATTTTATGAATACATGTCATTCATTTGCTATTATTCTTATTAATAAGGATATTTTTTGATTATTTAACATGTTTGAGTTTTCTGATATATTGAATTGAACTGACCGATACTTGATGAAAATTCGTATTCACAAAAATATCAGTTTCCTCAAGCTTGAGGAAGCTATTGTTTAGCAAAACACGTTTTGCTGTTTTGTAAGCCCATTGTCGGTGAGAATGGTACAGGAAACTGATATTTTTATTATGACACATATTATTATTCTCATAATTGATTCTACGTATGATGATCATCGACAAGTTTTTTTTTATGATTCTGTACTGAATTTGTTGCTATTCATATATTGAAATATGCAAAATGTTGAATTTGTTTTATAATTCAGCCGCGCACTTTATAATCAAGGGAGGTCCATTTTGTTCCCAAAGTGGAACGGCCATTGGATGTTCAATGGGCGCTCTTTGAACCAGTTAGTGACGTCCAATGAACGTCCACTGTTCCTCTTTTGGAGACAACATGTACGTTCATTGGTTGTCCAAAGTAATCCCAACGGATGTATAAGTACGTCCAATGGACGTTCTCAAAGGACGTCCTCTGTACGTCCAAAGTGGTGCCGTATGTGCCTCCACTGGACGTCCATTGGAAGTTTAACGTACAGTAAAGGACGTCCAATGGATGTTTCAAATATCCAGAACTAACGTTCATTGGACGTACATAGGATGTACATGTGCTGTGTGGGAAACTGAATCAAGTCTTGTATTCTAGCGGCTCTTGCGGGTCTTCTTGCTACGGCGAATTCTTCCTACGTCGAATCCGTCGGTAAAAATTCTTCCCAAATATGTCCCTCAGTCATACAGGGCTATTCACTAAAGCAGAGTTGTTATGGATAACGACTAAAAATTGTCGTTATGTTCAAGGTCAGTTGCTAAGCGCGAAATTGGTATTCACTTTTCAAGTTGAGTTGCTACTATAATGACCAGTTGCTGTGAGTAGTGGTTCACAGGCAACTGCTTTAGATATCTTGTTGAGGAAAAACAGCTTATACTTTGTTCAACCATCCTTTGCCGTTACGTCATACGTTGTCCAACTTTATCTCTCATTCATGAAATGGATGAGACGGAATTATGACGTCATTAACGTATGTCTAATGCCGATGTGGATTTTATTTGTTATTTTTGACAGTTCAGTTGTCATAGCTGATTTGTTCAGTATTTTTGATCATTTTCGCCTTTTTCAGTTAATTTTTCATTGTCAAGACGCCTTTCCGGTATAATGAGAAAGAGCAAAGCTTAATTTTGAAGTTATTTGACTACTTGAGAGAAAGAGATGCTAGAGTGCCGTTTTTACCTTTAAATACAGTCTACAACGAATGCATCTACCTATGTTATGCAAAATGTAAGTTTTTATTGATTTGATCTTATTAAATTCTATAGCGTGTTGCTGATGCTCCAGAAATATCTATTAGAACTAATCAAAAAGTAGCTACCAGTGGAATGGAAACAGATAATAAAAACTACAAAATCAAAGTTCATGCCGGACATGTTTCTGTTCGAGAATCATCAATTTATATCATACATCAACATGCAATAAGAACACGAGTGTATGCGATGTATTCTGCAGGTAGGTACTACATACCAATAATTATTTTGAGGTTGAGTGTAAAAACTGTAAAATAACATTCAACTAATATAAGACAAACGTAAAACAGCAGAATACGTCACCGATTATGACGTAACGGCAAAGGATGGTTGAACAAAGTATACCACCGTCATTATGGCAAGTTATTATCAGAGTCGCTACGACGGTTAGCAACTGCGATAACCACTTTACCACAGAACACCCTATCTACACAGAAGCGCAACTGAAGCGTTCCGACCGAATCGAAAGCTTGGCTTGTATATTGTCAACCTCACATTTGTGTTGTTAGGGTGTTATAACATTTTCGAACAATTATCAATGCCCTTGGGTTATTACTACTGATAAATTTTATTAATATCGGATGAAAGCAAGATCAGAGTAGTTTTAAACGTTCGTTCCTGCAAAATTCAGTTGATTACTCTAAAACTATCTGAACATCAAATAGCTGCCTACACCACTTCTCCATCTACTTTTTTTTAAAGGTGCAAAAAACAGTAAGCCTATTCACTGAAATTATTTTGGTAATAATCCAAATTCTCCGTTTATATTTGTTGAGAATAATAAGGGAATGTAGATTGCTGATCAACGAAGCATTTAGACGAATTTGATAGGGGAAATGTAAGTTCTGAATAATTAAGACCTTCCTAGGGTCGTATCTTCAAATGGAATTGAAAGTGCCCCAATTTCAGTTCAGAAGCAGAAATGCTCAGTCTAGAAAGTTTACAAAGGTGTATCACTTGAACTGTATATCAATCGACAGTTTGAATTTACCGCCAAGAAATGACATTATACAAGCCAAGCTTTAAATCAAGGTTACGAAAAATTGACCCAAAAGATCAAAGGGACCGCCTTTAAGTTGCGCTTCTGTGTAGATAGGGTGTTCTGTGACTTTACTTAGTGAATAGCCCTGATAGAGATTGGCTGCGTCTAACAAAATACAGCAGTTAAAGCTGCTTCACAAAATATGACATTTCACCATGGAAACCTGACACATTTTGTGACGCAGCTTCAAGCGCTGTAAGCTGTTAGACGCGGCCGTAATAACGAATGGACTGGCCTTTATGGCAGTTTTCCATATAACACTTTGCGGAATAAAATAGAGAGAGGGAGGATATGCACATTGAAGTGACATTGTGAAGGACGGAATGATAATTTCTTAAAGTAAATCACATCCAGGCCATAGGCCATGTACATTTAATCTTGCATTTCGTGCAGTTTGTTTCAACAACATAGTCTGTTGGTAGCACTGTGGTCTGTGGTCTCAACCGAAATGGCAGTCCTGCTTATGACTGTTGTTGTCATTACTGTCAGTTTAGGACATAAAACGACAAGACGACAGACGACATTTCAAATTTGCTTTGATTAGTGATTGGCTCATGCAAGTGTTACTAGGGGGAAGAGTGAAGAAGCTTTCCGTTGGAACAGGCTAAGCGCCATGATGAAAACGAGCCGCGTCTCGTCTGTGAAAATGGCAGATAATGATATAGATTTGTATGCAGACGATATTGACCAAGATTTTGCACAAGTAAGACAAATTCTACATGCATTTTTGTAAAATTTCATTACTTTTCGAATTGGTAATACTTTTTAGTGTAATCGATTGATCATAATGTTGTTTCTTGTCCACCATTTTTGTATGTAAGGTGGCATTTCCAACAATTCTTTATGAAAATTCTTGTGATCTGTTTTAGGACGACTTCACAGGAGAAAATGTAGATTTGTACGATGATGTTATATCGGCACCGTCTGCCTTGAATAATAGCGATAATGCTGATCCAAATCATCAACCGGTCTCTGGAGCAAATGAAGAAGCGGGCGGAAACTTTGCCCCAACTACGACTTCTGCAAATAGTAATAGTTCAGGTAGAAGACATCAGCTGTATGTAGGGAATTTAACATGGGTATGTATGTGTGTAATTATTTATCAAGTGTCTTCAGATTGATGTATTGGATTGTAGTCACCATTTTGTTGAGTGGCTTGGCTGGAGATGTATCTGTGACACAATCTCTTTGGGGAAGTTGGTTTTAGTAAAATTTTCTCAGTTTTTCCATTAATTTCAGTCTATACAGAGTATATTCATTTGCAGTGGACTACAGACCAAGACATAACAAGCGCTGTGCAGGACATTGGTGTGAAAGACTTCCACGAGGTCAAATTCTTTGAACATCGAGCCAATGGACAGTCGAAAGGATTCTGCGTGGTATCTCTCGGCTCTGAGGCGAGCATGAGGCTCTGCCTAGAACTCCTGCCCAAGAAAGAAATAAACGGACAAAATCCTGTTGTCACTCCTCCCACCAAACAGGCCCTCAGTAATTTCGAAAGTCAGTCTAAAACTCGCCCTAATCCTACTAATAATTCCAATTCACGTCCCCCTCACCCTAGCCATCCTAATAGTAATGTTCACTCAGGTCCCATGCAAAATTATGGCGGCAGAATGCCTATGAACGCTCCTATGCGTCCAATGCCTCCAGGTATGCAAGGCGGGCCTCGAATGCAAGGGCCTCCAGGTTTCAACGGTCCTCCAAACATGAACCAACAACCACCAAGGTTCCAGGGTAATCATCCACAGTGGAATGGACCCAGGCCAAATGGTCCCGGCCCTAACATGGGAATGAGACTTGGACCGCCACCTGGGCCACAAGGACCACCTAGACCTCCGATGGTGAGTTTTTTTGTGGAAACTTCATCAGAGATTACAGAATATACCCCTCTTGTAGATTTCTTCAAAAATATGCAAAATAACCAATTTATTTTACTGTTTTGCATATGTATATGGAATATTTGACATACGTCAAATTTACTTTAATAAATTAGCACTTTATAGTCCAGTCTATGACCATTTTCCCGTGTATTTATCCCATACAGCACCGATTCGCATGAAAATTCGGATTCAGGATCTACATACACTCTTTTCCAAAATCTACCCTGTGCCGAGGGTTGCTTTCTCCCTGGGGGTAGATGCCACCCCTTCTTGGGGGTGAAAAAATTTTTATTGGAAAAAAGTGCGGAAATCAATAGATTGATTAATTCTAAGCACTTTTTGTTCAATAAAGTTTTTTCTGAAAAGCAATACTTTTCGACTTATTCGCGAGTGAAATTGTCGGTTTTCAGTAAAAAAAAAAAACACGTTTTCAGATCTTTTTTCGCGAATAACTGGAAAATAATCGAAAAACCTGCGGAGAGCAAAATTATAGCTTTTGAAAAAACAAAGGCGATTGTTTATTTGTGATGTATACAAACCCACTACGAACTGAATAATTGCTTGTTGAAAGTTGATTGGTATTTTCAAACGCCAAAATGGAAAGTTTCTACGTACAATAACTAAAAACCAATGTATTTTTCGGAAAAATCTAATCAGACCTTTTCTGAAGTCCTTCAAAATTCCTTCATTTTTGTTATTTATAAAAGTTTCTATCATCAGAACTGACCGAGGTATGAAGGAAATAATGTTGAATCCTATTTTTTCCATGAAAAAAAATTGTGAATATCTCATCCTCAAAGGAGGGGGCCCTTTGGAAGAAATCGTTGCCTGGTGGAACTATATGTATATATACATATATAATATACATATAGTTCCACTAGGCCTAAAATATAGTTACTATGTGTATTCCCCAATATACTAATGTACATACTCATTTCTACAAAAAATGTTTTTGGTTTTTTCCCATAACTCGCTTAGTCTTCAAGCAATCAAATCCACCAAAAAAGTATTTTGTAGCTTTTTTCAAGAGCTATAAGCTCATTCACGTTATTTTTTGTTCCAGATCATATTTTTGAAAAGGTTCATGTTGAAAGGGCTCCAAAAAGGTACTTTGCGCGAACCCCCACAATATTTAACTGGCCATATCTTACTCTATTTTCATCCTGCAGAAAAAAAAGAAACACCTAAATTTTCAGAGAAGAATAGCCTTCAATTTTGTACTTCAGAAAATTTTGCATGTGATCAATACTTTTCGAGTTATTTTGAAGAAATGGTGATTTTTCGCTGAATCACGTATATGATTTTTTTCTCTTCAATCTCAATTTTTCCCGAAACTACGTACTTTCAATTGATGAAAAAGTCAGAACTCATCATAAGAACATGAATGAAGTGAATTATGGAGTTACAACGATTTTTTTCGAAGGGGGGAGAAGAGAGGCTGAGTTACTCACAATTTTTTTTTCAACGAAAAAATAGGATTCAACATTATTTCCTTCATACCTCGGTCAGTTTTGATGCTAGAAACTTTTATAAATAACAAAAATGAAGTATTTTTGAAGGACTCCAGAAAAGGTTCAATTAGTTTTTCCCGAAAAATGCATTGGTTTTTGTTTATTGCACGTAGAAACTTTCCATTTTGTCGTTTGAAAATACCAATCAACTTTCAACAAGCAATTATTCAGTTTGTAGTGGGTTTGCATGCATCACAAATAAACAATTGCTCTCTGCTCTCCGCAGGTTTTTCGATTAGATGCATTATTTTCCAGTTCCAGCATATAATAAAATGATAAAGAAAAAAGTAAATGAAGTTCAAGATAATAAGTATTTTTTTAAATTTTTTTCAAAAGAATTTGAGATTTTTGTATTTTTCAATGTTTTCGGAAAGTTGTTATAACTGATGACGCCTTCATACAAAATAGATTTTTTACAATAATTTTTTCTGAATTCAGCCAGAGAAAAGTAATTTGCTTTTCTTGTTAAATGGTCATGGACATAATTTATGGTTAATTTCAAATTCGAAATTTTTACGTTATCTTTGATTGAATGAATAAATACTGAAAGTTTGTATTTGTAAAGAAAAAGAATATCTAATAATATAATAATTGTTTGAGTTACAAACGTTTCAAAGATGAGGTAAAAGCGCTTATTATTGATGATTTTTCAAAATGTTATTTCTCTCTTTTAATTTTGAAAAAAAAAAATTTCGATTAAATTATTGTGCATCAGCTGCAACTATTTTTTACTTTTTCTGTTTGACTTAGTAGTATTGTATATTCTGCACTTGATGTGATGAAAATAAATCTATTTATCTATCTATTATCAAAATCCAAGGAAGCATTACGAGACTGTTTTAGTCTGAGAGACCTAATAGGCAAATAATTTTTTTGATATCTTACATGCACAAATATTGTTCTTTGTTGATGATTAAGTAATGATAGGTTTGTTCTAGCAACACATTTGACCGTTTGGAAATTGGTCTGAAGCAGTCAGAGGCATGCGCAAGATGAATATTGGAGAGCGAAATTCATTTTGCGCATGCCTCTGACTGCTTCAGACCGTTTGAAAATTGGTGCTAGAACAAACCTAATATAATGAAGTTCTGATAACTTGTGTAACGATGCATTTCATCTCAGATTATAAATGACGGCAAAATAG
The DNA here is from genome assembly GCA_032362365.1 of Zygogramma bicolorata. Lineage (NCBI taxonomy): Eukaryota > Metazoa > Arthropoda > Insecta > Coleoptera > Chrysomelidae > Zygogramma > Zygogramma bicolorata. The sequence goes on along the minus strand of JAVJAQ010000137.1, from coordinate 12,405,571 downwards.
ATTGCGTTATATTTAAAACTTCACGAATATTCGAAACGCCAAAACATATAACTTTCGGCAATGAGAAAATTAATTGCAGCACGTCTAGTTTCTAGGTATCTTGATTGATACTACTTTGAGTTGGACAAGACAGATAGATAATGTGTGCAGCAAATTGTCTTCAATTATGTATGCAATAACAGTATTGAAGAAATATGTAGATTCCAATGCACTTTCAACTTTATATTATGGAAACTTCTACTCGACCTTGAGGTCCAGCAGTTTATATCTTTGAGTCAATAAAATATTTCATAAATCGTCCTGGTCTTTTCGAAAAACATCGAAAAATGCATACCTATGTAACGAGACAAAAAGATGAGTTTGCATATCCCATCTATAAAAAAACTCCATATGAACGAAGTACTTCTTACAGATCGATGAAATTCTATAACAGAATCTAAAAAGATATACCTATAGTCTGAATCAACAATTGTAGTATTCAGTCAGAGTGATAATTTTTAGAAATTGTATTTTATATTAACATCTTTTGCCATCATTTTTTGAGCCCAACGATGTTCTGCACTTATATATTTAGTGTGGAATATTTGTAATTTTTGTATTTGTTCTTGTGAACCGCAATATTTTAATACAGCTTCAGTGTCTGGCAATTTTTTTTTTGTGACGTATTATAAAGACAAAGTTATCTGCCACTTTATTGTGTTAGATTATTAGTACTCTGAGTAATGCATAAAGTATCTATCTATCTATCCTTGAATAAATAAATGATTTCTTTCAAGCAATTCCAAGGTCCTCCGCAACAGGGCCCGCCCCGCGGCATGCCCGCCCAGGGTCCGCCGCCCATGAGGCCCGACTGGAACAGACCGCCGATGCAGCAAGGCTACCCGCAGGGACCGCCCCACATGCAGGGACCCAACATGGGTCCGAGAGGCCCGCCCCCGATGGGTCCGCCCGGCGGCCCGCCGCAAGGACCTCCCCAAGGTCCTGCGCCCCACGTCAACCCCGCCTTCTTCCAGCAGGGAGGAGGGCCCCCGCCTCCGATTCAACACATGCCTGGACCTGGGCCCGGTATTGTACAATTTTCTATTATTGTTAGACATTTAGAACAGTTTGTCGAAAAAATGCGGAAGCTCTTGTATTTTGATTGATGAGTGCTTTGTAGAAGGCGAAACGAAGAATTTGTGTCGGGGAGAAAAAAAAGAATAGTCTACGACGAAGGCTCTTCTTCCAATGTATTTTCGGTTGTAGGACCAATAGCCAGCAGCATTTTTACGCCATTAATTTTTTAACGGACATTTTGTCGCAGTCGAAAAGAAATTTTGTCGCGCTTATAAAGTAGCCACATGGGATAGAAAATTGCCAAAAAAAAAAGGCAGGTTCATATTTCGAGAAGGTAATTATTTTATCATTTTCAACAAATATAATACCCGCGGTTTTGCAAAATCGATAATGATATTTCTAATTCAAATAATCAACCAAAAAGTGACATCACGAAACTCTCAGTAAGCAAAAAAAGTTGACTTACTTTCTCAATATGTTATTGTTTACATTTGATTTTGAAAAATGTCAAATCAGTACAATTTTTGAATTTTCAGAGATCTGAACAGTTACGACGGCAAATTGCAATCGTAATTCGAAAATTTTGAGAGCAGCATTAGAAATTCATTTCCTAACACTATGATATATCTGGAAGTCTGTGTAGGTATTTATAACTGAACATCTATCAAATATAATATGACCTGAACCACCTGAAGTTGAGAACCTGAAACCAGTATATTAAACAAAGATTTCATATTCAATCGTGATGTTTTAAAGGAAGTTTCGAATGTGTGCTTTTGAAAAAAATTGGGTCAGAGCGTTGGGTAGTGCCTTTTGAATATTCATACTTTCATTGCTCAAAATATCTTGATATATTTAGTAAAAGCGTTTCAATACGATCGAAATTTCTGAGGGAACAGTGAATTTCTTGAAAGGATTTCATACAAATACACGTCATTTATTTATTCTTAATGTTTCAGAACGCTCGTAAGTATTTATCCCTATAGAATACACGCATTTTTTGTATTGGATGAGTACATTTTTCTTATTAAGGGAAAAATAGACTCACTCGAGCAAGATCTCTTAATTCTTTCATTCCTTTGATTCTCAAACGGATATCTGCAAAAAATATTTCATGTTGATCTATTTCTAAATTCAATACCAAATTGGGGCCCTATTAAAATTACTAACACTGTACAAATCATCATGATCGAATACCTTGGCATAAAGATAGATAGACATCTGAAATGGGATCAGCAAATATATTTTATAGTAAAAAAACTTTGAAATCTTCTTCCCAAATTTCGACAATTGAAAGGATTTTTAACAATACCACAACTTGAAATTCTATATTTTGCCTTAATACAATCCCAAATGAGTTATGGAATATTAGGCTGGGGCGGGGTGTCTAAAATATATAAACATAAACTGGAAATAATGCAAAAAATATTTCTGAAAATAATTTACAATAAGGACTGGAAATATTCAACTGAATTATAATTCAAAGAAAGTGAAAGAATGGATATAAATCAATTATATATTTATAGAATGATGATTTACATTCATAAAAATAAAAAAAATATAAATTATAATGAACATAAATATGAAACTTGAAATAAAACTGTAATTACATCTGAAAAGAAAATTGCACAAAGAAATTACAAGTTTATGATACCATATCTTTATGACAAAATACCACATGAAATCAAAAAAATTAAATCATTTTCATCATTTGAACAAAAAAGTAAAATATGGATTAACAAGACCTCTCGAATTTATTTTGACACATTTTTGAATAGTTTGTGAAATTGGTTTCTTTAAATTGATGAGTATGTAACTTCAAATGTATTGATTGTAAATTGTTATTACCTTCAGTTAACCTTACAAGTTCTACGAAGAGAAGGTTTGTTTTTCAGTTTATTCATAAAAATGTATATTCATAAAATTTTCGAATTGTAATTATTATTATCTATTCATGAACAAACTTATATTATTATTATTCATCTGATAAAAATTTCCCTCTATTTACAAGCATAATATAATCGCGAGATTGTAGGACAAGTGGTTTTAACTGCGACAAAACTGACGGAAAAACTTTGATGGAAAAAATTGTTCAATGACTCGAGTCTATATTTTGTACTCCAAAATGTTCAAAACTATGGTTGATTTTCATTGGTTTCGAAGTTGCCTGGATCAATGTAGAAGAAAAGTCAATATCTGAATTCTGCTAATATTTTCATTGGAGTTGGAATAATCTGAATGAATACTGGGAGAAGACGCCGAAGTTTATGACGATGTTTTGAAATGAACGGATCATAATATCAAATTTCTTTGAATATTTTTTTTGGAAACTGTTCAGTAGTAGTGAGGCGTGTATTCATTGTCCCTTTGAGAAATAATCTAGAGCTGTGCAACTCAACAAATAAAAAATTCATGTATATATATTTGTTTCGAAGTGAAATCTCATCAGTTCCTTGCTGGGTTGTGTTGTTAAATACATACATACTCCAGTAAAGGAAGTAAATTTTTCAGTAAAATGAAGGACTAATTCGAGACCCCTCAGATCAACTTGAATTTTTTTGGAATTTGTCAAAAAAGGTGTCAAGTATCCGAGTAAACAAGTTTGGTCACAGGGCAATGCTCCAAAATGTTCATAAAACTTATAAATAGAGGTTCCCAATGGATTAACTATAAAAATTTTATGTGATTGATGAAAAAAAAGTTTTTTTGGTCATAACTTTTTGGTAAAGATAACGAGATATACCAGGAACCATTTTGAAGCTGAGGTTATCGCCGAAATTTCATGTCATATGCAACATTTGAATTGGATGCGCCAATTTTTTTTTATTTCGCCCGACAAAAAAAGCATTTACCGTTATAAGCATAAAACGGACAAATTTGCTTACAGATGAAAGATTATAACGAAAAATTGAAATGCAACTATCCTGGAATAAATGCTGAAAAATGTTGCTGTTTCAAATGAATAATGTTCACGCTGCTGGCCAAAAACTGAAAATGTTTTAAAAAATACACGATTTTACCCAACTTTAGCAGGACAAAACATAAACAATAATATCCCCGATAGGACCAAAAATGGCTGGACATATTTAGGACGAAGTGTTCCGACTTTTCACCAAAGGATTTTTTTCCAAGCACCTTAGCCCATATGGCGCTAAAAAATTGGCATTAAAAATATTTTGCCCATAACTTTTTTTCTTCTTATTTTAAACGGTTCTGGTTCGTCTCAAAATTTTCCCGATTTTGTCATCTTGCAAAATGATAGGAATGATTTTTTTTGTAAAAGTTAAATTTTTCGAGATATTTACGCCAGAACGATCCGGTCTCTTCATTTATCGTTAAGCAACCATTTTTGCCATGTCATATCTCCTTTAATATTAATCGTACAAAAATAAAACAAAAACCACTTTATTGTCAACTAAAATACTTCATATAAGTAGTATATAATTTTTGTGTAATACTAACAGATGTTCAGTAAATTTTAAAAAACTTAAAAAACTTTTAATTTTTTTTGCAAAAATCACACTTCTTGCGCTATTACTCGAAAGGGGTGCATTTTTATGAAAAATTGCAATCAATGTTTTTATGTTTAAAAAATGATAATTTATCGATTGGTTTCATTATTATTATTTTAACCCCCCACCCCCGCGCTTTTTCCCAGTAACGGAAGTTGTTTACTCGGATGCTGGGCACCTTCCTTAACAAAATTCAAGTTACTCCAAGTATCTGCAATTCGTCTCGAATTAGTCCAGCCAGTTTTTACTTCCTTTACTGGAGTAACAGGTTGTCCCTGATGTATCGGAGATTTTTCGAGGTCACTTTCAGTACTACAACAATGAATATATTTCGTCACCAGATATTGCTATTGAACATTTTCCAAAAATACCTTCAAGAGCAGTTCGCTTTTGACAGGCATACTTGAAATATCCTTATTGATAGTTGAGAGTTATTCTCAATCAGAAAGTTGAATTTCTTTCATCGACCGGAATAAATCGAAAAGAGTTATCTGAACGGCACATTTTGCACGAAAATCACTCCACTCTTTTTCGTACACTTAGTTTTTGTGAAATGTTAAAATTCAGATGAACTAATGAATAGTTCAGAAACACTGAAATAATTTCAGGAGAAAAATGCCCTATAGTTGCAAATTCGGCGAAAAACAAGTATTTTTTATTTACTTTTTTCCAAGCTGGATCTTATGAAAATTATCGCAAAAAAAAGTTATGTTTACTGATTCTCGACGTTGTGCTGCGCCTGTATTTTTTGTGGTCTAAACATTTTTCGACCGATTTCTATCAAACACAGGTATAATCTGAAGAACGAAACATACTCGAAGATTTGTTAAGCAATTCATTCGTATTTTCAGATAAAGCAGCATGGAAAATATTCGTGCCAATCCTCAGAACGTTTGTAGGAAGTTTTTAGACTTATTGGGACTGCTCTGATCGTTTTAATCATTACATTGTCTGATGAACTGAAAAATTAACATTGACATTTTCTTATCATTGGTGCTGGAAGAAATTTCTTAGATCACTTTTGTTCGAAACCTTTTGAGGTAACCTCCTGTTAGATTTTCTCCAATGTGTACAGAATCTCGATAAAGTTAATTGTTCGTATATCATAACCTCTTTGACATAAAAACAAAATTTAGGTTAAAGTTTACAGTGAAATGAATTTGTGCGGATTAGTAGAGTTTTGTATGTTATCTCTCCTAATCTGACTAGTAGAATGTAACGTTGAATTGTGTTCTTGAAAAATCGATAGGACGGATCGATAGCATCCATATTTCGAACGGTTGACACGATGATATGACCCTCCGATTGTTTTTTGTTTGTTTTTTATGTTCGAGAAAGAATTGACACGATGGAATTTTAATTTTATTTGTTCGCTATGTTATTTCATTGACCGCTTGCTCTGCCATTCGGCAAACATATGATATGACAGCAGACAGTGCAGCATCTAGTTGAAATATAAAAATATAATTCTTCCAGGTGGAAAATCATTGCTGAAATATGTTTTTGTACAACTGTCTTCGAAAGAGAGAATAATTCCAATGGTTGTCAAGAGTATTGAAAGACTGGGTGGGGCAAAATCTGATTTTTATTAAAAAAATCAAGAATCATTGATTTAAGAAAAAAAATCATGATTTATTTGATTTTTTTGATTTTTTAAATTTGAACATTTTGATTCTTTTGAAATTATTGTTAATTATTTCAATGTATAAGTCTAAAAATTTTAATACAATTTGCGGCACAAGAAGTTGTGACAATGCATTTGTCGCGCTTCTTTCAAGAAAATTCTTGTCGCGATTTGTTTTCTTTCTGTCCTATACACTCGCTATACAGTGCCGAGTGAGGCACGAACGCGTTTGTTATGCTTTTTGCAAAAATATTCCTGTAGAGGCTTGTATTCCTTCTCGACCTATAAATTGACGTTTCCCAACATTTTCACGCATTTCGCTAGTTGTACACTCGGATATTAGAAACAGATTATGCAGAGAAAAAGCAGGAAAACTCGTGTTTTTGTTTGAATTGTATAACGAAAATGAATAGACTGAAAATATTCAGTAATAAAATTCAGGTGTTACGTTTATAAAAATTTGGAATCATGTACTTCTTTCATGTTGTTTTTGCTAAAAGCAGATACTATTTTTGATCTTCGAGAAAACTTTTATATTATGTTGTTAAAATTGATTTAAATCATGATTTTAATTTTAAAAATCAAGCGATTCAAATCATGATTTTATTCGTGATTTTAATCACTTGATTTTAATCAGCCCAACCCTGTTGAAAGATGATGTTCACAAAGTAGCATGTTGAAAATATTTTGTTCACTAGTGTTAAAAATATTTTTTACACGATTTTTTTCCGATCAATTTGAATATGCGATGTACTGCTGAGCCGATTATTTCGCTAACAATCAGGGTTGGGCTGATTGAAATCAAGTGATTAAAATCATGATTCAAATCGTTTGATTTTTAAAATTAATATCACGATTTAAATCAATTTTTGTTTTTTTCTATTCAGAACCAGATAACAACATAATATAAAAGTTTTCTCAAAGGTCAAAAGGAGTATCTGCTTTTAGCAAAAACAACAAGAAAGAAGTACATAATTCCAAGTTCTTAAACTAAACGTAACACCTAAATTTTATTACTGTATATTTTTAGTCTATTCATTTCCTTTATACAATTCAAACAAAAACACGAGTTTTCCTCCTTTTTCTATGCCTAATCTGTTTCCAATATCCGAGTGTGTACAACTAGCAAAATGCGTGAAATTGTTGGGCAACGTCAATTTATAGTTTGAGAAGGAATACAATCCTCGACAGGAATATTTTTGCAAAAAGCATAACAAACGCGTTCGTGCCTCACTCGGCACTGTATAGCGAGTGTATAGGACAGAAGGAAAACAAATCGCGACAAGAATTTTTTTTGCAAGAAGCGCGACAAATGCGTTGTCACAAGTTTTTGAGCCAAAAATTCTATTAAAATATTCAGACTTATACATTAAATAATCAAAAATAATTTCAAAGAATAAAAATGTTCAAATTTTATATTCAAATTTAAAAAATCAAATAAATCGTGATTTTTAAAAAAAAATCGATGATTTTTAATTTCTTAAATAAAAATCAGATTCTGCCCACCCTGCTAACAATTCAATTGAAGCTCTTTTTACAGCATCTTCAATATCGTCAGGAAAACACGATTCCTCACAATTGTTTTCATCATGCTAAACATTATTAAACACCAACAAGAACTTTTAATGTCGCTTCAAATAAAACGCGTGATCTGTAAACAATACTGTTTGTTGGTAACCAGGTGATTCGGCGTCACCTGACACGTCCACTTTGCAGCAAATGCGATAACATTAAAATAGTTAACTGACAAGAGATGTCAAAATGTGTTTTTATAAAAATATTAAATCTATCCAGTTTATCATGAAATCAGGACAGTTGCACAAAAAACTTTGTACGATATTTGTGTTGAAGGTAAGTTCAATTTTGTTCATGAAATTGCTCAACTTGCTATGCTCGTTTTGCAAACTTTTTCACTCACAAATTGAAATCTTACTTTTAACACTCATATCATAAATAGCTATTTTTGTTACCAATTATAATAATATAAATAATCTAAAATGAAAATCTCACATACAATATCTGGTCCAGAAAATATTTTTTGAAGACAGATGAATTGTGTTTTACTTGCAATACAACATCTGGTCAGTTTCACATTGAAATATTTTATAAAGTATTAATCAGGAAAGGGAAATTTGTGGAAATACATTTATTTTTTTCTGTTTTCTGGACGAAATATTGCAGGTGTGTCTCGTACACAAACACCAAATTATTTTTTTTTCAAATTGGTAAGCTAAAGTTCTGAAAAATGAAAAATAATAAAAAAACAGCGACAAAGTTGAAATTTTGTCGTTGAAATGAAGTATTGTACATTCTCTAATATTTTCAGTAAAATTAAGTGATATTTTAATGATTATGTGTTAAAATGTCATATATGAGAGAACCCGAATAGCACATGATTTACCCCATTTTTACAAATTTTTCAAGCATAAAACATTTGTCAAGTAAAGTTGAATCTCAGTTGTAAATAATCTTTTTTTGTGCAAACTTTATGATCTTAGCTATGTTATTGAATGACGAGATGGGAACCTTTGGTGTAATAGTTGAAACTTTGTAGAAATCATTTACCCTGATACCAAACTGATATCATTTCCACTCGACGCGCGATTCGCTAACAAGGTTAGCATCTTCAGAAAAATAAAATCAATGTTTTTTCCTGAAGATGCTGATTATATCGACCACCTAACGTGAATAAGCAACAATTTTTTCAATTTATGGATGAAACACTTGAAAGTTTAAATCAATATAAGTGTGATATTTTCTTTTTTGGTGATAAATATTCTATCTGATAATGATACGAATCAATTAATGGATATTTATAGATCCAATTATGTATTTTTAGTTAACATGCCTATTCCTACCAGAGAAATGAATAAAAGTGCTTCTCTCATTGACCACTTTCTAACCAACTCCAGAAAAGATATAAATCTCTCCATTACAAACATTTCACTAAGTGACCATAAAATTTATATATCGTGTATAAATACTTCACATAAAATGAATACACGTTTAACCGATGATATAAAAATTAAATCATTTGAATGTGAAAAACTTAAACAAAAATTAATTGAACTAAACAATTCTATCAATCTATATGAAAATCCTGTAACTGTAACAATTTAGAATGATCAAATTATTTGCTGATGATACCACTCTCATATACTTCTCAGATAGTTATGATAAAATTAAAGATGATATGAAAAGTGATCTGGATAAAATTCTCATTTGGCTTCATCAACATATATTAACTCTAAATTTTGATAAATCTTCGTATATGTATATTTGCAAACGATCAATCAACATTCCTACTGATCCCATAGAATTCAATAATAAATTGATAAAATACACAGAAACAACTAAATTTCTGGTTTATATATCGATGAGAGATTGTCATGGCGAAAACATATTGAAAGAATTAGAATGAAAATATCTCCTCTCATTGGAATTTTCTACAAAATCAGAAACTACATATCTCTCACATTATTAACAATTTATTGGACTTAGATTCTCTCCATAAACTCAAAATTAGCTGTTTCATCCATTCTATTAAAACTAATAGTAAAGTCGGATATTATTTTCACTCAAATTGCAGATATCCATAATTACTCCACAAGACAAACAAAATTACTAGCAACAAATAAAACACAATCAGATTTCGGAAAAAAGTCAATTTACCATGATGGCATCATAATATATAACTCAATTCCAGAAACGATTAAAGCATTTCGCTCAACAATGAAATTTAAGCAAAAATACAAACAATTTGCAATCAGCTAATGTACAATATATTTTGCATGTAGTCAACAGTTATATGTTTTTTTTACCTCCATTGGTATTCATCAGTTTTGAAAGCCATTTTATTTTGACTGCTTACAAATATTTAATTTCGTTGAATGTATGGATTTTTTTTTTGCTTTATACTTGTGAAAATTTCATTTATTGACTATGTACTTGTGTGTTTTAGTCCCTATTCATAAACATGTAATGTTTCTTGGGATAATAAAATTGAATTGAATTGAATTTCTTTAGCAAAACGTGTTTTGAGTGTGATATCGGTTTGGTGTTAGGGTAATTGATGTCTACTAAAAGTTTCAAGTGTGTTAGTGACAAAAGGCACCCAGATATACAAAAATAATTCGGTTGAAACTGGTTTCTTCGGAATATTCTTCAATTCTATTACATTATTATTATCATATTTTCAACTTTTTTTTCCATGAATTTTCATTTCTGCAGATATACTCTGCTTTTGTCGTTATTTATCAATGTGAATATCTCGAAGATAATGATCTTGATCTACAAATCGAATAATATCAGAACATTCATTCCTATGATGGGGAAAGTGATATTGAGCTGTGATAATTAAATATACTACATTATATACAAAGGATGGAATCATTACTCGTTAGAATAACACAGTATTGTTATTTGCAATGGTTTTGTTCTTCAGTTCAGACCACAAAAAGATGAGAGTGTCATTGGAACTTTGTTATTCTAGTAGTTGAGCAATTTCAAACAAAAGACTATATTGTTACGATATTTCCTTGGGTTTGTCCAAACAACATGAAACTACTTTTATTACAACTCTTTATCACAACGCTCTGTACTGAAACTCTCTCCACTAGAAACTCTGAAGAACTATCTACACCTCGACTTCTGCACTTATCAATACCAAAGCTTTCTCTCCTAGAAGCTCTGTAGAACCTCTCTGCCATAGCGATGAATCGCTTCCGTATATATACTTGCTTACGCCTATGGAGAATATTTCAGTCAAATCTCGATTATGTGTATCGAATTTTTCATGCCAAGTGGGACTTCTTGGAAATATGAGGTTCTCTTTTCGACCCCTCATATTATTTTGCATTTGAGAGCGACAGGGCCGGCACTAGGAGATTTCGTAACAATATGTTCTATTTCACTCCAAAATGACTTGGATGGAGGAGAAGGCGACAATTTATATAAAATTAATAAGATGTGGTCTTTTTCATCTGAACTTGATCAAAACAATACTGCGTCTGAAGTTAATGTTTGAGACTAGTTTTATTGACGGTACAAACAGATAAGTATAAACAGGGATTTGAATATGTTTCATCACTCAATTTTGTGATTAGTGAGTTTTAGTTGAAACAAAAAAAGGATTTGTTGAAAATACCGAAATTGTATATTATAATTAATCTAGTCAAAGAGAAAGGGTAGTGAGATTCAAGCTTTAAAATTCTTTAAAAGTTAATTGCAAGAACATGGTACTTGCTTACAGTAATAGTTATTGTTTGAATTCATCTATTGAAAATAATTTATATTCGGTTTATATACCAAGTTGCAGATGAACATTGTTTTTGTTTATGATTTGTTTATAACTCATTATTATTAACTTTTTTAGAAATTTTTTATCAAATAGAGATCAATATTTTTGTAGAATTTCAATGTATTATTACATTTTCTGTATATGAATTTTCTAAAAAAATGTAGCTTAGAAGTCGATAGTATTTTCGACTCCAATTCAATGTAACTGTCAAAGTTGACATTCTTTTGTAAATATTTCACAAATTGAAAGTCTGATAGTTGATAAGGAGAATATCGAAATAATTCGATATTGATATTCACCGACTTATGAAAGTGTACCTATATATTGAAGAAAAGTGTTTTATAACTACAGTATTGAATAAAATTTTTATTAATTTTTCTACTTTCATTTGGCACCTAAATCTGAAAGTATCGTCTTCTGCAATGAATTGATTATTCTGTTGAAAGTAACTTAAGTTGTATTAGATTCTTTATCAGATTGTAAATTGCAATGAAAAACATATTTCAAATACTCCAGTCGATATATGATTGACGAGAAGGAGTTATGTTTTAGTGTTAATGGTTAGAAGGTTATTTATCGCCTGCGCCAACAATACCAAACTCGTTTGAAAATTGAAACTATGAATTATTTCCGGAGAGTTCCTTTTTTATGCACGACCCACTCCCTGGACAGTTTGAAAATATCGGATAGAACATCATTACCGTGTACCGTTATGTGAACAAACTTTGTTTCATTACTGAAAATATCGGACAGAACATTTTTACAAATCCCTATGGAAGAACTTAATTTATCTTTTTTTTTGAGCACTGTATTTAGGAGGGCGCAATAATTTTTAGTGATTATCTATTACCCAGCAATGCATATTATGAATTATTTATTCTATGAACGTATATTTTCATAACAATATCTATAGCGGCATTTTCAATTGTTTCTTCCCTGCAATATTCAAGGATATTCAAAAAAGTTTACTACTGAGGCCTGTTTCATATAAATTTATAAAAATCCAAGAAATGTTATATCGAATTTTTTTTGAATATCAAGTGAATAAAACATTCTATTTTTTTTGTGGTTGAGGAATATTTGCCCTGAAATTGATTCAAATGTAATATGATGAAATAAGCCTTGAGATTATGAATGCATAATTCAGTTTTCTCTGTTAAGCTACAGAAATTCACATCGTTAGTTGAAACAAATATTGTGGAAGGCATTTGATCAGTTTCAGAATAGTATTCCCCAGATTCTCTTTTGATAAATATTGGAAATTTTACTATTTCATATGTATTCACTTTGTGTACATATATTTTTCAATTTTAGTTTTTATAGTTTTTTAGTGGCATGTGATTTTCGAAATATTTCATTTCAGTAATATTTGTATTGTTGGCATTCACTCAGTCGTTCCTTGCACATAGTGAATATAATAAAAATCGAAAGTCACATGACCAGTTGAATATGTGTTGCAAATGGAGCCTCATCACTGTACACTACCTGCAAAACATCAGTATATTTGACAATTCCTTTCTTTGCATGTTGTTTTTATTTGAAACCATTTCATACCTTTTTTCATTTCGAGATATACCAATGTTATGTTCTTATTTTTTCTTGTGGAAATTAAAAAAAAACAATACTAGAACAGAAAAAATAATTTTTGGGAAATTACAAATCTTATTTCCATAATCGTGAGCACTACAGGAACAACATTTTCTCGTTGATCAAAGAACATAAACTTTCACGGCCGGAGGGGTGTTTTTTGGGTTTGTTTGCCGTAGTCCACAGGTTTTCACTCCTGACGTTTCGCCTACAGCTGCGGTAGGCATTACAAACTGACTGTATTGTGAGAACGAGAGCATTGCGTCCGTTACCTCAAAGACTTTGATGCCTACCACAGCCGTAGGCGAAACGTTAGGAGTGAAAACCTGTTGACCACGGCAAACAAACCCGAAAAACACCCCAGAATCAACGTTTTCTCGTGTTCGATAACAAAAAAATATCATTTTTCCAACGAAGTAAAAGTTGAAAAAATCCTTCAGGCTATCAAAAACATTAGAAAATCCTGGAAAAATATTTTGAACCCGTAAATCCTTAGGAACATATTTGCTTTGCAGTTATGTGTAGAGTGATGGGCATAAATTTTGTGTTGTCAGTATTACAGGGGTGGCCTTATTAGAAAATGAGGATTTTTTTAAAGAATAGAAATCAATATTGTTTTCTTTTGTTCCATTCAATGCTGTCATTAGGAAAGTTGATTTATTTTTGTGACTTGAACCATATAAACTTGTTTGTCTCAATTTCTGAATTGGATCATTTTGAGACTATTTAAAATGAACCTACAAACAGAAAAAAAACTCATCGTGAGAAATTTGTGCTTTAAAATGATCATTTCCTGAATCAGTTTCGATGTAAGGCCACCTGTAGAAAACTGTTAGATCAAGTATTTTCATTTATCCGATGAAAATTTCGGAGAATTTTTGCATTTGTGAAAAACTGGGTTCATTTATATTCATTATTCCGAATTTATTTCCAGACTTAGTAAGTGAAAATACTTGTTCAGATGTTTCATTAAAAAAATTATGGTACAATTTGAGAATTTTTATTCGAAATTTGGCAATGTTGATATGATATGCCAATCATCTGCAGATTCAAAAAATTATTAACAACTCGGATTCATTCCATTAGTCTACAATTTGATTTTTCTTTCTGTATTCGAATATGACTGTATATTTTGGATTCGTGTCGTGATAGGGATTGTACAAAATAACACTAGCAGAATAAACCAAGGAAACATTGAAAAATATTTTATATAATTAATTTTCGGTCAATTATGGAATATTTCATGAAATTGTTCATAGATATCAATTACACGACACCATCTGATATCACTTGACGCGTTTAGCTGTCAAAGCTAGCGTCTTCATAAAAAAATATAGTGAATTCAAAAACAATGGCCAGTTAAGTAAATTCAAAAATCTAAGTTGAGGTACTTCCTGCAATCCTCTTCCTGGGAAGAAGATTGAGGCCTTCCCATAGAACTTTATCGGTCTTGCTAAAAAAGTTGTCTTGAAATTACCCCTCAATTTTTTTTTATATGAGATTTAACAGATAGCCACTAAATCTCATTCAGACCACTTGGCTAATTCAGATACAAAGTCGAATTGGAAAAACGGCAAGTGGTCACCAAATACTCTCAGAGATAGCTCTGGGGAAAGTATACTTCAAGTTTTTAAAGTCTCTCTGGCTATTGGCATTTAAGAAAATGTGTGGAGTGGCAAAGGTCCAAAATAAACATGATCATGTGTAAAATACAGATTCAGAACAAAGTTGAAATTAATAACGTCGAATTTTGTATGTATCAATTTCGTTCTCAAATCGTACCGACTATTTTCGTTGCGATTTCTTGTACTCCCGACCACTCTTCAATTCGGAAAAAGTGTGTGAGACGGTCAGTACCTACGCACGTACCAATGAAACTCGTATAGAAAATAAGAACGACAAATCCATATTGCAGTCATGCCACCGCAAGGACCGCCTCAGGGTGTTCCGCACGGACCGCCGCACGGTCCCCCCCACGGCCCGCCCATGGGCCCGAGCAACGTGCCGCCCCACGGCCCCCCGCACGGCTACGGCCCGCCCGCGCCGATGCAGCAAGCCCCGTACGGCGGCCCCCCGCCGCCCGACCACCGCTCCGACATGCCGGCTCTGAGCGAGCAGGAGTTCGAGGACATCATGTCCAGGAACAGGACGGTGTCCTCTTCGGCGATCGGCAGGGCCGTGTCCGACGCGGCTGCCGGCGAGTACGCAAGCGCGATCGAAACGCTCGTCACGGCCATATCGCTGATCAAACAGTCGAAGGTCGCGAACGACGACCGCTGCAAGATTTTGATCAGCTCGCTGCAGGACACGCTGCGAGGCGTCGAGGACAAGAGCTACAGTTCCGCGCGCAGGGACCGTTCGCGGTCGCGCGACCGATCGCACAGAAGAGCGAGACGCGAGCGCTCGTCGTCGAGGTACCGCGACAGGAGCAGAGAGAGGGAGCGCGAGCGGGACAGAGACAGAGATAGGGAGCGCGACAGGTACTACGCGGACAGGTACAGCGAGCGCGACAGAGAGAGGGAGCGGTCGAGGAGCAGAGAGAGGCCGGAGAGGGAACGCGAGAGGGATTACAGGGAGAGAGAGCCGGAGGAAACGTGAGTATACGACGATTAGTTTGTCTACCGGAAGTGAGACGGCTATATACTGGTGCTTTCGGTGTTGCGATATCGTTTCGGACGAACCTGTAGATAGAGTGTAGTTGTTCGAAATTAACCCTCAAGGGTGCGCTCGTGGTTGAAATTCCTAAAAATTTACGAGATCACTCGATCCATGGAAAACGTTTCTGCCGATACAGATCGATTTTGGTTAGAACAGAGAATAGAACGCGAGATCAATCTGACGTTTGATGAAAACAAACTTCGTCTTCAATGGCCTACCTCTAAGAATAATCTCACGTTCTAGGATGTTCAATAACCATTTAAAAATTTCGTAATGATCATAAAAACCACACAAGAGAAGCAACAACATTTTAGAGTGTGCACGCGTTCTGAATATTATATAAATGCAGTGATATGTGTTTTAGATATTTTCAGTTCGACCCAGAAGATTATAAAAAATAAATCACCAGAAAAAATGACATTTTCTCACTTCACATATCCGTAAAATTCAATCACAATTCTCACTCTTGCTCACACGCATTAACGTGAATAATATTCGGCTGAATTGTGATACTACTTCTAAACCGAACTTTTGAATTGAGATCACAATATTATATTGCTCGAATGGAAATATCAACAATCAACTAATTTTTTCAACACATAGACCGAAAATCGTAACGACATAGCCACTTGGCAACACAGGACGTGCACATGACTGTCATCTCAACTGCGAGAGTGACGATACCTGGAGAATTTTTTGAGTTATTACTACGGTCTACGTCATCAATTCTTGATCAAGTAGGCCAGATCGGTCGTCTGATTTGCTGACAATCTTTTATATGGAGTGAAAACATCAGTATATAGCCACCTTAACCGGAAGTATGTCGCGAAGAAAAGAAATATGGTTTCTAGCTGCGGCCTGATTTTCACATCTTGTGAACTCTCCCGTCAAGGGAAAACTCGTATATATCTGTCTATCTCGTAAGCCATTTGAAAAAGAAAAAGACTCGACCTTCTCTGGGTGTGAGGGTTCACCTGATTCGAAAATCAGCCTCCCGGAGTAAATAAACTGAAAAAAGTAACTGAAGGTTAAATCTGAGAGCGACACATTTTTATGTCTGAATTGCTGAATTTCATTGGCGAGTTTTTTCGTGAAATTTCGACACCACCACTGGATTAAGCATCCCTCATTTGGATGAATTCTAGAATTTCCTCAGGAAATATTCATTGGGAACAAAGGTATAACAATATTAATTTTGATTACATACCATTATTTATGAACATTTCAAAGAATTTCTCAGAATCGGCAACACAACCAAGGCACTTCATATTATTCCATAACATATTAATCATTTCTCTAAAGTTATCGAAAATGAAGCTCCTGGCGATATTTGAAGTTTTTTGAGTTTATTTTCATATTTTCAATATAAACTGGAAATAAACTAATATGCGTGTTGATATGTGTGATAGGTCGATCGGTATCGGTATTCACGGTCTATGTATAGAATAGGAGAATAGAATATCTTTGACTATATTATACACAGCTGTATATTCATAGCACCTCACAAAAAAAGAAATTGTATATAGTTGAAATTCGAGATAGGAATAGCAATGCACGCAGTAATCAAGTTGGTATAAATAGACCATTTTATATCAGTTAACACATTAAAGATTATCGGACATGTTTAAACTCTCCAGTGATTCAGGTAGAATGTTGTAGATATGGCAAAGAATTATTTCTGGACTTTGTGAGTCTATATCTAGGTAATTTGATTTTTTGCGATCCTCTTCTATCATATTTATATTTTTGTGTTAATATCAATCAGAAAAAAATCTGTGATATGGACATTCAATGTCGTATTCAATGGTAGGATTATAAATATAAATATCTTTTGAATCTCCAATGGATTTGATATTTTTTCGAAAGCGTTATAGCCTTCAATTTCAAATGTAGCTGTTTCATATATTTTATATATGTATGTGTTTTAAGACCTGCAAAATAAAATTATTTATTCAGAAATTTGAAACTGTTATATGTCATTTAGGTTATTTATCAGTATCTGCGTTGTCACTGATGACATTTGTCAAAAAACTCTATTCTCTCTCTCCTCAGCGGCATTTATTAATTTATGTATGATGAATAATTGTTTTCAGTTTCCTACTTATGTGTATGTACAATTATGTCTTTATGTTCGAATTTACTGCAAATACTCGATCCTCTAAATTCTTTGGCATGGTGTTTGTTCAGTTTTCATTTCCATGTTTATGACACAATATTATGAAACTGTAAAACAATTGCTGATTAACTTTTTTTGTCAAGAACTGTCTTCTCAACATGTGTCATTTATTTATCTATTTTGCTCGAAATGTTGATTTGTTTCCCGTATTCATATCCAATTGCCAAAAATTTTAATCACTATATATATATTGTAACAAAACTTGTTCATTTTTGATCAAGTTGATATGTTTGCTTAAAAGTGGTTGACAATGTTCCTTGATGAATGGTTGTGGTGCGGAGTTCCATTGTTTATATTATTAACTCTATTGAAACCTGTTGCTAAGAACGAAAGGATAATAATTCAAAACAAATAAGGTAATCAAATTCAAACAAAAGTTTGAAATGGACTTTTTGGTCGAAAATAAAATTAAAGGTTCGATTGATCAATGAAAATAATGTGACAGTCATCACCCGAAGACGATTGCGGATACCAGCAAATCGAAACGTCGTGAGTACACTCGACTTGAATGAATATAATATTCAATTTAGTTCATTTAATTTATTTTGACTAAATTTAACATTCGATATCTCAATTTTCTTGTCACAATATCGTTTCATTTATTTCTTTGCATTTCTTCAAACTAATATTTCACATTCAATATCTCAATTTTTTTGTCAGTACATTATTTTCTTTGAACAGTAAAACTTTAATTTAATTTTTGACCAAAAAATCCATTTCAACCTTTTGTTTGGATTTGATTACCTGATTTGATTGGTATTTTTATCTTTTCGTTCTTAGCAACAGGTTTTAATAGAAGAAGAAAAACTTTATTTTCAAATAGGCAAGCCTAATATAAACATCAATAACTCACTTAATCTATACATACTTCATAAAAATCAAAATGAATTAATCTATTTCAACAAAGTGACAGAGAATAACAAAAACTACATCGCACATGTTCTATATATGTCATAGTTTCACCTATTTATCAAAGTATTCCTTCAAAGCAGAGTGTTAGTTATTAATATATTTTGAATATGAATTGGTTTTGATTCAATTTGAAGTAATGAATAGAAGAATTTTTTATATTATTTGGCAGATTATTAAAACTTTCCAAACCCTTGAAAAATAATGAATTCATACTGCCTCGTTGGTTGGTCCTTGGAATGTGAAAATTGGTGTTTGATCTAGTATTATGATGATGTACTAAGGTTTTCTTAGTATGTTGGTTGCAACTAAGATGTCTAGAAACCCTGGTGTAGGGATTTATACCTGGGAAAGTTTGGGGTCTAAGTGGCGACACATGCCTACTATGATAATAAGCATCATGACCCCTTGACATCAAATCAGTTCAGATGGCGTTTGCAACGAAAAGAGTTACAAATTTCCTAGGAAATGTATAAACGGCCGACCTGACGGCTGGCTATACTTTTACTTTTGGACGCTGACTGATCAACAACCTATATTATTAGTTTAGAATACTGGCCAAATTCCCTATAATTGCGTTCCTTTCATTCGATTTTGTTTTTTATGGGTATGACATTAGATTTTGCTCATTTTGTTGACTGCTCGAATCAAAGAATATAGTTTGTCGATCGATCGGCTCACTATGCACTTCCAATTAGCGTCAACTAGCGATGAAATTGAGAAACACAACACGATACGTAAAAATGACACTAATGACAGAAAAGTGTCGCCATAAAATTCTAAACAATATCGCATCAGTCCCAGCACCATCCTTCTAGACATCTTAGTTGCAACTTATTAAATATTTTAAATATAAATATCATTGTTTGATAATAAAGTCGCTGAGAGACAGTAAGCCACCTCAAACTACATAGCATATCTTGTATAGGTGTCATTCTATTGCAGCGTAATATTATTCTCATTCCACGATTCTGTAATTTTTATAATTGATTTTATTTGTTCTGATTCAAGAGATATAAGAGAGGCCCGCAGAAATCAAAATGAGGTTTAATTATGCAATTATATAAGTTATTTTGGCATACATTGATAATAAAGATGACACTCTAGAGACAAAGTAATAGAGTTAATAATATAGACAATGGAAGTCCAAACCATTACAATTCGAATTAATGATCGGACAGTATAAGCTCAAGTAATTTTTCAAACAGCAACCTTTAATGACAAATTTCACACCAAATCAAGGATTGAAATCAAAATGTCTGTATAACCGGTTGCATGTTGTATTATCCAATGATTCTACGCTATCAGTATTGTAAATTGTATTATTCGAAATTATTTTCTGTGATACAGTCTTCATTATATTTATATTTTCGAAAATATACCGTGAAGATTTTCCTCTTTTCCCTTTTCCATTGTCCTCAATCACACTTTATATTATGTGTGTTTATTCAAAGACGATCATTCGTCACGCATTTTCAAAATCATTATTTGTAATTGTTTTCTGTTACTGATGAATCATGAGGTTTCACTCCATAATTTGATAGATAAGTGTGTATCATAAGAATAAACTCATTGTTGTACGAAACTTATATTTAAAACATCAACAGAATTATAGAACAAAAAATTGTTTATACGAAACTATCCTGTAGTAAATAAGTAGCAGCCAGTTGTTAACAAGTCTAGCAAATGCGTCTTTTTTTTTGTAATACAGATCGCGCGTCTCAAGATCGAGAAACAAATCGCCGGCGGATCCTGTCGATGCTGCAGGAGATGCACCGAGTAAATCTTCGCGTTACTACGAAGACAGGTATCGCGAGAGGGAAAGAGAATCTGGACGAAGAGAGAGCGATCGCGACAGGGAACGCGACAGAAGAGGTGAAGACAGTCACCGATCACGTCATTAGTGGCGCAAGCGCCCTCTGAAATTCTGTCACATTCTTTAATGAGGTACGTCGTTTCGTACCAAGATTCAATTGAATATCTAATATGTAGGTAGTAATCCAATGGAAACTATTCTATTTTTCAGTGTGTAGTAGAATGACGTTAGGTTGCTAAATATATGTTTTACTCTCGGAGTAAAAAATTATGTTTTTGTAAAGATTTAAGGTAATTGTACGTTTTAGATTTAAAATGAATGAGATATAAGCATAATGTGTGTTTCTGTTCATTGTACAATCCTCCGCCTTTTAGTTTTCCATCATTTGTATCATTGACTATAAGAATAGCTACGTGAAAAATCAGGTATGAGGAATGCATACCCGGAAGGGGTCCCATTTATACAGCAGAGCACTGAGTCAACGTTCTGCCAGGTCAATTTGGGATTAAAGCAGTGGTCTGCATAAAAAAATCAACTCCCGAATTGAATATTTTTTCTGGTTGATATCACTGTTCATTTTTTTCTAAATTTTCTGCACCGATAGACCGTACGATAAGAATATATTAGTAGCTTACTTACTATTCTCATTGATTATTTTTTAGAAGTAATCGGTTACCTGGAATTTTTTCTTCATTTAACAGAATACAACCAGCAATACAAGAACTGAAAGAATTAACTTCTTTGAAAAAATATAAATTTTAGAGTTTTTTCAACTGAGAAATTACTTTGAAATCGTTTTTACGAAGGGGGTTTCAGACATGGTGACTTCGATTTTCAAATTTATTTTCATTCTGAATGATCCATGCTATAATTTAAAGTTATGACAGTTTAATATACAAAAATGCAAGAAATTTGATCCCTTCAAGTGCCTGCCATGGTTCTCATTGTAATGAACTGGCAAATTGGTGATTTAGTACTCTACAACGGAAATGGATTCTTCCTAGGAATGAATCTTCCGTGTATTTCTTCAGTCTCCACTTGATTTCTCATTTAGCTATCTCTTTTTCTATTATGTATCTTTCCAACATTTGTTTTTTATTTATTCTTAATTATTCTATCTATATTATCTGTTTGAAGAAACAAAAATTGTTGTGGTCTTGTAAACCTCATCCTAGTGGAAAACTTACAGGAAACTGTTCAAGTAAATTAGAGAGATAATTGAGAACTTCCGAAATCTTTGAGATCTTATATTTTAATTGTAGAATAGTTTTGAAAATGAAAACAAATTGGCATTTGAAATGTCAATGGCATATATATTTATAAATTAATTTAATTTTCAAGTTGCTGACGGTTGTGTTTTCTCATTCAATAGATTTTTTTTGCTACAGCAACTTTTCAGGATCGATTATATAGGTCTGCCTTTCTACGCTTGTATATATTAGAAATTATTTCTTTCGATAGTGGTAGACACTTGTGAAAAATCACAAAGAATATATTAATAATAGAAAGTCTCTTGTGGCAGTATCATATTTTTTGTCGACTTTGTCATTACTATTTCAACGAATCTTGAAAATAGGTAATCTTTTTTTAAATACACATTTTGAATGATGGAATTTTTCAAGAGGTTCGCAATATTCTATCAGTTTCCATGTGACTGAAATAGCTCACTCTATAGGCTTATATAACATTTTCGAAAAAATGTACATTTTTTCTTGAGCTTGATAATTATATTTCATCTGTTCTCAATCCTATCTAGGAAATGAATATGTTCATCATTATCTAATATTTATTCGAATGATTGAGGAGATAGCCTTGGTGAAAGTTTCATTTTTCACTCGAGAAATTGTTCGCTTCGGCTTGCGGCCTCTGTAAATACAATTTTTCTCTTGATGTCTTGGATTGAACTATTAAAATGAAGTTTGTAATTCGGTGCTCAATTGGTGCATGCATTTTTTTCAAATTAATTTTGTGCCAAACTGATTTGTATTGGCTTGAAATTTATTTTTGTATTCAATTTAACCCCAACTTTGGGATTTTTTTTGTTCAGTTCATTTTACATACCATTATCCTGTTTTGATTATGAAGTCTGTGGTAATAAATATGGTGATCTTCGGCCCACTATTTATTGGCATCATAATTTTGTATAAGTTAGTTTGGACGTTCATATTTTCAAAATGTTGGCGAAAGAGGAATATTTCGAAATAATAAAATGCGACATGCCATGATGGGTGCCATTTAAAAAAATGAGCAATGCTTAAAAAAAGTCAATACTTAACAAATAATTGTAGATAACTGGGAAAGGGAAACGGATAGAAACTGATTTGATTGCCACATTGTTTTGAGGGTAGATCTAAGTATTTTTTTAATTTTACAATTGTTTCAGCAGTATTTCTCCAACAAGAAAATATTTGTATGTGAAACGAACGGTAGAATCGAAAAATGCATAAAACTGTTGGGTGTTCGAAATTAAAATTCCAAAGTTGGTGTAATTTTCCGTAAAAATGAAATTGCTACAACAATTTTATTCTAAACGTTATACCATATGAGATACCAAAATTTTACGATGATACCCTAAGAAACAAAGAAGCAAGCCAGAATTGGTTTAAGACCAGAATGCAGCAGCAAGAGCAATAGGCAGGCAGCAAGCGATTCACTGTTGTCATTAGGATTGAAACATTGAAATTTCTATGTAATCATATACTTGAATATAAACATTTAAGCCTGAACTCATTGCAAACCAACAAGCTTGTTTATTTTTGAATAATATGACGCCAGAACTCATGTCAATGACAGTTTGTTTACATGTGGTTTTTGTAATAGTTCGACTTGTATTTTTGATTCAATCGATAATTATTCTCTGCATTTGTGTTTTGCAATCATAAACTGCCTTCAGACGAGTTTGTGAAAGCGTCATCCTTAGACAATTTCATGGTGATGAAAAGGCATCGCTACTCTCCCTCGAAATGTTTTCACTCGTAGAGCCCTTTGGATTTCCATGTCTCTTAGTCCTGTACTTCTGGATAAGCCAGCTGAATTAGGAACAAATATTCCAATGAGAAACCTGTCAGAAATGGTGCCCAGGGATCTTTAGGAAGGGTATACAGTAAAAAGAGGGTTTTTATTATATGATTTCGCAACGTGGAAAAAGGCCGGTTCATGCAACAATCATTATAATTACATTAACATTACATTATCATTAAGAAAAGTTGAACACCCATTTTATAGTGGAAGCGTTCATGCAACACATTGGTACATTACATTTACAATAGTCGCACTAAGAAGTTGGCAACTTTTAACTTTATTTTCATTACATTACGAATCTTAGTGAAAACAGCAATTGCGCATGTGCAGTGACGTGTAATTTGACGGTTTTAGGTTATGTTATGTTTATTTTTGTGTTTATATTATTAGTATTCAGCAATATAACGGATCAAGGTGCTTTGATAGAATTAGTTCGTCAATATGAACATCCTTAAAATGAGAAACATAGAGATTTCAACAACATTTTCATAATGTAATGAGTGTTGCATGAACGGCAACATTTTCTTAGTGAAAATGTAATGATAGTATAATGTAAATGTAATTATAATGATTGTTGCATGAATCTACCTGAAGTCTCCTATAATTTGAAACAGTTTGCATACTTTTTTTTATGAGTTGAGGTATTGTTGATCTGTACATAAATTCTGGGTTTTATATGAAGTACCCTATAGAGCGTTATTTTTCTATAGATTTGTTACGGGCTGCTTACGTTTTCGATTAGGAATGATCGAAAAAAAAAAGCATAGTTATTCTTTTTAGTTCAGCATCTTCATTACACAATTTGGATAAGGAATTTCGTTTCAGGATAGAAAAAGGCTAGAAGTTTCTAGTTCTGAAAAAAAAACGGTTGCAATCAATTAATAAGTCCTTCCACCTGTAGTTTTACCTAGGGAATCCTCGGTCGGTTCGGTAGCTGAGAGGGGTATCTCCTTGGTTCAGTGGATATTATTAATTCAGGTTCAAAAAGAAATCTAAATAAACATACATAACCTCACTCGTGGTTGTCATCTAGGGGTTCATTGGAACTACCGGTTGCTGTCAGTGTATCAGACAGGGTTTCCAACATGTGAAAGCCCCCCCCCCCCCCCACAGACTGTTTGTCGGGTTATCGGTGAAAAAAAAGACGTCGGACTTCGACGAAGGAATGGTTGCTGATTCTTGGGTGTTTTCCGGGTTTGATGGCCGTAGTCCACAGGTTTCTATTCCTGACCTTTCGCCTACGACTATGGTTGGCATTATCAAAGTCTGTGAAGTAACGGACGCAATGATCTCGTTCTCACAGTAGATTCTACTTCATTGACGTTATGATCGGCTTTATACCTGTTCGACGTCCGATGTTGTTGTGTTGGAGATGGGCGTGGCTTGTTTCCTGTTGACTGGAACAATACAGCTCATTGGAGATGTATTCCCAGCAGATATAACCACACTGTTTGACATCGACATATTTCCAATGGGACAATGTGTTCTATGAACAAACCGACGGTACTGCAATGGGCAGCCCGCTGAGCCCTGTGGTGGCAAACTTTTTCATGGAGAAGTTCGAACAGCGCGCCTTAGAGCAAGCAATATTGAAACCATATTGCTGGCTGCGGTACGTTGATGATACATTCGTGGTGTGGCAGCATGGAGAAAAACAACTAAAGGTATTTCTGTCTCATCTGAACTCGATTAACGCTAAAATTCAATTCACAATGGAGCAGGAAACCCAAGGGAGAATCTCTTTCCTGGATGTGCTGGTGAACAGACGGGAAAATGGGACCTTGGGACATAAAGTATACAGGAAACCCACTCACACAGACAGATACCTGAACAAGTACTCCAACCACCAGCCACGCCAGAAGAGAGGTGTAATTAAAACATTAGTGGAGAGGGCCCGCCGCATTTGTGAACCACAAAACCCTCCTGAGGAACTTGACCACCTTAAACAAACGTTAAAAGGGAATGGGTATAGTGAAGCCGAATTCGAACGGGCAATACGACCCAAGAGAGAGGACACGAAGGAAACTGTAAATAAACCTGTTGTGGGAAAAGCATTTATGCCATATATAAGAGGTGTAACAGATCGGATAGGACGAACGCTGGAAAACACGATGTGAAAGCAATACTGATGCCAACACGAACCGTCAGAAATAGTTTAAGGTCAGCCAAAGATCCAAGAGAGCCGTGGGTAACACCAGGTGTGTACCGGATCCCGTGTAGCTGTGGATCAGTCTACATTGGAACCACTAAAAGAAGCATCAAGACACGGCTCTCCGAACACAAGAGAAATTGTCGCCTAGGACAGTCAGACAAGTCGGCAGTAGCCGAGCATGCACTCGGAGAAGGCAATCACGCGATTGCATTTGACGAAACGGAAGTGATTGACAGAACGCAGAGCTACTATCCCAGGTTACACAGAGAAGCGATTGAGATTCACAAACACAAAGACAATTTCAACCGAAAAGAAGAAGGCATACACATCAACAAAGTCTGGTTACCAGCTCTGAAGCACACACGGCCCAAACCAGTCAACAGGAAACAAGCCACGCCCATCTCCAACACAACAACATCGGACGTCGAACAGGAGAACAGGTATAAAGCCGATCATAACGTCAATGAAGTAGAATCTACTGTGAGAACGAGATCATTGCGTCCGTTACCTCACAGACTTTGATAATGCCTACCATAGTCGTAGGCGAAACGTCAGGAATAAAAACCTGTGGACCACGGCCATCAAACCCGGAAAACACCCAAGAATCAGTTACCTCCGGCCGTGAAAGTTTACGTTCTTTGAAGGAATGGTTGTTCAAAAGAAGAACATTTTCACACATACCTTTATTGACTGACTTGAGACTTATTTAAGCGTTTTTTTTGTTTCTGTCTTTATATTCATTTGATTTTATGCGCCACAAACAAGGATATCCCCTGTAGGCCTCGATGAATTGTATAACACACTCCTTATCGATGTGTTCAATATTATCCATTTCTTTACTTTAATTCGAGAATGTGGGATTATTATTGAGTGAAAACGTCATGGGAAACGACAATGAATTTAAACTGTCACGTTGGAACGAAATACCTCGGTTTTACCCGTCAACCGTCGCGTCGCGAAGAAAATCAAGCGTCGGCAGATATCCATTGTGACAATTCGACGTGTCAGTTCTTGCCCCACAGACTTCGTTTTTGTCACGATGGCCTGTCGCATTCACCGATAACCGACAAGAAATCACGAGGTCTGTGGGGGGGGTTTTTAAGAGAAAAGGTACAAACGGCGTTAGTGGAGAAAGAAATATGAAAATATGCGCATTTTTATAGATGAGGAGCAGAAAAAAAGAGATATTCGAGAAGTCTTTTTTGCGTTGTTCTAGAAGGCCGGAAAATATGTTTCGCAATTTTGCGGATTATTGAAATTTCTATTGATAATTGGGATATTTTAATCAACGAAAGGTCCGTTGAGTTATATATAAATCGAGGCAGGTTGACTTCTACTATGGGATATACCGAGCTTTTGAGTAATTTTGGATGAGATTATTATGAATACAGTATTTTAGGGCCTTGCTTTGATAGATAGACATCGTGGTCATCGGAATCAAAGACGATCTCCTGCAGGGTTAGTTGCATAGGATAACCCACCTGTTACTCAGTCGTTTCATCCCTGAAAGGAAATTCTTTCCATAAGCTGCATTGATTTCCTTACTGTAGAAAAGTTTTCGCACGTGCAGGCCAAGGAGCTGAACCGTATCCACCTTTGTTCTCATTTCAGAGTTCAACTATCAAGGGAAAGCTCAAAGGGTCAGATACTGTTCACGTTTGGGATAAGCACACGTGAGCCGTATCATTAGTAATTTCTAGGTACAGTAACTATTCAGCTGCAGACTCTTGGTTCACAGGATTCTTCTCTGTAAAACAACCAAATTGTAGGAAAGACTCAGAAATAGTACAATTCTTCACAATCACTCACCATAGTGTTTGAATTAACATTTACCCACTTCCTGAGGTATTTGTTTCCCTGATTTAAGGAGTTGGGTTAGGTTATTCACTTTAGGGGAGTAGTACCCCATCAAAAGTAACATTGTTTTAGCTTCAAGTATTTCCTTTTCAAAAGCCACTGTGTCTAACTGTCTCTTTACGGAAACCCGGAATACTAACTGTGCTACCGAGTCGGGTGGTGCCCAGCACTGGATAACCACAAAATAAATGTATATAGTGTCGCCCATTTACTCTCTACCACCAAATGAGGTGACTACGGGCTTCCACAAATCAACAAGATAGACGTAGGTACCTCTCGGGCCGATCATCAGCTCCAGGGATTCTGCAACACAAAGACTCGCGAAGTGTCTACTTACTATCCTACAGCCACTACAAGGAAACTCCTCGTCCTTTGTGAAGAACTCCAGACACTTCGTTGAAATCTTGAATAGAATCGAGGCAAGAGAAGGAAACCAGCTAATCGGTTTCGATATAGAAAACCTCTACACCAAGGTTCCCGTCAGAGAGGCATTCGAGACCATCAAAACGAAGCTGAGATAGGATAGTTTGGAAAATGCATCTACACATGGAGTGGTTATAAGCATTTTGAGTGCCCTTGAATACCAACCATGCGACATTTTCAAAAGTTGGGTGTTCAATACGTTCGATAAGATAGAAAAACTGTTCCATTCAACAATATTATGTGAAGAATTAATGACAAAATAATGTCATTACGGTTATAATCAGTCAAAATTTGCGAAGTAAAATAACCACAGAATTATTTTGATATTTTTTTGCAATAAGGGGGAACATTTTATTTCGATTGAATGAGTAAAAGTATATTATGCAACGATCGTTTAATGATGGTTATCAATACATGAGCATAAACCGGGATACGAAACGAGCTGTAGGTGAGTTTCGTATGGTTTATGCGAGTGTATTATTGACCATTACATGAGAGTTGCATACGCTATTTTATCTACACCCAATGAATATTGAAGAACTAAAAATATTATATTATTAGGTATTTATATTGAACACAATAATAGTAGGTAATCAATCGTATTTCTTTGAAAAATTCTATAAAATGATAATTAATGGTATAACCACGGAAAATACAAGAATGAGAAATGAAAAGAAAAAAATTGAAAAAAATTCTGCCGAGGTCAGGAATTGAACTCTTATAATTTGGTTGAAAAAAAAAACATATGTGTTGCATTTGTCAAATGAAAAATATAATCCTTTCGATTGTATTTTTTTCTTGTCTAAGACATATGTGGAGGGTCGCTGGTAATTCTTCTATATCACTGCTATAAGACATTCTCATACGATTATCGAAAATTGACAAAATTCTTCAAAAATTCAATACCTACACATCATTCTTGATTGAAAAATAATGGGTTTCTCTTGGTTGAAAATCTGTATCGTAATGAATTTCATTATAAAACGGGTTAAGTGTATTATTAGAGTACGGGTGTAGATAAAATATTTCATTTGAAACAAACAACCAAATTCAAAAAACAATCATAAAATTGTATTGTCTCGTGAGAGGTAATGATTATAAGAATATTTATCTACACCCGTACTCTAATAATATGCCCACAACCCGTTTTATAATGAAATCCATTATGATACAGATTTTTCATTACGATACAGATTTTCAACCAATAGAAACCCATTATTTGAGACAGACAGACAGTCAATCAAGCATGATGTGCATGCTCTGCATTTGACATTTGTCAAGTCAAAACCGGTATAGGTATTGAACTTTTGAAGAATATAGCCAAACTTCGATAATCATAACAAAATGTCTGATACCAGCGATATGGAAGAATCACCTTCGACACCTTCACCGACAGAAAAAGTTAAAATGATTAAATTTTTCATTTGACAAATGCATGATTTATTACTTATTTTTTCATCAAATTTTGTGGGCTCTCCGTAGCCGAGCCGTCTGTGGCGCTGACATCGATTATTCTGGCTGGAGGAGACACTGGTTCGATTCCGGTCTCGAGAAATCTTTTTTTTTTTCTTTGATTTTTGATCTTCTTTTCATATCTCGTTTTATTTCTCGTAGTAATACTATTAATTACAATTCTGTGGAATTTTTCAAAGAAATTCGTTAAATTAATATTATTGTGTGCAATACAAATATAAATTTGTAGTTCTTCACTATTTATCGGGTGTAGATAAAAAAGCGTATGCAACTCTCATGTAATGTAATTACTCGCATAAACCATACGAAACTCACTTTCGGCTCGTTTCGTATCCCGGTTTATGCTCATGTATTAATAACCATTATTACACGATCGTTGCATAATATACTATTACAAGTCGTAAATGAAAACGGTAAAACTCCATTAATCGGGCTCCGTCTCGAAAATTAAATGTTTTCGATGGAAGTTACGTATTTTGGCCTCCTGAACAAAAAATCCTAAAGACATTTTTGCGGCTCTCAAGTAGTTTCGGAGGTACGGTCCCCCAACGACAGGAAAACGGGGTTTTACGCCTGTTTGTTTCTCAGCCAATTCCGCTCGAAATTCCTTCTGAACAATTGTTTCAATCAGCATCTAATTTTACCATGAAGCAAGCAATTGTTTTACCTACTTACTGTCATCTATAGTGTCTCGTTGATCGGTTGATTATTGAAAATGGGTGATAAAGGAGAAATTCGTGCTTCACCAGCAGAAATTACCACACAAGCATGGTACATGCACTCGCAAATTGCCTCGTGCGTAATAGGCAACTTAAACCTTCTCGTTACATTATATCGAGGGGATATATGATATATTTATAAGGTAATTGAGAGAACGATTTCCTAACAGCAAACATATATTGGCACAATTTATTTTCAAGTAAATTAGATTCGAATCAGTTCACTAATGAAGGACTAGAATTATAATTAATATATGGCCGTACTATATGAGCTTGAGTTAGGTCGTAACATGATTATAAAATATAACAATAATTATCAATTCAAAATGGAATATGAAAGTTTCATTTCATAATTGAAACACATAACATTAATATACAATATCAGTGAAATTACATAGATTATATACGATATATGATAACCTATTCAGCCATTTGAAGGAGAGAGTTGATGGTGCTTTCCCTGTTACCTCTGTTTGCTTCAAACACTGTTCTGATTACATCCTTTTCGATGTTTGGGAACATCTCTTCGACCTACAGTAAAACAATCCAATGAGCAATAATAATAATAATATATAGTTTGTTGAAAAAGGTGCAGTTTATAAATTCAATACGGTTTTAGAATATAGTTTCAATAAACCTCAAAAACTCATTAGGGGCTGTTCATAAAATACGTCACACTAAAATCAGCTTTTTTTGTCCCCCCCCCCCATTGTCACACTGTGTCACAATTTTTGTGACCCCCCTAGAAATATTTCGTCACAAGAACTAAGACCCCCCCCCCTGCTGAGTATGATAAATTCTAAATGATAGTACACAAATTCTGAAAATTAAAAATATTTATTTAGTTTTTATTATAAAATTTAATTAAATTAATAAATATCTTTCATAACGAACATATAAATAATATTTCTGAGATACTTATTTATAAACAATTTCAATATGGATGGCCACAAATAATATAGATATTTTACATAATCAGAAGATTCAGTGCTCAATAACACAATGAAACAGAAAAATATCGCTTTATTTTGTTTCATTTGTATAGTGAAATACAGTGTATTGTAACAAGATTAATTCGTATTCTCAATTGAAAATTCATTCGCAAAGATGGAGTCACTATAGATCAAATTAAAAAATCTGACGAGTTTAGGAATTCGTTAGAAGATGTCGCACATGTAGATTTCTACCAAAATCTACTGAAGATTTCTTTCATACCAAAATTTTTGTTTTTCGTCAGAAATCTACTAAAAAAGTTGATTTCTACCAAAAGTGGTCACGCTGGCTAGCGCTCATGTCAAAAAATATAAACGGCGAACGTCACGTTGCCGTATACCCCCCGTCCCTCCTTGTCACATCTTGTCACACTCAGCCAGATCCCTTCCCCCCCCCTTGTATGCGAACGTATTTTATGAACGGCCCCTTAACGCAGATTGCCTGTGCGTGAGTTGTTGAGATTCATTTAATCAACATAGTTTAGTCTTACTAATTCTATTTGTATTCCAATGTATAGATAAAACGTAGTTAAAAATGTATAAATACTGTAAATAAAATAAAATGCACAGATAAAACATCAGATAAATAAAATACATATATTAACAGAGTGTCTATAGTTAAAGTGTGTTAAAATCAAAGGTGTATTGACGAAGGTATATAAATAATTTATTTTATTAGTGTCACGAGTTTTTTATCTTCGCATGTCTATCATTTTGATGAGCCCATTTCTCGGGTATTTTGAAATAAATTCATTTATCTTTTTCTTGAATTGGCGTAAATTATCAAGTTCTATTAGACCTTTGGGTAGAATCTGATTCTTGGTGTTAGGTAAGCAAAATTGCGTTGACCCACTGTTTTTTTTGAAAATGGAGTTTTGTAGTTAGCGCTATGTTTTCTCGTATTATTTCGATGGGATACAGATCGTAGACATGATTTATTTTTGTATTGATATAGCCAAGGTTAAGTGGAAGAACAGGTCAATCAGAGATTTATCTTTTCAAAGCTTGATGCGTGTTCAGGGTTTTATCAAATACCACTGAGTAAGGAATCACAACATTTAACTACATTCATAACCCCTTTCGGTAGGTACATGTTCACGCGCTTACCATTCGGAATATCTTGTGCGCCAGAATATTTTAGTCAAAAGTTTTCAAAAATAATTTCTGGTATACAAGGGGTGGCTATGCACATAGACGATTTATTAATATATGCTAATACTATGAAAGAGCATGACACTATTCTTCGGAAAGTTTTATCTCGTTTATATAGTGAGGGAATAACATTGAATAAAAGTAAGTGTATCATTGGGGTAAGAGAAATAAAATATTTGGGATTCATTGTATCTGAAAAGGGCATTTCTATAGATCCAGATAGAATTGAGGCAATAAAAAAAATTCCCGCAACCCAAGAATAGGAAAGAACTTCTTCAAATATTAGGTATGATTAATTTTGCTGCGAGATTTATTTCAAACAAATCACATATTCTTGAACCTTTGACGTCCTTATTAAAAAAAGATATGCATTTTGTATGGGGAGTATCACAAGATGAGGCGATGAAAGAAATCAAAAGATCATTGCAGGAGGCCCCTTCATTGGCTTTTTTTGATCTCAATAAAGAAGTTATAGTTAGTGCTGATGCTAGCTGTTATGGTTTGGGAGCAACTTTGTTTCAAGTTAATGAAAAAAAGAGAGAGAGAACTGAACTTCGCCTTTTATTTTCAATACTACAATAATACATGCTACAATACAATAATACTTTTTTTGTAATGATATTTGTAACCATTGAAAATAATAAAGACGATTATTATTATTATTATTACAATGGTACGATAAAACAACTGTTTTATGAAGAAGATTTTTGCTTCTGTGTAGAGATTATCTGACGGATAGGTATGAGGTTTTCCTAACATTATTTTCAATATTTTTTTTGTATTATACTTATTTTTTCGAGGTGTGTGTTCATCGCTCCTCCCCACCCTATGATGCCATAGTTTAACCAGGAAGCTACCAAAGCATGATAGACCATTTTGAGTTTGCTAGTGTCTAGAATGGTTCTCAGAAGTTCGAATTTATAAATTAACCACCTGAGATTTTTGCTGATATTTTTTATGTGCTTATCCCATCTCAAATGTTTTGTTATGCCTAAATATTTGATATAGTCAGTTCTTTTAATCACACGATTCTTATCAATTTTCAGAGTTTCATAGTATGGTTAGTTTCTATTAATACATGTAAATGTAATATACTTAGTTTTTTCGAAGTTAATTGTCAATAGATTATGATCCATCCAATCTTTGATAGATTTCGAGTCATTTTCAGCTTGGTCTTTGAGTTCTCTCCAGCTATCAGCTTGGTATAAAATGGCTGTATCGTCTGCGAAACAAATTATCTTTCCACGGCTATCCAATTTGAGTAGATTATTTATATAAATAGAGAATAATATAGGTCCTAATACGGTTCCTTGTGGAACACCAAACCTAACTTCGAAAGCGTCACTTATATAGTTCCCTATTTTGACGTATTGCTGTCTGTTAGAAATATAGCTTCTAATCAGATTGAGCACAATACCCCTTAAACCAATGTATTCCAAAGACTGCAATAATTGTGGGTGGCTCACAGTATCGAACGCTTATGCTAAGTCCAAAAAAACACAGTGAGATGGCTTACTTCTATCTAATGCCTCATAAATGTTCGAAACAAGCATAGAAATTGCATCTTCAGTGGACTTGTTTGGCTGAAATCCAAACTGTCAATTCGAGATAATATTTTTATGTAACACATATTTCTCTAACCTCTGTTTGACAATTTTGTCGAAGTGTCCGAGGAAATCTTATGAATTCAGATACTTCTTAAAGTAGGAGTTCATTAACATTATTTAGTGCAGGTTTCTCTGGTTTAATAATTCAAAATCTGATGGAAACAAGATATTGAGTACATTATAGTTAAGAACTCCTGAGACAATGTTATACATGTTGGTAAGATTTCAAAAAGGTGGTCTTTAAATGTAATTCTTCTGTCTATGTGAAAATTAGGACAATGACATCCACTTATCTTTCGATTATTCATCATTGAATCCATGTGTTAAGACAATTTTTCCCAAAAAAATGACCTAATTCTTATATTCATTCTCAGTACTCCTATATAAAATACAATGATAGTTGACAAAATGGTTAAGGCTTTCGCGGCCGAGGTTATTAGTATAACTACTTTTCTTCGGGCTTGAAGGCCGTCGTTCTTTGGAGTTTCTTCCTGACGTTTCACTAGCGCGAGTGGCCAGCTTCTTCAGAGGCTTACTAGTTTTCGATGACTAAACGTTTCGATTTCTCAAGGTGTATTTCTCAAGGCATCAATATAAATACACCTTGAGAAATCGAAACGTTTAGTCATCGGAAATGAGTAAGCCTCTGAAGAAGCTGGCCACTCGCGCTAGCGAAACGTCAGGAAGAAATTCCGAAGAACGACGACCTTCAAGCCCGAAGAAAAGTAGTTATACTAACAATGATAGTTATTCAAGTTTCCAATTGAAATGGTCAGTAGAAATATTACTTACTCTAATTGAGGTAAGTCGTATCTAAATAGATGTTAAAATGGTTGAAGGTGTCACAGACATAAAAATATATTCACAGTTCAATATTGAATCATATGCCAAGCATATTTATTTAAAAACAAACATTTTTGAAAGATTATAGAAATAATCATGCATATTCAACAGGTGAATACATATGACGTGGAAAATTCGGTGTGTTTGAAAATGAATGACTTTGAAATAATATGGAGGACAGAACCATCAAGAAACAGGTGGGGATGGCCCTGCTCTTCAGGTTGACTGTCAGTCGTTCGATATCTGAAGTTGAGCAACGCCGAGCACGGTTAGTACATGGATGGGTGACCATGCAGGGAAATACCGTGTCGAAAGCCCGTACAGCTGCTGCGAAGTAGCATATCATAGCTCGCAGACAATATAACAATGAGCGCAAGATATATTGAGGATATGCCGTCCTTCGGAGGGGACGTAAAGCCGTCGGTCCCGAGTCCATGGATGTTGGGCTCGTTAAAGATACCTACCTCTGGTTGGAATACCAGAGGGTTCGGCAAAATTTCCGGTTGGGGGAAGTGTGCTCACCGGCGTCGGTGATTAGCCTTGGTAGCGGAAATAGGCCGACGTTAAATAAAGAAATAGAAGAAGAAACACAGGTGTGTAAAGAGACATCTACCGGCAAGGAAGAAATTTGAGTGAGAGAACACCACTACCATCTTTTGAGAAATGAAATTATAGTTTAATCAATGTTATTGATTTTTTTATAAAAATTACTGTAATGAAATTATATAAGATTACTGATGAGAGGAAAAAGTTAGAATTTATTAAGAAAAACTAGTTTTTGTATTGATTCAAAACAGTAGAATTATTATCATTCGAAAAATGACGAAAATTCTTATCAATATCAAGTAAATATGCATATATTCCACGAGTTGTTTGATATAAGTTCTTCTGTTAAGGCACAATGTGGATTGGGAGATGAACCCTATTTACACAAACAACCTCTTGAATTCATTCTGTTCAATGCTAAGAATTTTTGTTGAATTGTAATCCATAATCTCTGCAAACATCATTACTAAAGACACATCTTTCGGGATGTAGCTTTTCCCAGAAGATGGTGCTAATCATTATCGAAATATTGGAAAAACTTGATAAGAGTAGGTACACTTCCGTTCTGCTGCTCCCGAGAAACTTTACAGTTTTGTTCTTAACTGGTCAGCAAAAACTTCCGCTAGTTTTTCTTTCTCATCTCCTTAAATTACCGAGATATCACACATGAAAACGAAATTTTACGGAAGCCAATATCAATTTCTCATAATATACTATTATCTACACCCGTACTCTAATAATACACTTATATGCCCACAACCCGTTTTATAATGAAATCCATTACGATTCAGATTTTCAACCAATAG
Organism: Zygogramma bicolorata; assembly: GCA_032362365.1. Classification (NCBI taxonomy): domain Eukaryota; kingdom Metazoa; phylum Arthropoda; class Insecta; order Coleoptera; family Chrysomelidae; genus Zygogramma; species Zygogramma bicolorata. The sequence goes on along the minus strand of JAVJAQ010000137.1, from coordinate 12,369,343 downwards.
AAACTCATTATTTTTCAATCAAGCATGATGTGCAAGCTTTGCATTTTGACGTTTGTCAAGTCAAAGTTATAAGTATTGAATTTTTGAAGAATTTAGTCAATTTTCAAATAAAAATGTCTTATACCAGTGATATAGAAGAATTACCAGCGACTCCTCCACAGATGTCTTAGACAAGAAAAAAATACAATCAAAGGGATTTTATTTTTCATTTGACAAATGCATTAAATATATTTTTATTTTTGACCAAATCAAATGAGCTCTCATGGCCGAATGGTCAATGGCGCCGGCAGTGATCAGAAACGTCCAGGTTCATTTCCTGACCTCAGCAGAGATTTTTTTTCATTTTTTTTTCTTTTCATTTCTCATTGTAGTTATACCATTCATTATAATTTTGTAGAATTTTTCAAAGAAATACGATTGATTACCTACTATTATTGTGTTCAACATAAATACCTAATAATATAATATTTTTAGTTCTTCCATATTTATTGGGTGTAGATAAAATAGCGTATGCAACTCTCATGTAATGGTTATTACACGATCGTTGCATAATATACTATTAGATCTGACCAATTATATTTGGATATTCAGTGATGCTTCTCTTACCTGTTTAACAACTTCCTGGGTTGGTACAGGTGAGGGTTCAGCAACAGGAACAGGTGGTGCCGAATAAACTTTTAGGGGCTTCACTGGACCAGCCCCTGTTCTTGGTACAACCATTATGGGTTGAGAAGGTGCGTAAATGTAGGGAGGAGATACCTGAAAAATAAATTGTGTTATCCAAATACCCATTTTGTATTTTTACACAAAAAAATATATTCAATTATAGAAAATATTTTTAACGCCTGTGAGAATGGAAAGTAGAAAATTTGCAGTCAAATAAAGAAAATGGAATCTCAACTCACTGCATAACTTAAAACAAGGTTTATCATTCCTTCGACGCCCTCTCCTTGTTTGCCATTAAGGGGATACCAATCCTCATGTGTTTCTCCATTCAATACTTGCTGAGGAATCACTATTTGCGCCCATGCCACTAACTCATCCATAGTGAAAGATCGTTCATCAAATATTTCTATAGTGATTGTGTTGATTCCTTGGGGTAACAGACTGAAAAAAATAAGTTGAGGATCTGGTATCTTTCCAGTATGTATGTTGAAAAGCATCTTTAATACTCTTACCAATAAACCACTTTATTCCAACGAGGATTTTTCCCACCATTAGGATCAGTTGGCGTCTCGTAAACACAATGTCCCACTCGAATTCTGCAATATGGGTCCATCCTAGTCATTCCATAATTTTTTGCCAATTTTGCCTGTGCCACTGTGATACTTAGACGACCAGACGGGTTTGACACATAAGAAAAGGTACTTCCAGAGTAGTGTTGCTGAAGAGCTAGAGCAGCCTGTCTATCTGCAGCCTCTTGCTGTTCTTGAGCAGATATGCTGACTCTTAGAAAGTCTTCAGGAAGTGGCCCTAACAGAATCTACAATGATAAAATTAACATTTTCATATATTTGTAAAACCTATTTGGTTTGCTTCTGAAATTAGAGGAGTCTGAATTTGAAAGGTTCTACTCAGCTAACAGGTATTATGCAAATTTTTCATCAACCCACACATGTTTTTCCTTCAGTTTCATTAATTGAGCTTTGCTGATAGCAATTTCTTTTCGACTGTTCTTTGGTATGTTCACAAATACATGTTTCTGTTCTTATGCTTGGTTCGTAGACAAAACTTTTACTTTCAATTTATCTTTTACTTTGAGGAAGTTCTCCCAATGGCAATCAATGGAAGCATTTATACACGATTCTTTTACTTTAACATTTCGTGTATGAACGCCTCCATTGATTAGCATTGTGAGAATTTTCTTAAGGTAAAAATAAGTGTGGTCTATATTAACCAGGCATTATTCCCTATTTACAAACGTAATGTTTCTTGGGATAATAAAACTAATAACAAAAATAGGCCCAGATAACCTAGTTACTTTCACACTGACATTTTTGGAAAAAATACGTTCGATGTTAAGCTTACAGATATTTATAATCTTGGAGTACAAAACTACTATTATCACAATTCAAGACAATTGCAAGAAATGGAAATTATTTTCTGCTGAGTCAGCAGTGATATATCTGAAGTATTGATATAGATATCATAGAATTCTTACCCTATCACGCTTTTCTTTAACTTTATCTGAAACTGCAGATGCCATTATTTTGCTAATATTATTAATAATGTTCATAAAGCCTCTTCGTTAGACATCAAAAAAATAGATGATTGTGTTTGTGTTCCAATGTTCAAGTTCAACTAAGCTTATTTGTTTTTTTCTGATTTGACAAGTGTTTCCGTGTTTTGCGGTGTTTCAGTAAAGGTACAGACACCAGACACACGGATAATAGAGTATACGGTCGTTCAATGCCACGTCATTGACTTGTACATGTCACTGGGTAACCAATCAGAAAACATGATTTGAGCAGGGCTGAAGTATAAAAATGACACCGGCTGTCAATCATGTTTTCTGATTGGTTACCCAGTGACATGTACAAGTCAATGACGTGGCATTGAACGACCGTATGTATACTCTATTATCCGTGCACCAGACACGGCCTTTCACCACTTTCACCTTTCAGCACAGTCACAAGTCACAGTAAATTTGTAATTTGTACTGTGTTTCTAGTTTCTAGCCGGCTGTGGCACAGAATATTAAACTTTTCACTAGAGGGCGTTGTACTTATGTTGAAAATGTGATCAGATATTAGCTTCAAGGCTTCAAGAAATATTAGTATTTTTCTGGAGATACTGGTTATTGCTGATTGAGAAGCAAGTAGAATTTTCGAGTCGAAGTAGAACAAAATGAATCTATTAAAACACAATTTACGGCAATATTTCATTTCCCTCTCCCCTGCTGGTAGACATTTTCACGAATATTCATGTTGGCAACCTTGAACTTACTAGTACTAGCAAACAAAAATTGGCGCTCAACTAACCTTAAAATTTCAAATATTAATCTCTTTTGTAATCAATTGATTCCGTCTGGCACTGATATTATCTGTTAATCTGACTGGAGAAATGCAAGCATATTTGAAATCTGGTAAGCTAGGAGAAAGTTCTGGAAGGAGTAGTAATTCTACTTCCAAAACTCCAAAAAAAGTAAAGTCTGTACCATGGGTGGAAAAATATCGTCCAAAGACAGTAGCAGATGTTGTTGAACAAAGTGAGGCCGTTTCTGTATTAGAACAATGTATAACTGGAGCAGATTTACCGAATCTCTTATTTTATGGTCCACCAGGAACAGGAAAAACCAGTACCATTCTGGCAGCAGCACGACAACTATTCGGAGAAATATATAGAGAACGAATTCTTGAACTCAATGCATCTGATGAGAGAGGAATCCAAGTAATAAGGGATAAGGTGAAATCTTTTGCTCAGTTGACTGCAAGTGGAACTAGACCTGACGGTAAACCTTGCCCGCCATTCAAAATTATAATATTGGATGAAGCTGATTCCATGACCCATGCTGCACAAGCTGCTCTTCGAAGAACAATGGAAAAGGAAACAAAAACTACTCGCTTTTGCTTGATTTGTAACTATGTATCCAGGATAATTGAACCCCTTACATCAAGGTGTACTAAATTTCGATTCAAACCTTTGAATGAATCGATGATATTCGAAAGGCTGAGTTACATTTGTAAAGAAGAGCAGGTGGAATGTGATGATTCTGTTCTCAATACTCTAGTTGAAACAAGTGGGGGAGACATGAGGAGAGCCATCACTTGTCTGCAGAGCTGTTCCAAGTTGATAGGTCGTAGTAAAAAAATTGATATTGAAAATGTTCTCGAAGTTACTGGGGTTGTTCCAGAGTTTTGGCTGAAAGATTTCCTCAAAGTTTGCAAAGGACTTGTAGATTATAGTAGTCTGGAAATTTTCATTCAAAACCTCATGCTGGAAGCTTATGCTGCCTCACAGATTCTGGACCAACTCAATGATCATTTGGTGAATAGTAATGAGTGGAATGATGAACAGAAGGCATTGATTGGTGAAAAGTTAGGAACAGTTAGTTTTCGATTGCAAGATGGCGGTTCAGAATACATACAGCTTCTAGATTTGGCCAATACAATAATCAAAGCTTATGCCTGAATTCGGTCAGTGTTAGTATATTTGACTACAAGGGTAATCTCAGTGGTGGATCACTCAACATGTGAAGGAAAGCTGGAAGCTCTCCCTGTAAGCTGAGTATCAATTATGAGGATCTACAGTTTCCCCAAACATTTTCTGAAAAAAATTATCATCATTAACCATTTTGTCATTCATCATCATAAGATTTCTATTTTGCACTGTCTTTTGTTGTGAACTATATAAATTAACAGATATCAGGATAAGTTGAGAAAGAACAATTTAGATTTGATGTTGCTCCCTCAATTTTGATAATTATTTTTCAGTGTTCTGCTCAAAAATTATTATTCAACTTATGTGTTTCAGTTGAACTGCAGCCAGATCATAAGCTTCATAGAAATTTTGTGTATACACATCTACGTATTGTTTTTCCTTGATATAACATTCATAACATTAAAATGAGAAATACGAGCTGTTAGATGTTTATATAGTAAAAGCAACTAATGTTTTGACTTTGTGTTTTGGTTTAATTTGTTAGTTACTTGTACCATTGAACTAAGAATAATAAATTTAAACTTTTCCATATCAATGATTCTGAAATATAACACCCAAATCAGTGTCAGTTGACTCGAACCCCCCCACTTTTGAACTCTTTTGCTTAGGTGTTTTATTTAATATAATTTCAGTACTTGACAGATGAAATCAATATGATAATTATTTCAACGGGAAGGGTGTAATGTTTTTTTTATTGTCACTTCTATGGCTTTGAATGAACGAGATTAATGCTAGATTTGTTAAAAAACAATGTTTCTAGAATCTTTCAGATACTAAAATGTTTTTGTTTTGAAACAGGCTTTCAATCATTCATTCAATCTTTACCTCCATCCCGAAATTTGTTTCACCATATACTTGAATATTTCCACTAGTACAAAAAAAACCTTTGAAAATAATCTTCTAGATAATTCTCTTCCTATTATTATGCTATGGAACATGGAATAATAATATCATGCAAGTAACAGCAATTCATGGCCAAACTTTTCACACAATATACTTATGCAGATTATCTATTTTTGAAATTGAATTTTTCTTCATATTTCAACGTCCTATCGTTTCGTAAATGCTATCACATGAGTTTCTAAAGTTGTTAACTCCATTTCTTGTATTCCAATATGTATTGAAGTTTCTTACCAAATTTAAAAACTCCTTAGCATTTAGAAAATGATAGACTTTATCAAATCATCTTTCGAACAATCTGTTCAGGCCAGTCTCAAATTACCTACACAGTAGGTTTCGGCTGGCACCTGTCAGAAAACAACTACTCCCCTGGCTAATACCACGAAGGGCATTGAATTATATCCGACCGGTGCCAGTGCAGGTTTCTTCACAGAAGTAAATCCTGCATTTGCTTTCGTCGATACAAATGAAGGAATTGATTATCAATTATAGGGACGGACACACTTGCAGACCGGTTTCGGGCTATTTGGCCACTCGTCAGTGCAAGGCAGTGCCATCATCAACATGAAGTCGATGACTTCCCATAATAGAAAATCAAAATCCTTCAGAGGATCAAGCCCCGACCAAAGCTGATGCGAACAACGAAGTTATTACGCCATCTACCAATGGACGAGGTATTCCAAAAGCAAACCGAATTCGCCCATTCCTCCTGCGAGGAAAATGTAAAAACACTTGACATAGTCAGTGGGCATACTTGAAGACTGGCGTTAAATCAAATCATCTTTCGAACAATCTGTTCAGGCCAGTCTCAAATTACCTACACAGTAGGTTTCGGCTGGCACCTGTCAGAAAACAACTACTCTCCTGGCTAATACCACGAAGGGCATTGAATTATATCCGACCGGTGCCAGTGCAATTTGATGATTTGATTTAACGCCAGTCTTCAAGTATGCCCACTGACTATGTCAAGTGATAGACTTTATGTTGAAAATATCTAATTCTCTTGAGAAATATTGTGTGAAAATATTGGCCATGAATTCGTGTTACATGATATTATTCAATTTTCAATAGTATAGTTTCATGAAGATGTTTCGTTACAGGGGGAATAAGATTTATATCAACTATATCAGCAGATTGTGAGTTGAGAGTATGATTGTGATATTATCATTGGAAAGGTAATCCTACACTCAATCGTTATTTACAAACAAAAATATATATACTTTCCATTTGAAATATGAAAATTGAATGGGCTTCCGATCAAACCGATCACCGGAACTATGATACTTACAAAATTGTACATTTATGACATCAAATTTAACTACCGAATTTTAAATATAACTACAAAATAACAACAAAGATATTGGGGGGTATATTGTATCTGGGTCACCTGGTATGCATCTTATCTCCTGGAAAACTTCATTTGTATGTTAGTGTTTATGATGCTATGCAATATTTAGCATTGAAAGATTACCATTTCCTAAATAATTATCTCTATTGGAAAAAAATATGTTAATTTTCTATCAGTGCCATTCATTGTCGTTTTATTTTATTTATATTGTTATAGAACTTCTTTGTGAGATACCGAGCATAACCGTTGACAACATATGTGGTTTTATTCTTAACCATCCATTTTTACATTTTATTTTGATAACAGTTTGTTACCACTCACAACACAGCCTCATGGTTGTGTTACATATTCTGTTAACTTCACAAGTGATGACGACATTGTCAGAGAGATTGGCCAGAGTCTACCAGCGATCAAAACCTGCTTTAAGGAACACCATGCATATATAAAACAGCAGGATGCAGAAGTCCGCATGCTCTGGAAAATCATTATAGAATTAGTAAAAGCAATTCCAAACTGATCAAGGTTGTGCATGAAATAAGAGTATGCTCGAAGCATCTAGAAATAGCAGAATAAAAAAATTGTATGATCAGTAACCTTTCCTTCTTTAGTTTGCATTTTAGAAAAGTAATTTGAATAATTAATAGAGGAAATCCATGTCAGACTGAGTCACCTCTGTAGGTAGTACTCACCTGCACTACCTTTAATTGTAAGATATAAATAACCAATAATAAGATATCACCCTTATTAGCAAAACGCCCGTTGAGTACGAGTTATTTCAGTTTGGTGATAGGGCCATTGATTTCTAGATGAAGTTTCAAAGCTGAGTTTCAGATTATTTATTGGAGCTTCATTAAAGGGGGTTTTGAGACATGAAAAATATGAATACGAAAACGATTTTCATTCAGATCGGTCAGTTATCTGATTGATGATGTGTTAAGAATTTTATACGAAAAAATGATCACTGATTGCCATCCACAGCTCCAAGTCCCCAGTTTGTACTAGCCAGAGCTGGGCAGTACTCGAGTAAATTGTACTCGAGTACTCAAAGTACTCAGTAATTGGTACTTGGGAGTATCTTTATTCTGACGTACTCAGTACTCGAAAAATTTTGAGTACTTTACATTTAAGAGTACTGAGTATTTCTGATTGATACATCTAACGAGTACGAGTACGGACGCACACCCGCACTGATCCGTGAGTGATGCTGTATAGTAGCGGCCGTAGTTCATCCCCCGCTTCAAACTAAAAAGGTTTGATACCGCTAAAAAAACTTGCTAATCTGACATAGACATCAATTACATTCAAAAGTTGATTATTGATGAAGGTACAAAATTCCTTGGTCCATCCGAAAGTTTGACTGACAACGATTCCCAATGCGATGATTTTATTGATTTTGATGGTGTAGAAAGCGTGAGCCCAAGTCACTCTCAGCAGTCTCAGTTTCAGCCTTCGAACTCTGTTGTTGTGAGTGTTGGGACGAACATGAAAGAAGAAAACGATATAACTTGAGTTCCTGCGATATCTTGATCTCAGGAACATTTTTCCATGCTGGAAGACTATCCAGTAATGAAGAAATTTTTTATGTATACAATACACCATTGTCTTCTTCTGCACTGGTTGAAAGACTTCTCTTATTCAACGATAATAAATGCTCCAAAGCCTAATGCCCTAGGCGATACGAATTTTGAAAACTTGGTTCTCCTAAGGAATTACTTTTAATTATTTTTTGTTACCCACCTTCCTGTTCCTATATTTTTTTTCACTGAAAGTTTAATATTTTGTTATTTTCTCTCATGAAAATTTTATTTTGGAAGTAGCGTATTGTATTATTGTATATTATATACCGAGGGGACAACATATTTTTTCAATCTTGTACACCTAAAAATTTTAAGTCATTTAAGTCATCGTTTTAAGTCTTTAAGTCATGCGTTTAAGTCTTTAAGTCATATGCGTTTAAGTCTTCGAAAGATTTTAAATCTTGTACAGATTTTAGCTAGTCGTTTCCCCCTATCGTTATATCCACGTACACATTTCTGAAATATTATACCTATACGTAACTCCGTAACTGTTCTTTCGACCATCCTCTACCTGCGGCTATACTTCTCTACCTAATACCTTTATTACCTGCTTCCAGTGCTCTCCTGCTTCTGACAATTAAAGTAAAAAAATTGGACGTACAAATTAATGGTGAGTGCAAATTGATAGATTTTTTGTCTGTCACTCTCATACTGACTGTGTCTGACAGTCTGACAAAACGGACACATTCAACGTTCCTTTTTTTGAAATACTCATACCCGTTAAGTATTCATTTTTCACGAGTACCCTGTAAATTTTGTAAAAATACTCATTGGTCTTGAGTACTTCTCATATAAGTACTCATACTCGAACACTTATGAGTACTATTTGAAGTTACTCATACTTTAATTGTAGTACTCTGCCCAGCTCTGGTACTAGCAGAATTTTAATTTATTCAAGTACTATAGTAATGAATATCTTCATCTTCATGCTCCTCTCTCTCTTGCTTTAACACGACTCCTATCCGAATGTTGTGCTTCTATTCATAGAACTCTTTTGTATAATTTTCAGATTGTTGTAGGTTGATAAACCAATGAAGAAAGCTATTATTGATTTTGTAGAATACATTTATTGAATGAAATTCTCGTATGTACAGTATGCTTCTAGTAACAAAGTTTATCTCAATAGTATTTTGATTTCTTCAAATAATCATCGATAAAATCTGCAACTCATTTCCGTCCAAAGGGCAATTGTGATCAGTACCAATAATTAATATAACAGCATCGAGCGAGTATGTTTACAAACTAACAATTGTTGGCCCGACGTGAAAAAACAAAAAGTAATAAGGATGGTCCGAATCTTATTTTGTACTTATTTACATGAAAAACACATTTAGTTACGTTTATAATGTTAACATCTAATATATGGTATAGATTGTATGTAGTATGCTTTCAGTCACCCTGTCTATGATCCATCGAGGTGATGCTAAATTTTCTCAAAAATTGAATTGAATTGGCCGATACTTGATGAAAATCCATATTAACAAAAATATATTACAGTTTCCTTTATGATTTTCACTTACAATGGGTTTACAAAACCGCGACACGTGTTTTGCTATTACAATAGCTTCTTCAAGCAAGATAAATGAATCACTATTCTATAATACTATATAATATTGAATGATCAGGTTGAATTAAATAACTCCCCATTGTTGAATGTTTCCAATAATTAACATAGCCTATTTCTACGAATAATCTTCATATGTAATTAATTAGTATTTGGACAAATTACGGGTCGAATATCGGACCTAAGTCGGACCTTTATTGTAAGAGACGTTCGACATACTTGTATATAAATAGCGTATTATAGAAAAGTGATTTATTTATCTTGCTTGGAGAAGCTATTGTAATAGCGAAACACGTGTCGCAGTTTTGTAAACCCATTTTAAGTGAAAATCATACAGGAAACTGTAATATATTTTTGCTAAATTTTCTCAGCAGTTAGCAGTCATTTTCAACACCCTACCCCACGATGCAATTTTGCCGTTGCAGCTCCAGAAAATTGCATCTGTTCGTGCAAGTTTTTCGAGTTGCATGAATATTTTTTGGTGCGATGAGTTGCAGCAAATTGATGATGTCTCTGGTGAATTTGTTGCCGCAAACTGCAAATATGTGGTGGGACCATCGTAAAGAATGATAATTTGAATAATTCAAACATTTTTTGAAATTGAAGGAATCAAGGTGAATTTATTACAATCACCAGAAATGAATAAAACCATGTAGTAATTGTGATAATCAAGGCGTTTATCTTCTACATACAAAGCTATTTTTCAATATTGGCAATGCAAACTGACAGATAGATGACATTTCTCGAATCCAGAAATTGCATCGTGGAAATAGGGTGTGACAAGAAGCAAGAAGACTGTCAAGAGACGAATTTCAGTATGGATTCACGTTCAACTGCACTTTGTTATTTCAAATTATGATCACAGCTATTCCTAATCCAGATTATGACTTTGATATAGTTCGAAATTTTCCATGCTTTTGGTGTTCTTTCACTTTATATGTGAATATTAATCGTGAATTACCGTAAAAGAAGAGTTGTTAACAATCATGCTTTCTACATATGAAAATTCCCGCAAATCCTAAGTTTTTTCAAGATGAGTATTTTTTTATTTCATAACAGCAGTGTTAATTAATTTTTTTTTATCGGATGTATGTCTTTAATCACCGGAAAAATCATACTAAAGAAGCTAGCAAAGCTACATACGAATTTCGACTCGGGGTGAGTCACCTAATTTAAGGCTCATTTTAGGCTAATTTATTGCCATGTTCCCGAATTTTTTGCTCTCCCCCTTCATAGCAAAATTCGTGGCTTTGCTAGCTTCGGCCGAATTCAGCAGAGTCATATTTCAAAATTCCAAAAAAAAGGCAGTTGATATGCCCAGACGTAGAGCCTATTTAAGGCTAATTTATTACCCTATTTGAATTGTTTTTACTCTATTCCATTATAGAAAAATCTGTGGCCTTTCTAGCTTCGGTCGAACTCAGCAAAGCCATTTTTGAAATAAAACATTTTTCAACCATTTGGAAAAGTGATTTTTTAGGAATATTTTTCGGCTAATTAATTACCCTAGTTTTATATTTCATTTCTCCTTGCGTTTGAGAAAAAAACAGGATTTATTGATTCTCGCCCAGACGATGATGTAATGATCGAAACTATAAATATTTGACAATTTGACATATCGAAACGATGATTTTCGTCTAATGATCGATGAATGGCCAACATTGAATTTTTTTAATCAACTTTTTTTTAAACAAACCTGTGGCTTTGCTAGCTTCGGGTGAAATCGGCAGAGCCATTTCTGCAATAACAACATTTTTCATAGATTTCAAATAGTAATTTTCAAGATCTAGTTTTAGGCTGATTTAGGCTCTGCTGACTTCGCCCGAAGCTAGCAAAGCCACAGGTTTGTTCAAAAGAAGTTGATCAAAAAAATTCAATGTTGGCCATTCATCGATCATTAGACAAAAATCATCGTTTCGACGTGTCAAATATTTATAGTTTCGATCATTACATCATCGCTTGGACGAGAATCAATAAATCCTGTTTTTTTTTCTAAAACGCAAGGAGCAATGGAATATGAAACTAGGGTAATTAATTAGCCGAAAAATATTCCTAAAAAATCACTATTTCAAATGGCTGAAAAATGTTTTATTTCAAAAATTACTTTGATGAGTTCGACCGAAGCTAGAAAGGCCACGGTTTTTTCTGTAATGGAATAGAGTAAAAAAATCAAATAGGGTAATAAATCAGCCTGAAATAGGCTCTACTATTTGGCCATATCAACTGCCTTTTTTTTGGAATTTTGAAATATAACTCTGCTGAATTCGGCCGAAGCTAGCAAAGCCACGAATTTTTTTATGAAGGGGAAGAGCAAAAAATTCGGGAACATGGCAATAAGTTAGCCTAAAATGAGCCTAAGATCAGGTAACCCACCCCGAATCGAAATTCGTATGTGGCTTTGCTAGCTTCTTTATTATGGAAAATTCAACCCCCCTCGATGTTGAAATGAGAATTTGGAAGGAATTGATGTTGATGTGTTATAATAAATTAATAAAATGAAATGTATGGATGGATGAAACATGGATGTCAACACGACCTATTCTCGAATATACTCTGTTATAGTTATACGATGTAACTCAAATATATCTACTTAAGTAATACGATTTTTCTCTTCCGGAAATATTATATAAACATTCATTTGGTTTAACCAATTCTAGAGCCGATTCCTTTCCGCTTGATTCTGATGCTTTGATGGACCACATCAAGACTTTGATGAAGATTCTCGAATTCGACTTAGAATATACATGCCCTGATACTTATCTATTCTACCAACAAGTCTTTATACAGTAGTCAAAAAAAAATATTAAAAGGCGCGACTTAAAATATAGTTCAGGAAATGAAGCATTTTGGCTCGCAATTTTTTCGTCCAGCATGGATTTATCTGAAATTTTCACAGAAGGTAGGGAATAGCTCAAGGATCATTTTCTATATCATGTCGCTGTACGCTAGAGCCTTGGGGGTGGTTGCCACCCCATCACGGGGGTGGAATTTTTTAATTACATTTCAACTGTAGGAAATGCTGGAAAAGGTTATTTTAAGAAAAAAATGTTCCATACGTTTTTTTCGTAAAAGTAATATTTTTTGAATTATTCGAAGTTGAAAGTAACAGTTTTTTGACGAAAAAATCGACTTCTTTGAATGGTTTTTTGCAAATAACTCTAAAACTATGCATTTTATCAAAAAAAGTGTGGAAAGGCAAATTGTAGCTTTAGAAAAAACAAAAACAATGCTTTCTTTATAATTTTCCTACGGTACATACGAACTGAGATACAGCGAATTAATGCTTAGCCTTTTTCGTCAAATGTATAAATTGGAAGATTTAAAGCGAAATAACGAGAAAAATTTGTATTTTTCGAAGAGAGCTCATAGGATCTTTTTTGAAGTATTCAATCAGAGGTCTCAAACAAATAAAAAAATGTCTTCCTAGCATGAAAATTGACCGACTTATGATCGAAATAAGATCGGTACCCGCTTTTCAACTCTTTTCTTATAAATATCTCTCAAAATACTAAAAATTCGAAAAAAACGATGCAGTACTATATTGTAGCTTTTTTAATGACAAAAATTTTTTGTGTGTACATTATTAGTAAAGGGAATATTCGGCGAGATATACCCGTTTAACACTTACATTTACGATCGAAAATCACCTTAGTCAAGCGCTTTAAACTCTCCCCATTTAAAAATTAAGGGATCTTGAGTAATTTTATTCACATAGTCTTATATCTCTTGAAAAGCTCTACAGAATCGTTTCTGAAAAAAAATTTCTATCACCCAAAATGAAGGAGCTATGTTCAAAAAACCGATCAATTTTTTTTCGAAAAATTTGAATTACCCGCTTCGGAGCGTAGTAATCTACATAACCGGTATATTCGGCCGTTATACGTTATATGTTCAACTTTTTCCATTCATATTGGAAGACAGTGAAGAAGAAAAATCTGCTCGCGTGTGTGAGTGTATATTTCGTTGATTTCTCACCAGTGTATTCTAAAGTTCGAAGACATATTATAAAAATTTCAATGTTTTCAAGGGTAGTTTATAACAAGGGTAGTTTATAACAAGGGTAGGTTGAAAGATTATGAAATTGTATCCCAAAGCAATAAACATTCATTATTCAACTATTTTTACCCATATTTAGGTTTTTAATGTTATTTTATAATTTTCGACAATAAGGGGAAGTTTTCACCACTAAAAAACAAAAAGCGCACAACGGCACAATATAGAAAATGAACTGAAGGGTGTAATAAGCCCAATCCCAAATTTTTGTACAAATCGGTGCTGGACGAAAAAATTGCGAGGTTTTACCATTTTTAAGCTTCATTTCTTGAACTATAACCAGGACCTGGATTGGGGTGGTTCAAAATATTCGATAAATAATATTGATGAATCAACAGGGAAACCACTCGAAATATACCAGTTTACAACCAGAGCTACGATTAGTGGCTATGAAAATAAATGAAGCACTGTAAGAACTTTATTATTTCATTAGTGAAGTTACCATAAAAAAAAACACTACTGTCTTGAAAAAGAGTAGTATTACATGTTCAGTTGGCTTCGACCTGTGCTTCAACTGTTCATACCGGGTATTTCAAATTCGATTCCCACCATTAGATTGTCGGGGAGCTGGCCCATTGCCTAATTCACTGAGACTTTTTCAAATTTAGTGTGATGCCCACCATTGGGATCTCGGAAACTAGAGCAGAAAAAAAAAACAAAAAAATGCCTCCTATGAAGTGATAAAATCACAAGAATTGCCGGAGATGTTCGGGACAAACTGAATAACTAATTAAATTTTAATTAATTATTAAATTTAGTGTGATGCCCACCATTGGGATCTCGGAAACTAGAGCAGAATCAAACAACAAAATGCCTCCTATAAAGTGATAAAATAACAAGAATTGCCGGAGATGTTCGGGACAAACTGAATAACTAATTAAATTTTAATTAATTAATTTAATCAATTTAATTAAATTATTTAAATTCAAATTAATTATTAAATTTAGTGTGATGCCCACCACTGGGATCTCGGAAACTAGAGCAGAATCAAACAACAAAATGCCTCCTATAAAGTGATAAAATAACAAGAATTGCCGGAGATGTTCGGGACAAACTGAATAACTAATAAAATTTTAATTGATTAATTTAATTAATTAAATTTTATTTAATTATTAAATTTAGTGTGATGCCCACCATTGGGATCTCGGAAACTAGAGCAGAATCAAACAACAAAATGCCTTCCTATAAAGTGATAAAATTACAAGAACTGCCGGAGATATTCGGGACAAACTGAATCATTTTTAACATTTGATGAAATAATCCAGAATAAATTACACATCGTCATTGCCACTTTGTCTTGACTGTATGGTAGTTGTTTCAGATTTCGCATCCCCGACGTTTTGACTCTCGGCCACCATCAATTTTATTAATCTCTTGTTAGACACATTGAATTTCAACAGTTTTTGATTACGATCTTCTTACTTGCCAATGACCTAACACAAGTTACATATGCAAATCTGAAACTCGAATTTTCCGAAAAATTGTGAAGTGGCAGACTCTGATTTTTTTTTGATATGACACAATGTTTTGTGCCTAAATATCATTCAGAAACATGACTCCATTGTTGAAAATGAACTTCACCAATATTAAATTAAAACTTTAGTTTTTCTCGAATATCTCCAGGAATAACTGAAATTTCAAAATTTTCTGAAGCAATTTTGTTGGTGATATAAATGAAAAACTACGCCCCATTTTCATCGTTTTCATATCTTCTATAGTTTCCAATAATGAGAATCGATATTGAATACTCTGTCAACTGCTTTTATTGGATATAATTTTTTTATATATTCTGGCTGATTCATCTTGTGTTTGATCACCTATTTGTTCAACAAAATAGCACTGGGTTAATATATTTTCGAAATATCAAAACTGGGTTTACTGTTGATCTTGGAATATTTACATTCCCAATAAAACATTTTTCTCTGTTAGGATTTTTGCAATATGAAGACGAGAGGACTACTTGCACCAACCTAATTTGATAATAATCCGTTTTTACCTTCACTTGTAATATATCGAAATTTAATTATCGAATAACATACCTACCATTCGATAGAATATGAAATTTATACCGAAAAAATGGCAATAAAAATGAATTTTCGGAAATTCTAAGCTGAGATACTTGAAAAAATGCATCTCTTCTTGTTAAATCACATAAAACATTATCACTTATGAGATCAATTATAATTATATAAAAAAGTTATTTTAAAGCTGACTTGACACTACTTGGAGTTGATGAAAAAAAAATTATAAATTTTTTTTAAATATCACCCTTCTATCGAATAGTATCCCATGTAATACTAGTACATATATTTATTTTTAGATTACATTAAGTAGGCAATATTTTCATTGAATATTACGACTGATGACTTAGTATAAGGATGAAACAATGTACAATCTGCAAGAATGAATGAGAAAAACAATAAAATATTACAATTTTCCTAGAATATAACACAATATACAATTTATATAATTAATTACACAGAAAATATAACAATATGAATGTGAAGTTTCTTTGATCACACACTCAAGAGTCTGGCACATTGAGTATCATTTTTTTTTATACACATATATCACAACTTTACTTAAAACTTTTTGGTTACAGTTACTAACCGCATCGAGTTGAAATTAAAACTTTAAAATTACACATAGTTTGGAGACTTCTTCGTTTTCTCGTCCCATATACCATTTTCATCTATTTTTATAGTCCTCCTGTATAAAAACAATGACAGTACAGTTTACAAAATGCAACAGGATGCTGAACAGCAACTGCTGTTCCCGCCTTTGCTTTTCTGTCGTTGATCTGAAAAAAAAAAGGAAAATTACAACACTGACAATTGTAAAACCCTAAAAAATGATTTTTGATATATATTCCCAAGTTATACGATAATGAAGTTGGTGTACACATTATGTAATAAAATAGTAGAATGATAATATGAATTTGACATTCAATTACTGCATATGAATAAAATAGTTGAGGCTTTCGCGGCCGAGGTTTTCAGTATCACTACTTTTATTCGGGTTTGAAGGCCGTCGTTTTTTGGAATTTCTTCCTGACGTTTCGCTGGCTCGAGTGGCTAGCTTCTTCAGAGGTTCATTCATCTTGGAATTCACTCCGATGACTGGAGATTGTTTCTTCGCAAGTTGTATTTATGCCGATTCAGGTAGTTTGCGGTGCTAATTATTCCATTCGGATTCGGGGAATTGTCATTAATATTGATTACCTTGTTTACTTCCTGCGGGTTCGGAGAATAATCATCATTATTATCTGAAGAACTACCTGCAGTTATTATCGATTTTCTTAAAATGGGATTCCATATTCGGTTGAGGTTGACAGCTTCTTCTTTTCTGTTGAAATTATCCGTGTGTTTGTGGATTTCTATTGCCTCCCGTACCAGTCGGCTATGGTAACTTCTGGAACCTTCTAACTACCGCAAACTCGCAAGGGACCCAACACAATCAAAATTGAGGAATGTAAACAAACTCATTAAGTCGTCCTCACTGACCGAAACCATAAAG
Organism: Zygogramma bicolorata; assembly: GCA_032362365.1. Taxonomy (NCBI): domain Eukaryota; kingdom Metazoa; phylum Arthropoda; class Insecta; order Coleoptera; family Chrysomelidae; genus Zygogramma; species Zygogramma bicolorata. The sequence continues at coordinate 12,352,224 of JAVJAQ010000137.1, read as the reverse complement.
AAAACCATTCTCAGAACTGAAGCCGTTCCACCCAGACTCTATGGTCTTCCGAAGGTGCACAAACACGGCATGCCACTGAGACCAATAGTCAGTGCCCCAGGCTCACCTACATATCACTTGGCCAAACATCTGGCCTCGCTCCTACAGCCTCATGTAGGAAGAACAAACTCCTACGTCAAGGATTCGACAGACTTCGTGGGTAAAATTAGAGGCTTAGCTTTGGAACCGACAGATATTATGGTCAGCTTCGATGTTGTGTCCTTGTTTACCAACGTCCCACTGGAAGACTCCCTGAAGGAGTTAGCCTACTTGTTCCCTAAAGATATCGTTGGACTTTTCCGAGCATGTCTCACGGGAAGTTACTTTCAATGGAGGGAAAATTTCTATGAGCAATTGGATGGCGTGGCAATGGGAAGTCCACTTAGCCCAGTAGTAGCCAACTTCTTCATGGAACGGTTTGAGGAGAAAGCAATCGACGCCTTCGAATTGAAGCCGACCTTGTGGCTACGCTACGTGGATGACACATTCGTCATCTGGAAACATGGTAGGGACGCTCTAAAACTCTTTCTCGACCACTTGAACGCTCAACACCCCAATATTAAGTTCACCATGGAGACTGAACAAGACCAACGAATAGCATTCCTGGATGTTCTGATCGAACGATGTGGGGCTAGACTAACCCACAAAGTGTACCGAAAACCCACACACACGGATAGGTACCTGCACGCGCTATCGAATCACCATCCCAGCCAAAAGAGAGGAGTCATTTCTACTCTAACGGAACGTGCTCGAAGAATATGCGAACCAGAACATCTGGAGGAAGAACTGGAACATCTTCAAGTGACCTTGAGGTCGAATGGATACAGTGTACCCGAGATCAACAGGGCCATGAAACTGAAGAATTCCACTGTTCGAAACAAGGAGGACGTTCAGATAGTTGCACATGCATATTTGCCATACATCCCGAGGGTCACAGACAGAATTGGAAAACTCCTGAGTAAATACAACATAAAAACTGTATTTAAACCCACGAAGAAGATTCAACAGAGCCTCAGATCGGCTAAAGACAAAAGAGATCCACTGTCTGCAGCAGGGGTTTATCGCATACCGTGCACCTGTGGGAAGGTATACATCGGTACCACCAAAAGATCCATGGGAACTAGGCTAAAGGAACATGAGAGAAACTGCAGACTAGGGCAAATTGACAAGTCGGCTGTGGCGGAACACGCACTTAGTGAGGGAAACCACAGGATTCTGTTTGAAAATGCAAAACTGATTGCACCCAACCAGGGATACCATAGCCGACTGGTACGGGAGGCAATAGAAATCCACAAACACACGGATAATTTCAACAGAAAAGAAGAAGCTGTCAACCTCAACCGAATATGGAATCCCATTTTAAAAAAAATCGATAATAACTGCAGGTAGTTCTTCAGATATTAATGATGATTATTCTCCGAACCCGCAGGAAGTAAACAAGGTAATCAATATTAATGACAATTCCCCGAATCCGAATGGAATAATTAGCACCGCAAACTACCTGAATCGGCATAAATACAACTTGCGAAGAAACAATCTCCAGTCATCGGAGTGAATTCCAAGATGAATGAACCTCTGAAGAAGCTAGCCACTCGAGCCAGCGAAACGTCAGGAAGAAATTCCAAAAAACGACGGCCTTCAAACCCGAATAAAAGTAGTGATACTGCATATGAATGTTTGAATATTGTCTAACAATTGGTAAACGTATAAATAAACATTATAATTATTTTCTTAACGCGCGGTCGAGTGCAAAAATATAAGTTTGGTGTTAGGGTGATTGATCTCTAGGAAAAAGTTTCAGAATGAGAGAAGGTTAGCTTTCAGCCGACACCCTATTCTATTCCGAATTTCAACAGTAGAAAACAAAATTATTGTGGTAGCGATTTTGTCTGCATTATAAAATACTTTCTCAGTAGTTCTATGAATGTTAATTAATGCATAAGTAATCTTGAAGACATACTAATACGACAGTTACATAACCATCATGTTGATTATCCTCTAACGGTTCTGTATTTTACGAGGTATTTTACTAAAGGATGTCCTAAAAGAACTGAACTTTGTATAAACCGGTTCCTTTTTTGGTTGTAAAGAGATTGTATAGTGGTTTATAGCCACATTATAAGATTTTCCCGTTTTTATGAGATATGCTGTATAGCAATTCTTACAACCTTTATAAAATTCATCAAAGACGCCGACCGGGAGTGAATTTACTCATTGTTTTCTTCTATACGGTGATATAACTGACATTTTGCCTCCTCCCTCTCAACCCAAAGGAGATTTCTGTGTGCCACTGTCTTCTATGTTTTCAGTTAGGATTTTCAACGCGACTTGTTTCTCCTGTAATATAAAATATGACAGCCTCAACACAATTGTTGTTCGGATGTTATTCGAGGAGGTAGATAAGTATTGAGTTCCATCCTTCCAGAAGAATTTTTGCGCAAGGCTTGAGAAAAGAAACAGAGTATTTTTCGAAAATTCGCAAACTATAAAATATTTGAATTTTTTCTCAATTTCAATCTATAAATACGCAATGAATTCTATACGTAAGTGACAAAATATTTAGTCAATTTTGATTTTCGTAATATTACAGTGTGGGCAAATATTCCATATGCTTTATAAATAGAATAATCTGGAAGTATTTCATTTTCAGGGAGAGGAAACCAAAAAAAATGTGAGTATTTCTATATCAACACAATTGTAACAATGAGAAATAATTTCCTTGTATTTTTTCTATTTGTTTCAAATTGAAATTCTGTATTTCCTTAGACTTTTCACGAAGCATGAAAACAGTCAAGGTTAATAATATAACCTGAATAATGAAAAATGAAACCATTCCTGATATAATAATTTTGCATACTCGACACAACAGCATTTGCTTTGTTAGACAGACCTGTAGAGCATTTTTCTACGACTGTGAACTTAGTGTCATCCACAAATTGAACTGTAAGACTCATAATTATTGAATGCAGAAATATAATTAACGAATAAAACGAAGAGTATGAGGTCCAGGACACTATCTTGTGGCACGCCAGTGGTAATGTGGCGATTTTCAGAGAAATAAGTTCCAGTTTCAAGTTTTACTTCAACAGATTGGGTTCTGTGAATCGAGTAAGCCTTCAACCAGTTCATACAAAGACCCCGAATACCTAAATCATTGAGTTTATCAAAGGGGAGATAATCATTTCATGTCAAAGGCACGGGCCAAATAAAAAAAATGCTTAGCGTTTTATTGCCTTTGTCAAAATTAGATAAAATATGATTGTAGATGTATACCAGAAGGTAATGAACGTATTACTGATACTATTAAAACACCTTAAATGAGTTCAGTTGAATTTTATAGCGATATTTCAATTCAAAACATACGTTCGAGAAAAAAAGCTTCGAATCGACAGAAAACATCAATTTCGACTCGTTTATGAAATATTTGTTTTGTTGGAACCATCATTTACCCAACAGGTAGGTGAGTCGTATCGGCCAGCCTACTTCAACAATGTTACGAATTATATCATAAAATTTCTCCTTGAAGATAATTCAGCCAAAAATAAATATTTGCTCCTAGCGCCACAGGGTCAATCAGTTTTAATGGAGTTGTTACTGACATCGCAAAAATGTTTATTGATTGTACGGTTAGTCGATCTTCAGATACTTCGTAGAATTATATCACATCAGAGATGTTCATTTGTTTCTGCATGTAATTTACGAAACCCGATAACTTATTCAAACTTATTATATGGATCAATAACCCTAGCACAAAACTGATATTAATTGCACTCGACAGCGTTTCGCTAACAATGTTTGCATCTTGAACGGAAGACATACGGAAATATCATTTGAAGGGATAAGTATTACGGGTAGATGGTATTAGGTGTTTCTTACGGATGCCTTAGCTTGAATCGCACATCACTGCTTATAGATCATGCCGAAAGATGGCAATCGATTCAAAAAGTGGAATTTTTTATCGGTGTCGTAAATAATTCAAATGTTTTATATTTTCAAGGTTAAACTTTCGTTTCCAGTATAAAGTTATCAGCTTGCGAAATGGTTCTGATGCAGATTCTGTGGAACATGTTCCCCCACGAATCAGTAAAGAGTTGTCTTGAAAATCTGATTAGATAATTTGAGAAACACTTGCTATGTAAATAGCATTTTACAAGTGTTGTTCATGACGAAGGATTTCAAGAAGTAGGTTTTAACGATGAACGAGAATGTTCCCTATTCATTCACCAAACTCAAAGACCTCTTTATGCACCTACAGTTTCGTAAGAATGTATCATCCTTTCCACCAACCGATTTCTTGGAAGTCCACTAGATACATTTAGGACAACAAGAGGATGGTTCCGAATTCTTGGGGTTCATGTTGAATACTCTTCGTGAGCAAGAAAATAGCAGAATTAATACTCCCGACCGGTCCGGATTGTATGATTCCGTACAGTCTATCTCGTCTTGTGTTTGTAGATCTTTTGCTGGAAAAATACCCACTTGTTTACGTTGTAGTATATGTTCAAGAGGTAGCAAAAACTTTTCTTACTTTCTGGAACTTCAACTAGCTTTTCCCGATATGACTGATAATCGGTCCGTGTATAGCTTACTGTTGAATCATCTGAAAATAGAATATTCAACGGGTGATGATCAACTGTATTGCTAAATTTGCGCCAAACTAACTGACTATTATAGAACAACAAGTATAGCTGATGCACCAGTCGATCTAATAACACCGATGCGCTTCAAACATGACTCAACCTCTGGCGGAAGCACCAAACTCTTACGAAGAATCGACATAGATGAACACTTCAATCTAGCAGACCACTATGATAATCTGCATGCAGTCATTGTTCACTGTGGTTCTGGCGTTGAATCTGGTAATTATTACTCGTTGGTCAAAGACGAAACAGACTGGTTTAGGTTTGATGATAGTTGTGTCACTAAAATTTCTGGCGATATCTTGAATACATTGAAGCCGCAGGAGACACCCAACATTTAACTCTATGGAAGAAAGGTCATTGGCAGATCAAGATCTTCAGATCAAGTGATGCTGCAGGTTTTTCCGGCTTTGAAAGACAGTATCAACACAGCCTCTGATTTTTCTAAGGTTACTTTTCCTATAGAAGGTTTGTATTTCATATATTTTTATTGATTTGTAGGGGAGAAACCAGAAAAATAGATCCTCAGTAACAGAGAGACTGGTGAGGTAATAGTTGAGATTTAATTTATCTGTTTCATCACTTATACATCCTTCATCAGTCTCGATTATGTCTCTATTACATTATGCAAATTCCTTTTTTGTCAATGGCCTAAATTTCAAAGAAAATACTGACCTTGAGAGTTAGGTTCAGGAAGGGTCTCCCTAGGAACCAAATGCATAACGGTAGTCTTTCCGAATGGCAGTCCTAGAGCACCTAAAGTTACGTTACTATGTAGAAAGCGACCCTGATAAATGAGTCTGAGTATTTCAGCCTTCGAAACAGCTTCTTGGCACCAGTCTGGAATCAAAAAGAAATATTGAATTATTAGGACGGGTGGTTTTATCTAATACTGGTTGCTAAATTGGTTCATTCAAAAGTAATATACATTTTCTGAGCGAGTGGTATTCGTAAAGATCATTTCAGGAAATATTCTCAGGTGAATGCATCCATACAAGCACAAAAAATCAATTTTCAAAAATGAATCAATGTTATTATCCGAAAACGAGAAATTTCATTAACATTTAATTGAAAGTATCATTTTTGTAGGCTAATTAGGGCAGAGGAACCATTTATTGCCATAACCCTACTTTCGGCCACTTCCGGTCATTCCTTGAAAAATGAGCTTCCTTGGAAATTTTAAATCGAAGGAGAATCAAATCGTTTGAATGTTGGTAGTGGTAGAAGTGCCATTACAAGTTTTGAAAATAAATTTTAGTATCAGTATAACTGTGAAATGTGTGCCGGATATTGTTAAACTATTTCTTTAGAAAACTCCAACTTCATACACCACACTTTTACTTTATCTTTTACTTTAACCTTAAGAATGGAATTGGACCGTTCATACACCAGTGTTAAAGTAAACAGGACGCATGCCCAGTGATCAAAAACAAACGAAGAAGAAGAAGTAATCGTGGGTTACGTCATTGTTTCGATTTGCAATTTGCTATTTTGTATCGGATAATGACAGATATTTCTTAGAACACCCATTTTATATCATTTTTGTAAAATATTCAGAAGAATACGTTTTCTTATAATGTTGGTGGCACTGCTTGCTGTGATGACTTCACATGCACGCATGCGCAGCCCCTAGATTTATTGAATTATCCCATTCTTAAAGTAAAAGTTCTCATCCTTAAACTAAAAGTGAAAGTGCCGTGTATGAACGCCTCGATTGATTTACATTGTGACAACTTTCTTAAAGTAAAAGATAAAGTAAAAGTGTGGTGTATGAACCGACCATAAATCATCGTAGGTACTTGGTAACTTTTTACGCGCAAAAAGTCGAATTGATTTTTGCTAAAGGTAAGCGAAGTGCCCTTGTATGTTCAGTACGGGAGATACACAGATTTACTTTTTACCTAAAATCATTAATCCATTAGCGGAAATATGAGCGTGTGGGAGTGCAAAATCCAGTAATGGCCATACGTTATTTTGATGAAATATAAATATTGCGCAAAATATACTGTGTTGCAAACAAGAGGAAATGTATGTAGATTGTTCACCTCTTTTCAGTCGAAAAATATAAGAATTTCATTAAGAGAAATCTCGGGAAGAATATAAAAAATTACAAAGTATCAGTAATCCCCATCGAAAGAGAAGTTTGCATTGGATGCTAACACAGGCGAAATGGCGGTTTCGAAGGCAGGTAATGTTTTTTTGATGCCTCGAACCACTCTAAGAAATATGAAATAAGTGGAAAATATCTAAGAGATTCTACTGGACAATGCAGCTTTCATGCTCTTCTTGGAAAAAATACTAAAAACTACTGGCGAAATGTATCTGATTGAAAACCGTTTCATTGCGAATATTACATTCGTGATAATCATTCAAAAACGATCAAATTTCGCAAATATCAATTCCTCACAAATATTCATTCAAATATATTTTTCTCCGATTGACAGCGAATATTAATTTTGCAGAAAATTTGGTCTAGGCAGCCAAGTAATACTTTGCTGATTGACATGTGTTTGGAGGGTGCGAATTTAAGCGATTTGTTTCTCAATATAATTTTTATTGTACCTACCGGATTCGACTATCATTTTCATTAACAAATCATTACCGATTCTCATTTTTTTAAATTACTGTCTAACTTTTGAATTGTTTTCCAGGCTCTCGTGATACCAGTGACATACTTTCCCAATCCACTATACCCTACACATGTACATAATAATAAATCATTCCTATTCAAAACCTCTTGGTACATAATTCCATAGAGATGTATTCAAGTTTCAATGAAATTATCCACCATTTTTGGGCCGCCATTTCGCTCTTGTAAATTTGACTTCAGATTCGTGTTCACCGACCTCAAAAACCCCTGCTACCAAATTTCGTAGAGATTGATTGAAATAAAAAAAATCCGGCCATTTTGGGGCCGCCATTTTCTTTTTTGAAAATTAGACTTCAGACTCGTGTCTAGAGACCTCAAAAACTCCCTATTTATAAATTCCATAAATATTGATACAAATTTAAATGAAATTATCCGCCATTTTGGGGCCGCCATTTTCTTTTTGGAAATTCGACTTCAGATTCGTGTTCAGCGACCTCAAAAACCCTCCGAGTAATAAATTTGATAGCGATTTGATAATACCTTCTATTTTTGGCCAGCAATTCGGTATTTGGAACCACTGCGGCAGTGGCGAAATTGGGGAAAAGTCGAAATACAAACGAGAATTCGAAAAATGACTCCCTTTTCTTCCCCGCCTCGTAGCAATAGAAACTTTTGGAGTGTTCGGTTATAGTCCAATGATTTTCATAAGAGAATGAGGTAAGAACATTTTTCGAGTAACGGGTGATAAAAGATCTGCCAGCTTTCTCGTTCAACGAATCAGCATCGCTATTCAAAGGGGAAACTCAGCATCAGTGTTATAAACAGAACACTTATATTTCCTCAATGGAAACCATATTCACCTTTTGTCGTCTTTTGTTCCTCATTTCATCAAATATTTGACAATAGTTTAATAGATAACGTCACAGAGTGCAATACTGAATTTTGAAAAAAACGGCTTTCATGATTTCACACGCTGTATCATTTGTTTTCATGAATACAGCCGTCAAGTTTAAGAAGTGACTTTTGAAAACTTGATAAGAATATGGAATACTCAAATCACTTCCGATATTCATCTAACAAAATATTTCTACCCTTGTAAATTGGGAACTTTTGTGGAGAGACAATCCTTGCCCTGTGATGATAACACCGAAGTAGTAGGCAGATTGATACCTCAGCGCGAAGTCACCTTACCCTTCTTGAAATTGCCTCCCAAATCGGAGCCGTAACGTCGAACATTAAACTGTACACTAGACGCTTTTTGATTGATCGATTCCGCTGTGATTAACGGGTATGAAAAACTCACCGTCTGGCCAATTATCGAAAACATGTTGTGCAATATCTCCAGCGGAATCGCTCGGACTGAAGAGGAACTCTTTTGTTTTGCCACTGACAAGTATCAGACGCAGATTGATCTGTAACAAAAGAAAAATAGAAAATTAGAAGATGTAATTCACAACAGTTTCACGATATCTAAGTACATCGATGTGCAATAAATATCTCTTTGAAAAATTATATATCATCGTAACCAGGCAGCTTGGGAAAATCAGCCTTGTTATAATCTAAAAATTACCTATTGCTCATTCTTCATACAAGCTCAGCAAGTTTGAGCCGATTTGGGGAGCTCAAGAATGGAAGAAAATTCAGGGAGGGATAAAAGGGCAAAGTGTCGCATGTTCCTATCGTCATATAATATAATGCTCATAGATAATTCCGATAAGGACACAGATAGAGGACTTCTAAATCAATTATTAGTTTTTCAACCGATTTTTATTTCGTTCTCAATATTCGAAATTGTATTAACATAATAATTTGTAACGAAGCAAATTCAACATTAATCAACATCACTGTTATTCATTTAATGTTCTTTTTTCCATTTGTCAATTTGGAATTTTTTGTCTGGTTTGATATAAACCCTACCACTTGTTAACGAAAAACTATAGTTCGTGCTAATCATCCGTGAAGAGTGATCCATACCCAACTGAAGCTGAACCAAAATTACTGACCTCTCGGTGAACATCAGTGATGCTAATCAGAAATAACGTATTTGACGAGTATAATATTAGTCCAGACTATGACCATTTTCCTGTGTATTTATCCCATACATCACCGATTCGGATGAAAATTTAGATTTAGGATCTACATACCCTCTTTTTCAAAATCTACCCTGTGCCGAGGGTTGCTTTCTCCTGGGGGGTGGATGCCACCCCTTCTTGGGGGTGAAAAATTTTCTATTGGAAATAAGTACGGAAATCGATAGATTGACTGATTCTGAGTACTTTTTGTTCAATGAAGTTTTTTCTGAAAATCAATAATTTTCGACTTATTCGCGAGTGAAATTATCGGTTTTCAGGCAAAAAAAACACGTTTTCAGATCCTTTTTCGCGAATAACTGGAAAAATATGCATCTAATCGAAAAACTTGCCGAGAGCACAATTATAGCTTTTGAAAAAAGAAATGCGATCGTTTGTTTGTGATGTATGCAAACCCACTACGAACTGACTAAATGTTTGTTGAAAGTTGATTGGTATCAAAAGCCAGAATGGAAAGTTTTTACGTACAATAACCAAAAACCTATGCATTGTTCGGGAAAAACTCATTCGACCTTTTTTGAAGTCCTTCAAAAATCCTTTATTTTTGTTATTTACGAAAGTTTCTAGCACCAAAAACTCATCCTCTCTTCCCCCCCCCCCTTTGAAAAAAAATCGTTGTTACTCCTTAATTCAGTTCATTCATGTTCTTATAATGAGTTCTGAGGTTTTCATCGATTGAAAGTACGTAGTTTTGGAAAAAATTGAGATTGAAGAGAAAAATCATATACGTAATTCAGTGAAAAATCACCATTTCTTCGAAATAACTCGAAAAGTATTGATCATATGCAAAATTTTCCAGAGTACAAAATTGAAGGTTATTCTTCTCCGAGAATTTTGGTGTTTCATTTTTTCCTGCAGGATGAAAATAGGGTATGATATGGCCAGTTAAATATTGTGATGGTTCGCGCGAAGTACTTTTTTTGAGCCCTTTCAAAAATATACTCTGAAACAAAAAATAATGTGAATGAGCTTATAGCTCTTGAGAAAATCTACAAAATACTTCTTTGGTGGATTTGATTGCTTGAAGACTAAGCGAGTTATGGGAAAAAACCAAAAACAATTTTTGTAGAGATTAGAGTATGTACATTAGAAGAAATGGTGATTTTTTGCTGAATTACGTATATGATTTTTTCTCTTCAATCTCAATTTTTTCCAAAACTACGTACTTTAAATTGATGAAAAACTCAGAACTCAATATAAGAACATGATTGAAGTGAATTATGGAGTAACAACGATTTTTTTCAAAGGGAGGAAAGAGAAGATGAGTTATTCACAATTTTATTTCAACGAAAAAATAGGATTCAATAGTATTTCCTTCATACCTTGGTCGGTTTCGATGCTAGAAACTTTTATAAATTAAAAAATCAAAGGATTTCTGAAGGACTTCAAAAAAGGTTGAATGAGTTTTTTCCGAACAATGCATTGGTTTTAGGTTATTGTACGTAGAAACTTTCCTTTCTGGCGTTTGAAAATACCAATCAACTTTCAACAAGCATTCATTCAGTTTGTAGTGTGTTTGCATACATCACAAATAAACGGTCGCCTTTGTTTTTTCAAAAGCCATAATTTTGCTCTCCGCAGGTTTTTCGATTAGATGCATATTTTTCCAGTTATGCGCGAGAAAGGATCTGAAAACGTGTTAATTTGCCTGAAAACCGACAATTTCACTCGCGAATAAGTCGAAAAGTATTGCTTTTCAGAAAAAACTCAATTGAACAAAAAGTACTCAGAATTAGTCAATCTATTGATTTCCGCACTCATTTCCAATAAAAAATTTTTCACCTCCAAGAAGGGATGACTTCCACCCCCAGGGAGAAAGCAACCCTCGGCACAGGGTAGATTATGGAATAGAGGGTAAGTACAATATACAAATTTTCATACGAATCGGTGCTGTATGGAATAAATACACAGTTCACACTTTTTTCACCGTCATAGACTGTCATTGATAGTAAGACTGTACGTGAAGGTGAAGACTATCATTTTCGGATCAAGATTTGTGTTTTTTTATTATAAAATGTTTGATGAACGTCAATTCAGAAACCTATAAAAAATCAATTTTAAACGGTGTATTAAAAGGTAAAAACGAAATAGTTCTTTGAAGAAATCTAGCAAGTAGTATTCATATGAAAATTTCCTACAATAATGAATATTCTATGGTAGTCATAACTAACTGATATCTGTAATACGTTAAGGAAAAACTGGCACCAGTCTTATCTATCTAGGCAGTTAGGGAAACATTCTGAGTGCCATTTTCCGAACGTTAGGGGCTCTATGTCGATAAGCAAAGAAGTTTAAAAAAAAAGCAGCTCCTCCAAGAACATAATCTGTATAGGTAGGTAGACCAAAATATCGGAAGGTATTGTCAAGTGAGGCAAATATCTGGAGAAATCGGGAATAATTAATGATCGATGAATTGAATTTTAGCGTTAATCGAGTCTCGAAGTCGATTAACGCTAAAATTCAATTCACAATGGAGCAGGAAACCCAAGGGAGAATCTCTTTCCTGGATGTGCTGGTGAACAGACGGGAAAATGGGACCCTGGGACATAAAGTATACAGGAAACCCACTCACACAGACAGATACCTGAACAAGAACTCCAACCACCAGCCACGCCAGAAGAGAGGTGTAATTAAAACATTAGTGGAGAGGGCCCGCCGCATTTGTGAACCACAAAACCTCCCTGAGGAACTTGACCACCTTAAACAAGCGTTAAAAGGGAATGGGTATAGTGAAGCCGAATTCGAACGGGCAATACGACCCAAGAGAGAGGACACGAAGGAAACTGTAAATAAACCTGTTGTGGCAAAAGCCTTTATGCCATATATAAGAGGTGTGACAGATAGAAGAGCCGTGGGCAACACCAGGTGTGTACCGGATTCCGTGTAGCTGTGGATCAGTCTACATTGGAACCACTAAAAGGAGCATCAAGACACGGCTCTCCGAACACAAGAGAAATTGTCGCCTAGGACAGTCAGACAAGTCGGCAGTAGCCGAGCATGCACTCGGAGAAGGCAATCACGCGATTGCATTTGACGAAACGGAAGTGATTGACAGAACGCAAAGCTACTATCCCAGGTTACACAGAGAAGCGATAGAGATTCACAAACACAAAGACAATTTCAACCGAAAAGAAGAAGGCATACACATCAACAAAGTCTGGTTACCAGCTCTAAAGCACACACGGCCCTAACCAGTCAATAGGAAACAAGCCACGTCCATCTCCAACACGATAACATCGGACGCCGGACAGGAGAACAGGTATAAAGCCGATCATAACGTCAATGAAGTAGTATCTACTGTGAGAACGAGATCATTGCGTCCGTTACCTCACAGACTTTGATAATGCCTACCATAGTCGTAGGCGAAACGTCAGGAATAAAAACCTGTGGACCACGGCCATCAAACCCGGAAAACACCCAAGAATCAGTTACCTCCGGCCGTGAAAGTTTACGTTCTTTGATCAATATAATAGTTCTCATGTATGGAGCTCGTCTTGTTGGTGATTCTTCGATAACAGACCCGCTCAATTAGTTGGAACATAGAAGAAGGGTCGGAGAATTGTGTCTCTTCTATAGATATTTCCTCGGTCGGTGCTCTTCTAAATTGTCGTTATTCGTTCCACCCTTGGCAGTATCTGCACGGATGTTGTCCGACGAGTACAGAGTTTCCATCGCTTTGTTGTGAGCTTGAATATCTCTCGAACCTCTCTTGGTCAGGGATCTATTTTCAATTGAACAGCTGAATTTTGAAACTCCTTGCCGAGAGAGAGATACAGTTTTCTTCAAACTTATAAACCTCAAGAATTTGAAGTGAATGTTTATTCGTATCTCCTGTCGCCTGATTCACGCGGTGTTCTCTGAACATCATAGGGCTTCCCTTTCGTGTGAATCTGAATACATAAGAATGTCTCTCACACCATATCAATAATAATAACACATTCATTCTGAAGTTAGTCATGCATAGCAGCTCAGATAAGTCCCAATAATTTTCCTGATAACCGTTCAAAACAAAGAAAAGACCATTCCCCAAGTATCATCATGGTTACATAACATCAATGTTTATTGAAAGTTGACTCAACAATATAAAAGCACCGATTGCTTTATTAACAATCATTATTAGTGTAGTTAAATAATTAGTTGATTCGATAAGCCTTATCCTTATCATGCATCGTTTAGTTTATGTGATGATAATAAATAATAGAGAATTGAGTCAGTTCCGTGAATTAGACTGTCAAAACCAGTGATGTTATGGATACGAAGATGGATTTGGATATAAGAATATAATTATATCGGAAGCGGTTACGGATATATGAATATTTAGGATTACCCGTTGGTTTCGGATAGTTTTGGTAACGGATATTAGATTGAAGTAAAATGAAAATAGTATTGTTACGATAATTCTTTGGACTGGGTTATTAAAAATGCCACTAAACTACTTTTATTACAATTCTTTATCACAACACAATAAATCACTCAAATTGCTATGCTAACTTTCCAATGCTCGGTACTAAAACTCTCTCTAACAGAAATTCTCTACTTCGATTTCCGCACTTAGCAATACTTAAGCTCTCTCCACTGAGCCCCAAATGACTCTGCTGAAATCTCTCTGAATTTCTGAAGTTTGTAAGCCTCAGGAAAAACCTCTTTTGGCAAGGAGTTCCAAAGCTCAGCTGTTCTATTGAAAAAAGATCCCTGAGCAAGAGAGATTCGACAGGTTTCCCAATTCACAACAAAGGGTTAGAGGACAAGCCTCAATGAATGTTATGGTGCCGAACTCCACACATGAGAACCATATTCCAAGACAGGTCGTATCTGAGCCTTGTAGATCATTAGAAGCTGACGAGAAGTGAAGTATTTCTTCGCACAAAATAGAATTCCAAGTTTCTGGGAAGCACTTTTAGCGATCGATCACACATGATTTTCCCATGAGAGATTATAACTAATCGTGATTCCTAGCATCGAGATAGTTGATTTTTTAGGAATAGTTACTCCTGACATCTGAATATTTGATGATGATATATCGGCTTTTCGTAGCATTAAATTCAAGTTCATGTTACCCATTCTACTATTTTTGCCAAGTCGTCATTAATTTTATTGACGTGAATGTTAATTTGAATTTTTGTTTCTCAAGCTGGTATGGGGACTCTGGAAGAGAAACTGGCAGGAAGAGTACTCTCGTCCGCAAAACTATGTAATGAACAAGTTGTTTTCCCGAACAAATCATTGATATGAAGCAGAAACAAAATGGGCGCCAGAACTGAACCCTGTGGAACACCTGCATTTATTGGGAGAATATCAGATGATACTCCATCAACAACCACATACAGAGACCTATCAGACAAGAAACTCTTCAACAAGGCATACAACAGAGGAGGCAAACCATAAGACGGCAGCTTAGAAAGGAGACCCCGATGCCAAACTCGATCAAACGCTTTCGAAATATCGAGTGCAACAGCTATCGTTTCTCCGAATTTCTCGATTGAATTAGCAAAAACCTGTCATCATGTTTTATTTAACGAAACTTTCGTAACGGATACGTTTTCGTAGCTCCATAACATCCCCGATCAAAACAATGTAGAAAACTTTCCGTATAACAATTTTGAAAACATCTCATATGATTTTTGAGAATGATACATTCATTTGAAAATTAATATCTTCATCTCCAAGTAATGGATTAATGCAAGGAAGAAAACGAAACTTTTCAGAGACGTTATAACAAACAACTCTAGGTTCGCTTATTTTGCGTTGAAATCCTATTACATAAAACTCCTTGAGTTCGGTGCCCTTTTGTCCATAAGATATAGAAAAAAGTATTAGCGCCCCGTGAGGAAGAAACGAGTACCGGCAAAGCAGTGACACTACTAGCAAAATACTTTAAGGTGAATTTGGCAACTCTTTCTAGTATCGTGAAATTTTCGAGGATTCAAGTTGAAACTAAACCTCGAATCGAGAAATAATAAATTTGATAATAATTAGTACGATTTTCAAACGCTCTTTCGAGTTCCTCCATAGTTTTTTGTTCTGTGAGCATATATACAAGTGTGGAACAATCCGACCAAAACAGATTTTGTTAAAAGTTATGGGTTCATTCCTTTCGTAATTTGCTTCTTGAACGTTTTTCACGAAAAAAATTGTTGGCTTCTTGTCATTCCAATGTTTCTATTCTATTTGATACAAGTTGCGTGTGTTTGGTATACTTTTATAGTGATATCTATATGGTGCAATGGCCGTCGAGGTAGGAGAGTAGTTTGTTCGAAGTACCCTTTTCCTTATATGCGTAAACCATATGGATCCTGTACATATATCGACAGAAAGTGTTTTACTTCATCAGGGAATGTTTTAAAAAAAATTCTTCGAATGCTTCTGCTTCCACTTTGATATCATCCCTTTCTGATATTCCATTCTTTGAATTGAATTTTGTCAGAATATCCTAAGAACATAACAAAAAATGTTTATTGTGTAGTTTTTCGGAAACGAGTACTTAGATAAAGTGACTGATCTATCATTATCAGTAGTTAAAATTTTGTGAAATAGTTTTAATATTTCGACATCTGTTCCGCAATGAATCTTCAAGCGAGTCTTCAAGTCAATTGTTCGTTATTTACTTCCATAACATTTCTTGACATTCTAAAATGTTCACAAAAGTCTTGCGGTGGGTATCTTGGAATTACTTCCTCGAAATAATTTAAATTTCTAACAGGATTTTCTGCTTTTCCTAATGCTAATATTTCTAAATTTTTTTCTTGTCTTTCAAATACAGGTGGAATCAATTCCACAATATTATTATCATCCGCAAGTTCTTCTAAGATTAAGTAATTTATAAGGTTTTCCATTCAAGGCGCTTTATATTAAGAAAATATAATTTGAAGGTTATGGTTGGTTGGTTGGTTACTGGCTTAATGGGTGCGTCCTTGGACATTTACCCAACGTCACGTAATAATTATATAAGCTAGGAGCGAGTGCGCTAACCAAACGCGTCTGGGATGTCCCATGCTCGCTCCCGTTATTACTTGTCAAGTAAAAAATTCACAAAAAAATTTAGACTGTTCACACTCTAACCCTCCCTCCGCCACATCCAGTGGCATCGAGCCTGGTTACTCGCGTGAAGAGAAGAGGGTATATAATTACGTAATTAATTAAAACAAGTAAAATCAGTATTAAAATCACGACTATCACAAACACAAAATGGAGTCCCGACTCCACGCGGTATCCTCGTACCATCTATGTGAGCAGACACGTCTGCTCACTACCACGACGGAAACGGAACTATCTTGAAGGTTATGTGATGTGTTCGTCAGAGAGCATCAAAGCATAGACGTTCAGCCACCTTCCAGCGCTTTCATAGAGCGCCGCTGCCAGCGCTAACTTTGCGCTAGCGTGGCTGAACGCGCCCGTTGTGTAGGAACGGACTTGAAAGTATCGAGCGAAGGAAAATAATCCATCAGGTCTAAACAGTTATTTAACTGTAATACAGAGTAGTAGAACTTGCAGTAATTGCGATGTGCTCTATTGCATCGATCTGAGATCAGTCGTGCATGATGACTAAGAAATCATCAACCCTTGCGTATTTTGTTGGTGTCAAAATTTTGAAGTTATTAACCTGTTTCTTGGGTTCACTATGCAGTTATTACCATTGCCACAGAGTTGTGTGAGATAACGCATCTCCAAAATTGTGTTTATATTATTGTAAGGTCATTTTAACGAAAGTGTATTATATTTATAATCATATATTATATTGGTGAGAAGTAAGTTTTGCGATAGCTATTTAGCAGAAAATTCGGTTCAACACTAACCTAACGCAGATTATAAACATCGGAATTTATATTTATAATATAAATCTCTGCTCTGGGCATTTATGAATAACCAATCCATAATATGTCGTCAAATAGATCATATTACACAATCGAGATTTTATACCAAATAAATATGCTGTCATCCGATTGTGCTTCGATAACACCACTTCTAGTAATCGTTCGAGATCCACTACAAATATAGATTCACTAGAAGTTGGTGTAATAATATACAGGGTGTGGCATATATTGTGGAGGTTGGCAGTGAAATAGAATATTTTTGTGGTTTAGTAAGTAGGCTCTCGATATCACAAATAATTGCCACTGAAAATAAATAACAGTACTCATAAAACATTAATTCATGACAATACCTAAAAAACATCCTTTTCAAAAAGAAACATTTCAGTTGGTTTCTAAATAACTTGAAAAGAGAAAATTTTCAGCCAATCGTTACTTCAGCCTAGATTATTGATTAGGTAGAATGTGTTGAGAATTTGGGGGTGTATTTGGAACAAGACTTACCAAGCATGTATCCATTTGCTTATAGTATTTTTCACAGTAAATGGTATTGCCTTATTAACTGCAATAAACTACCCGATTTAATCCCATTGTGTAGAAAATCATCTGGTAAAAGATGCAAATGTGCTACAGGGTCGAACTTAAGAAATTTGAATTTTGCATAATGTAGGAGATATACAAGTAATTTATTTAAATGTTACAATTCTATTCTATATTTGATTCAGTGTCGCTATCGCTATCCTCATCTAAATTAATTATAATTGGCGCAATTGATTTTACAGAAAGGTACGAGTTTTCAACATTTATAACATGACTAACAGAACTTTTCCAACTCTCGGTAGGAATGTCATTCATACAGTTCCTAATTAATTCTACCACACTACCACTTAAAGTCGGAGAAGTATTTTTTCCGCGCACGCTCGATTTAAGTTGGTGCCACATATGCTCTATGGGATTGAACACGCAGTAGTCGGGAGGTAGTCGTAACACTGTATGTCCCAATTCTCCTGCAATTGTATCACAAACATAAGTTTTTTTTAAGAAAATGACTGCAGCACTTGTAAAAGTTCTTTTTTGGATAATTTTCCTCAAAATATATGTCATTTGTAGCCATGAAGTTTTGAATCTCCAATTTCGTATTCTCTGAGCCAGGAATTTTTTGCAATTGTCGACTATGATAGCTTGCGTTGTCCATTACTATAAAGCTGTTTGGTGGAATGTTGGGTAACAGACAATTTTCCATTATTACTTGTCTCTTGTCAATTTTGCGATATTTAAAGCCCATTGCAGACAGAGCTCGCCAAAGAGTAGTGAGGCCACAGTTGATGTGAGTTTCGTCATCGATGGGCCGCTGTTTCAGACTTTTGATTGTAGGGACACGCTGCTCATCGTACATAGTGTAGATTTTTCGCCTCATCAAATCTTTTTCCCAGTCGTCTAGACTTTTTGTGACACCGGAATCTTTACGCTTTTTTCTTGATTCCATTGAATTTTCAACAATTCGTCGAACTGAAGTAAGAGGCATCTTCGTCAAATTACTGGTTACTTTTGCTGCAGCACCCGCGTTATATCCTTGCTGAAGTAAGGAACTATACACAATTTTTATAATGATTTTCGCGTCACAAGATAAGTGATTCTTCTTTAACGAACCACTGGAAGAAGCACTATTACTTTTTATTCACGGACGCCACACCCTGCCTATTCAGTACGTTGGGGTATAAAATCTTTGCTATTAATGTCTGTAATAACAAATAAATGTTATAAAATTATTGCACTCCGTAACACAAGTGAACACTTCCAATGAAATACAAAGACTAAAATGAACAAGAAGTGTAAGCTGTAATCCTCTACAATCCCTCTCTGAGAAACAAAATTACCTTAATCCGGTCCTTTTACATTTATGATGTGCATCTCGGATTTCACAACTTAAGGGTCTAATTGGTTTTATTATGATCCTTCAGTCAATACCATTTATTGTGAAAACTACTATACAGCGAACATAAGCCAGTGTCAAACTCATTCACCAAATGCGTCATCTACTAACTAGATGTGTGAAAATTATTATGCGAAACATTGGTATAAACGAAATTAAATTATAGTGACATCTCATACAATAACTGTCTAATCAGATTGGATGAAAATAGGATTCAAAAACTGCAAAATTCCCGCATGAGGTAAATTTTGGCATATGGAAAGACAATCACATCAGTCACTTATTCAAGGAAATCAAATGGTTGAAAATGACACATCGTAGAAGAATGCATTCTGAATTTTAATGTACTTACTACAAAATCCTCGAAGAAAAAACAATTCAAATTTATGGGTGCACATCTTCGTCTATATTTGGGGGTTAGGTGGAAGAACTGGCATTCAGCTTCACAACTGAATGAACTAAATCCCGCCCAATTTTTTTCTGCTGTTGTTTCAAACAATCAATTTGATAACTAATAAAGGCCTTTATTGTTATCAAAAATGAATTGAAAATGACAGAAGTCAAAGTACCGCTGTTGGCTGTACAACATAAAGAAAGGACTATCATGATGAACCACTAATCGTTTACGATACTTCAATAATGATAATTGTAGTAGTAATAAAGCATTTATTGTGTCGTAATATGCAGAAAATTGACAACTACACAAAAATGAACACTTGAAAAGATACTGAGTCCAAAGAAGAAGTAAAAACATATGATGCAGACAAACTGACAAGGGTTTGAATTTACTAATATCAATATTCAGCTGTCCATTCATCCTGTTTGAGATTCCTCTTCAAAGTGACAGCAGACAAATTCAGGAATTCTGCGACAAATTATTGAGCAGATGAGCCACCAAGTATGGAAATAATTCTTCAGAAAGAGAAGAACTATGGTTAGGAATAGTGAATCTAAGATGTTTGTTCCTCAGTAATCTGTAGATGGTGTATTGTGATTGTGTGACCAACATTTTGTAGGACAAAAAAAAAGTTCAGAAATCAGTTTGTATTCGTAGTGAGAGAATCGAACCTAATGGATTTCAACGCTTCAATGGTCACCTAACCATTATTTCATGATTTTAAATTTCTCTATGCCTTCACGCTTTCGAAGTCAATCGACCTGTCGTTGTTCAGATATCACGATTCTTCGTGGGGAGTACCGTAAGGACAGGATGGGACTGTGCTTTGAAAATGGGAGCTATAGATTTTTTGGATCCTGCAACAGTTCATGGTAACAGGTAAACGGTAGTTTGAGAATTATTTATGCAATCGAGAAATTTTTATTCGAAAAAAAAAAAAATGGATGATTTTTGTCCAGGAATAAAGAACCAATGAGATCAGGTATTTCCCAGGGTTCTATTCTCGTAATAACATTATTTCATCAATACATATTATTGGCATAGTGAGCAACTTCCCAATAATTACGTTTTTCATATCGACTGATGATGAAGATCAGTAGTTATGAATCATGGGCGGAATTCAAGTGAAATATCATGGTGCTCTCCCACTAAACTCATTCATCGTTGCCATGATCTGGATGGTAGAACGGTCTAAGAGTTGACGCTCGTGAGGGAACATTTGAACATTTTTCGAAACGAGCCCGATGTCGTCTATTCAAATATTCCGCAGTCATTCATTTAGAATACAAATAAATTTCTATGGTATCTAAAGCCGAAGATGAAACCTGCACTAAATTCAATTTATGGTGTCGAATGAAGTGCGCTACGTCATTACACCATTGGGTTCGCCCAGTTGTATACAGGGTGTAACTAAATAAGTGTAAAACATTTAAAAAAAGATGGGATCTTTCATATAAAAAACTTTCATTGGAGCATCCCCTGTTGAGATACAGCCCCTTAAAGGGGGTACATAAAATTTGTATAACAATTTTTTTCACAAGCACTGAAAAAGTTACAATATTGAAATTAATCGTACGTTTTGTACTACCAAAGAGACACTTAGCCAGTAATTTATTTGGTTTACCCCATGGTTGTAAGGGGTGGAAAACGCAACCCCTAAAATGTATTTCCAATGTAACTTTTTGTCTTATTATTTGTTCACCATTCAAAAATTTATTTCCGATAGCTTGTTTCATTCTGAACAAAAAATATCTCTTGGGTTTTTTGCCCAAAATAAACCAGTTCGCAGCAAAAAATTATTTTACGAACTACTACATAGATCATTAATGCGAAAGTACGAAACTAATCTATCTAGTAGGTCGCTATTAGCGATAGTGACAATTAAATTGGTATGACGCTGTCATGTCAATTTCAATATTGTAACTTTTCCAGTGCTTGTGGAAAAAATTGTTATACAAATTTTATGTACCCCCTTCAAGGGGCTGTATCTCAACAGGGGATGCTCCAATGAAATTTTTTTACATGAAAGATCCTATCTTTTTTTCGATGAGGAATCACCTCCTCAAATGTTTTACACTTATTTAGTTACACCCTGTATATGGTGGTGCTATAATTGCTTGAATATTTCCCTCATATATAAAATATTCCATAAGCCGGCCGTGATTTTGTCATTATGACAACGAAAAAACTTTGCCCTAAGTTTTCCAGCGACAAATCAACTCAAAAAGCTGCCAGAAAAAATTACTCGTGAAATTATAAGTGAAAATAATTACGAAAGGATTACTTGCTCGACGTGTCTATAGCTCATTACTGTTAGTTGGTAGGTACCTCTAAAAATAATGACGAAAACGAAAAAAAAAAAACACTCGGAATACGTTAGATACCCAGGGCACGTGTGTTACGTAGAGATTGTTGTGCACAGATTCATAGCCAGAGAGTTATTTCCAAAATTGTAGCGAACCAACAAATCTCATTTATACATGTTGCTCTTTTCTATCATATTGTTACGATCTTTCCTTTGGTTCGTAATTTGAAACTCCAAACAACACTAAACTACTTTTATTACAACTCTTCATCACAATACAATGACTTGAATTGCTCCGCTGACTTTCCATCGCTCGGTATGAAACTCTGGGTAATAGAAATTCCGCCGTTGCGAAGAATCTCTTTCGTATATATACCTGCTCACACCTATGGAGAATCTTCCAGTCAAATCCCGACGATCGAGTATTCCACGTGTGACGAGATATCGCTGGTGAACGATCTTCCTACGACCCCTCATATCCATTGTCGTTTATGAGCGGCAGGGCCTGCGCTAGGAACTTCCGTAACAATACTAAAGAATCGAGTGGCCTGAAAGTACAGATGATGAGAGTGGTTCAAAAAGTCGCCAATACCAAAATTGAAATCGGGATGAAGTTTGTACCCCTTGTGTTGACTACATAAATAAAATATTTGGTCTGGCACTGGTTGAGAATCATTTCACCTGTTAATTGAAATTTCATTCCGCCTTCTCGAGTTTCAGTATCACTCGGTTTATTTTTATAAGATTATAGTATTACGTCTCCCATGTCACTCAACGAAATACTTTTCCTGCAGATTGGATTACTTGTAACCGTTGGAAGACGGCTTTGGCCTATTTTTAAGGCTTCATTTTGAATTCGAGCTGACTTAAAAATGCATCGAGTATCTTGCGTATCATCCTTTCTCCGATTTACCTTGGCCGTCGATTTATAACATTGTTTGTTTCGGAACATTCCATCATTCTTCAATACGCATATTCATTGAGATATGTGAATAAAATTCCTTGTAATACCTGAAGAAGAGAATAACTCTGCCTCAGAAAATTTCAGTAATTACTTTCAACTGCTCAAACTTTATTCACCAGACTCAAATGTGAATTTCAGTGCATGAATTATCTGAAATTAATCCTCAGGTATATATTTTACAGAACATCGAGTTGTTCAAAATATTTGTTGAATCTGGCTCTGGCGATTACAGAGAGAGAAAAAGAGAGGGGGGGAGAGAGAGAGAATATGCTTTATATACATTTAGTCATCCTTTTTTCAGAAAAATACAAATTCACGAGAACTTTATGAAACCGTACTATTCCTACGAAAACTAAAAATTTGTAAATAATAAATACAAATCAAAACAAAATATATGTCACAAACATAAAAATAAATATGGAAAAGTGAATCAAACGACTAAGATAGTGAATCATTGGATATTCGTCAAAATGGTAATAAGGTCTAACCATCGAATCATGTTTCGGTGCCTTTCTAAATTCCCTAAGAGATATAATGTCTTCGATTCCATCCGGTATATGATTAAATCTAAGATTAAATAACTCACATTCACTATAAATGAAATAATCTTTAAATAGAGCGGAAGTGTTAATTCTGATGAAACAGACAGTGTAAAGCAGAAGAAAAGGCAAAGTGAAAATTAAATTTCCAAAACAAAGATGATGAATGATTGTCACTTATGCTTTTAGTGGTTAAGAATCATCATGGAAACACCAGTAGAATTGTGTTGTGAAGAGTGTCCGTTGAATGTCATACATCGGTGACAAGAAAATTAATGAAAAATTGAATTACACCAAAAAAATATGTGGAAGAGATTATAATTCCACGTGTGACGGCAATTGTCACTAATATCAGCTAACATTCGAGAGATAATCCTCGTTTTATGATAATCGAAATAGATGGTCCATGAATATTTGACATTGGAATATATTTTTCTGATATAAATCTGTTGTGTTGACACAGATGACACACAAAATCTTTTAGAGGATGTACCGATTGATACCACGAGGTCGAAAATAAATGGAAAGGAAGAAGCAGGCTCATGCAGTTAGTGAATCTTTCAGACCTGACAACCCTAACTTTCCATCTCCTTGGGTATGGTAATAAAGAGATCTATCAAGAAAAATCAAAGATACCAGGAAAAAAATTCATGGCAGTCATTCTAATGGTTTATAAGATTGTAAGATTGAAATTTGAAGAGAAATTGCGATGTAGATTGAAATGAATTTCAAAATATCTAATTTCTTGTATTTGCTGTGACTTCACGTCTTTTTGAAATATCGGAGTTGATTATTAGTTGTGTTTTGTCTAACAATGAATAAAAATTCTTAGACTATCCTGTAGCCATATGTACAGAATGTTCCACTCAAAAGAAATGAGTGAAAAAGTCCCGGTCGAGCCCGGATAGAAAAAACGCTATTGGGTAAAATGATGAGTTTCATCCAGAATACCTGATTTTCAAATATATGGTGTCGAATGAACTTGTTTTGTACATGAATTCCACCATAATTTTCAAACAAACAATAATAAATATAAACAACTCTTTTGATAATGACTCGAAAGAATTACATGTCCTATTGATGAATCACACATTTATTGAACGCCATGTATACGAGTAGTTAATTTTGGAACGAAAATCTCATTCCTCTCCACAACTTTCGTCCGATTTTTCTTTACCAATCTCGAATAGAGAAGCAGCTACATCCTGTATCATGTATTGCAGTTGATTCCATAGCATTTTTTAGCATTTCAGTCATCACAGCTATAAAACTAAAACACGAATTCTTCTCATATAGGCAGACGAGCATTTCTCAAATCATTTTCGTGTGTGAACAGCCATCCGGGTCAATGAGATTTATTATCGTCTGCCTCTCCTGCATACACTTTGTAGCACTTTGGCGCTACATTAATTTAACAGTCCAGAGCCGGGTAAAGGAGGAGAATATCCTACAGTGGAGAGTGATGCATATTGCGGTAATACTTCGGTTGCTATGAGCACTTTCGACTGTCATTGCACTATGACATCACAAAAAATTGGTTATGGTTTGAAAAGAGAAGAATGCGAATTTTATGTGTTTAAACGACAGAAATTTAAGGTGAAAAATTGTGAAGTTTTACAGCAAAATGTTCCTACATCTCCGAAACTAAAAGAGGCTGCCAAAATTTTTATAAGAATGTTTCGTAGGGGACACAGAATTACGTATGTTCCACGAAAAAAATTTCAAAAAATAGGTGCTCATAGCGACCGAAGTATTACCCATATTGCCTTCCAGAAACTCAGGACAAAGGAACAATTGAGAAAGTTTCGTCTATTTCGTACAGATTTCAAAATATGTGTTTCGCTTTCAATGAACCCACTCCTCAGATCAAATAACCCTAGATGGGCCCAATGCTTTATAAACATCATATTCGCTGATAAAAAGACAACTGTGTTTATATTCTACCTCTATTTTGTTTGCAAACATCAAGTCCTGCCGCCACTGTTGTCAAATTTATTTTTTTTAAAGTTGTGATTTTGGTGGGTATGAATATTATGAATCAATATGCAATATTTCACATCCTACAGTCATAGTCATCAATCTGAGAATTCTGGAAATATATATTCATTCTCAGAAAATTGGAAAATATCCCTTAGGCCGAAGATATAAATGCGTTTTTCAATTATAAAATAGTGGACACCCTGGGAAATTTTAAGCGGCTACCATGAATTATCTCACTCCTGGCAACACCGCCTTGGCCAGCGGCCATTCTTGCTGTGACGTGTTTTGTGTGGAGTGCTGTTTGGAAATTTATTGTGTGTTTTGAACGTTTTTGAACAGTTTTCTTGGATTTTTTTTTCTCATAAACAACTATAAGTTACATTTAGTGTATATACTTCATAGTAGTGCAGGGTTTCAGTGGACAGAATGTCAAAATACTGCTTTGTTTGCAAAACAAAGGATAGTCAACAAACATTCCACAGGTGAGTTGACAAAATGACAGAGGCGTCGTACATAGAAAACAAACGTACCTATTACTCAAATCGAATATTTGAGTGAAATTATAATAATGATTAATTCAAACACAGATTCCCTACCGACGAAGAGAAGTTGAAAATATGGTGTGATGTTCTCAAATTGGATCCTTTGAGCTTGAAGAAATATTCCTATATATGTTCTGCTCATTTTTCCACCACTCATATCATTAAGAAGCCGCAAGGAAGAACATGTTTGAGACCTGATGCCATTCCTTGTGTACAAACAGTTGAAAGGTAATATTTCAAAGAGTTAGAATAGTTAGATTGTTAGTGTTTTGTCATTCAATCCAATATTTGGTTTCTGAGCATGAAAAACTGATAATCAAATCAAGTTTCTTTGAGGCAAATAAAAAATAAAAAGAGTTGGCGACAAACTTAACAATATTTTTTGTACAAGTAATATCATTTCGTGAACCTAGTAACTTTTTGTTTGCCCTTCTACGCTTTGATTTTCACCATTTTTCATAGTATGGATTCTATCTATCTATCTATCCATGCAACATCAAGGTACTGATTATTGAATGAAAATTATCAATTAACAGTTATCAATTCACAAGCGAGGAAAACTAAGCATTCACGCCTACTGATGTAACAATTAGGGGAAAAATAGTAACATTACTCAATTATTATAAGAAGTCAAAGCCATTTTGCTCAAAAGTTTCAACAAAAAAGTATACCTAATCTATTTCCATCTTTTATTTGTAAATATCCAGGTTAATCACAAAATAAGCCAAACTTTTTTTGAGCAGTCATGAAATGTGTTTAGAAGATTAGGTTATCTTGTGTTATCAGGCTGACCAATTCACAGTCATCTGCATGATAGTTGTGCAATAGAACAAAGTTGATCTACTCCTAGTTGTTATTTGGCTGCATAAACTACCTATGAATGAAAAAAAATATACCTGAAAAAATTGAAAATTTATAAAATGAAATGGAGATTTAGTAAATATTACATTCAGAATGATTTTTACCTGTTATTATACCTCATACTAGGAAGCAATATTAGAATAACCAATTTTTAAAATCTAAAGCTGTTAATTTTGTAACCGAACATTTGTTTTTAGTAAGTTTTCAGTATATTATTTGTTGTCCGTTTTTATAAATTTGTCACATACATACAGTATTACCTACACAATTAGAAACAAAAAACCCTTACTGTTCATGATCTTCCTAAATGATACAAGAGAAATGAAAAACAAATGGTTGATGAAAATATTTTCAAATGTTAATGCATACAGCTCATCCAGTCCATCTTGGCACAGAACTTATAACATATATGCCCAGCTATCTTTTTGGAGTATACTAAGATGAAAAAACACCTATTATATGTGTTCACTGGGTTGAAATTTATTCCTAGAAGGAGTTGCACACTAGCAGTGTGCAACTGGAAAAATTTTCGAGTTTGTGCCACGATGGATTGGATAAGCTGTACATTGCTGTAACTGTATACTTATTTAAAAATTCAAATATTCATATTCCACTTCAAATATTATTGTAGCTTCAGTTACGAGACTCATGCAGTTGGGATTTATAAGGATCAAACACCACAAAATTCGCCCAGCGCGAGAATTGAACTGAGTGAGATGGGAATAAGGTAATATTAGGTATATAATCTTATTCGATGGAAACGATGTTTGTGCATAACTATTGTATAGAATATTCATGATCCAAGTGTTTCTTCGATAATTGCGACATACATTGATCACTAGTGAATAATGAATATTTTATACAATAGTCGTGGACAAAAACAGTAGTCTATGATGGCTATTATTATACGCTCGTTGAATAATATACTATTTATAATGTATCATTTCTGAAAACACACTGATGCGTTTTAGGACCCCTACATCATCTCTCAGAGTCTTGGAAGATAGGAGTTTCAATATTAGGTATGTTATCTAATATTCTCAAACCGAGAACTGAAATAATTATTTTGTTTCTTCCTTCAGATCACCTGCATCATCGACAACTTCAGCTCCTGAAACTATTTATGCTTTGAAAAATATGAGGTAGATATCCATTTAGGAACCTTGTTATCATTACTTGGATTAATGTTTTTTCAGATCTCCAGCATTATCAACTACTTCTTCAGCTCCTGAAATTATTGATGTTAGGAAAAATGTAGATGCTGATATTTTCAAAATGAGGTATGCTCACAATTATAACTCGTCTGTGATTTGACAATTATTCTCTGGTCTTTCACAATTTATAATAATAATAATATTCATTCATCCCAAGAAACATTTACAGTTTATAAATAGGGATATTGAACACATAAAAAAGTGAAATAGAACAAAATATGATTATGTAGCAGAAATATATGGAAAAAAGACTGTTGAATTGATGTGTTTGAACTTTTTGATATTTTTAATAGTTTTAATTGAATTTATTATTTTGTTGTATAGGTTTGTTTCCTCATGAAAAATTGATTTTTCCCCGAATGTTAAAAACATATAAGTCGATTTTTCATAATTAAGACTCAATTTGTGATACTGTAACCAGGATGATATTCGTTCCAAGTCATGTGTCATAGATATTGATTTTGTATTTTTTGATTTGTAAATTAAAGTTGTATCATCGGCAAAGAGTTTGATGGATCCTAAAAGATTCAGTTTTGAAATTGAATTGATATAGATGAGAAATAAAATTGGTCCTAACACAGATAAAAGTATTTGGCCCTCATCGGCTGTGGGTTGGCGAAGCCCTCAAAACGAACACAAATTGTGATAGATGACCACCTATCGGTGTAACACTGAGAAAATGCTTTCATAGTTTTCCGTCAGTGGTGACAATTCTACAGGTCAACTAATAATTGCTTTTGCAGAAATAATGACAAGTACTCTCAGAGTTTTATCGAAAATAGAATCCAAGCATTTCGTCAGTGTTACACCACTTGTATCGCTTGCCTCTAAGGCGCCATTCATTTCAAATCCTCTTGTCATCTATACGAGGACTTTGCCAACCCACAGCTGATGAAGGTCTCAAAGTCAGAAACAGCTCGTTTATCTTGTGGTGGGAATTTCAAATTGAATGCAAATTGTGATAGACCAGACAGTTTGTTAACCTACTTGTCAATTTCCCGATTTCTCTGCATTTTAGGTCCCCATCGTCGACAACCTTAACAGCCCCTGAGGCTATAGGTGGTATGGGAAATTTTGAAGATTATACTTGCAACATGAGGTAAATGTTTGATGAAGGTTTTTCAAACAAGAGTTATCGTTTTTTTTTTCAGATCTGCATCTTCATCAACTGTAACAGCTCCAGAGATGGAGATGGCCATGAAAAGTATTGGTGCTAGTTTTTCCAAAATGCGGTAATATTTTCTAAATCAGTCGAGAAATTCAGTACTCATCCTTATCGATAATGCCATATTTGCACTGTATGAATTCATACTATGTAAAAATGATTTTTTGAAATTTTTTGTTATTAAATTGAGTACCTTCTGCAGAGAGTGAATAAGAATATTTTCATTTCAGGTCACCATCTTCCTCATCAACATTATCTGCACTTAATGATACCATGAGCGATGTTGAAAAAGAATCTATGGAAATAAGGTGAGATACATAATATTCAGTGCCATAGAAAGCATATAGTTTTCTTATTCCATGATCGATTTGAGTGAAGCTGCTAATAGTTCCTGCGTGAAAAATTCTGAATGATATGTGAAATGAGTTACGCAATTCAGTAGACTCATAGAAAAGGTTATTTACTTTTAGATTTCATAACCCACGTGTATTTCAAGTTTCAAATCCACTGGTGTAGCATAGTATAGTGATATATACCGGGTGTCCCAAGGCTTTTAGGCTAGTAGATTATCAGTTATTTGCAGAAAAATTTTGTAAAAAATACGTGTCGTAGTAGGTTGTCAAATGTGACAAACATATATGATACGAGCTATGTTAGATATGTGAAGGTCCATTTAATACTAGCCACTAACAAATACAATTTTCTCGACCAACTATCATCACAACTACATATTATGATATATCGTTAAATCAGGAATTGAACATGCTGTGAGTGGATTTTCTGAAAAACCGAATATCTGCTGGCCTGGCATATATATATATATATATATATATATATATATATATATATTTTATATATATATATATATATTATATATATATATATTATATATATATATATATATATATATACTTTATATATACTTGGGATAGGTTAGGTTTTACATCGAGACTTGTATGGCTGTACTGATACATGTATCGATGAAGAAGTAAATTAGACCCCCTCAACTTCTTATTCCAAGTTCAAACCAATATAAAAAAATCTGAACATTTTTTCCTTTTTAGGTCTCCTCATTCTTTTTCTACCTCAACAGCCTCAGAATTTTTGGAAACTGTGAAAATCGAAGGAAAAGATTTACTTCTACGTTCCAAGTAAGATGATGAGATATTTCTACTATAAAGTTTTCTGATTTTTTTTTTCCAGAAAGAGAAAGAGGTTGCATTATTTCGGAGATATCAGTTCCGATGATATAAATGATCCTTCGAAAAGGAGAAAGTGCTGGAACATAATTAAACAAACTGTTAATTCCCAAAGAAAAAAATCTCTAATTTTGAAACAAAAACAGAGGAGATTACAAAGCAGAATTCGATCGTTGAAATCCCTTATTGAGCATTTGAAAAGCAAGAGATTGATTTCTGAGAGCGCAGGAAACATGCTTGATGTGAGTATTCTAAGCTCACCAGATTTTATTAGTAATTATGGAACAAACTACTGGAGGAAGGGTTTTTCTTGATCATGATAGAATATTCAATATATTTTTCAAATCCTGAGAGAAGAATGACATATTCCATGCATACTTTTCCATTGTTTTTTTATTTCATGAAGATAAAGACAAAGTACTTTCGACATAGTTTATACATGTTCCTTTTTCACATTTTTTCAACATTAGGTTAAACTGTTTCTGAATTTGTCATGAGTATACTTTCATTTCATATTTGTAGGCTTCGGTACCCGAGTCGTCCAATAAATTTTTTATGGAGCTAATGAAGAAAAAGACGAAAAAATATTCACCAGAGCTGAGGAAGTTTGCGTTGACCTTGAATTTCTACTCTAAAAAGGCATATGAATATGTCAGAGATAAATTCAACAAACGTTTACCACACACCCGTACTTTGAGAAAATGGTACCAAACGGTGGATGCTTCACCTGGATTTTCTCATGAGGCACTGGAGGCATTGACAAAAAAATCAAAGGAAGTTGAAGCTAAAGGATCCCAACTGATGTGTAATCTGGTTTTCGATGAGATGTCGATTAGGAAAAAAGTCGAATGGGATGGACGGAAATATTATGGTTTTGTTGATCTTGGTACTGAAATTGAATCAGACAATATGGAGGAAGCTAAAGAAGCAATTGTTTTCATGCTTGTTGCTCTCAACCAGCACTGGAAAATTCCAGTTGCCTATTTTCTGGTGGATAGTTTGAATGGGAGAGAAAAAGCGAACCTGCTACTGAAATGTCTGGAATTCATTCACGAATCTGGTGTGGTTGTGACATCTGTTACTTTCGATGGACCACCAGCCAACTGGACTATGGCAAGGACATTGGGAGCTGATATGTCTGCATCCTCAACAAAAACATATTTTCTGCATCCAATCACAAAAAATAAAGTTTACATTTTCTTGGATCCCAGCCATATGATAAAGTTGGTGAGAAACTGTTTTGGAAGCAAGAAAATCATTGAAAATGGTACAGGAAACAAAATATGTTGGGAGTTCATGGATAAGTTATGTGACATTCAAGAAACGCAGGGCTTGCATGTTGCAACAAAATTGAAGAAAAGGCATTTATTGTGGCAAAGAGAAAAAATGAGAGTAAAATTAGCCGTTCAAACTCTAAGTAATAGCGTGGCAGAGGCTTTGAATTTTTTAAATCTTGATTTGAAACTCAAAGATTTTGAAGGTTCAGAAAGCACCGCTGAATTTTGTAAAATTTTCAATAATATTTTTGACATTTTCAATTCAAGAAATGTTTTAACTACTAAACCTTTTGAAAAGCCTCTTTCACCTGCTGTGCAAGTCAAGTATTTTGAATTTTTGGACAGAGCAGTTGAATACATTTCGAATTTGAAAATTGATGGGGAATTGTTGACAACAACTAAAAGAAAGACAGGATTTTTGGGTTTGATAATTTGCATTAAGAGTTTGAAAGGGCTTTACTGTGATCACATAACAAATACACCGAATTTGAAATATCTATTAACTTACAAGTTATCTCAGGATCACTTGGAGATATTTTTCAGCTGTGTGCGAAATAAAAGTGGATTTAATAACAATCCAAGTGCTAAACAATTCATATTCACAATGAAACGACTCATAATTCATTCAGAAATCAAAGGCTCCGTTACTGCCAATGCAGTTTCATTAGACTCAACTTCAATTCTTCATTGTACGAGTAGTTCATTAGTGAAAAATATCTCTCAGGAAGAACTATCTGATATTGAGGCATTTATTGTCAGTGAGGGTTATATACCCACAAAAATATGGAATTTAACAACCTATGTAGATGAAATTGTTAAATACACGTCTGGGTTTGTTGTTAAAAAGTTGAAAAATACCATAATGTGCGATAAGTGTATTGCAATGTTGGAGGACAAAGAAATTCATTCGAGATTACAATTGAGAAAAGCATATGGTAAAATGGTTAACGCCTCAATATTTGTCATAAATATATGTAAGCAGGGGGAAAAAACATTGAGGTTAATGAAAGGAAAATTAAATTTATTCTCGAACAATATTAATTCAGTTAAGATTCTTATAGCGAGGACTATGAATGACATACCAAAGGACTTATTTAAAAATTTTGGAAACCATTTTTTTGATGAAGAACCTTTATCCAATCATGGTTTTGCCTTAGCAAAAGCAATACTTCAAATTTTTTTCAAAATCAGAATATATCATGAATTATCAACAAGCGGAACGGACAAAGTAGAAAGGGTCAGGTCTCTTTTGACGAAGACAATTTTATTCAAAAATCAGTGAATATTCTGTTATTATTATTATTGGAATTCCTTTTGTACTATTTTTGTTGAGTATATTCGTTTATCTATGATTTTATAGTTAAGTTACTGTTGTTATTTGTTACTAGTGAAATATTTTATTCAATATATACATATATTTCATTTATTTTTGTTTTATCTCATTGTATACCCTGCCATCTTGTGATTACTATCTTTCGGTCAAAAATGGATGTAATGTTTTATTATTAAAAAAGAATTCAAATTCCAATATTGTATTCCTTTTTTTTTTCCATAAACAAAATGTATGCAACAAATTGTTCTGCAAATACAATAGAAAAAATAATAGATTTCTTGTGGAGGGCAGAACTGAATTATCAGTACTTTGTTCTGCTCTGAATGAACGATCACACCAATTTTCAATAGCATCGGACCATCGTTTCAAAAGTCATCCGCCATCTTGAGTTTATGAATTTTGACAAACACAATCAAGATCTCCCACCGTTGAAAACCTCATATACCAATTTCAAAATTCAGTTATATTCACAAATCTCGTTTGCCATCTTGGACACGTATTTTTTTTCACAAATTACATAATTTATTGCCTCAATTGAATACATGTACCAAATTTTAAATCAATTGGGCTACTAGCAGTGGGTCAAATCTCAATTAAAGCTTGTAAACATCGTCTGCGCCCTTGAAAATTCCCGGATAACGCTTTTGTACTATTTGAAAATATCCAGTGACAATATTCGTCAATAATAATTTTTTTTTTAATTATACACGAAAATGACGAATAAAAATCGTTTTGATCCCCTTAAAAAAGCACGGCACTGTTGAAGAGTTGTTTTGTTTTGGTTCGACTGTCAGAAACAGTTTTCCCCCATAGTTATCTGTCGATCACAACATTGCTTCCATATTCAGAATTGGGCCTATCTAGTTTATTTATTGATCTGAGACCCACTCTCATATAAAATATATCATTCAGGTGAACATGCAAAGTACAATATTCTTTTCATTGGCTTAATTTCACGAAAGATTGTAGTAGTATTAGGATTCGGTATAAATGAAATCAGATTCAGTATTCCTGAAAATAACGGAAGTAACAATAGTGAAAGTTTCCATTCAGGAAAAAACCCAATAGAACTTCAAGCTGAGCAAAAGCCAACACCTGACGAAAACACACAAAAAACTGAACGTTTGCATCGTTTGAGAATTCTATTGAGTTTGCGTCGCTACGACAAAGAGTTCAAAATGTTTGAGTCTTGAATGAATTCACGGAAGTAAAAGGTATCGATGAAAATGTTCTATTGGCTCATTTTTACATTTGCAAAAAAAATTAGCCCCATACTCGATGCTTCGCTCGACTATTCACCTTTATAAAAAATTGACATTTCTAAACATAGCAAACAGACGAGCTTTTTGAAAAGCAAATCACAGGGATAGAAACCAAAGAAGTTCAAGACATTAGAACGTCCTGAAATATAGAAGTTTTTGAACGAAGCTCCCGACGAAGAGTACTTGTTGACAGTTGTTGATGATAGTGGCTCTGATAATGGGGATTAACGGTGCTTGTGGATGTGATGAATTGGTCAATTTGAAAATAGAAAATATTCAAGACAAAGGAAAATATTTCCACTTAGTTTTGACAAACACCAAAACTATACTTGAGAAGGATTTCCAGTCAACCCGATGAATTTATGTAAAAAATATATTACTTTGCGACCAAAGATTACTAGTTCTAGCCGCTTTTTTGTTTGTACAAAAACGCGAGGCCTAACAGACAATGTGTAGGAATGAACACTTTGTCGAAGGTACCTTCAAGAGTTGCAATGTTTTTGAAATTGAAGGAACTAACGCTCCACACCGGTCACTGCCTGAGAAGGTCTTCAGCGACTCTTTTCGAGACTCTTTTTGCCAATGCAGGGGCTAACATGACTACTTTGAAGCGTCACGGGGGATGGAAGTCCTCGACGGTAGCAGAAGGACACCTAGAAGAATCTGTGCATGACAAAATACAAATAAATTGCAAAAAAAATACACGGTACTAATGTTTCGGCGTCTTCCAGCACTATCAGAAGTTTTACGGAAATGGAAGCGTCTGGTTCCAATGAGTCAACGAATTTTACAATAACTTCACTTTCGAATAAACCGATTGCATTTTCCTTCGATTTAGTAGTGAACTCGGTAGTGAAAGTAATAAATAAATGAATAGAACACTACTTTGAATATGAACGTGAGTTATAATCCATAACTCACTAGTGAGTTATGAATTATAACACACTAGTGTGTTATTTGATACTTGTCTGAAATGACACAAATAATGACAGTTATAACTGTCATGTGTTGGATAAAAATATAAAAATGTACATGCATGTACATTCTGGTTTCGTTTCAATGAATGCGTTTGATATTCCAAAATTCCATGAAACTGTTGTGTCACGAGGATGGCTGAAAATGAGCAATGTTTGAATTTCTCACTGAATCATTGGCGATATTATGGACAATAAAGATGGACTGAGCCTGTTCAGCGACGATGCGACAGATGATGAATTCAGCGAAATGGCCAAGTTGAAACGTTCGATTTTTGGTTCTAGTTGTTAAAGAGAATTCTCATTTCGATGGAGAAAGTTAGTGCCTATATCTTTCTTGTAAATTCGGCACTGAGATCATGTGTGGTAGCTACAATATCGTGTCAGGGTTAGTTTATTTCCTGTATTATAACATTGGTGTGTACACGTTAGCGGAAATCTAACCACTTCGTCAATTCCGATGAGGAGAATAACTATTTGAATGAAAGACGAAGGGAGTTGAAAAGTTTGAAGAAATTTGGACAGTTATTCCCTATCTCGTCTCCTTCTCGGTGAAGAACTGGTCACCCAACCTAGAAGAAGGTGAGAAACAAGCACATTTTTGAATGGTTGTGAGGCGGAAAGTGAATCATACCCCTATAGAAAAATATATTGCTTACCCAGGCTGAAAGTCGAGGTGAGCAAATTCTCGGGGGAGAAATGTTAACTTTTGCCGACGTTTGTATACTATATTAACCACAACCAATCGAAATAATTTCAAATAAATATTTGCAACGTTAATTTCAATACATTTCGTGTTTCAAGTAGGTTTGCACATATACGAATTTCATCACGCTCCCACGAAGGTCAATATCGTCATTTCACCTTTTGAATGTCATCCCTATGTTAGAAGTTGAAATGTTTCACAAGTTAGCTTTGTTTTGATAAATGCGTTCGACAAGCCAATCATATCTCATAAATTTCTGTTATGTGCTACAAACAAACTACGTTTGAATCACTTACAGAAATATCAACGGTATTTTTGATAATACAAATGGCCTGGCCTTGAACTTAAAAAAAATGGCTGATAAAACGATAATGTAAGATTTTTGGAAACTTTCGTGTTTATTCAAGAGGTTCGTGATTTTTGAGAGGGAAACTGAGTACGTATTGTTACGATATTTCCTTGGGCTTCATTGATTGAAACTTCAAAAAATACTAAAACACTTTTATTACAACTCTTTATCACATTACAATACAATACAATAACTTAAATTGCTCAGCTAAACTATCCAACCCCCTGATAAACACTCTGTACTAGAAATTCTCCACTTCGACTTCTGCACTTAGCAATATCAAAGCTCTGCCTTCCCACTAAGCTAGAAACTCTGATAACTATCTCAATAACTATCCCTCTGCGATGAAGTGTCTTCTTTTATACTTGCTTATGCCTTATCTTCGAGTAAAATCTCGGTAATCGAACATTCCACGCATGACGAGAGTTCCTAGAAAAATGACCTTCTCTCTGCTACCCCTCATATTATTTGGCCTCTACGAGCGACAGGGCCGGCGCTAATTCATTTCGTAACAGTATATTCTTTCTGTCCGTCGATACTGAGGTAATGTGTAATATATACATGTATATAGCGGGGATCCAAGTAATCCATGAACTCCGATGGACATAATGACGTTTCGAATAAAAGAAGAAGACGAAGTCTGGAAAGTGCCAAGAGGTCGGCAGTGTTTAGCCTACTTCGTCTTCTTCTGGGTGGACCATTAGTCACTTTCTAATCTGAAAATAGGTTAGAAATTTTCGAATTATTATGAATAAAAGCATTCTTCTGCGTTTTTTGGTACCATGAAACCGTTATTCACAATTCATTCCAGGCCACCATCTTTATTCCCTTATCACCCATGGTGCCGCCGCTGCCGCGGTATTCGAAAGAACAAAATCGATGGCAGGGGATACGGAGGAAGATTCTTCCTCCGCAAGCTACTCTATATTAGAGTACGTCGCCGTGAATCACTCCTCGTCTTTTGTATCTTCAATCAAATTATTTACGAATGGCTTGGCGCACTAGACATAAAGCATTCGTAGCCACGTTTAACTCGCTATTTTTCTTCGTCCCAAGTGTTGTGTGATCGTAAGAGAGTTCTTTGATCTCATGATCCTAGAAACGCGCGTGCAACCAAGGTCGGGTTCATATTTTTTTTTTTGTTTTTGGTGTCAAATAAAGGAACTTCACGATGTTTGTACCATTGAAAATGATCAGAGATCGTGAATGATAGCTGAAAAAACATTGACAAGAACAAATGAGGAAAAAGTAAAAATTCAATTTCAGCAGTGGTAAATCAAATCAATCAAATCAGCTTTATTTCCTGTAGACAATATACATTGTGTAGGAATAGTCAAAATAGTTTTACATAATAAATATGCATAGATCATTCGAATAGAATAAATAAAATAGAAATATAACGGATACAAATACAAACATATCCAGATAAACGTGACTACATATAAAAGACAAATCAGTAAAATATTTCACCTGAAGAAATAATGAATCTATATTGTATAAACATTTCTCATTCAAGTACGATCTCAAGCGTATTTTAAATAGAGCTGCAGGCGTGCAATATTGAATTTCGCTCGGTAAAGAGTTGAAAATTTTCGAAAATAAATAAAGACGGGAGCGTTAAAATCCCTGTATTTTTTGAAACTGTCAATACACGACTGTCTTCTTCTTCTAATAACTTTTTTTTGGGCAATAAATACATCTTTCGCTGATGATGAACCGCCTCAGAAGCAAATTCTGTAGCGAAGTCTGCTATCAACCTGTGCGTAATAAAGTTTTAGGAGTTGGTCGAGATTGAGGATATATCTAATATTTCTAAATTGAAACGATATAGAATTCAAGTGAGAGACAAGAGATTCACATTGAGTTCTCCAAGACAGACATTTATCAACATGAGACCTAAGAACCTGATACAGTTCTCATCGGTCCGCAAATTATGAAAAACAAGTTCCTTGCAATATTTTTGTCTATTATGAAATCTTATCACCTGTGTTTTCTCGATATTCATAAAAAGAGAGTTGGCTGAAAACCAATTCTCCATTTCGGTTATGGTTAGTTCACATTTATTAGTCATCATCTCGTCATTTTCACCAGATAAAACCACCGACGTATCATCGGCATACAAGGTGAAAGAGGCGGGAGCTTTTATTTTGTCAATGTCATTGACATATAGTAAAAACAATACAGGACCCAGAACGGATCCCTGCGGAACTCCACTTTTGATGCTACGTTGTTGGGATGATTCGTTATTCATTTGTACATATTGTTGTCGATTTTGAATGAAATTCGAAAGCCAGCTCAAAGCCAAATCTCGTATTCCGTACCTAGAAATCTTCTCCAATAATATGTCATGATTGACACAGTCGAAAGCCCTGCTGAGATCACAAAAGATCCCAACAGGGCATTCGCTCGAGTCAACAAATTTTATTAACCTATTGTAGTAGGAATGTACGGCAGTCATGGTAGACCGTTTATTTACGAACCCGTGTTGATTTTCTGATAAAATGCCTTCCTGTTGCAAAAAAATCAAGAAGTCTTTCCAAGTACGAATATTCAAATATTTTGGAGAATCTACAAGCAACCGTGATGGGCCTATAATTCTCTGGTAAAAGAGGGTTTTTCGTTTTGAAAATGGGACTCACTTTACCCACCTTCAGCGTTTCCGGAATGCATCCACTGCAAAAGGAGAGATTTACCAGAAATGCGAGAGGCTTGTACAATGTTTTCAGTACTGATTTGATCACAAGAAGGGGGATTTCATCATGTCCAGAAGACAGTTTGTTTTTCATCTTATTGCTGAGTAAAGGCAGCAAATCACTTTCAGTAAAAGGGTGCAAAAAAATTGAATTGTGATGTATGCCTATATCAGCCATCAAAGAGTTAGCCTTTTTTTCTTGTTGCGTATCAATTTTGTTTATTGTTTCAGAGGTGATATTGTCAAAATATTCACTGAACATTTCAGCGACAGATAACTGAATTGTGATTAAAGCATCACCAATTTTTAAGATTACATATTTCATTATTACAGTACGGGTATCTTTACGGTCACAAAAAACTTAGAATTCTGGTTTACTATCCAATGGAACTATTTCTTTGGAGCTTGTTTCATATGGCGCCGGCTCTGTCGGTCACGCAGAATAGTGTGAGGGGTCGGACAGCGACGTCATTTTTCCAGGAACCCGTAATTCGCTTGGAGAATTCGAGACACCTCATCGAGGATTCTGTCGAGGATTCTCCATGGGTGTAAATCTCGATTTTGTTTAAAAAGACTTGAAGGGATGGTCTCAACAGAAGTTTTGAAACTATCTTACTATGGAATGGTACAATGTCACCTTACGTATGGGATATTAGTGTGGGGAGCAGCACCCTCCAGTCATGATGTGTTCATCATACAGAAAAAAATTATTAGGGACATGATGGGACTCATGCCCAGGGATCATGCAAAGGCTGCGTTCATCAATTTGGGAATACTAACTCTGCCTTCTCTTTTTGTCATGGAAGCACTATTATACGTCCATAAGAATAAAAATAAATACTGCTTAGGGGAAAATATTCATGATTATCCAACAAAAAGTAAATCCCAGATAAGATTACCGATAGTGTATCATGGAAATGTGGCAAAACAGAGCGATTTCATGTATATAAAAATTTATAACAAGTTGCCAGAAAAGTGCAGGAGTTTCAGCCTGAAACGTTCAAAGTATCTAGCAAAAAAGTGGTTGAGTAGAAAAGCGTTTTATGATAATGATGAGTTTCTTCAGCAACTGTTAACATATTTTGAAATGTGATGTTTTATTTAAAGAAAAAAAAATTGTTTTTTTTTGTGATGTGAACGTTTATACAGGCAAATATTTTATCTTGTGACGAATAGAAATATGTATATTTTTAACTATAGTTAACGGATTGAAGCGGCTTATTTTATCCGGTGGCTCAATTTTCTAGTTAAGGTTGACTTACCTAAACTATTTCATTATATTGTCAAAGGTGTAATGGAAGATGTAATACTGAGGTGAAATAAAATTCTATTCTATTCTACGCAGGTATATAAACATCGGGACATCGCGGCGAATAGTTTTTATTCGGAGCAGAGTTTGTTATTAGCAGAGACAGTTTGATTCGGAGCTGAGTGGCTAGAGTTGTTGAGAGCTAAGTGGAGAGTTTATCAGAGTGTTTAGTATAGAGCGTTGAAAAAATAGCGAAGCAGTTCAAGTCATTGTATTGCGTTGTGATAGAAAGTTGTAATTGAAGTAGTTTAGTGTTGTTTGGAGTTTTAATCGACGAACCAAAGGATAGAACGTTACAATAATAAAGTGAGTTAGGACACGTTATTGGGTGAGGGTGTTGGGAACATGGGATCAACTATCGGTGTACAAAGAACTTAATTTTTTGCCATTGTGTTATATTTTATTCTCGTACAAGGCATCAAATAACCACTGTCCGGTCATGAATCGGTACTAGTTGAATAGGTAGAAAAAGCCCAAAATTCATGAATAATGGTGAACACTGATATGATATTCAAAGAATATCTCACTTAATGTATTCGAAGGGCTTATGATAGTCTTGCCTTTCTGTAGTTTCTCCTAATTTTATCAGAATACAAAGAAGTCTGATGTGATAGCCTTGTCTTGAGTCTGTTCAGCTTTGGTCTAATGATTTATTATGCGAATACTAAAATACATTTGAAACAGTTTAAAGTCTATACACGATGCCTGATTGAAGATCCATCTATAATCTATGGAATCAAATATATATCAACTTTTCCAAAAAGTATTGAGGCTTTCTTGCTGAAAATGCATCCGAAGATAAATGAACATGCTTCGCACAAAGAGTTGCCATCTCGTGGAATACAAAACCTGACATTTGACACTAAAAGCCGGACATAAGCTTCCCACCAAATGTAAAGAAAAAAACAAACAATTTTAAGCTTTTTTCTGATATAATTATAATAACTCAAACAAAATCTAAATATAACATTTTTCTGGGTAAAAAACTATAGAATTAAAAATTATCGTTGGTATTTGAATTATATTTTCAAACTTGTTTGAAAATCTTTGAATACTTATTTGGTTGTATTTTCTTTCACCAACTTTATCTAAAATTGAGCTTTCTTCAGATATCATGGTGTAAAATCACGAACACGTTCAGTAAAAAATGCACAATGATCTCGTATAATTCATCTTCGCAATTGTCGTTGTTGTTTATTTCTTTCCTTCGCACATCGAATGATTCTTTCGGAAATATATTTCATTCCATCATCAGGGAAAACTTATGTATGACTTGATGGTACAATTCAGCAGGATGACATTCATGGTAATGATGAGAAGCAATGAGTATGCAGATAAGTTAAAATAATTCTCATATATACATATATATATATATATATATATATATATATATATATATATATATATATATATATATATATATATATATATATATATATATATATATATATATATATCTAAGAAGCGACCTCAGAGATGTGCATTATTCACCAGACAGCATCATGAAAGCAGATTCCTTTAATTTTCGTTTCCTGCCATGGAAGACATTATTGCTCAAATGAATGTTTTTCACGGACGAAAAGACTATTTTCTTAAGACACTAATATTATTATTGAACATAGGTATACCATTTGTTTATGGTACGACATTGAAACGCAAATTCACTGAATTAGCAAATTTCAAATTTATTATTCATTCAGTGCTCAGTTGTGTCATTATGTAAACCTGACATAAGATACTCATTAGAATCATCCTTCTCCATAATATACTTTCCGTTGACGGCCTCGAAATTCTAAGAAAGCCGCTCGAAGAGGGCAAATTAAATTGGGTTTCAGGTTCAGGTAGAGCGACGATATTCGAATATTTTAACTAATGCAATAAAGCTGAGGGCACCGTGCACACCTGTCATTTATTTAGAAGGCGGAATACGGTAGATAATGAAAGGTCTTTTCTTCCGAAGTCTGCCTATTCTTTGTTACTGCAGAATCGCTTGATCTGAGCTGCGGCTGTTCTGTAATACTGTCGTTCGTTACTATTCTACAATATTCTGGAAATCGGAGAAACGCCTTATAGATGATGTCACTTTTTTATCGAAAGTCAGCCGGCGCGACCGCGGTGGGCGTGGGCGTGGGAGGCGGTGAAACTCGCCGGAAAAATCTCAAAAATAAGTGATTAATCTCCACGTGAAACTTTGTTATTATGTAAATTATTCATGATCATGGGTGAAAATAGGCGTCAGCCACGTTCCCGATGGTGGAAACATCGTCAGTCAGGCCTTTGAAGTGGTCGGAAAATCAGAAAATTGAAGTGACCGATCTGCACTTGAAATTTTGAAGGATAATTATTGAATTCAAATTGAACATGAAAATGGACGTCAGCCACGTTGATAGTGGTGGATTCTGCGTCAGTCAGGCGTCCAGGGCAGTGACCAGCTTCTTTTGGCGCGCTGTATCTTATGCAGTTCGACTGACGCATATTCCACCGACTGACGATTAGTTATCGAAAGTACATAACAATTACATGTTTATATATCAATTTTAAGGTGACATAAATCACTTTATCCAACTCTTTGAATATTGATTACGACTATTCTTTCAAATTTAAACATTATTATCAGTGAATGCGTGATGTCTTCATTATTTATACACAGATGGAAATATTATAACAAAGCCTACTCCTGTAATGTAGTCAATACAACCATATGCAATAGAGGTAAATTATCTATATTGTACGTTTGACTCAAATACATTGTTTGTTTCACTTTGACAAATATATTTTAGCTCAATTTTATATCAAGTCCACTGGTGGTATGTTAGAGTTACTAGTTCAAATATGTTTAGATTGATATTATTATAAATGAATAACCGGAGGGATTTATAAAAGTTGAATAGATTATCCATCTGAGACAAACAAACAATATAGTTACTTTAACTATATTGCATATACGAAAGTAGTAATCCATACTCAAAGTGGAAGACCAATTTTATTGAAAAAATGGAAACACGAAGTCATCTCCATAACATATTTAATTCCTACAGGAACAGTGTCCTTGTTAAGACATGTTTCGAATATATATATTTTCATCTGCAGTTGAGTACAAACATAGAGAAAAAGTTGGGAGACCAAAAACTACATATCAAACATAATTATAACTAGTATCTTGAACCACTTCAGATTCTTCATACTCCCAACTTTTTCTCTATATTTGTACTTAACTGAAGATGAACATATATATGTTCCAAACATGTCTCAACTAGGACACTGTTCCTGTAGGAATTAAATGTGTTGTGGAGATTACTTCGTGTTTCCATTATTTCAATATATGGCTTATAATTGGATCGACTACACTGCGGGTGTAGGTTTTGCTGAAATAGTTGTATCTATGTACAGTTTATAATAATATCACAAAATAAACGAATGTTTTTTTTTTTCAAAAAATGTTTTCATAACGAATAGTACAAGTATTCGTCAGGAGCTTCAACATGATGTATCACAAGACCCCCCTTTCCATTTAATTTTTCTTCCAGGTGGCGCCCAGTCGCCATCTTGAACTTTTCATGTGTGAATTTTACTCCATAATATAGTATTCATGCATAACTTTCATCATCTTCAGAGTCAATTTTCTGCGTTGACCCGTTCAAAAAATAAAAGAGGAGGGGCAGTGAAGAAATGCACTTTATAAACATGTAATTGTTATGTACATTCGATAAATAATCGTCAGCCGGCACGGTGCCAGTGGAATATGCGACAGTCAGACTGCATAAGATACAGCGCGCCAAAAGAAGCTGGTCACTGCCCTTGACTTTGGACGCCTGACTGACGCAGAATCCACCACTATCAACGTGGCTGACGTCCATTTCCATGTTCAATTTGAATTCAATAATCATCCTTCAAAATTTCAAGTGCAGATCGGTCACTTCAATTTTCCGATTTTTACGACCACTTCAAAGGCCTGACTGACGATGTTTCCACCATCGGAAACGTGGCTGACGCCTATTTCCACCTATAATCATGAATGATTTACATCATTACAAAGTTTCACGTGGAGATCAATAACTTTTTTTTGAGATTTTTTCAGCGAGTTTCACCGCCTCCCACGCCCACACCCACCGCTATTGGACTGGCTGACGCGCGGTCCTCATATGTACAGGTGGAGAACTACTCATGCTGAAAAATTCGTGTGCAGATCGATCACTAGTTCAAAAGTGACACCACCTCCCGGTCTATTAGGCTCAGTAAGATTTGGACTCACTGAAATCATTTGGTTTCTCATACATGCAAGCGAGGCATTTTTGGTTGTGGAATATTCTAGCATCCTAACTCAAGGGGATACATACCAGGAATATTAAATTGGACTCCCACCACTGGTTTCAGTTTTTTTCAAACTCAAAGATTTCGACAGAGATGAAAGAATGTCTGTTTATTACCAGAATTCGAAAATTACAAAACAGTTGAAAAATAAAAGTGATT
Source organism: Zygogramma bicolorata (assembly GCA_032362365.1). Classification (NCBI taxonomy): domain Eukaryota; kingdom Metazoa; phylum Arthropoda; class Insecta; order Coleoptera; family Chrysomelidae; genus Zygogramma; species Zygogramma bicolorata. The sequence continues at coordinate 12,307,586 of JAVJAQ010000137.1, read as the reverse complement.
GATCTACTGAATGAGCTCATTGTGATACAGATTTTTCATTACCATACAGATTTTCAATCAATTGGGAATCCAATTCAGGGGCGGAAGGCTACATTGTAAATTTGGTTCGAGATAAAATTAGCAATACAATACTAAACTATTTTGAAACTAGCAATAATGAAATGAATGTAAATATTCGTTTCACTTCCAGATCACTGGGACCCACAATACGAACATAAATATGATATTTATATGAATTGTTAGAAGTTTCCGGGCTTCTGAGCCGTGGTCCGCAGGTTTTTGGGCCTGACGTTTCGTCGGCATCTACGGACATGGTCGAAGTATCCTACTCCGCTGCGAGGCTTTGATTTCATGTGGTTCAGATGACGTGTCATTATTTATCGGACCCACTATCGGATTGTCATCATCTTGTAATATTCTGGCTTCCGTAAATCTCGAACATGGTCGGATCTAAAGTTCCCCCCGCTGTTCTCTTCACCTATACAGTGCATTTCTTCAATGTCTCCTTCCATTTTATTTTTTGAAGGGGTCAACTCAAAAAAAAAAGAAACTTGGAATAATGGAATTGATGCATGAATACTATATTTTGGAGTAAATTTGACACATGAAAATTTCAAAATGGCGACTGGACGCCAACAAGTATCTTTACCTACTACACATTGGCGAAACATTTAGTTATTGCCTGCACACATCAACGTTTGACATGATCATTTGAGGCATAAGCTAAGTTCAGTTCAGAAGATGCTCGAAATGATTGCCTTAAACGTCTTGAGATGAGAACAACCTATTCGATATTTCACGTCGAACATTTTCGACCACAGCAACGTCGATATTTCTACAAATATTTATTAATTATTAATTAACATGCTTTTATTAGCTTGTGTTGTAACTATGTATGTAACGGAATCTTTGAGCATAATTTTCACCAATTTCCAGAAGTCTGATTAATTTGAAACTTTGCATACGTATCAAGGACCGATGACAATGCAATAATTTGATCATAGTTTTCCATTATCCTTATAAGGACCACCAGGAATAATACATTTTTTTATAGATCCTCTGTAGTGGAGTAAAAAAGATAGAGCTAGCGCGCGTTCTGCGCATGCCTGCAGTTTCGGACTTACTCTTTCGTTCGGGCACTCGGCACAGCACAACGGAGGCAGAAACGTTTTCAGGGTAGTTGCGTTCTCACAATGTTCATTCCTTATCTTATATGCGTAGGTGTACATGAGTCTGATACATGCAAATTACTGTGTATGATATTTATGTAACATATAATATAGTTCCCAGCGAAATACAGCCACGGAACTGCTAAAAGACGAATGTTGCCAATAATCCTGAGTTGGGCTTCGACCGTTCACAAGATGCAAGGTTGTACAGTTGATCATGCAGTAATTTATCTAGTCTCGCAATTGTTTGCTGCTGGACAAGCCTATGTAGCACTTAGTCGTGTAAGATCTTTAGACGGTATTCGGATTGAAGAACTTGATTGCTCTAAGTTAACAGGAAGTACCCCATGCAATAGTGAAGCTTTAAATGAAATGATGAGATTGCAGAATGATTCTTAAGAAATATCACATTTCCACTAGAAACTAATTGATAAATTGAACTAAAAAATGAAAAATAAATAATAGTTTAAAAAACTAAAAAAACACGCTTTTATAGCTAACCGAACTAAAAAATAGAAAATAATTTTTAATTACAAAGAGTTTATATTACGGTAGTAGAAGGCTAAACAATCATTCATAGTCAATCAGCTCAAAATAAAATTAAAATAAAATTAAAGTAATTAACAGAATAAAGTAATTCAGAGTAGAAAGCGTGGGGTGCATTTTACTACATTTCATAAGTCTCCTCGCAAAGATAATTACCGATAGAATGATTGTAATATATAATATATCAAGCACCCCACGATTTTACTCTGAATTACTTTATTCTGTTGATTACTCAAATTTTATTATAATTTTATTTTGAGCTGATTGACTATGAATGATTGTTTAGCCTTCTACTACCGTAATATAAACTCTTTGTAATTAAAAATTATTTTCTATTTTTTAGTTCGGTTAGCTATAAAAGCGTGTTTTTTTAAATTTTTAAACTATTATTTATTATTCTCTGCCGTACATTCAATATTGAAGCAGGTTCAGTTTTGTACACCTTCTGCTTCAAATAGCTCCGTGAAAAAGTATAAAGATATCAAATCTGGCAAGCGGGTTGGCCATTCCGTAGTACCTCGATGGCCGATCCAACGACTATGGAAATTATTATCCAAATAGTTTTTTACTTGCCTGGATTGTGGTTGTGCTCCATCTTGTTGGAATAATAATACCTAAATAGAATTCATTAGGATTAATTGCGACGATTTCGGTGATCAACAGTCGTTGCCAGCATATTCAAATACAATTCGCCTGTTGAATTTTGTTCAACTGACCATTTTTGGAGATAGTTTACGTGGTACCTATCTACTTATAAAATAGGAAACTGAATGAGAATATTTAAACTTAAAAATTACGTTCGTTGTACTGACATTTTTGTCTTTTTTAAAGAACAAAAATAACCTATCAAACCTTATCGAGTTGTTGGGATTGTCATATGTTAGAGAAAAACAAATATTGCTAGAAATATCGATAATAATGTGTTTGTTTTCAGGTAATTATTAAATGTTCCGCCATTTTGTAGTAGGTGAAGATATTGACTTCATATTCTAGGGTTGTGAAGTATTCGTCAGAAGCTTCAAAATGATGTATCACAAGCCCCCCCTTTCTATTTAAGTTTTTTTCCAGATGACGCCCAGTCGCCATCTTGAAATTTTTATGTGTCAATTTTACTCCAAAATATATTATTCATGCATCAATTTCATTATCCCAAGTTTAAAATTTTTGAGATATTCCGCTCAAAAAATAAGGGAAAGACATTAAAGAAATGCACTGTATAAAGAAGCGCATCTCATAGAACTGGAGACTGTACTAACTCGAAGGATTATATTCTTCAATTCAAATTCAATATTTCCATCGAATTGACGCTCGACAATCCTAACTCGTAACGATTTCTAATTATTAGGGCGACAAACGGAAAACCGAGTGTATGCGTTATTGGTAGCAGATGTTGTCACGGTTCTCTGGTGGCTGGATATTGTGTGACAATGTACAGCAAATTTGGGTAACAAGTTGTGAAACATCGGCAACACCTTCGAATCAATAGAAGCCAATCATATCGGAGGTAACAGGTACGATGATACTTCGTACGATTATTCAACGGTAGTTAGGAACATGAATATATCCATTCTCCTTTTTCTTTTTTGCATTGATTTTGGGTTAAGAACAGAAAGCACTTCCTTAACATAGAACGGTTTCTGCACTTTGGATGTTAAGGGAATATAGGGAGCAGACCTGAAATAAAGTTAATTTGGGTTTCATAATATTTGGTTACCTCATGGTTAAATTGAGGTATCTCAATCCAAGTATTTGTTTAACGAAAATTATGGTTCGGACTTCCATTGTTTATAATATTAACTATATACTCTATTGAATGAAACCTGTTGCTGAGAACGATAGGATGAAAATACAAGTTAAATGAGGTAATCAAATCCAAGCAAAAGGTTGAAATGGATTTTTTGGTCGAAAATGATATTGAAGGTTTGATTGAACAAAGAAAATTATGTTGTGACAAACAATTTCTTGCCACAATATTATTATATTGATTTCTTTCATTTGCATTTTTTGACTAATATTTTATATTCCATATTTCAATTCTTGCGTCACAACATTATTTTCTTTCATCAATCGAACCTTCAATTTCATTTTCACCAAAAAATCCATTTCAACTTTTTGTTTGTATTTGATTACCTTATTTGATCTGTATTTTTATCCTTTCGTTATTAGCAACAGTTTTCAATAGAGATAAAAATATAGACAATGGAAGCCCAGACTATTGACTTTCACTAAAATTTTCAGTATTACAAAGCAATTGAGTGATTGGGAAAAATACAAAAGGGCAGGAAATTCTGTCAATAATTAAATTTGAAAAGCGATTATATTTTGAAAATGAAATAAACCAATGTCGATTTGATTCCAAACAAATGTGAAAAACTCCAAAAACATCGATATCGTTGGAGGAGGAAGAAGTATATAAAGATGTTTATTTTGGTGATAATCATTTCATTATCTGAAATTACCGAAAAATTCAATGAATTTTATGTTGAAAGTATTCATTTTTCAGATTACAAACTTGATTCGGGCAAAATTACAAAATCAAAATTGACATTTTTGAAACCAGTGAATATTGAAGAATTAAGAGAGATTTTATTCAGTTTTTCGAACAAAGGAAATACCGATGATATAAATATTATCAATATGTTACCAGCAATAGAATGTTTATACACAAAAACTCAATCATGTTGAAGACAATGATATACTCTTACCTTTTCAATTAGGTTTTCGCAAAAATATAATTATATGAATAATTGGAAAAATTCTGTAGATCAAGGAAATATTAACCGATGAGATTGAAACCTTTGGTGGAAAAGTTGAAACTTTCTCTAGAGATCAATTACTCTAATACCAAACTGATACTTCGCATTCGACGCGCGTTTCGCTAACAAGGTTGGCATCTTCAGGAAAAAAAAATTGATCAATTTATAAATGATCTCTAGGACGAGTTTCAACTTTCACATCAAGCAACGGTTCCAATCTCATAGTTTATTTCATTCTAAGTCACCCCTTCTAGAACAATTTGTACACCAAGCACTCAAAAAATGAATCAAACAGGTATCATTCATAGGATTTCTCAACACAAATAGAGAGTAGCTCAAAAACTATTCAATATTTATGTAGAAATATCCTGTAAATGATTACTGAATATTTGATGATACTTCTTATACAGAAATGTTTGAATTCCTTTGCATTGTGCTAATTTGTTATTCATATATGCTCAACTAAACAGCATATGTTATGAAACAACTCTGGATGTAAGGATAATTTCGGATACGTCTAGAATGAGTCGTCTGAGGATGTTGAGATAGGGATTAAGAAATGATATTCAAAACGAATATTTGATTACATGACTTTAATTGTGTTTACTATATATTTTAATTTCTTAGTCACTTATCTGATAAACCATTTACTTTCAACCTACATCTCATGAAGATTTACATTATTCTGAACAATGAAGAAGGTAATGCCTTTTCCCTTTCTAAAAACGCCATAAACTTCGTGACAACTCATGCTGAATTGAGAATTAGATCGGTAACAAGTGTCTGGGAATTTCATTAGCAATTATGATCAGCAGGCTTTTCCATATTTTTAGTTCTTTGTAACGAGGGATATTTCTATTAATCATTCCACTCCACCGGAAGATAATTTTGTTCGAAGCAACAATCGAGAATCATGATTCTGAAACATACGCCGCTTATCAAAAAGTGACAAGTTTTGCTGCATATAATATAACTGTTACACTTCTGAGTATTGTTACGATTTCCTTGCAAAATCCAACTTCTGACACTGCTGTTACGATATTCCTTGGGTTCGTCGATTAAAACACCAAACAACACTAAACTTCTTTTATTATAACTCTCTATCACAATACAACACAATCACTTAAATCGCTCTGATATTTTTCCAATGCTCGGTACTAAACTCTCTGTACTAAAAATTCTCTCTAATACAACTACTTGCACTTAGCAATAACAAAACTCTCTCCACTTAGCTCTACTAAACTCGCTCCACTTTGCTCTGAATACAAATTTCTGAATGACTAACTCTCCGAATAAAAACTCTGTCTCGTAACCAACTCTTCAAATAACTAACTCTGCCCGCGGCGAAGTCACTCCCGTATTAGATACCTGCGTACCTATCGAGAATACTCGAGAGAAGCCCCGATGACGTGTCTCGAATTCTCCAGGGGGCAATCAACGGGTTCCTGGAAAATGACGTTCGCTACGACGCGACGCGATCCCTATCTGCGTTTACGATTTCGTCAGAGCCGGCGCTAGGACGTAACAGTATGATAAACTGAGACCCGAACTGCGAAATTATCCCACTTTTCTGTTGTGAACCTAAAGAGAGATGAATCGAGACTCTGACGATATATTTCCAACAGTTTTCAGTGGAATTGAAGTGTTATAAGCATAATTCTATTTGGTTAGCTAAGATATCGGGTGATTCAGAACTATGGGATCGATCCTCTGAGAGTAATGCAGTGCTTATATATGTATAGTAGTAGGAACCTATGTCCGCAAATGTCTCTCTGAGGTGTTGAGCAGTTTCATACAAAACTGGGCTACATAAAGTTCATTTCATTTGTAATCTTGTGTATAACACCTGTTCAAAACTCCGTCTTTCAACTTGGCTACATCTGTTTAGATGGAGCTAACATACAATAATACATATTTTCATTCAAAACCATCTCAAAGCGTCATAGAACACCATGAAGTTAGGCAGACGTGGGTTCCCAAACTGGAATGTCTTCTTTCATGGCTCTGAATAACCTCTAGCAGTGTGATCTCATAGTTCTTACCCACGTGGTATAAGTTACGCTCATAATCGTTTCTGATTAATTAGAATACTGAAATAACGTGCACATTATACTTGCTATTGAAAATCCCAGACTTTGATTACAGATGTCTCATTTTCAATTGAGTAAATGGATACATAGTCAATGGGTTTCCATTATACCGTATTGGAAAAGTCCAGTAGGTTTATTCTGATAATTTCATTTGTGGTTGCCGAGACCGTATTAATATTTGCAGTGAACCTTGATATACCATTCACAATATTAGCATATTCAGTGATAGATCACATAGGTACAGTAAAAGTATATACCAGGTGGTTCTTAAGTGATACTTCTATTCCAGAAGAAGAATTTTTGTGATGTTTCTGGAAAATGAATTCACTTCAAAAGAGTATATACAAACTTGCGAAAATCTTCGATAAATCAGAGGGCGTTGGATTATATATATATATATATATATATATATATATATATATATATATATATAATCCAACGCCCTCTGTGGTATTAGCTAGGGGATTAGTTGTTTTTTGTTCATGTGTCAGAACAGAAACCTAGTGGGTAGGTAGTTGAAACTGTCCTGAACGAATTGTTCAAAAATATCTCCCTAATTTACATTATTTTTAGTTTTCTATTTCATATTCAATATTTCAATTTTTTGTCACGATATTATTTTAGATCAATCGACCTTCAATTCGTATTCCTGACCAAAACCTATTCAACAACCTATTTCCTCGAAATTGATTGCCTCATTCGATCTCAATTTCTAATAAGTTTTTTCTTTGCAACAGGTTTCACGATGTACCGTTTTTTTTTCAAAGAGGGCGATAAACCGAGAGCTAGTCTCAGTTTTCCCGTAAATAATACACAATTTTCTTCCATGACGGAAAACCAAGGATTCAATTTTGAAATATATTCTTGAATTATAAAAAGTAAAAAAATATTTGAATCCGAGTTTTCTCTGACCTACTTTCACTGATGTGTATATTCATTTATCCGGAAGAAAACGCAACTTCATAAAAAGAGGTATTTTGTTACTGTCACAAAAAAACTTTGCCTACTTTTTGCACGACTCACTCTTTTCCTGTCTGCCCGGGGATGTTTTCCCTGGGGTGACACTGCTGAACACGGATTAAATTCGACCTGATTCAAATTAAAAACTTGCGGAATCTGATCAAATTTCCATTTCCTAGACGTCGCTCGCTCTTGCGGAAAATACTCGGGAAAATACGATATCATAATGAGCAGCTAGTCTACGAAATGGAAAATAGAATAATGGAGTACGACGAGATTTCCAGAGAAATTGATATGCCGTTTCCAAGGCGACAGACCTAAAAAAAACAATTTACTCGTATTGGAAGTTTCGTTGAGAGTTAGTATCTTCATGACAAGAAATAAATTCTGAACAAACCGGGATTAGTCGACATGGATTGAACACAAAAATGGGTGATATCATATTAACAATTTTCTGATCCTTTCTATTTGTTTTGGAACTGAGTTCAACAGTAACAAGAGCATTACTCAGAACGTTGGGGTTTTGGTTTTTATATACAGCGTTAAAAGTTTTTTCAAGTTCATCATTTCGTGCTCGTTTTTTTTTTGGTGAGTTTTTTCAGGAACTAATCGAGTACTATCAAAATCAAATATACAGTATGGCCCATTTAAAATCAAAGCACCCTCATAAAACATTTATTTTGCATACGACTGAAATTAATTTATTACAGAAACTACTAGAACATCAAATTTTAGGACTGTGTGAATTGCTCTTTCGGGTTATAATTACTTTTCCAGTGGAGAAGAACTATAGCCATTCTCTACGAAATAATTTTTGATGTATGGTATTTTTAATAAATTAACCCTTTGTTAGTTTTTGATGATACGATAAATTTTTCTTCTCCAATAGCCTGAATTAGATCTTCTATTCACGTATTTTGTCTTCCGGAAATTCTCCAATTTGTCATGAAAACATGCATTTCCATTACCAGTCGACCAAAAGTAGATGGATTAGTTTCAGTGGGAACTAATTTATTTTTGTACAATCACAAAATCTATTTATTGTTTCCCTGTTCCCTGTAAATGAAAAAGCTTCGATTCTAATAACTGCTTTAGAGCAAGATTGACTACTTTTCCAGTGAGGCATCGTATTATTTACGAATTCAGATATTGAATATAAAAAATGTATCAGAGGCTAGTTGGATTTTTTAAACGAAAATGGGGAGATTTCTACTTGTTCTTTGAATTAAGATCAATGTTGGATGGCTCTTCTAGTGAGGGTGCTTGAAGTGGGAAGATTCAATGAGAGGTGGTTTTTGTCAAAATCAACACTTGGAGTGTTTGAAATGACCCATATCTTCTATCTAGAAAATTTCAAGTGGTCCTCAAGATTATAAAATTGATTACAGAATAATGTCTAGCAAACAATCTGAATAGTAAAATTAATCGAAAATTTCTGAGAATATATTCATTTTGAAATATGAACTTTTTTTTGAATTGCAAAAATAATTTTTTTCCCTCAACTTAGTCTTTCATAATTTCATCATAAATAAAATATCATAATAACATGACAAAATAGTTGAGGCTTTCGCGGCCGAGGTTTTCAGTATCACTACTTTTATTCGGGTTTGAAGGCCGTCGTTTTTTGGAATTTCTTCCTGACGTTTCGCTGGCTCGAGTGGCTAGCTTCTTCAGAGGTTCATTCATCTTAGAATTCACTCCGATGACTGGAGATGTTTTCTTCGCAAGTTGTATTCATGCCGATTCAGGTAGTTTGCGGTGCTAATTATTCCATTCGGATTCGGGGAATTGTCATTAATATTGATTACCTTGTTTACCTCATGTGGGTTCGGAGAATAATCATCATTATTATCTGAAGAACTACCTGCAGTTATTATCGATTTTCTTAAAATGGGATTCCATATTCGGTTGAGGTTGACAGCTTCTTCTTTTCTGTTGAAATTATCCGTGTGTTTGTGGATTTCTATTGCCTCCCGTACCAGTCGGCTATGGTATCCCTGGTTGGGTGCAATCAGTTTTGCATTTTCAAACAGAATCCTGTGGTTTCCCTCACTAAGTGCGTGTTCCGCCACAGCCGACTTGTCAGTTTGCCCTAGTCTGCAGTTTCTCTCATGTTCCTTTAGCCTAGTTCCCATGGATCTTTTGGTGGTACCGATGTATACCTTCCCACAGGTGCACGGTATGCGATAAACCCCTGCTGCAGACAGTGGATCTCTTTTGTCTTTAGCCGATCTGAGGCTCTGTTGAATCTTCTTTGTGGGTTTAAATACAGTTTTTATGTTGTATTTACTCAGGAGTTTTCCAATTCTGTCTGTGACCCTCGGGATGTATGGCAAATATGCATGTGCAACTATCTGAACGTCCTCCTTGTTTCGAACAGTGGAATTCTTCAGTTTCATGGCCCTGTTGATCTCGGGTACACTGTATCCATTCGACCCCAAGGTCACTTGAAGATGTTCCAGTTCTTCCTCCAGATGTTCTGGTTGGCATATTCTTCGAGCACGTTCCGTTAGAGTAGAAGAGAGGAGTCATTTCTACTCTAACGGAACGTGCTCGAAGAATATGCGAACCAGAACATCTGGAGGAAGAACTGGAACATCTTCAAGTGACCTTGGGGTCGAATGGATACAGTGTACCCGAGATCAACAGGGCCATGAAACTGAAGAATTCCACTGTTCGAAACAAGGAGGACGTTCAGATAGTTGCACATGCATATTTGCCATATATCCCGAGGGTCACAGACAGAATTGGAAAACTCCTGAGTAAATACAACATGAAAACTGTATTTAAACCCACAAAGAAGATTCAACAGAGCCTCAGATCGGCTAAAGACAAAAGAGATCCACTGTCTGCAGCAGGGGTTTATCGCATACCGTGCACCTGTGGGAAGGTATACATCGGTACCACCAAAAGATCCATGGGAACTAGGCTAAAGGAACATGAGAGAAACTGCAGACTAGGGCAAACTGACAAGTCGGCTGTGGCGGAACACGCACTTAGTGAGGGAAACCACAGGATTCTGTTTGAAAATGCAAAACTGATTGCACCCAACCAGGGATACCATAGCCGACTGGTACGGGAGGCAATAGAAATCCACAAACACACGGATAATTTCAACAGAAAAGAAGAAGCTGTCAACCTCAACCGAATATGGAATCCCATTTTAAGAAAATCGATAATAACTGCAGGTAGTTCTTCAGATAATAATGATGATTATTCTCCGAACCCACATGAGGTAAACAAGGTAATCAATATTAATGACAATTCCCCGAATCCGAATGAAATAATTAGCACCGCAAACTACCTGAATCGGCATAAATACAACTTGCGAAGAAACAATCTCCAGTCATCGGAGTGAATTCCAAGATGAATGAACCTCTGAAGGAGCTAGCCACTCGAGCCAGCGAAACGTCAGGAAGAAATTCCAAAAAACGACGGCCTTCAAACCCGAATAAAAGTAGTGATATCATAATAACATATCATAATAGGGTATTTTGGGCATGCTGAATCAATCTGATTACACCGAAGTATTTTCATCCAGATTGAACCCTAATATAATTCGAAAGTTATTACAATTAATTTAATATATTTACTTATGTAAGAAATCAAATTTCCTTTTTTCAGTGTTCATCACTGTTGCTGCTGTTAAAAAATGGTGCGATTCTAATCTACTTTCGTTCAATATATCTAAAACACATCTAATGTCATTTCAATGTACTATACCAGACATTCCACTAGGAAGACATGTCATCTCGAGTACTCAATCCAATAAATTTTTGGGAATTTGTCTTGACGATAACCTGAACTTCCGTAACCATGTTGAAGCACTGGGCAAAAAATTGTCCTCATGGTGTTTGTTATGCCTTACGTGTGGTGTCGAATGAATTGGGTAGGGCAACGGCTAAAATAGTGTACCATGCGTTAATTGAATCACATATAAGATATGGCATCTCCTTCTGGGGAACCTGCAACAAGCAGTGCTTCAGCATGATTTTCACCCTACAAAAGCGTGCTGTTCGCTATATCTGTAAGGTGGGGCCTAGGGTCTCTTGTAGGGAACTTTTCAGAGAACTGAAACTCCTTACCCTTTCTTTTCTTTTCATACTGGAAACGGCATGTTTAGTTCATAGGAACTTATATATTCTCTGCGAGTATTCTGTGCAGAAATTTTTCCATCAGTTCAACCCAGAAAAACAAATTCTTTTGCTTGTAATTTCTTCATGTCAATTTCGATATAACTGATTCAATCTAAATAATTATAAAGCCTAATAATAGATTGCTGAAATTAAATTGATAATTGGTTATCATTAAAACTATGCAATTTATTAATGTAATGAATTGAATTGAACCCAACCTAACCATTATCAATTGCAATCAATAGGTACTAATTAAGGTCACCAAATCCTTGTATCCTCGGGTTGAGTGATTATAAAATGTTACAAATCCCTCGACGAATCCACGTTGAATTCCAGAAATCAATTTGAACTTGAATCCGCTACGCAAATTTTGAAATCCGATTGAAAACCCTCAATTGAAAATCTGGTGAAAACATTAATATTGTTACGATTTATTCTTGGGTTCTTTAAATAAAACTCCAAACAACACTGAACTACTGTTATTACAACTCTTCATCACAACACAATACAATACATTTACTTAAATTGCTCTGGGAACTTTCCAACGTTCGGTACTAAAACTCTCTGTAATAGAAATTCTCTACTTCGACTTCGGAAAGAGCTTTGGTTATTGCTACAACCAAAGCTCTTTCCGATAAAAACTCTGTAAAACTCTTCGCCTCTCCACAAAGTTAGAAACTCTGATAACTATCTGCTCAACTTTCTCTCTCTCTGAATAACTATCTCCTCCTCGATGAAGTCTCTCCTTTATTACTTGCGTACGCCTATTGGGAATCTTCGAATCAAATCTCGGTGATCAAATATTCCACGCGTGACGAGAGTTCTTGGAAAAATGACGTTCTTTTTTCGACCCCTCATGTTATTCTGCGTTTATGAGCGACAGGGCCGGCGCTAGGAGATTTCGTAACAATATCATATCGAAAATGAACATATAGAATTAGTAGCTCAAGCGAAACATTTTTTTTAAAACCAAAAATTCAAAATGTCAGAATTTTAGAAACATTATTAAGCGACATCTATCCTTCATTTCAGTTTGAATCAAACACTGCTTTAATTCATTTCGATAACCAGTATTATAATTTTGAGGTTAATATTTTCCCATCGAAATAGAGGATACACTTCGTTCGCGAAGGTGTTACAGTTGCTATTGGAATATTAGGTAGAGTTGGAAATAAATAGTTATTTACTGTAGAAGGGGAAAAAATTAGATTTTAGCTCGGGGTGCTGTCTCCCGACGCGAAGCGGTGGGGGACAAAAAATCGAGAGCTAAAATCTAATATTTTTCCCGTGTATAATACACAATTTTTTTCTGTGACGGAAAAAACTACGATTTAATAAACACAATTTCAACACAAGAAAATTCGACTGTTGTATCGAATAGTTCGAGGAACGTATCATTTATGCAATGCACATTTAATAATTGTACTTTTGTAACTTATGTATAAGAAAATATTCTATAAAAAATTATATTTCTATTCTGAAATCGAAATGACGCTTGCATTTCTTTCTGTACCAGTTATCGACACGATACAAGATAAACTCACTACGATTATCGCTCACAATTCTGCTGTTGAATATTCATCGATGTTACCGGCATTCCAATTCGTTACTAATGTAGGAAACGAGATTAACGATATAGCTACTCGAGATCAATTGACCCCATTTTTTTTACTGAGGAAACTCCCACCTTCGGGCAATATTAAAAGGTCAGATGCGAATTCAGCAGGTGAGATTAAGGACGTCCTTAATAAGAGAAAAAAATATGCACGCTCTATGTATAGATGAGTGTACATTTTTTCAAAAAAATTTATTATTTGTTTTGAATGAGGCTCGGAATGAGGTAGACCTGGAATTTTTTCAACTGCCTAAAATTATGCCTTTGTATACGAAATGGAGTACGCAATAGCAAGTTGTTTTTTTATTTAAATGTCAGACACTGTCAAACACCACCGTGACTCAGAGCTCACGTATATGAGAATATAAAAAATCCGTTGTTTCGCAGGAAACGTGTCATAAATGTCTCGAAGAAGCAATTACGTAATTTTATTGAAATTCTAATAGTAAATGGATAGAAGGAAAATCAATAGTGGTGGGATATTGACCCGCATAGTATACAAAGTCAATCCGAACCGCTAAATGAAAGTCTGATGTCCGGTTTTGATAAATTTACTAGATAATACCATATAAAACCTCCCACATACAAATAATAATGTTACGATCTTTTCTTGGGTTCGTTTATTGAAACTCCAAACAACACTAAACTACTTTTATCACAACTCTTTATCACAATACAATCACTCAAACTGCTCCGCTAACTATTCAGCCCTCTGTACTAAAACTCTGATTACTAGAAATTCTGAATAGCTCTCCACTAAACTAGAAGATCTGATAACTATCTCCGAATAAACTCTAATTACTATCTGCCATAGCGATGAATCGCTCCGTATTGCTTGCTTACACCTATGGAGAATCTTCCAGTCAAATATTGATGTTCGAGTTCTCCACGCGAATCAAGAGTTCCTGGAAAAATGGCGTTCTCTCTTCGACCCCTCATATTATTTTGCGTTTACGAGCGACAGGGCCGGCGCTAAGAGATTTCGTAAAAATAATTTTGAAGAAAAACTACACCACGCCGGCCATGCTATACAAATGAACTAATTAGTTTTTAAGTCGTTCACATTGAATTTGCGTAGACTATAAGCGTGTGCTATTTCACTAAGTATAAAGTACAAGTGAGACTCCTTTTTCGGAATAACTGATCACTCTACCAGGACCACGAAATCAATATTCTGATAGTTCACTATAGAAGCTGAAGGGCGTTCGATGAGTTCAAATTTCTTTTGAATAAAAGTATATTTTTCATTTATTTTCCCCCCCTGGCGGTCGGACTAACGCCTAGTTTCATTGTTCGGGTGTCGATAGCGAGACTCGCTCATCTAATCGACACAATTAACTTAATTGACCTTTCGGGCCGTCCGGAAACGTCAGCCGATTCGGGATCGGAGAAAGACGTCTCTTAAAATGCACGAAACGTATGATTTTCCCACATAGCTGCATGCAGAGAGGACGTAGGAGTGATGGGTGAGCACGGGTCTGGCCTTCGGGTCGAACTTCTCTCGCGTTGCCTGCCTCAAAGGGTTATTGTCTCGTTTTCGCTGTTATTCTTTCATATATTTCAATTATTATCGTATTGCCACCCACGCGACCTAGATAAAAAGTCAGGCGACCGACGCCGACGTTTGTTACTGTAGCAATCCTGGAGCAGGGATTCTAATTTTTTTCGGAATAGCGTCATATCACATGGTGTTTACAGAGAGATCACATGCATTTTGCCCTTCAGTGGCGCAACAACCTATAATAAAAAATAGTTTGACAAAGTGGTTAAGTTTGCTAGCCTGCAGTTTCTTTCATGCTCTTCGAGCCTTGATCCCATGATGTCGGTATTAGCACGAGGCGGTAATTTCGCGATCATCCCGCGCCAGGTACCAAATTATCGCCAATATGGAAGAAGCAATCAGGAATTCACCGGATGAGAAAGCGGAAGAAATCAGGATTGTGACAGCGAATATTCTAAGCAAGGCACGGCCACCAAAATGCAATATCCCCAAAAGAGAGATTGCAGCCTTGAGAAGCAAGACTCTGATGAGGGTATCACGATTCTTCCAGCGGACAAGGGAAACGCCACGGTCCTTCTTAAAACGGAGGAATATTATAGCAAGATTGAAGAACTTCTAGTACCCACGAACTACAGCAAACGTAGAAGGGACCCAACACAATCAACGTTAAGGAATGTAAACAAATTCATCAAGACGTCCTCACTGACGCCATACAGAAAACCGTTCTCAAAACTGAAGCCGTTCCACCCAGGCTCTACGGTCTTCCAAAGGTGCATAAACCCAACATGCCACTGAGACCAATAGTCAGTGCCCCAGGCTCTCCTACCTATCACTTGGCAAAACATCCGGCCTCACTCCTACAGCCTCACTCCTACAGCCTCATGTAGGAAGAACTAACTCCTACGTCAAGAATTCGACAGACTTCGTTGGTAAAATTAGAGGCTTGACTTTGGAACCGACAGATATTATGGTCAGCTTCGATGTTGTGTCCTTGTTCACCAACGTCCGACTGGAAGACTTCCAGAGGGATATAGCCTGCTTGTTCCCAATTGATATCGTCGGACTTTTCAGAGCATGTCGTACGGGGAGATACTTTCAATGGAGGGAAAACTTCTATGAACAATTGGATGGAGTGGCGATGGAAGTCCACTGAGTCCAGTGATAGCCAACTTCTTCGCCTTTGATTTGATGCCGACCTTGTGCCTACGTTACGTGGATGACACCTTCGTCGTCTGGAAACATGGAATGGACGGTCTAAACCTTTTTCTAGACCACCTGAACGCTTAACATCCCAGATTCAAGTTAAACATGGAAACCGAACAGGACCAGCAGATAGCATTCCTAGATGTTCTGATTGAACGATGTGGTGCTAGACTAACCCACAAAGTATACTGAAAACCCACGCACACGGATAGGTACCTGCACACACTATCGAACCACCATTCGAGACAAAAAAGAGGAGTTATATCTACCCTAACGGAACGTGCTCGAAGAATATGTGAACCAGAGCATCTAGAGAAAGAACTGGGACAACTTCAAGTGACCTTGAGGTCAAATGGATACAGTGTACCCGAGATCAACAGGGCCATGACACTGAAGAGTTCCACGATTCAAAACAGAGAGGACTCTCAGATAGTTGCAAATGCATATCTGCCATATATCCCGAGGGTCACAGACAGAATTGGGAAACTCTTGGGGAAATACAATATAAAAACGGTTTTCAAATCGACCAAGAAGATCCAACAAAGCGTCAGGGCTGCTAAAGACAAAAGAGACCCACTGTCAGCAGCAGGGGTTTATCGCATACCGTGCACCTATGGAAAGGTATACAGCGATATCACCAAAAGATTCATGGGAATAAGACTCAAAGAACATGAAAGAAACTGCAGGCTAGGGCAAACTGACGAGTCGGCTGTGGCGGAACACGCACTCAGTTAGGGAAACCACAGGATTTTGTTTGAAAATGTAAAACTGATTGCCGCCAACCAGGGTTACCATAGCCGACTGGTACGGAAGGCGATAGAGATCCACAAACACACGGACAATTTCAACAGAAAAGAGGAAGCGTTGTTCCAAAGAACGACGGCCTTCAGTTCTCAGTGGTCATATGCAATTTTAATAATGATCAATCGGGAAGATTGGAACCTTTGGGGTGAAAATGGAAACCTCTATTAGAGATCAAATACCGTAGGCTCTAGGGCAATTGATCTTCATAACAAGATTTGTAATAATGATGGGATGTACGAAACGAAATGTTTATGAGTAGGAAAAACTGAGTATACCTGACCCAGATTCAATTTGTAAATGTTTCTATGTCTATGTCGATGTCTGTCGAGATGTCTGTTATATCACCTTTCTCCCTCGTCATTCATAATATTCAGGAATAAGAACCAAGAATTCAGGAATCAAGAACAATAATGAAATTTATTTTTAGAAGCTATAAGTTGAGTCACAGAATCATCACAGAGGAGTCTTGACCCTATCTTTGAAAATTAGTGACATATATTCAATTTTGAAATGCCAAAAAAATTTTTATAAAATAAACTTACGAATAATTGACAGTGAACATGAAAGTAATTCAATTAGAAATTTAAATTGCCGCCTGAAAATAAAAGCAATACAATTCGGTTCATTTTTCATTGAGAAACGACTCAGTTTTTTGTAGGATCATCACTACGTTCATAAATTTGAGGCATGTTGTAGGATGAAAAATAAGAGTTTTCAACTATTTCTCTGCGTCAATTATCCCCAATGAAGCTGGATCGAGTATGTGTAAGTTACAGATTTTTATTCAAACTTCATTATCAGAAATATCATTCAAATTGTTTCATCTCATGACATACGAAACTATATATAAATATATACCTACGCCAAATTCGTTGACAAATCCACAACATATGATGAGATTTAGGAAAATACATCCTCATCAAATAATTCACTTTGCACTCTGGAATACGTACAAATGGACTGAAGCTGAAAGTTCATCTTATACTAGGATTTTTTTTTTCTCTCAAGAATCATTCAGTCGAGATTCCCATAATCAACATTTCCTTCGGTCAAGTATCCTTACGGCTGAGATAAATATCCTTTGTTTCCCTTAAACTTGAAAAACATTTTGATTTTTCTACATTTTCACTGTCAAAATAGTCAAGTTAGTTTGTGGTATACGATATACAAAATCTTTTTGTTTTCGGCACCCTGAATGATTCAGAGAAAACATTTGCCAATTTGTCTCAATACATACATACATGGGCGAATATAATTTTTCATATTGACTTGAAAAAAAATCACTCGATAACCAATCATTTTAAGATCCACAATAGTTGGTTTCAATACACCAAGCTGTTTCTTTTCCACCTGTAACTCTCAATATTTGGATATTTGTCTGAGTACACCCATTACAACTGAACCATGAAATGAATATATGAATACTGATAGGCTATTGAATATATTAACACGTAAATTGAAAGACTGATTAGGAATATTCATTCGTATGATATATTCTTTAATCATTTTTTGATTACCCAATGCAAATTTGGTCGTAAAATATTGGCATACATTTACCTCACTCGATACATAAGGAGGAAAAAATATGTTTCATAGCGAAAAAGTGTGTATCGGTTGGTAGGTTGGCGGTCGTAGGAATATAAAACATGCAACAATAATAATTTTTTCCCTTGTGAACATTGGTATAAGCGTACTCAGTAGCAGGAATAGCTTGTGTAGGTGAGAAATGCCTGTTACTAGTTTTATCATTATTATTATTCGTTGTTGTGGTGTTCCGGAAAAAACTACAACATCACTCAGACAGTCGATGGCCCTATTTACCAATGATTAAGATTGACATTCGTGCAACCCACATTACTCTTTCTCAAAGCGGAGTGTATCATGGGTTACCCATTTACAGTCTAACAAAAAATCTCCAATTGCTAAAATTGTTCTAAAATTGTTCTAAAATTGTTCGTTTCCGTTAACCAGCTGACGAACGTCAACCCTCAGAAGTCGAAACTTGTGCGAGCAATGGATCAACGAGGCCTTACCTTTTAACGTGCGATTACCCAGCACGGTGGCCCGGCGAGGATTCGAACCCCGGCCTTCCGCTTGACAGGCAGATATGCTAACCACTACACTACCGAGACCACATTTTCACTGGTCAAAGAATCTGAACTTTTTACCAATAGATTGTGTATTTTATGACATAGACATCAATACACAATACCCACGGAGACGCCAACGTGGGATTTATAATATTCCTCTGTAGTTGAATAGTGCAAATTTCTATGATCTTGCTCTAAATTACTTTTATAGGTAAGTACTCTATTCGAAATGTACGTTATATGATAGGTGTTATGCAAGGATCATCTAATAACCATTACATGATAGTTGCATGTGCTATTTTTTCTACACTAATGACGAACTATAAATATTATTTCTATATTCGTTTCGAACACAATAACAGTAACTACTCTTATTTCTTCGAATAATTCTACAGAATTATAATTTTTCAATTTCAATTTCAATTTATTTGTCTATAATACATAGCATGGTTTCAAGTACATAGTTTTTTTCAATCAATAAGTATATAGTAATAACAGCCAGGCATCATGACAAATAGTGAGCTACTGCCCAAAAAAAGGTAAACCTTGAACATGGGCTTTTGATAGTCACTATCTGCTTATGACGGATAGTACGAAAGCAGGAACAAGTATATATAGGTAAACAAGTAAATTATTTGATTATGATTATATAAAAACAATTTGTAGTGTAAGTTATAAAATGTGACTAATTAAACATGTATAAACGAAGTACAAGCAAGTATAAATAAGATAAATTAAACACGTATACATATATACACAATTTTTTTTTTGGTTCAATTCCGAGTTCATTTATGAGTTTCCGTTGATAAGTAAATGTATATTTTCTCGGGGTGTCTCATGAATCCATATTTTGAGTTTTTTTTCAAAAGCTTTGAAAGGGTGGGTATTTCTCAGAGTATCGGGTATTTCACCGTATAGTACAGGGCAGAGGTAAGTGAGGTATCTTTTATTTTTTGTTGTTGTAATTTTTGGTATTTTTGTGGTTTTAGCTTTGAAACGAGTCTCATAGTGGTGTTCGATTTGTTGGCAAGTATTTTTGTGTTTGTAGTGGTGGAGAATTAAAGCTTGAAAGTAGAGTTGTCGGATATCTAGTAGTTGCGTATCTATGAAAAGATTGTTTGTTGGGTATGTGTAGCTTTTTCCATATATTACTTTTATAATCCATTTCTGCGTGTTTTGCAGGGTTTTCAAGTGGTTATCAGTGATTCCTCCCCAGATTTTTATTCCATAATTGAGATGAGTTTGTATTAAGGATGTATACAGTATTTTTAGATATTTTATATCAAATATATTTTTATATAGTTTGAATTTATTGATCATGCATCTTAGTTTCTTGGTAACATAGTCTGCGTGGTGGTTCCACCTCAGATGGTTGTCTATTACAATTCCAAGGTATTTGATATGCTTTTTTGAATGAATTCGTATGTTTTGAAAGTTAGTAGTTATTTGTAGGACATCGTAGGCAGGTAGGTGGTTGATCTGATTTGAAAAAGGTACAAAGAAGGTTTTATCATAGTTTATTGTCAAAAGCCTATTCTCAAAGTAATCTACTATGTTAACTAAATCTTGCTCTACTTTGCGTTTTAGGTTTGTCCAGGTATTATCTTGGTAAAATATGGCGGTATCATCAGCGAAACCTATGATACTTCCTTCAGTGGTTGCTTTAAAGAGATCGTTGATATATATATTAAACAATAGTGGTCCCAAGACGGTTCCCTGCGGCACACCATATTCTATTATTCTGTAAGAGCTTAGTATATCATTGATTTTGACACACTGTCTTCTGTTTGAGAGATAGCTTTTCATGAGTTCTGAGGCAACTCCGCGGAAACCAATGTTTTCCAAGGATTCGATGAGTTTTTGGTGGCTAACCGTGTCGAAGGCTTTTGCCAAATCAACGAAGATACAGAGGCAGGGTTTGTTGTGTTCTAGCGAATAATATATATCTGACATCAATTTCGTCATTGCATCTTCCGTTGATTTGGCTTCCATGAATCCAAACTGTTGCTCTGATAATATTATATATTTTCTTAAGTAGTTAGTGAATCTTATTTTAAGAATTTTTTCAAAGATTTTAGCAACTGTAACTATCAGTGAAATTGGTCTGTAGTTGACAGCTTTGGTAGCATTGCCGGTTTTGTAAATTGGTTTGATGACCGATAGCTTCAAGGAGCTTGGAAATATGCCCGTGTTTAGAGATTTATTGAATACATAGGTCAATGGCTCAGATATCAGAGCTGCGTTTTCTTTAAATATTTCTGATTTTAGATTATCAATCCCAGGCGCTTTATTTGACTTGAGAGTACTTATAATTCTTTCCACTTCAGTTTTGTTCGTATTCTCGAGAAATATAGAGTTTGCGGTTCTGGTTCCATACCGCGGGTTCTTGCTAGTGTCGGAAGTGATTTTTTCTGCTAGGTTTTTTCCTAGTTCGGTATAGTGTGTCACAAAATATTCAGCGATTTGTTGCTCATCAGTAAGGGATTTCCCTTTTTCGGTTTTTATTACTTTGATAATATTCCTAGAATTGCGATCTCCATTATTTATATTTTTCAAGGATTTCCATAGTTCGTTTGGATTATTCATGTTATTTTTAACTAGATTTTTATAGTGTTGGGTCTTTGCATTTTTTAACAATTCATTTAGTTTGTTTCGGTATTTTATGAATTATTTCTGGATATTTTGGTCTTCAGGATTGTTCATGTATTTTCTGTATAATTCGTTTTTTTTATTAACTGATTTGACCAATCCATTAGTTATCCATTCATTGTGTTTGATCTCTCTTTTTTTTATCTTTTTTTTTTCCAGTAGCTGATTGAACTTTGTCTCTGAGTATTTGAAGAAATGTGTCTGTTATTGCTTCGATGTCAGTTTCCATATATACCCTCTCCCATGTTTCATTTAATAATTCATTTCGAAGTTTTTTATAATTCAAATAAAAAGTGTAGTTCTGATTATTTCTGTTTATCTCTGTTTTTTCATTTTTCGATTGATATTCTATATTTATAGTTATAGGGAAATGATCAGAAATTGTGGTATTGATAATACTGGGTGTGAACAAGTCATTTGGCAATGTTGTTTTTACAAATATATGGTCAATGCATGTTTTTTGGTTACCAAATATCCGGGTGAAATTATTGATAGTTGACACGAATCCCCATTCACTGAGAACATTGAGGTAATCTTCAGCATAGTCATTGTTACCTAAAATGTTGATATTCATATCACCTACTATCAAGTTTATGTCACTATTACAGGTTCCTTTGGTTTCTAGAAATTTGTTGAGGCTATTGTTGAAGCTATGAGGGCAGGTTGACGGAGATCTGTATATGGCTGTTATATCAATGGAGTAGTTATTATGGTTCAGTTTCAAGGAAATTACTTTTATATCTTCGAATTCAATGATATCATGTGAATAGTTAATTGATGGTATTACCTCGGGTATTAACATGGATAAAGCAAAAATATAAACATAATATCATAGGTAATTTACTGACTAAAGTTCGGTTTTTCTGAAAATTATAAAAATTATAGTACTACTCGATACTATTTTTCCTACACTTCGTGAGCTTTTAGGTTTAGTCAAACAATGTATATGAATGTACATTGTGATTTGATTTTTTTTATTGAACTTCATTCTCATTATCATTATTATTATTCTATTTATATTGAACATAATGATTGAAAATTATCCGATTTCTCAAAAATATTGACATTTTTTCGAGTCGTTGACATATCTCATCTCGTTCTTACCCATTAGTATACTAGATTTTTCATCAATTCATTAGGCTCCTAACACATTTCACTTTCCAGAAGAATCGAGGTCCCTTACCTGAAAGAAAGGAATGAAATATCAGGTGAAAGCAGTATTTATGTTATCCGCTATCTATACATCGTCGAGTTCGTTGAGTTGAAGAACCGGAATTCCATACATTTTACTGTACTAACGGAATATTTTTTGTGAGTTATGAGCAGCCTATTTATTCTCTATTCATCCAGAAATGCACGAAGATGTCGCAAGGCTCATCTACATAGCCATTGGATCAAAAATGACACAGAGATTTTCCATATTCGATTTGAGTGAATCAAACCACCGAACAAGGAAAATCTATTTCGTGATCGAATTTACAACACACAACTTGTGCGCGAGGTACATTTTTCTTTGGAATTTATGTTGCCACATACTGAAAGAGGGCTTACACACACATCAATGAAACTTTTCCTAAAGATCAATTACCCTAACACCAAACTGATATTTTTGCACTCGACGCGCGTTTCTCTAACAAGGTTAGCATCTTCAGGAGAAGAAAATTAATATAGTATCAATTTTCTTCTCCTGAAGATGCTAACCTTGTTAGCGAAACATGCGTCGAGTGCAAAAATATCAGTTCGATGTTAGGGTAATTGATCTCTAAGAAAAGTTTCAACTTTCACACCAAAGGTTCCAAACTCATCGTTTACACACATTTTTAGCTAAAAACTCCAGGTGATCTATAGACAATGAATATTTTTTTGGAAATATTTTCATTTGTAGTAGGTACTACTAGTGCTTGAATTATTTCCGGAAATTTTTCCGAGCTCAGGAATTTTCTCAAAATATTTGTGAGCAGGTAAAAATTTCCAAGGATACTTCAAGTACGCATCGTGGTATTCGGTAAAAAAAAAATCACACCATATTGAACTTCAACGACTGATTTGAAATTCATGTTTTAGCGTTTCAAAGTTCGTCAAGATAGGCTTTGGATACATCACAGATTGAACAATTGAATAGAAATTGCCTTGTTCTGTCACATTTAATTTAGGTTATTGTGTGAGCTTCAACAAAATGAATCGATTCGGTTAAGAAACTACCGAGTCAGTGGCTAGTGAATAAAGATGCGCATTATTATTTTCATTTCATTAGTCTGCTAAATTGCTCCAGTACCGAATTTGAACGTTACATTTTGTTAACTTCTGCTCAAAGTGGGTAAATGACCTGTTATGTCAACAAAATATGCTCTGCTTATGTCAAGAATAATTTCCCACTATAAAAAAATTCCTGAGTTACCATGGCGGTAACGCGAAACAGTTTATTACCACTAGTCTTGAAAAATTTACAAATATAATTCAACAGCGGTTAGAAAATTCCACACTCAAAATAATTATTGTAGTAATCCATTGAGTAAAATGAGTACCAAAGAAATATATAAACGCCCTAAAATGCCAGTGATGCAAAGATACAACAAGACCTAACAAGATCCGTACTCGGAGCAACAAGGAATACATATCATTTTTTTTAACATAATAATAGTGATATTGGAATGTTAAGTGGCTCGTAAATGAAGATGTGGCTCAATAATGTGTTTTCAAAAATCTGCTAAATTACTTAAGTTACATCTTATTTACTTCTGCTCGAAGTGGGTAAATGCTGGTTTATTAATACACGAGTATTAACCGGGATACGAAACGAGCCGAAGTTGGCGTATGCGAATGTGTCAATAACCATTACAAAATAGTTGAATACGCTATTTTTCCTAGACTCGATAAATAACAAAGAACTATAGATATTATATTCATATTTGTATTGTGGGTCCCACTAATCTGAACGTGGAAGGAATATTTACTTTTATTTCAATATTGCCAGTCTCGATAGAGTTCACTATTGTATTGGAAAAAGCTGAGTTTATTCTGAACCGAGTTTTCAATGTAGCCTTCCGCCACTGGATTGGATTTTCAATTGTTTGAAAATCTGTCGTGGTAATGATCTTATAGTACGGGTGTAGAGAAAAGTATTATTCTCTGCTTAATTACAGAATATGAATTTCGTTGTTCAAAAACTGTTAGTGAAAAATTTTCCTCATATGGCCGTATAATCCCAGAAAAAGTATTATTTGCATCAAAAGATGTTTGTTGTAATTTTGGTGGCGAGATAGGCTCTTTTTGTTTGTTGATTTGATTCGATGGGTCACAATCGTTTATGAAGAATGGTGTGAACGTAGAAAGTCCACCCCTCTTTTGAAAGGGAATAGATATCAAGGTAGACTTTGAAAGACATAATTTTTAGTCTTTTTTTGATGAAAAAATGAATAGAGCGACGTCATTGATAGGTCTTTCAATCGTCGAGAAACAATGGTTTGCCGATTCACACAAAAAATCATACCATTAAAAATTTTCTCTGGTGTGAAGTATCCACGGAAGTAATCAACGTAAGCTGACACATATAACCAGCTTGGGAAAGCACTCATAAGACAAGATACAAGTACGTAAAAGATCAACATGGAAGATTCATACCTAGAGAGAATTTAACCTAACCTAAAGAGAATGAATGAAAGATGAACATTGTCAAACCTTGGACATATAAAAGTACCATGAGTATTTTCAGCGTTGGAAGAATTTATAAGTTCTCAATGGATAATAATTAAAGTAAGTATATCTAATCTATTTATGTTCAGTGTTGAATTAGTCCATTCAAAATGTCATTGGTTACGACAGGCATCATGAGCTTTGGGCTGCTCTGTAATTTTTTCACAAAAATTGCTACCATACATAAGTAAATGAAATTCAATTATTCCAGAATTGCTGCTGTTTTCCTAGCAGTTGTTATGTGCACGCTGTTTCTATTATGGGTGCTATCAAATAACGGAAGGATGTCTCTGTGGTTACAGCATTAGCATGATGTTGGCCCATGTTCTGAAAGAAGATTTTTATAGGTCTAGGTGATAATGCAGAGATGTTTCGTAACCCAACGGTATGTATTTGGTGAGGTCCGATACAACGTTTCTTATTGGCCTAATAGTAATAATTACGAAAAGTTAACCTTCATTTGAATTTGCATCAATTAGAGTTAGTTAGAGGGAAGATAACGAACAAAGTTATCATTCTTTGATACCCTGCAACGTCCCAGCTTGTGCGGGACGGTAGAACTATCATACTGTTTTCGTTAAAATATGCTGGTGAATAACATTGTACTGCTGAACTCAGTTTATTTAAAAACTGAATTTTGGTTTCGTCAAATCTCGTAAGTCTGATCTTCGTCTTGTAACGACAATAGTGTATAGCCACCCCAATCGGCTAAAACTTCCAGGCCGTCTCTAGAAAGAGGGCACGAGATAGATCATCCCCTTATTTGACCCAGAACCGAACCGTTTGTTGTCATACGCCACCCGTACCCCCAGGCAGGCAAGACCTCGCTTCCTACTTGTTCACACCACCAAGGGATGCAATTTCGAATTCGGACAGATCCTTGTCCCGACAAATAAAAGACGGAAGAAGGCGCCTCGGTAAAATAACGTTCGATTTATCGGAGCCGAAAAAGCTGGGGAAAGAAACGGTCTCTTTTTCGCTGATGGGATAATATAAGAAAATGGAAAAAGAACGCTAGAAAGAAATTGTCGTAAGGAACTCGAAATGAAATTATCATCAGAGTTCGAATATTGACTCTGATGCGGGCTAATAAATGAGGGCACAATTTCATTCCGTTGAGCAACTCGAATATCAAACAAATACAATTTACGGTAACCGATAACCATGCTACAAAGAGAAGATATGAACGAACAATGCCTGAGGAATTTGTGTTGAATTCCTTCTGAAGTGGTTTCGAATGGAATCAATGCACGTACGCGCCTTAGTAGGAAAAGATATTTGATATCTGGGATAAGAATATAGTTCACTGGGGTCGATATTCTTACCAATAAAAAAAATGTTGAGCGAAAGTGGACCCGAGTCAGAAATTTTCAGTGGCACCCCGAATATTTTTTTGATCATTCATTCACCACATGAAATTCTCTTTTTCAAAGTTGAAACAATTTTTTTTAATGGATCACTTGGTTCAAAAACAACTTTTATGTAACAGTACCGAAAATGTACACGATTCATGTATGAGTAACTTCAAAATTTTATATTTATACTATTGTTTCAGGTACACTTGAACTGAAATCCTAGATGAGATCTACAAATAGTGGTGAAATCGAAAATGAAGTCCATAAATTCTATGTGAAATACAAGAATCCTAGAAAAAAAATCCCAACTGAAATATTGCAATTACTAATGAAATACATTAAGATCAGGTTAAATCCAGGAATCCTATAAGAACTCGTGAAATTTTTGTAAAAATTCTGAAATTGAATTGGAATCTCTCATTAGAAATTTTGGTCATTAAACTCCACAGAAGTCAAACAACCCTCACGAAATAAACTCATATCAATACAGAATGTTGAGTGATTCTTCGATACCAACTCTTTTATAGAATATTTTCTTGTTTCTTTTCTTTTTCTTTACGAAGATTTGGAGAATTACCAATAATGAAATGTTGTAACGACATTTTCGGGTTCGTTCCTCATAACCTCATTAAACTTCACTCTCTAGTAGACTTCTCTCCGATGAAATGCCTGACCTTTATATACAGCATTCGAACGGGAAAGATCTTTCCAGTGAGTCCATTCTCGTCAAGAACATCCAGAATACGCGCTTCGAGAACGTCCAGCGTTTTCTAGTTACACCGATCCCCGGCTCCATTATTATGCTAATGAGCGGCGCTCGGTTTATACACGACACTCAGTGGCGGCCCTAGCGGATTTCGTAACAATATCGAAGGGCAAAATGATTTTTCAACCACAGGTATTGGACGATTCCTGAAAAATCTCAATGACCTATAGTTGGTTATTTCATCGAAATTGGTCCTGGTTGAGATCTGAACATGTCAAAATTGTGGCAATGACTCCAATCAGCTTTGAATCTCCTCATGCCACTTGTGGTAATAGGCATTACATAACTGAAGGTTATTGACGAAATGCGCATTCTGATATATGCTCGATTGCTGAAATACAGTTTTTATTTTTATATTTTTTATGATTCGAAATTAACGGCATAAAAATTTCTCCAGTTGACGGGAATCATTCATAAATCACATATCCTTGAACAAAGGCTAATGAAGACGTGAATCGTCAATCAGGAAAGGTCGATTAACCAAGTTTTGCATGAGTTACTACGTTTATCCCATTCATTCTTTTTTATGGTAATCGGAACAGGTGGCCAATTACCTCGATAATTTGTAGAAAGAATTCAAGGATAAATTACTCAACATTGAAATGTGAATTTTTCAGAAAAATCTCTGAGTAATCATTCACTGAATCTTTCCAATCAGATATGTAACTGAAGCATTGACAGGATGTTCCAGTGAACTGAGCCCTATCAGTTAATTATTTTAGGAACAACTCTCAATGGTGTCAATGTTGTATATTGAAGTTAAAGCCCTAAAACGAAAATATAGGTTGTGCGTTTGAAAAAGTATCCGCTTCTTCAACATTCATTAACAAATTGGTGACATTTTCAAAAACCTATTGAAATTTCTTGATTAATTCTACTGTTTTCTCGAACATTCGTTTGCTAAAGCTTTTGGAACATAGCTATAAATTCATAACAAACAAATAAATATATCCGAAAAACAGACGACTGCGCTCGAATTGAAAGTTTCAGAACTAATCTAGGAACATCCTGCTATTTCATAAAAACAATCTTCAATTCCCTACAGTCAATGACTCTCAAGTTTACGACATTTAATCAACCTCACGATCAGGCTCTTCTAGTATGAAAACACGCTCGGAAATATCAAGTATAAACAACGTTTTCATTAGAATAGTCATGCACTGTATATTATACAAACAACAGTGGCATTTCCGTGTGAAGATGTCAACATCACACAACATGAATCAAGAAACTTCGTTGTTAAGCCTTCGTTAATAATTTTGAATGAATGACTAACACAACGTTTTTGTTTGTAAACGAGCGCTGTGGTACATTCGAGCATTATTATAATTTCAGTGTTCAAACGGCAAACATAAATTGAAATTCTGATAGCCTTTATTTGTCGGTGAAATGACGTTATAGGAAAATATTTTTTAGATTTTATCATCTTGCTGAAATTAAAATCCCGTGAACCAATTGGTTAGTATGATGTTCGTTCGTAGGTAATTACTGCCTTATTGGATCTGCTTTCTGTAATTATCCGAATATCGGATGAACAAAGAAGTTGCGCAAAATATGCCCGAATACCCATATCTCAAACATGAAACCCCTAAATTTGACATCTAAACAATGAAATACTTTTTTTTTAAATGCAGATTCACACGGAAGGGAAGACCTGTAGTGTTCAAAGATCACCGCGTGAAACAAGGGACAGGAGATACGAATCAACAGTCACTTTGTATTTCTGAAGTTCGTAAGCCTCAGGAAAAACCTCTTTTGGCAAGGAGTTCCAAAGCTCAGCTGTTCCATTGAAAAAAGATCCCTGAGCAAGAGAGTTTCACAGGTTTCCAAGCTCATAACAAAGGGGTGGGCATTCTGTAATCGCCGAGTCATCCGTGTAGATATTGCCAGGGGTGGAACGATTGATAACATTTAATAGCACCGACAGTGAAAATATCTATAGAAGAGAGACAAGTCTCCGACCCTTCTACGATGTTCCAATGAAGTGAGCGAGTCTCTGAGCGAAGAATCTCCAACAAGACAAATTGCCTTTCTCTGAATAGAATCGAGAAGCCTCAATGAATGTTTTGGTGCCGAACTCCACACATGAGAACTGTGTTCCATGACAGGTCGTATCTGAGCCTTGTAGATCATTAGAAGCTGACGAGAAGTGGAGTATTTCTTCGCACGAAATAGAAATCCAAGTTTCTGGGAAGCACTTTTAGCGATCGATGTCACATGGTTTTCCCATGAGAGATTATCACTGATCGTAAATCCTAGCATCGAGATATTTGATTTTGTAGATAGTTACTCCTGACATCTGAATAAGTATTAGATGATGAAAGATCGGCTTTCCTTGAGAAGAGACATGCCTGGGTTTCCGTAGCATTAAATTCCACCAAGTTCATGTTACCCATTCTATTATTTTGACCAAGTCGTCGTTAATTTTATTGACGTGAATGTTTCTTTGAATTTTATATATCATTTATTTTTTATTCAATTCCATATTTTTAATCGATTGGGAACTCATTTGGAATTCTATGAGCTGGAGTGCCATTAAATATGTTCTGAAAAACTTTCATGAAGTCCTCACAGACACCCTTACGTATCATCCTTCGATCTCCATGTTCGCCACCCACAGCATAATTTGTATTTCAATTATTATCATTCATTACTACATTTTACTACAGTGTTATTTACTTATTTACATATTGCAAATATTTATGTTTTGCTTTGTCTAACAGGAATACACGGTAAGTGAATTATACGTTTATAACCTCAACAGTAAAATCATCAAAGCGGCTTCTACTTTTCTAATACAACCTCTTACTTGCATTTTCAATGCTTGCATAGTTGAAGGCTCTTTCCCGGATAAATTAAAAATAACAAAAGTGATCCCCATCTTCAAGAAGGGTGATTCAAGTCTTCCAGAAAATTACAGGCCCATTTCTATTGTTCCCATTTTTGGCAAAATATTCGAAATTATACTGAAAAGAAGATTATACTCGTATCTTGAAGTTTACAATCTCCTCAACAGGAATCAATACGGATTCAGAAAGTCATGTTCCACTATCCAAGCAGTAGTCAACGTGGTGAATGGTATTGTGGAAAATTTTGAAAATGGCCGGATTAGTGCAGCAACACTTTGCGACTTGAGTAGGGCTTTTGATTGTATTTCTCATAATATATTATTGAACAAACTAGATGACTACGGAATCAGAGGGTTTGCACTGTCACTTCTCTCCTCGTATATGGAAAATAGAAAACAATATGTTTCTATTAGTGAAAATCAAATGTCAGATCTCTTGCCTCTCAGAAACGGGGTTCCCCAAGGCTCTGTATTGGGACCACTTCTGTTTATTGTTTACATCAATGGCCTTTTTTCTCATATTCTCCCTCATAAATGTGTGATATATGCCGATGACACAACGATATTATGCTCGGACAAGAGCTATGAAAACTTGCGTTCTAGTATGGAATTTGTTGTGAATCAAGCAGAAGCATGGTTCAATGCTCACTCATTAAAATTGAACAAAGAAAAAACGCAGTCAATAATTTTTTCATCGAATAACAAAGTTAGTGAAGGGAAAACAGTCAATTTATTAGGAATCACACTAGATGATGCTCTTAATTGGTCTTATCACATCGATGAATTGGGAAAGAAACTTTCGAAATATATTTTTTTACTCAGACAATTGAGGAAAATTGTTAGCTTGGACACGCTACTGTCGGCATATTATGCATTCTTTCATTCACACCTTAACTATGGAACATTGCTCTGGGGAAATTCCCCGAATGCAGTTAAAATTTTAATTCTTCAAAAGCGAGCCATCAGAATAATTTCGGGAGCTGGCTTCAGAGACTCTTGTCGACCAATTTTCATTAACCTTGGCATTATGACAGTTACTTCTTTATATATTTTTCAATCTTTGATGGAAATACATAAAAATAAGCAAGTACTTCCAACTAATTCTCAGTTTCACGAACACAACACACGAGGAGCTGATCTCATAAGAACACCCAGATTCAAATTATGTAAATCTGCAAATAATTCACTCAATATTAATTTATATAACAAATTACCATCTTCATTCAAATACTTACCGACTGCTACCTTTAGAATCCGTACCAAAATGGCACTAACAACCAACTGTTTTTATAGTATTGACGAGTATCTTGCCGCGCCGAATCATATGTTTGACTCGTGATTCTCATCTTAATATGAGAATTTTTTTTTATATTGATATCCTTGTTTTCTGTGTGACTTGTATGAATTTCTTATGTAAAATATGATTTTATAGATATTTATTTATTTGTATATTGCAAATATTTTATGTTCCTCTGACCTGCTACAAATGTATATTTTTTTACATAACGTGGTTAAATAAATCTATCTATCTATCTATACTCAAAAAATCAAGTTTTGTTCGGATCAAAACGTGCCTAAAACTCCAGACGTTTATCGAAATCGAAAAAAAATCAGCGTCTGCGATCGCCCTTTATAATTACAAACGTCGGTATGGAAGATAAAAGCGTCGACTAACGGAGTAAAATTTATCTTTATGTCTGTCGAAAGGTCCAAAAATAGCGCAAAAAGGCCCCCCGAACGGCACTTTAGTGTAACGAGTGTGAAGCCTGATAGTGAGAAGAGAACGGCCTCGTCTACAACATTTTCTACTTAACGGGTGTGTTAATCATATAACAGGATCTCTAAAGGATTGCATTTTGGCAAGGATCGCATATTAAAATTTCAAGGTGGCAGTGCTTCCTTTCTCAACGCTTTCGCCAAACTATTCAGGAGGATAAAGTTGGCAAACACAATACAGCAAATCCCTCGAATACATATACAGGGTGTCCCAACCACTTTAGATACTAAGTATAATATAGGAGGTTAGTGAACCATTGGTATTCGAGTTGTTACCTAGGAAAAAGGAAAAAAAAGTGCTTCGTACTTCATGTAGAGGATATAAAATGCCCTAATTGAGTTCAATAATGATTTCGATGAATGACTTTTTACAAGCTGTCCTGTATTTGTTATACATGAAAACATAGCACAATTAACGAAAATCATGAAGGCATACTGTCTCAAATGATACAAAGTGACTTACTACCTGCATGAAAGAGTTGCGAAAAATTGAATAGAAAACAACTTTCCATTTTTATAGTGGGGTGGGGGGACACTTATGATGCTCATTCTAAAATAGTGATTTTAATATACTTCATTTTTTGGAATATTTCGAAATTCAATCTAATTTCAGGTCAACTCAATAGTGGACAGTGGGTAGTCCAGAAAAATGGAATATATTTCTTCTTCTGTACATTTTTTCAGTACCCTCTCGGTTTTTTCACATGGCTGGACGATAAAATGCTGAAACAAACTCGAAAACAACCAAGTGTACCCAACATAGAGTGCATTTCTTCAATGCTCCTCCCCTTTTATTTTTTGAACGGGTCAACTCAAAAAATTGAAACTTGGGTTGATGAATTTGATGCATGAATAGGTACTATATTTTGGAGTAAGAGTGACACTCAAAAATCTCAAGAACATTTAATCATTGCCTGTACACATTGACGTTTGACTTCATCATTTGAGGTAATGAGCTGAGTTCAATTCAGAAAATGCTCGAAATGGTTGCCTTGACATAAACAGCTTATTTGATATTTCACGTCTAACATTTTCGAACACAGCCAGATATTTCTACAAATATTTATTGTTCTCTGCCGTACATTCAATATTGATGCAGGTTCAGTTTCGTACACCTCTAGCTTCAAATAGACCCATAACAAAAGTCTAAAGGTGTCAAATCTGACAAGCGGGCTGGCCATCATGTAGTGCCTCGATGGCCAATCCAACGAGCATGGAAAGTATTATCCAAATAGTTTCTTACTTGTCTGGAGTTATGTGGTGGTGTTGAATCTTGTTGGAATAATAATATCCATATCGAAATCATTGGGATTCACTTCGACGATTCTGGTGATAAGAGGATCAACAGTAGTTTTCAGCATATTTGAATATGGTTCCCCTGTTGAATTTTGTTTATTTGGAGATAGTTCAGTGGTAACTATTCACTTGTACGACGAATATTTCTAAAAATTTCGATATTAATGTGTTTGCATTCAGGAAATTATTGAATGTTCCGCCATTTTATAGTAGGTGAAGACATTGACTTCATATTCTATAGTCGGGCTGTTCAAAAGATAGAATTCAAGGACGCGTGAACAGTAAATGCCTGCATAGCCCGCCTTCTAAACTGAAATAAATGAACTGTTTATACTGTACTGTACTCATTTGTACTTTGTATTTACGTGTGTTACGTTAATTAAATAATATGGATGGAAACACTCTTTCACCTTCAAGAAAAAGATAAAAAAAGACATTTAACTGTAGAGGAAAAAGGTGTAATAATGAACACTTATAAAAAAGCATCCCAAGAGTTGATGGGAGGGCGACGCGGCGACGTTTTTGTTGAGTGGTGTAAATCGGACTTGTAACATTGGGGAGAGGAACATTCAAAGAGTGCGTACCGTTCACGTGATCATTCTATCTTTTCAGCGGCTACACTATAGGCAGTATAGGGTTGTAAAGTATTCGTCAGGAGCTTCAAAATGATGTATCACAAGACCCCCCTTTCGATTAAATTTTTTTTTCCAGATGGCGCCCAGATGCACTGTATATTGTGAACTCTAGCAAATAAAGAATGTTTCAGGTAATCCGTCCTTCGCTTCATTTTCCAATCATAAGTTTCAATTGGTCTCGGTAGTGTAGTGGATATCATATCTGCCTGTAAAGCGGAAGGCCGGGGTTCGAATCCTCGCCGGGCCACCGTGCTGGGTAATCGCACGTTAAAAGGTAAGGCCTCGTTGATCAATTGCTCGCACAAGTTTCGATTTCTGAGGGTTGACGTTCGTCAGCTGATTAACGGAACGAACAACAAAACAACAACAAAATTTGAAATGTTTATCTTTCGTCAATAAATCTTTCCTAGAACCGCTATTCACGCGTCTAGTGTAAACTATTTCCGATTTGAGACACAACAATAATTCATTCCACAATCAAACCTACCACAATAAACTTGTAATCAGTGAGAAAACAGTTCGATACTGTTGGATGAAAATCTAATGGTGGGTTTTGGGTCACATTCTATATTCATGGAAAGCAGAGCCCCAAATCGTGCCCCGATACTTCTCTCACACAAAAACGGTGGGACGTGTTTCCCTAACGTCATCCAGTTTATTCAAGGGGATTGCGTCTGGGTTCATGGGGTGTTTAATTCATTCAATTAGAGTATCGAATGTGGATTTTCCAGCTCAACAAAAGGGATTTTGATACTACGAACTCATCGATGCATTCTCGATGCCATCAACTTTATTTAGGATTGCATGTTTTGAACCCTGTAATAGTACAGAAAATGAAGCTGAAAAAATGGTAAATACTCGCAATTTTTTCGTCTAGCACCGATTTGTACAAAAATTTGGGATTAGGATTATTATACCTCATTTTCTACATTGTGCCGTTGTACGCTTTTTGTTTTTTAGGGGTGAAAACTACCCCTAATTGTCAAAAATTATAAAATAACATTAAAAACCTAAATATGGGTATAAATAGTTAAATAATGCTTGTTTCATGCTTTAGGATACAATTTCATAATCTTTCAACCTACCCTTGTTATAAACTACCCTTGAAAACATTGAAATTTTTATAAAATGTCTTCGAACTTTAGAATACACTGGCGAGCAGATTTTTCTTCTTCTCTGTCTTCCAATATGAATAGAAAAAGTGGAACATATAACATATAACGGCCGAATATACCGGTTATGTAGATTACTACGCTCCGAAGCGGGTAATTCAGGTAATTCTTATTTTTCAAAAAAAAAATTGATCGGTTTTTTAAGCATAGCTCCTCCATTTTAGGTGAAATTTTTTTGGTAACGATTTTGTAAAGCTTTCCAGAAGCTATAAGACTATGTGAATAGAAATACTTGAGATCCCTTAATTTTTAAATGGGGAGAGGTTAAAGCGCTTGACTAAGGTGATGTTCGATCGTAAATGTAGGTGTTAAACGGCTATATTTCACCGAATATTCACTTTACAAAAAATCTACATACAGGGAAATTTTTGTCAATAGAAAAGCTACAATTCAGTACTGCATCGTTCTTTTCGTATTTTTGATTTTTTGAGAGATATTTATTAGAAAATGGTTAAAAACTCGAAATTGAAAAACATCGTTTTCTCTTTGAACTCCAACTTTTTTTAAATAAGGCATTTCAAATTGGTTAAACTTTGTAAGTGTGTTAATAGAACATATATAAAGGGAATCACAGAAGGGTGGCGATCAATTTTAGTTAGGAGGTACTTCGGAGGTTGTTTTCACAGATTTATCCGTAGAAAAAAGCGGGTACCGATCTTATTTTGGTCATAACTCGGTCAATTCTCATGCTAGGAAGACATTGTTTTATTTGTTTCAAAGCTCTAAATGAATACTTCAAAAAAGATCCAATAAGCTTTCTTCGAAAAATGCAAAATTTTCTCGTTACTTCGCTTTAAATCTTCCAATTTATACATTTGACGAAAAAAGCTAAGCATTAATTTGCTGTATCTCAGTTCGTATGTGTCGTAGGAAAATTATACAGAAAGCATTGTTTTTGTTTTTTCAGAAGCTACACTTTGCCTCTCCACACTGCTTTTGATGAAATACATAGTTTTAGAGTAATTTGCAAAAAAAACATTAAAAAAAGTCGATATTCAACTTCGAATAACTCAAAGAATATTACTTTTACGAAAAAAACGTATGGACCATTTTTTTTAGTATTACTTTCTCCGTCGATTCCTACAGTTGAAATGTAATAAAAAAATTCCACCCCCGTGATGGGGTAGCAACCATCCCCAATGCTCTAGCGTACAACGGCATGATAAAGAAAATGTTCCTTGAGCTATTCCCTACCTTCTGTGAAAATTTCAGATTAATCCATGGTGGACGAAAAAATTGCGAGCCAAAATGCTTCATTTCCTGAACTATATAGGGCGAGATAAAGGGTTACTAAGCTTTCGTTTCAATGTGGTTGGCAATGTTCCTTGTTGAGTAGGTGGTATTGATTCCGACATAAATATTTTACTCTATGGAAACCTGTTACAAAACATCGCCAAAGGAAGTATATTATTCAATGAGCGTATAATGATGGTTATTATTCACGAGGTGAACTTTACTGCCACGAGAGCATAATAGTCATTATACGCGAGTAGAATACTATACTTCATCCACGACTAATGAAAAAAATGTTGAAGATTTTTGTTGGGAAATGTTTTCACATTACATATGTACTGTTTGAACGTCATTATTTGTGGTTGATAAATATTTTCTCCGTAGTTCTCTGGGTTTCTACCTACCAAAATGTGAAAAATAAGAATCAATATTGGAATCGATACAAGTGTAGAAGGGCAACATTTTTTTGGGGTATATTAAAAACCCGCCCCACACTTGTATGGATTCCAATAACAATTCTTATTATTTCAGATTGTGATAGCTCAGAAACCCGGAAAACTACGGAAAAAACTATTATTTTATTCTCACAAATATTTCATACAATTCTGTTGACAGGTTTGAGTCGAATTTGTTCGGATTCAAATGATATTTCAGTAAGACACGCACATCCATAGTCGCTGATAGCTCAAAGTAGATGCTCCTTGCCTCTCTTTTTTTATATGTAGGTAAAGAACTGATTTGAAAATATTTGGTGGTTTACATGATAAAATTTAAAAAACTGATTGTTTGTAGGAAAACAATGTAATATTATAGCTATATCAAGGAAGCAATATTTAACAACAGTGAAACAGATGACTCATTATTCACGGGTGAATAATGAGTATCATTAAGGTCGAGCAAACAGACGTATAATGGGTACATTATACAGTAGTCGTGGATAAAACAGTAAAATGTAAACTAGAAAGTTGAAAAGCGAGTTAATCAAATCAAAAAATCAAAATTGGAAAAGAGAAAACCAATCGAAAAGCAATACCTAATGAAAATGTAAACCTTTATAATATATTATAGATGATTCTCTTGTTCTCGAAAATATTTGAATCATTGGATTGAATCCACCTAATATTCAATTGATTCCAAATGAATTCTATCCAACTCTGCTTCAGGGATTAGTCAATTACATTTGTCGAAAACCACCATCGCTTTTCCTATCCATAACCCATCGTATTTGATAAATTTCAAATAGGGATGAAGAGAGGACGGACAGGAATTCACGATGGCCTCTATGGACGGCTCTACTGAATAGCGAGAGCCCTCAAGAAATAATGACCAGCATTTCGAAGAAAAAAAGCAGAAATGGCATAAGCCACGTCTTAATAAGGCCATTAAATTCCCGGATCTTTTTCAAAAATCCACAATTGTTTCTGTAATCACGCTCTTTGTTTATCCGAATTACAACATAAACATTCTTTCATCTCGTATGCATGTCATCGTAAATCATCGAGAAGCAGTTTTTATTCTTTGCGCTTTGTCTGCGGCTTTGAGCTGTATTAATAATAAGGTTCGGTTCGCAATGTTTGAATTAGATTAGGCGTCATCTCGATTCCTCGTTCATTGTTTTCCAAAGAAAGCGCGCCGAGTATTTATGGTGTATTGGCGTAGAATGGAATGGTTTCAGAACGTCAAGTACTTACAACCACAATGTCGAAAATGATTGTGTACCTGGGCGGAGCTTGTGCAGAAGTTTCATACAGGGCTCCCCAAAAAAGGTGTTCAATCGAAAAATTGGCAATATGAATCGAGGGTAATACTTATATCGTTTGGAAAGTCTTTTCAATAACATTTTCACCGGATAAAGATGAATCTGTATAGGAATTCAATACTTCAATTGAGTGATTTGAATTCTTAGAAGTGCATCAAAGATAGGCATATCGAAGCGCCATTTCCATTTGGATGGAGGAAAACCAAATCTTAGAGAAATATTCATTCTACCCAATGAGACATTTGGATTTGATTCGGATCTTCACATTATTTGTTTATCCGTTTCTCATTAACAAACAATCCATGAAATCAATACAAAGATAAATATCGCTGCAACAATGACTTCTTTGGATGAACTGAGCAAATTGAAAGATTTCGGTGAAATGTCAACTAAAACTGATAACGAGACTTGAATAGAGTTGATGAATATTTTGGAATCGTCTGGAACCTCTAGTGAAAGTCGTCCGTAAGTTATCCATTTTCCCACCGAAGAGCTCAAGAGACAATTTTCTCTGAGCGAAATGTGATCTTGTTTGGGCTGGAATGAAATATTATTCCGGTGGATGAGATTTTTTATACGAATAGCTCTCTCTATTTTGCTTTGTGTACGTGTTTCCTATGTAAGCTAACATTCGATTCAATTTCTTTTATCTCTTCGTGAGTTGATCATGGGTAAGTAGCGACGCCAAGGCTCTAGGAAATCTGAAGTTTGTTCGAGCATATATGCAAGGGTAGCATAATAAACAATCCGTGTAAATTCTAATTTGTTTTATCTATTGCCAGACGTTTGAAAATATTTTCGAGCTTCAGAATATATTTTTCGACTGAAACATTAATCTTTATCCACAGCAGCAATGTTAAAAAAATAGACATCCTTGAGCGAGTCCCCGAGCTTCAAACTCTTGCCTTTCAACTTAGCAATGTAAGGCTCGTGTCTTAGACCACAGAGTTAGCTTTCACATATTGTTAGCCCTCGACATTGCCTTCGATTTGAAGTACTGATTCTGCGTGGATGGATATCAGTATTTGACTCCATCGAAGTAAATAGATATTTTGTCTGTTAGCTGCATTGATAATGTTACGAATCTCCTAGCGCCGGCCCTGTCACTCGTAAACACAAAATTATATGAGGGGTCGAAGAGAGAACGTCATTTTTCCAGGAACTCTTGATTCGCGTAGAGAATTCGATACACAGGAAAAGGAGATACACTTGATCGCGACAGCAGAGATAGTTCTTCAGAGTGGAGAGAGCTATGGTATTGCTGAGTGCAGAAGTCGAAGTAGAGAATTTCTATCACAGAGAGTTTTAATAAATGAACCAACCCAAGGATAAATCTTAACAGTGGTGTCGGAGGTGGAATTTTGCTGATAAATAAAAACAATATGTTTGCTGGAAATTCTACTCTGGACTCATCGGAAAAAGATCCCCCGAATATCACGCCTGTCGACAGTCATATGCCTGAGATAATTTTTCATCAACTATGAGAAATATTTTAATGGACCTAAAATGAGGCTTGCAAATCTGATTGAATCCCAGCAATTGTTCTGAAAGTATGTGCCCCCGAATTGACCCCAGTACCTTGCGAATTATTCAACCTTTCATATAACCTGGGGATTTTTCTTAAGATCTGGAGGACAGCAAGAGTTCAGCCAGTTCCTAAAAAAAGGGGAAGAAAACTTCACCTTGTGATTATAGACCAATTGAATTTCTTTCTATCATTACCAAAGTCATGGAAAAAGCAATCAATATGAAGCTTATCAAATATCTTAAGAAATCAAAAATAATTGATGATCGACAATAAGGATTTCGCCATCAGAGATCAAACAGCGACTTGATGGCTTATGTTTCTCATATTTGGCAGCATTCAATCGAAATATTCGGAGAAACGATAGCTGTTGCACTCGAAATTTCAAATATGTTTGATCGAGTTTGGCATCGGGGTCTCCTTTCTGAGCTGCCGTCTTATGGTTTGCCTCCTCAGTTGTGTTCTTTGTTGAAGAGTTTCTTGTCTGATAGGTCTCTGTATGTGGTTGTTGATGAAGTATCATCTAATATTCTCCCAATAAATGCAGGTGTTCCACAGGGTTCAGTTCTGGCGCCACCTTTGTTTTTGCTTCATATCAATGAGAAAACTTCTTGTTCAATACATAGTTTTGCGGACGACAGTACTCATCATACCAGTTTCTCTTCCAGAGTCCCCATACCAGCTCGAGAAACAAAAATTCAAAGAAACATTCACGTCAATAAAATTAACGACGACTCGGCAATAATAATAGAATGGGGTAACATGAACTAGGTGGAATTTAATGCTACGAAAACCCAGGCATGTCTCTTCTCAAGAAAAGCCAGATATTCAGATGTCAGGAGTAACTGTTCCTACAAAATCAAGTATCTCGATGCTAGGATTTACGATCAGTGATAATCTCTCATGGGAAAACCATGTGAGATCGATCGCTAAAAGTGCTTCCCAGAAACTTGTATTTCTATTTCGTGCGAAGAAATACTTCACTTCTCGTCAGCTTCTAATGATCTACAAGGCCGTGATACGACCTGTCAAGGAATACAGTTCTCATGTGTGGAGTTCGGTACCAAAACATTCATTGAGGCTTCTCGATTCTATTCAGAGAAAGGCAATTCGTCTTGTTGGTGATTCTTCGCTCACAGACTCGCTCACTTCATTGGAACATCGTAGAAGGGTCGGAGACTTGTCTCTCTTCTATAGATACTTTCACGGTCGATGCTCTTCCGAATTGTTATCAATCGTTTTACCCTTGACAATATCTACACGAATGACTCGACGAGTACAGAATTCCCACCCCTTTGTTGTGAATTTGGAAACCTGTCGAACCTCTCTTGCTCAGAGATCTTTCGTCAATAGAACAGCTGAGCTTTAGAACTCCTTGCCAGAAGAGGTTTTTCCTGAGGCTTACAAACTTCAGAAATTCAAAGTAAATGTTAATTCTTATCTCCTGTCCCTTGATTCACACGGTTTTCTTTGAACATTACAGGGCTTCCCTTTTCTGTGAATCTGCATATTAAAAAAAATATGGTGGACAAATCGCAACAATAGGTTTTCGACTCCAAACTCTCGCTTCAATCAGATTCATAAAGCATGTCAGTTAGTTGGGAAATTCATTTAAATCTCGTCATTTCATTTCTTTGAATTGAAAACATTGTCCATAAAATCATGACTGCATGAATATCTGAAGATCTTTTGACGGTTTGAAACGAACGAATTTGTCAATTCATCACATTCAACCATTTGAGCAACACTGCATCAGTGACCTAAATATCAGCTCGATAACTTCAAACAATAACCGCATTCATCGTTAGAATATAACCCAACTAACATGCCCGCACGGATTTCCACAATTTATTCCAATCCATTCCCAGAACGATAAAAATGCATGCCATAACGAATAAATTAGAAGTAACAACAAATCATGCTATTGTTTCGTTGCAACATTACGAATCGAAATAGGCCCAGCTACGACAGACAAGGATAAATCGATTGCGCCTCATCATTACAATAATTATCACTTTAATGGTGGTTTCATGTGGGTGGTTGAGCTTTCAAATTGGAACACCAATTACTGATCAATGAAACAATGTAAACATAGACGTTATGGATACACGAACATAACATAACAATTAATGATCTTTTCATTGTTTATATCAATTTGCTTAGATTTGTATGCTGCATGTCTTGAATGTTTAATTCATTTCCTGGATTCCACCATTCTACTAGATGTATATAAATTTCGATGGCTATCAAGTTTGTCGATAGTAATAAAAGGGCCATCCATCATTTTAAAATTGTTCTAAAATTTTTCGTTTTCGTTAACCAGCTGACGAACGTCAACCCTCAGAAGTCGAAACTTGTGCGAGCAATGGATCAACGAGGCCTTACCTTTTAACGTGCGATTACCCAGCACGGTGGCCCGG
This sequence comes from Zygogramma bicolorata, assembly GCA_032362365.1. Taxonomy (NCBI): domain Eukaryota; kingdom Metazoa; phylum Arthropoda; class Insecta; order Coleoptera; family Chrysomelidae; genus Zygogramma; species Zygogramma bicolorata. Next base: position 12,265,589 of record JAVJAQ010000137.1, on the reverse strand, counting down.
CGAGGATTCGAACACCGGCCTTCCGCTTGATAGGCAGATATGCTAACCACTACACTACCGAGATCACAATATAATATATTTAATTTTCGAGTAATACATAATGTTAGCATTATACTGCAGTATAATGGTTTATATTATTTAGTCCATTGAAATGTTACATGAGGTTTGCATTTTTTAGAGAACGCAATTTTATTTCTGGGCATGTGGGGGGTCAATAGAAGCTCAACTCCAAGTTTGTGGGGTTGCCGCCCTTGTCCCCCGGCCGCCATCTTGGAAAAAGAGGTGCAAACACATTTTTTGCGATATCTCGGAAACTTTGCGTCCTACAAAAAAATTGTAATAAATAATTTGTAGCAAATTGCTTTGCCTACAATTATGTTTTTGCCCTGAATTGAAAATTCAAGAAGTTATGAGCAAAAAAGCGGGAAAATTTTCTTTTTTGCTCTATAATTCTCTCTCTCTCTAGCTAGAGGAGCGAAAACTTTGCTAGCTAGCTAATAAGTGATTGAAAATATTATGATGTCGAGGATTACCTCATGAGCAGGCCACGTAAAAAAAGGAGGATGCCACGTAAAAAAAGGAGGATGCCACGTAAAAAAAACGCGCCAATAGACACTACCTCATAGGTGGCGGGGAAAAGAGTTAAAAATGAATACGTAGAGTTGTACGGATTTAGCAAAAATATTTTAAGAATTTATTTACAAAAAAAAATGAATATTTCGTTTCGACCGAATTCTCATGAACAGTGACGAACCCGGTCAACTTTGGAGCGTTGTAACAGCGTTTCAAATGAATGAAAAAAAAATATAGAGAAAAATTTTCCACAAGAGACGATCTACATGCAATTTTTTTGTTATGTATAAAAGATAGTATAGCAATAAAAAGAAAATTTTCTTATTTGCTTATATCTTCTTTAATTTTCAGTCTAGGGCGAAAAGTTATATGATCATATTTGTAGGCAAAGCAATCTGCTACAAATGTTTCTACACAGCGGTACTGCACACCACTTATAAACTTTGGAATTCATTTTCATCACAAGAAATAATTGAAATTTTTGATTACTTCCTTTGCTACGCAAAAAAAATGACGGCAAATAGCAAATGTGTATTCACCCCTATAAGGTATATATTACGATATTTCCTTGGCAAGATAAAAACCCTGGTGTGTTGACTTATACCTAATAGATTGTTAGCAAATTTTCTCGACTTTTCGCTATCTTGATTTTGATCATTTTCAACTGAAGAGATGCCTTCGACGGCCATCCGATTATTTATAGATTTATAGGTTATGTTTATTTCATGCATGCAATTTCTTGCTTTCCCGCATGATGCTAGAAATTATGTAGTCATCACATTTCGACTGATAATTAGGTATTCCTTTTGCTTTCAATTTGATGAAAAATAAATCAAAAACTCGGTGATTGCGATGTGATTTGAAATCTGCCGAAACAATAGTTGTGAGTGAAACTGGAAAGTATTGATATCTTATCTTTCTACTTTCTGACGAACCGAAGATAGGTAAGTACTTTTTTTTCATAGTGTTAAAACAAATGCAATTTTAATGTGATTACGAGCCGATGATATGAGGGATGAGTAATACCTACACGTTACACGAGCGTTTTATTTTGAGCTTTGTAAATCGGTTCATAATAAATATATCACTATAAAATCAAACAAATACAAGAACAGCAACGATAAACACTTAAAAAGAATATAAACAAGAAAATCGTGAAAAGAAATAAGAGCTAGGTACAAGATTTTGAATATTGAAGGAACTTTCAAACGCATTCAAATTCAAATCGAACTGTCAAAAATTTCGAAAAAATTTACAGCTTTTTATTAGACGAACTTGACCTTACGTATTTTGTATACTGATAGAGTTTATCCAATGAGACCGCCGGTATCGAAAATCACTCGCCTCCATGAAAATGTACCCTTAAAAAAATTGCATTTGTATCACCAGCTCAACACCACCTACCGTCAAAAAATGTAAGTTTACTCCTCGATTTCTCAGGTCGAGAGGAATTGGCTGAACAAAAGCATATCGGTCAACGCACCAGGATTTTTATTCATCTTGTTCCTTGGGGTCGATTCTTAAAACTCCAAACACTAAACAACTTTTATTAACGTCACTATAAAATACCACTACTCACTGCTCTCGCCTATAAATCGCTCACAAACAGTTCTGAGCTGATTTAATATCCAACAGTTTTAATGAAAAACTGTCGCTACCTGACGAAAACATATTCTTCGATCTGATCGATTCATCTAGAAGTTTAGATGTTCCATTCGCGCCTCGAAATTTCAATATCAGAGCGTCTAGAACATCGTGACTATTCGCTTGGAAACGACTATATCCGCTAGCTTCTTCGAGAATTCACCTCGGAAGTCGATGAGTGCTTTCGGGATCGCGTCGATTGGCACAGGTCGTTGAATTATGTTAAGGACCGGCTCAGCAGCGGCTAGGGGGTTTCGTAACAATAACAATGTTAACTTGATTGTGAAAAATATTCAGGACAAAACGGATTTTTTTATCTGGGAATCTCTCTGAATGGATTTTTCTCGCAAACTACTCCCTATTCGTGGAGAAAAGTTCTATAAATAGTGTCTGCTTGATTAAATTTTCGAGTGCTTGGTTTATAAATTGCGCAATTCTATAATATTATTTATCTACACCCGTACTCTAATAATACACTTATATGCCCACAACCCATTTTATAATGAAATCCATTACGATACAGATTTTTCATTACGATACAGATTTTCAACCAATAGAAACCCATTATTTTTCAATCAAGCATGATGTGCGTGCTCTGCATTCGACGTTTGTCAAGTCAAAATCGGTATAGGTATTGAATTTTTGAAGAATATAGCCAAACTTCGATAATCATAACAAAATGTCTGATACCAGCGGTATGGGAGAATCACCCTCGACACCTTCACCGGCAGAAATTCAGTTAGAATGATTGAATTTTTAATTTGACAAATGCATGATTTATTACTTATTCATCAAATTTTGTGGGCTCTCCGTAGCCGAGCCGTCTGTGGCGCAGAGATTGAATATTTTAGCTGGAAGAGACATTGGTTCGATTCCGGTCTCGAGTAATCTTTTTTTCTTTGATTTTTGATCTTCTTTTCATATCTCATCGTTTTATTTCTCGAAGTAATGGTATTAATTACAATTCTGTGGACTTTTTCAAAGAAATTCGTAAAATTAGTATTATTATGTGCAATACAAATATAAATATAATATTTGTAGTTCTTCACTATTTATCGGGTGTAGATAAAATAGCGTATGCAACTCTCATGTAATGGTTATTAATACACTAGCATAAACCATACGAAACTCACCTTCGGCTCGTTTCGTATCCTGGTTTATGCTCATATATTAATAACCATCATTACACGATCGTTGCATAACATACTAATATATATCATGATCCAGCTCCCGTCGCGCTATTAGGCAGTGAAGTAGCTATTTTAGATGGCCTTTCTTTCTTCTTGTCAATGAACTGATCGTTTATGAGTGATATACACATATGGAACAATTCCTTGAACCACACAAGAGTGAAGTGGCGACAGCCCATCGACCTTTATTTATCTCCGTTGTATTTGTTGGGAACAAACCGTCATTAAATCTACTTGGAAAGTATGGCAATAAAAAATGACGGCTTTATCTTGACGGAAACTGAGAACGCGGACGGATACAACATAAAAAGGAAATAAAATGAAAGGATGAATCGTCGGGGCTTTCGAGAATTTTTATGGCGTCCAGTGATTTTATCAGTTTCAATGGCACTCCGCTGTCACGAAGCCGAGCATTTCCAAACGAATATTTGGGTAAACACTTATCCCTCCGGCTGAATTTGAAATGTTCATCTACCGTTGGTTAACTTTTCGCGAATCATTGGTGTTCGATCAACATTGTTTGGATTTTGACTTCTGAAACGTAAGTTGTTGGTCTGTACTTTGAATGAAGAAGAGATGAGGATGATGGCAGATGAATGTATGGGGTGATTCAGGGTGTAAATCTGAGTTTACGTCTTCATAGGGAGTTGGGATTTTTTTGCGGATGACGATCGTCAATTGGTAACAGACACTATATTAGATATAGGAAAAATGGCCCCGGCGCCGCCATTAGAAAAAAGGCTGCATGCTACATTGTTGGAAAGATAATTTCACCACAAGGGCCAAGAAAATGTATAATGTTTCATTTGTAACTTTCGGTAGGGTCCCATTTTCGACGAAACCGGAAGTGACTTGAAATTGTTCTGTAGTTGAAAATATCGCCTCCAATGCTCTTATTCCAAATATCAAATCACTAAATGAAGCCGTGTATAATGGTTACGTCGTCACCAGATACTATGAGATAAATATATTTGGGAGTCGTGCAAAGAGAAGTTTATAAGCGAAATGTTCACTGAAAATCCTCGATTTATGAAAGCTAGTTCCTGAAAATTTCAAATTGTAACTCGAGTTTTATAAGACCTTTCTTTCCTCGCCTGCATGAGCCGATTACCATACTTCTTCGAAATGTCTCACCGTTATTTCCATACGACTACACAAAATCCAACACAAATTTTTACGTTCTTCGAACGGAGGTGAATCACTCATCTGGCATCTGGCTAATGCCGACCTACACGCACGCCTTTGAGAGACGGTGTCGAGAATCGCACACCCACATCCCTTTCGAGCCTCCGACATCCTGAAAGAAACCCTAAAAATCACGCTCCGAAAGTAGCTGCATCTGGTGGAAATACATCAACACCTCGAGAGGTGAATTTTATATATATATATTGCATAGCCAGATAGTCCAGTAACTGAAGATCCGAAACTAGGGAAAGCTGTGAACAAGTCTATGCGTTCTTCACTTGTGGCTCAATTTGTAGGTAGTCAGAGATGTTTTCAAAGGACCCCAAACTTAACATGATTGCGTTCATGGCAATGGCCGAAAATGCCCCCCCAAACCCAGAAAAATGGGTTTCCCGCCAATATCTGGCTAAATATATGAATTAGAGAATTTTCGTTCAAACAAAAATTAAAGATCGTCTCATTATCTACAAAAATGACCCTTATAATTTTTTCCGAAAACTCAACAGTTAAAACTCTCCTCATTTCAGCTGCCGCTTTCTCAATAGGAATTCTGTTGTCTATGCATTCGCTTGGAGGCGGGCGGACGAATAATTGTTTCATAACTCAGGCAAAAACTGACATTTTTCAATGATTCAAAGTTCAAGATAATGAGGAAACCCGTAGCTATCATTCCATGTATTTCGAAGTTCTTCTTCTCGACTGCGCCTATCGTTGCTTTACCTCTGCGTTGTATGGTGGCTGTTGTTATTGATTAATATCGACAAGTCGAAGATATTTGAAAAACAATGACCTTCAATAACAATTCAGGTATATTATACAAGAGTTCCTGGCTGTCAATTTGGCAAATTTTTCATCCAACAAATTGAAATATTTTTGTCGGATGATGGAGAATAGGACAGTGGGTTTTTTATATCACTATTTCGGAGGAATTGGAAACTCCCATCGTGCTGGGGCAATAACTAACAGCTGATATGGAATTAAAAAAATAACAAAAAAAAATTATACGGTTCCGTATATTCTAACAATATTCACAGAAAATATATGAGGAACATATCGAAATGTATTTTCTTAGAATATTTGTCACAGGATGAGAATATTCTGGGATCATTCTCAGAACATTCTATTGGGATATTCAAAACTAAGTATATCTTTGAACATTGTCAGAATATGTTGATACGATTCTGTATATTCTCCGAATATTCGAACGGAATATTATAGGGATATACTGAACGAATGTTCATAGAATATTTGTTACAGGATGAAAATATTCTGGGATTATTCCGAATACATTTCATTGGAATATTCTGAAATAAGTATAATTGAAAGTTGTGAAAATATGGTGCTGCCTGGGACAAAAATTCTACTCCGTTCTTTGAAACCAGTATTTCCAGAAGAATATAAATTCCTGGAACTGGATAGGTGATTGGCTGAATGCACGTGGACTTTGATATATACTCCTAGTTAGCGGATGCGCTCCCGAGATTTTTAGCCAATCAGATATCAGCTTCAAGAAATATGGGTATTTTTCTGGGAACACTGGTTTCAAAGAAACGCGTAGAATTTTTGAGTCCAGGATTATCTGAACGAACATATTCAAATACAATTCACAGCAAACTTTCTTTTTCTGATGGTACACATTTTCAGGAATATTTCAGGTTGGTAATTTGGAACGAAGTCCTGTATTCACAAGTCACAGTTCATGTGAAAACTAATGCAATACATGATCTTAAATATGAAGTTTTTTGTATTATCCGCTGCATACACTTCCAAATTCAACGCAAATAGAAATTGAAACAATTGCATTATAAATGTAGAGCGAAGTTCTTGAAAAATTACTGTTTGAATGTCTTTATTAATGATGGATGAATACTTTCTGGCTAGGTTTTTGAGCTGTTATTCTACTACAATCTGCATAAATTGAGAATTAAAATTGAAATAGGGCCTTCTTAGGATCAATAAATAGTGGTGATATTAGAAGACAATGTTTTTCGCAAGAGTTGAAAAAGAATTCAAGAAAAATAACTTTTACAATATTTCCGAAGAAAAAAAATGTTGGTGCCATTTCGCAGGATTGCAAAACTTTTTTCGATAGCGGAAGTAGAATTTTTTCAGGTGAGTACATCATCGTGTAGAATAGCATTAATGATCGATAATACGGATTTCGCCATCAACAATCAACCAGTGACTTACTGGCTTATGTTTCTCATATTTGGCAGCATTCAATCGAAATATTCGGAGAAACGATAGCTGTTGCACTCGATATTTCAAAAGTTTTTAATCGAGTTTGGCATCGGAGTCTCCTTCTTAAACTGCCGTCTTATGGTTTACCTCCTCAGTTGTGTGCTTTGTTGAAAAGTTCATTATCTGATAAGTCTCTGTATGTGGTTGTTGATGGAGTATCATCTGATATTCTCCCAATAAATGCAGGTGTTCCACAGGGTTCGATTCTGGCACCCACTTTGTTTCTGTTTCATATTAATGATTTGCTCAAGAAAAAATTTCGACCAGTAAATAGTTTTGCGGACGACAATACTCTTCATACTAGTTTCTCTTCTAGAGTCCCCATACTAGCTCGAGAAACAAAAACTCAAAGAAACATTCACGTCAATAAAATTTACGATGACTCGTTGAAAATAATAGAATGGGGTAACATGAACTTGATGGTGGAATTCAATGCTAAGAAAACCCAGGCATGTCTCTTCTCAAGGAAAGCCGATCTATCATCATCAAGTATTCATATGTCAGGAGTAACTATTACTACCAAGTCAAGTATCTCGATGCTAGGAATTAGGATCAGTGAAAATCTTTAAAGGAAACACCATGTGAGATCGATCGCTAAAGGTGCTTCCCAGAAACTTGGATTTCTATTTCGTCCGAAGAAATACTTCACTTCTCGTCAGCTTCTAATGATCTACAAGGCCCAGATACGACCTGTCTTGGAATATAGTTCTGATGTGTGGAGTTCGGCACCAAAACATTCTTTGAGGCTTCTCGATTCTCTTCAAAAAAAGGTAATCCGACTTTTTGGTGAATCATCTCTCACAGACTCGCTCACTTAATTGGAACATAGTAGAAAGGTCGGGGATCTGTCTCTCTTCTATAGATATTTTCACGGTCGGTGCTCTTCTGAATTGTTATCAATCGTTCCACCCTTGGCAATATCTACACGGATGACTCGACGAGTCAGCAAGCATGGTTCAGAAAACGTTAACTAAGATTCATGGATATAACTAGATTCAGTTGTATAATTTCAAAAAAGAATTGAAAGCATTCCTCTTGGACAAATGTTATCGAACACTGTCGGAATTTTGATGACGAAAAGTAGTTTAAGTCAGGTTAGGTTAGTCATAGTTTTGTACTTTTTAAGTGACAATTCCTATAAAATTTCATGTTGCCTTTGTGGAAATAAAGATTATATATCTATCTATCGGTACCAATCCACAAACTGATGAAAAATAAATATCCTGAAAAAAAAGATTTTCAATTCAATTTTACAAAGAATTCGAAGCAGAAATTTGCAGAATTTGGTTTCTGAACGATAGAAATTAGTCTTGAGACCAAATCCATCAGGGTTTGACAAAATGGTTGAGAAACGACGGCCTTCAAACCGGAACCGAAGTAGTGATACTTATCAGGGTTTGCTTGAATGTGGTTGACAATGTTTCTTGGTGAATGGTATCGGTTCGAACATTAAAAAAAAAGAATTTTAGAAGACAAGTTTTTCAAAAATCCCATCGTCTAGAGTTAATAATACAGACAATGGAAATCCGAACCATATCCCATCATTATACAAAAAAAAACTTCCTGAAGAGACCACCAATAATTCAGAATAAATAAATGAGCCATTACCTATCACGTAATTAACGGTTTAAAATGGTGGGAGAAAAAAAATCATCATATGTTAACAAACATTTCTGAAATCTAGTTCGCTCATTCCTCTTGGAAATGTCTTCAGGCTACAAAGTGACGACAAGAGGGTTTGTAAAAAAAATGAAAAAGATATAAAACGAGAACGACTATTCCGTAACTCTTCCAGATGGGACTGGATGATAAAATTAGGTGCAGTAAATTTTCCGGGATTAAATTCTTGGGGACATGCAGTCCGATGTTGCAGCTAATACGGACAGTGATGAGAGTTGATGGGCCAACGAAAAGTGCAAGGCGCAATGCATTGTTCTCAGAACGGTGGCTAAGGGATTCGCCTATCCATTCTCACGCTCACGATTTATCCATTACGTTGGAGCTTGGGTGAGAGTCCTTCTTTTTCATTACAATGGTCACAGAAAAATGTTTGAGGCTTATTAAGGAAATAAGAGGAAACAGTGACGTATAAATATCAAAGAGTAAGGGGACAAGGCGGATACCTCATCTTTTCATGAATGAAATTGTAAAATAGAAAATATCGTTAGCCTCGAAAGCGTCTATATGAATGGCAACACGTCAGCAGTCTGATCAGTCGGTTAAAGAGGGATCTCTTAGGGCACTTAGTTGAAACATGATTTTGAAATGAATACGATTCAAAACATTTAGTAACTACGAAAGTATTTCAAATAACCCCGGTGAACATAAACGTGCTCTATTAGGGGATATCAAGCCAAGCACCAGTTTCATCACTATCGCATGTTTCATGAATTGCTTTGGCTGATAAGTCGTGGTCATTCGGTTTTTCTTATTAAGTCTTTCTAACATTAATACAAAAATGTAAAAATCATTCTGAACATATATAAAAAAAAATTGGAAAGAATACCTACGGGTTCTTGACAACGAAATCACAAGGATTTTTTCAGGAAATAAAACGTTTATAACAGATTTCATCACATTTTGAAAAATTGCTTAAAAAATTGCCAATTTGCAAGACGAAAAACCAAAATTGAAATCAGATGATTTCTGTTTGAATTCTGAAGAGTTATAAATTCGTTGTAAATTTCCGATCTCTGTTAACGCAATCTTTGTGAACATTCTCATCTTGATGGGAGGAAAGTGTATGTATATGTATACTGATTGTGAGTGAATGATAATATGAAATAATGTGTGGACCAAAATATGTTGAGGTGGTTGATAACCCACCACTTTACCCTCCCTACTTCAAGCGTCTAGAGGAGGTACAAATCTTACAAAAATCAATTATACCGGGGGTCGGTCCGAAATTTTTTGGACCAATTTGTAGTATTATTGATATATTTTTCAATTTAATCTCCAAATTTATGAAAAAATCGATACGTAATTGACGAATATACAATATAATACTAATATACTAATTTGTTTTGAAAGAAAAGATATTATGAAAATTTGAAGCTCTTTCTTTTCCTCCATGGGGGAGACAACACAAAGACAGGAAGTAAGTAACTCAAAATAAAACAAATCGTGAAAGAAATATGCGCTGCGGAGTATTTCATTTTGTCACACATAAAAAAATCGCTTAAATAACAAAAATTATGAAGGCATGACGTTTCGAACCATACAAGGTGACCTAAAATAGCACGAATGTGTTGCTAAAAATTGATTAAAAACCTCGATAAAAACCAAGTATTTGTATTACAACTCGAGATAGTTCTATAATGAAATTGAAGATTTATGAGAAATACGCACTGTTTACAGTTTGTACCGCCAAACGCAAATTATTGGTTTGAACATATACCCTGCAGCAGGGTTGGGCTGATTAAAAACAAGTAATTAAAATCACGATTGAAATCATAATTTGAATCGCTCGATTTTTAAAATTAAAATCAAGATTTAAATATATTTTTTTTTTATTCAGAACCAGGTAACAACATAATATAAGTTTTCTCAAAGATCAAAAGAAGTATCTGGTTTTAGAAAAAACAAAGAAGAAGTACATAATTCCAAATTCTTAAACTAAACGTAACACCTAAATTTTATTACTGTATATTTTCAGTCTTTTCATTTTCGTTATACAATTTAAACATTAACACGAGTTGTCCTTCTTTTTCTATGCCTAATCTGTCTCTAATATCCGATTGTACAAGACCAAAAGAGCTGAACACGCGTTCTTCTGAAGCTGAAGAAGCAGTTGCACACAGGAACTGTTTTATTATTAAAAAAATGAGGCAAATATTCAGTATTTTTGGAGGAGAATATGTATACTTACTTCACGGTAAAAGTTCTGAATATCTTTGCTATTGGGACTTTCAAAAACATTGATATTAAAAATGTAATCCCATAATGAAAAAAACAAGTGAAATGTGTATGTTTGTTTCCTCATTTTAAAGAGATGACGTCATACCGCTACCATATTGAATAAGAGGAATATTTTCGAAAATAAGGATAGAGAAGTCAACTTCAATATGTGGCCAGATGCATGATTTGGATCATTTTTTTTATATTTTTGTCACCTATATATTCAAAACCATTTGGTCTTTAAAGAACATTCAATGAAAAAAATTGAATAGTTGGCGAATCAGGTTGCATCATAGTGAAGTAGGGAAAATTACCCTTTACCACCCATAAATTCGCCTTCAACTTCGAATATAATTTTCAATAATGCGTTCTCGTAGATCTAAACTTCTGTCTAGTCTGGCTTTGAGAAGAGTTCGCTTGATATTTCATAATTTTGCGGAACTAATATAAACTACTTGTAGCGAGGATCGCCTATTAGAGTGATGGTTTTCATTGAGGAAAGTTGTCTAGTTTAATGGAACTGTAAATCATCTCTTACCTGCGATGAATTTCCGGTAATAAATTAGAAAATTGCCACTATTAATCACGAGATTCTCAGGTGGAGTGGGTATGAAGATATGTTCCGATAAATACGTAGGCTATTTATTAAATTGTTGAACTGCAGAGTGATGTAGCTTGATAAGATCTCTATTAGGCCCTTGGATGTACTTCAAGGCACTTACAATTCAAAAACTGTTGCAGAGGCGTGGCCTATATATGTCTATATATATATAATATATATATATATATATATATATATATATATATATATATATATATATATATTTATTTATTAGTTCTTATTATTTTTTGATAGTCAAATTTGAGTTATACGAGAAGTTGCTGACTAATTGGACTTGTTATATCCAGAAGGAACTGTTTTTCAATAGACGCAGCAACTTTTCGGGGTAGATTAAAAATCTGCCCATCTACACTTGTATAGATTCCAATACGAATTCTTATTTTTTCAGATTGTGGTAGGTTAGAAACCAGAAAGACTACGGAACAAATTTCCATACCTATTCATAACTGTAATTATAATGGCATAGATCAGTTTTCGTCTCGAAATAACTGGGAAAAAATGTCAGCAACGTCTTTCCTTTATAATCCTGTTTGGCATATTCCAGAAATGATTGTATATGTTGATTGCTAAAAAATACGAGTAATTCGTTCCCAAAAACACAGTTCTCGATCGCAAGATTAGAGATTATATTGAAGTATCCACTCGAGTATCCAACCAAACGCAAAGCTGTCACTCTCAAATTATAGTTTTCAATAGATGGATCAACATAAAATGAATCAGAGCAACATATAATTCACACCAATAGCAAATAGGCGTATAATTTAAAATCGATAGAAAATTGAATGAGTTTCAAATAAATAGTGTATTCCCAGGAAAATTGTCTTCCAAACAGCATACAACATAAACTCACTAAGTACTATATCACGGAATGGAGGGTCGGCAGGTCCACTTATGACTACACAGCAGATAATGATCTTTTCACACAATAAGTAGATTGCATTTTCGCAGCTAAAAAGCAATTCATCATCAGAGGGAGTGCTAAAGGACCCGCGACGCCACAGAGTGACTCAATTTTTCGGCGTTCAGATCTTATTAAAATAATTGGAAGTGAGGGAGGTTCTGATGACTAAGAACTACACGGCATTTTACGACTGGCGGGGAATATTCAATGACAGACTTTCGGGGGGCGCCAATGATATACGACATGACACTGGTAAAATTGCTCCGATGATGTTATCAGCAAGTTAGTATGCCTATTTCATGAACGAATAAGATGAAATTGCAATGGGATCAGTGAAAATAGCACTAGACAAAAAAGTGTAACTGCAAACAAGTTTCTGCCTCATTAGCCGTCTTCAGAATAGTATTTCGAAGTGATAGGGTAGGAAACATTACGAAATATGTGAATGAGTCTATTGTATATTACTTCAAATGTATGTAGTTGCGTGACTGACATTTATATATTGGTGTTGACTTTGAAGTGATAACCTAAGGCGTTTCTGGCGCTCTTGTATTCAAAACGTATTCGTCTCTCCATCTCTCTCTCACTAATTGGCTGGCCGTGAGTGAGAGAGAAGGAGGCAGATGAATAAGTTTTGAATACATGAGCGTCAGAAAACACCTCTATTTAGGTAGTGAAACCGACATTTGGCACACTACCAGTCAACCCAATTCATAAAAAAAATTATACATAGAATTATTTTCAACTAAAAACAGGTTGCTCGGGTTGCTCCCCCCTAACCAGCATGGATTTACGAACAACAAAAGCACTGAAACTGCTTTGTGTGATTTTCAGAATTTTGTTTTGCTCTCGATGGAAAAATTCAAGTCGGGGTATAGTTTGTAGACTTTTCGCCTACTTTCGATTGTGGAGTAAAGGAGTTCCCCAAGGTTCGATTCTTGAACGTTTATTGTTTCTTATGTAATCGAATGATTTATTCAACTTTCTCCATAAGATGTCGAATGTTGATATGATATCATATGCAGATGACACTATTCTACCAATAAGGGCTAAAAGATGAAGGAACTCTGAATACATCATTGAAAGTATATAAAAAATTAGTTGAGTGGTCTAAGAATAATCTTTCAAGTGTGAATGGGAAAGACATCTTTTTTAAAATTTTCAACGAGGAACAATTTGGGAAACCCTCAGTTTTCCGAAGTTCACGGTGAGTTGAACTGATGTGAAACAGTAAAAATTCTAGGGCTGATAACTGATCATAGGCATACACATTGATACACTCTCCAACGAACTGAGAAAAAAATTGCATGCAGTTAATTGCTCAGATCTCTGAGCTACTATCCCAGATTGCACAGAGAGACAATAGAGATACAGAAACATACGGGCAATTTTAATCGAAATGAAGAAGAAATGAACATCAATGAAGTCTGGTTACCTGCATTGAAGAATACAGATCAAAAACCAGTTGATAGAAAACAAGACACACCTACAATTCCTAGACAATAAAATGATTATTGAAAAAGGAAACACGAAGTCATCTTCACAACATATTTAATTCTTACAGGAACAATGTCCTAGTTAAGACCGAACATATATATGTTCATCTTCAGTTGGGTACAAAAAAGGCTGGAATAGAGTTAACAATGAGAAAACAGTAGAAGTGATTTTTTACATGATTCTTACGAAAGTTGGGAGATCAAAATTAGCAAACTAAATATTAGGTATCATTAAACTACAATCAAGAACCAAAGTGGTTCAAGAAGTTGAAGTGTATGTTATAAAATAGGGGTGGACCCCCAGTATAATAATAATTGTATCATAACTTGGATAAATTAACAAAACACCATGCAAATGTGGCGTGGGTAGACAACAAAATGGACGAAACCGTGCGTCTAAAGTGGTTCAAGAAGTTGAAATGTATGTTATAAAATAGGGGTGGACCCCCAGAATAATAATAATTGTATCATAACTTGGATAAACTAACAAAACACCATGCAAATGTGGCGTGGGTAGACAACAAAATGGACGAAACCGTGCGACTACCCACGCCACATTTGCATGGTGTTTTGCTAATTTATCCAAGTTATGATACACTTATTATTATTCTGGGGTCCACCCCTATTTTATAACATACATTTCAACTTCTTGAACCACTTTGGTTCTTGAAAGTAGTTTAATGATAGTACCTAATATGTAGTTTGTTAATTTTGATCTCCCAACTTTCGTAAGAATCATGTAAAAAATCACTTCTACTGTTTTCTCATTCTTAACTCTATTTCAGCCTTTTTTGTACCTAACTGAAGATGAACATATATATGTTCCAAACATGTCTTAACTAGGACATTGTTCCTGTAAGAATTGAATATGTTGTGGAGTTGACTTCGTGTTTCCTTCTTCAATAAAATTGGTCTTCCACTTTGAGTATGGACTACTACCTTCGAATAAAATGATTGTTATGAAATGAAATTGATTCCGAGAATATATATTTGTTAAACCGATGCGATCCGCGTTCTTCTGTTTTGCGAACCTCGAATTCTTATGACGATTTATATTTTAGAGTCTTGTAAGTGAAAAATGCAAAAATGATTATAATTCGGTCGAAAAGTGACGAAGAAGGTGGTATAAAATTTGAATATTGTGCTGATAGGAAGGAGAAATTTCTAGTGGAATTAGCTGAAAAAGAAAGATATGCGTCAACCCCGGTTTTCCAGTCTTTGGAGGGCCATATCTCCGAAACTACTCGAGAGTTCCGAAAATTTCATTTGAATTTTTTGTTCAGGATGCCAAAACACGTAAGTTCACCAAAATTTTTTAATTTCGAGGCGGAGTCCGATAACCGGGTATTACCAATATTGTTTTGGATAGAATTAAGTAGATTTGATTTTTGTAATTTGTTTCTTTTTAGAATAGTAAAAAATACCGCAAAAATATTGTTTTCCCTTTCGCTATGATCACCACCAAACACCCTGAGATGAAGATGCTAGTTGAATCTTTCCCTTACTAACACAGGAGTTGTGAATTTGTCATTTTCGCGCTCATATTCCACCCTGTAGGAACGAAACAAGTGGAAAAGCCCGGACTAAGACGTAATCAAAGAACGCGCCCCCGGCCGTACATCATGTAGAATTAGGTTAGGCCCTTCTCGCCGCCTCCCGGTGTCAGCGTGCCTACTCCGGAGGCCGTAGACTTTCGGTCGGTCTGTCTGTCGGTCTGTTGTTCATGCCGGCGTAGGAGAAGATATCGACCGGCAGGCCAGCGTTGCCATCCCTACGTCTTTTTACGTAGATCTACGTACTTTGAGCCTTTTTTGAAAACCTACGAACTTCAGTCCCAGAATCTACGTACTTTTCACAAAATTTAACAAATTTGTAACATCTCATTCATTGGGCTGAATCATTTTCCGATTCCCGCCACATTCGCCAAAAAAACTCAATGAATTTCCCGTTTATACGGACACTGACGCACACAGCGCATACTCGCCCCCCAACTCAACACATCACTTCTTCCATTTTGAAAGAAGTTCTGGCGTCACATTGCAAAAATCAGAAAGGGGGATTCATCCCAGATGTTACCTCTATTGACACAACTCTCCCAAAATTTATAAACATTGCAACATAGCAGTGCAAATGTTGAGCGTCCTTTTTCTACAATAAATTTAATGAAAACAAAAATTAGGAACAGACTCTCTACATACACTCAAACAGGGTTACTTTTCACAAAAAGTGGCTTACAAAAGAGCAGCGAGCCATCACAGGAACATCTGAAAAAATATAGGTAGAAATTCAATTTGCCTGATAACGAATAAAATTAAAAAGGTTCAAACTAAAGAACTCTTGTTTTTCAATTCAAATTTCCCTTTGCTGAATACTCTTACGAGTGCGCCTAGAAGATAGAGCTGGCAAGAGTCGGCTAATTATCTTGGGTGCCGAAACTTAAAAAATATATATATTGTTCTTCACAAAGAAAAATGACGTGAAAAATCAAAGAAATGTCTAGTTTCAATAATTGAAATTGTGATCACGAACACCAAGCATAGCCAAAAATCACCAATTTTTTTTCATACTTTTTGTAACTTTTTTTAAAGTCCTATCAATGTACACTTGACGAGATTTTATACAGAGAAACTGATATTGTTGGGATTCAATTTTACCTACCTTATCCCCTTCATATCACTCAAAAAAAAGTACGTAGATCTACTAACTTTTGATGTGCAATTTTAGTACTTCTACGTAACTTTTTGAATCTGGTCTTTTTCAAATTCTGGGTTGGCAACCCTGCGGCAGGCAGAGAGAGGCGGCTCGCCAAAGCCGAATTTAACGATAATGATTTACGGCCGCACTTTATTGCCGCTCCCCGTGCCGTAAGGGCTGGCCGTCGGAGGGTGGGCCTTTGTGCATGCCTCTCTCTAACCAGCGGAATTAACGAAGCAATATAATATTCGGGAAAAGAACGCACGCGGGATTATCGAGTTTTTATACACAATAAACTCGACGACGGTGGGGGTAGCTTGGCGCGAGTTTCGAGCAGGGAAAAAATACGTGCAGCGTTTCGAGTGGAAAACAGCCCACTCTTATGAGAAATTCCAATTAGTGTTGAACATTTGCAAGGCAGTAAATCGTAGGATGAGTTTTCTGTCTTGAAAATATCACACGTCTACTTACTTCTCACCAATTTGATGCCTCAATTTCGACAAGTTACCATGGCAAAAAAAAATCCAAATTTTTTTTCGGTAATAGTAATTCTCCTAACAAGTGCGGAAAGTGATTCTTTCCCGCACACGACTGCCGTTAACCTGAACGACGCGAAGCGGAGTTCGAGTAAGCAGTCGAGTGCGGTAAAGACACTTTCCGCATGAGTTAGGAACAATACTTTTTCTACAAGCGCAGGAAACAAATTCATTTTTTCAATTATTTATTCATGCAAATGGAAACAACTAACAAGAGTAACACTTTCTATCCACTAATAATTCGTAATATTTATTGTAAATGTACAATTTGATGCATTATGTAAATTTATAGCGGAAGGCAGCATATTGTTTGAAGATGGCTGATTTCCTGAAGAAGAAGGTAACTCGAAATCGAATGTGCAGGCACAGGCATCAAATCGTCGCCGATCGATATAGACGTGGATGGTTCCAAAATGCACCCGGAAGACGATGTAGTGTTCAAATTGGGAATTTTGTTGGACATTTTTTTTTTTTTTCGATTGGTGGAGCCTTCTAAATACCCCTCTGCAACTGAAGTCGATTTCCATACTCCTAGGCGTTTGATATTAGTTATACCCACACCACAGTCAGCAAGTAAAGTGGCTGAGGAACGCCTGAAGCTGTGACCAGTGTAAAGCTCTGGATTTTGAAGGCGCAGATATACTGCTATTTCGGATGGTATCTTCCCTATGGTATTGATTCCTACACATTGCACAGTACATTTTCCACTTTTGTAATACAAGAATAAACGACGGTGAGGAAGGAGTCTCTTTTGGACGTAAATGTTCATAATTTCTGTATACGTTCAAAAAATAACCATCATTTGCTTCTTCAGATATCACGAAGGATCTAGAGGAATGATTTTTGGAATCCTTGATATTAACAATTATCAGGTTTTCTTTGTCGTCTATGTCGTCAATGGTGAGTTTTGTCAGCTCTTCTCGTCTGCAAGCACCAGCTAATCCACCAGCTAATTGCTACTAACTTAATCACGAGGTATATGTCATCGGCTCGGTCATCAGGTGCTTCACTCATAAATTTTGAAACGTTTTCTTGAGTGAAGATTTCGGCCTTTTTCGGTCGAAAACCGACATTCTGTCTTTTAATGAATGCAATTATTTTGTAAAATTTGCTGATATCCAAATTTTGCTTTACTTTGAATACACTCTTCAACATTGAATATCTTGCTCATCAAGTGTTCGGCTTCCATGTTTTAGAAATTTCTAGAAAACAAGCCAAGAATACTTCTTCTTTATTTGGTGTTTTCACTTTTTTATTGTTGCACCATTCAATAAAACTCGTGTATTGCTTCTCATACCTCTGTTTAGATTTCGTTGGCAATAATGAGTTCGCATCTGTAGCTGCTTGCACTATTTCTTGTGGAAGTTCTTCATCAGATGAATAATCCATTGTGGCAATTTCACTGAATCGAAAATTTTATATAAGTAACGCTTTGTCTGTCACTCTGACAATTACAAACAAATTTGTGTATTGACCGGCATGACAACATCAATTGTTACCTACTCGTAATCAGATCAATCAAAGCCTATATATATATGGGATGATTTTCATAACAATACATTTTTATTTATCGATATTTGTTCATTTTTTCAATAAATAGTGCGAAATGATGGATGATTTTGAACAAACTCACTTAGTATTGCAACAAAAAAGCTTGAACTTTCATATTTTGTCACCCACCACTTATATTTTACGAGGATATCATATAAATGTTTTTCCCGCACTAGTGTGGGAAAAAATTGCCAGGTTCATTTTCTCTTATATCACAAAATTTATTCTTTTTATGACAACGAAACACACGCTCTCATTTACTTGTTTTCAACTCTTTCGAGCAGAAACAATTATTATGGTATTGAAAAAATATCTCTTCTTCAAAACGTAAACAAATCATTAGGATATCATAGTTCAACATTAAATATTTGTTATTCCGTATTTGCAATGGTGTTAGCCTCGTAGGATCTCAGCTCGATAGGTTCAGTTGGCAATAATAACAATCACGCCGCCACCATTACAAACAACAAATTATCAACACTCAGTGTTGGAACTATGATATTCCAACGATTTGTTTACGTTTCGAAGAAGGATGAATTTATCGAAACTATAATAGTTTTTCTGCTTGAATATATGTAGATTAAGTAAATAAGGGCGATTTATGTGTTTCAAATAACAGAAATTCGATATGGAAAATGATGAAATGTCACGACGAAATATGCGTGACCAACGAAAATTACGTTTGGATTACCCCTAACGGAAATTTTGCCGAACCCTCTGGTATTCCGACCAGAAGTAGGGATCTTTAACGAGCCCAACATCCATGGACTAGGGACAGCCGGCTTTACGTCCCCTCCGAAGGACGGCATATCCTCAATATATCTTGTGCTCATTGATATATTGCCTGTGAGGTATAATATGCTATTTTGCTATCCAAGTACTAACCGTGCTCGGCGATTTTTAACTTCAGATAACGAATGACTGTAAGTCAACCTGAAGAGCTAGGTCGTGCCCATGTTCCATTCTAAAATTTCAACAATTACGTTGACAGATCACGACGATACAATCCAGCCAGGGTGATTCCCATTTTCCAAGTCAATTTCAACATATTGATTGCAACGTGATTGATCCGACGGGTGCAATCTTCACACCTTTCTGTTGTGATATTTTTGCGAATTTATCGTGAAATTCCGTTTATTTTCCCATTTCTCATCTTACGTATATGTGAGAACATATGTGAGAACAAAACGGACGGATATAAAGACCAAATATGTACAGGTGAAACATACAAAATTGGAGAAGAATGGAGGGACATGGAGGTCAAAACATACACAGACGAAACATACAAAATACTTATTATAATATTTTCTCGAAGATAGTAACTACGAGGTCTGGAATTTGTATGACAAGTAAAAAGAAATGTTCTACTTATTTTTCTTCTGATGAGTTCTTCAAATGGAAGCAAGTTTATTCGATTGGAAAAACGAATTTTCCATCACAATTAGTTAACTATTCTACTACGAACAGAAATATAACCAAAATATTTCTTCTGCGAATCCTTCGGAAATATTGAAATTTCCGACAATATTATATTGCACCTCGACAAGCAATTTTCGTTTACAAGAGCACTAGCTGGAGGGAAAATAATATATTGTCACGATCTTTCCTTGGGGTTCGATTATTAAAACTCCAAACAATACTGAACTACTTTCATCATCACAACTCTTTATCACAACACAATAAATACAATAACTCCAGTTGCTCCGCTGACTTTCCAACGATCGGTACTAAAACTCTCTGTAATAGATATTCTTTACTTCGACTCCTACATTTAGCAATACCAAAGCTCTCTCCGATTAAAACTCTCCGCCTCTCTATCAGGCTAGAAACTCTGATAACTATCTGAATAACTATCTCTCGTAACGATGAATCGCTTCCGAATATATACTTGCTCACACCAATGGAGAAACTTCGAGTCAAATCTCGGTGATCGAATATTCCACGCATGAGGAAATTTCCTGGAAAAATGACGTTCGCTCTTCGACCCCTCATATTATTCTGCGTTTTTGAGCGACAGGGCCGGCGCTAGGACATTTGATTTTAGTTTTCTGCAACTTAATAAATCGGCAAACGAGCCAGAACTTTAGCACAACAAAGCTTTCGACTGACGCACCTGAAAATGAATGAACACCAATGCAGATATCTCATTGGTACATTTTGATTGATTATTTATCAATGTGTTACTGCACAAACATTCACGTGGTTGTTGCGAACAATGCAAGCATATTTCAACGTCATATCGCGAATGATTGATTTGAGCTTGGGGGCGTATTGTGAAGCAATCTAAACCACCTAGATATATGGAATGGAAAATGGCAGAAAATTTCGTGCTGTTATGGCTACTACCTATGAGTAGTTTATTTCAAGAATAATGTATGGGAAATAACGCTGAGAGCTTACCGTTGAGTAAGAATTTACTCTACGTTGTTTTTGAAATAGACTATAGCAGCAAACTTTCAAATAGTTCTACGAAATCGCAATAAATCCCCAGATCTGAAAACGACTGCTTTCGGCAAAAAAATCATAAACCAAGCTGCATTAGATATTCGACTACCAAGAAATTCAATATGAGGAAGCAAGAATAGTGAGTGACAATATACGAATAGATAATATGAAGCGTTTCACTGATTATGAAATATTTCACGTCAGATCGATCCCACAACAATAGTCGCAATTTCTTGAAAGCACGTTTGCATTCACTAACGGAATTCAATATACGAAGTGGAATTTTTCATAACGGAAAACCTAGATCTCAAATAAAGATTAAATTTTGGAGAGCGTTATCTGTTCTTGAGGACCACCTTCGGTGATATTCTATTCTCCGCTACAGAACCCCATTTGAGTCCATTTCCCAAAACCCATATACTTGCAGACAAGTCAGATGAGATCTGATGCCAACTTGATGGTTCTCGTTGATAAGAGACGCAAATAAGCTTCAATTAATCATACCTACCCGTTAAATCTAGAAACAGCTGATGCTCGTCCGTAAGAGCCGACATAACAGTCTAGGCGATGATAATATCGACAGGAAGACAAACTCTGAATGTCTATCTCGAGGTCTATATTC
The DNA here is from genome assembly GCA_032362365.1 of Zygogramma bicolorata. Lineage (NCBI taxonomy): Eukaryota > Metazoa > Arthropoda > Insecta > Coleoptera > Chrysomelidae > Zygogramma > Zygogramma bicolorata. The sequence goes on along the minus strand of JAVJAQ010000137.1, from coordinate 12,243,992 downwards.
GAAACCATAAAGTAAGTACTATCTCATTTAGTAAAGAAGGTATCATTTGGTTTTTCTCGACAATTTTCCTACATCTAACTCCGATTGTTATATGATGAATATCGACACTGTTTTCTCAACTATTCAGTAGGTGACGGTTATACAAAACAATACGGCCTATTTATTTCCAAAAGACCTGTGAGATATTGAGATTATGTCATTTTCAGTTTCAATATCGAATGTACTGAAATAGCTAAAAACCGACAATATGAATAACAAAGTTTCAATAACATGGAAAAAAACATACACAGATTTTTTTTTAAATCTCTTCGATTGAATAAAGTGCGTGGTGTGCCACGCGATCCTAATGCTAATGGACATGGAAATGCTGATTTTCAGCACAAAGGCCAATCAATTTCAGTTTCCGCGTGAATCAAATTTGTGCTGAATACCTTGTTTCCTGAACCTAAATTCAAATTTCCTCACGGATTATTGAGTTCATTATGTGACGTTGTGCAAGACTAGATGGTGGTCAGTGCTCAGACAAAAGGTTTGATCTCGTTTCAGGTTTACACCGTTTCGAAACGTCTATCTATGTGATCAGTATTCACGCAATGGACGAGGTATTCTTCTCTGCTGCGAAACTTTGATAAGGTTCAGATGACCTGTCATTATTTGTCGGACCTAGAATTGGACTGTCAATTAATTGATTTTTCCGAATATTTCCCTCATATATAAAATGGTCCCATAAGAGCAATGCAATTATCGAAAACTTACAGCGGTAATTGCATTGTATCAAGTCACCATAACAACACATTTGAAACCGTATCGCTAGACGTCAGAAAACAACACAAAAATAGAAAAACATTTCGCGTTGAGGTGAGTACTCCATACAATCTATAGAGGAAAGTATTAATGAACAAAAAATAACATTTCCTTGAGTATTTCTTCATTCGTGAAATATTCCAATGAATTACATTCGTGCATAAAAATGGCCAGATAATTTTGCATTCGGTTATTTTCATATTTTGTAAAACGCCAAACTATGAAAATACACTATTGCAATTTTCAGATATCACGCTTTCTTGCAAAATTATTAGTAATTTTTATGAAATCGTGCAATTATAACCGAAAACCGCTCTTTCTCTCATTGGAAGGATCCGTGTATTTTGAACAGCTGTCAACTATGTTCTGTGGATGTTTAGGCTCTCTTCTTTGCGGTTGAAGTTGTTCTTAAGTTTGTGAATTTCTATGGCCTCCCTATGGAGCCTGGGGTAATAGCTCATAGTTGTGTTCAGCACTTGCATTCCGTCGAAGTCAATATCATGACCTTGTGTTATAAGTGTTAATACTAAGACGAAGATTGAAAGCGAAAATCGTTTGAAAAACCTAGGAGTTTATTTGGGTTCGAATTTTTAACGCTCACATCTCGATTTTTCTTCAAATTATTCCGAAATTGATTTCATTTTTCAATTTTTTCTTTCGAATGTGCCACGAAAAAACGAATTTTATACACGAAATATACAACATTTTTTGTAAAATGGTGAATGTTAATTTCCATCGTCTGGAATGAATCAAAAATAAATACTTCCATTACATCTTGAAGTGGTTTTTTGTCCCGCACAATTTCACAGCATCCAGTGGTCTTTGTGTCGTTACTATAGTAACGGTTTGTTGGCACGCCGCCTCGGCTGTCCCATTGCAAAACACAGTAACTGCATTAATACACAAGTTGAGAAAAATCGTTTTTCCTAAAATTTACAAGCCGCAAGTCATTATTAATAAAATTATCAACAAAATCTCATGGAATGTTAGATAACCTGCATTTACAATTTTTGAACTATTTTTTATTCAATTAATCAGCCATGATTGTAGATCGGCAGTCCAATAACTAACTTCGCATAGATTTCAATAAAAAAATCAAACAAATTGTTTTATATCAAAACACAGTAAATGCCTTTGCTGTGTTTTGTTATAAAATAATAAGTATTTAATTTTGCTCTGCCTTGCGATTATCTTCATTAACCATTTCCACAGTATTTTTAACCTTAAAAAAAACTTTTGTTTGTAATAATATAGGATGGCGCGGCGTTTAGATTAGTAAGGATAACCAACGAGTATCAATTTAAACTAACTAGCTAGTGAATTTTAAGTCTTCTTTGAAAATAGGTTAATAACATACCTCTAAAGTAGCGTCGTTGCTTTCTAGATTTAGATTTCTTTCAAAAGATTGAACAGTTATGTTTTTGTTTTCGGTGGCTGGATTCTATAATAAAGGTATCAAAAAGTTTTTTTATGTTTTATTTCATTAATATAATATTTTACCAGAAAAGCAGGCTCCTTAGATTCAGCTGATTGTATGTCCATGATATTACTTTGTTCTATATTCTCTTTGTCTCCTTTCTACAAAATTATCATAATTGAATGTATAGTAAGCAATATTTTTGTGAGAACAAAATATACATTATTAAAATAAATATAAGAATCTTACTTTCTCATACGATTTTGCAGCAACAGTTTCTTTATGTAAACGCAAAACATTTTCCTTCTTAAAAATGGGCGTCTTTTTTGTTTTCATCCTTTCGTTGTTCTTTTTAATTTTAGTTTCATTATCGTCGCTAGATGATATATCTGACATCGGACATCGGATAGTAGTCTTTATCCTGGTCACTGTCATCGACGGGACTTTCCGAGCGATTGAATTTTAAAAGCGCAATATTATCCCGAGAAAATTCTTTATAGAACATTGTTTTAAGGTGTTTAGTATAGATTTCCTTTTGGCTATTGCCTTCGGTATTCGACAAAAAGAATGTAGATGTTCCATAATTAACCCTTGGAAATAGCGGAAGTTCATCACAATTCTATGAAAAAAATTCAACAATAAAATTTAGAATATTAAATTTCATATTAATAGTTTAACTTACTTTTATCGAGCGAGCCTCTTCTGAGCGAGCTGAAGCTGAGCGACACTCTTATAGTTACATGGTAAAGTTTATAGTGGCGGGGGTAACATGTTCTGAGAAAATTACAATCAATTTCTCAAATCGAAACACAGTAACTGAAAAAACATAACAAAACACACTAACTACTTGGTAGTTACATGGTTTTGAAATGAGTTTTGTTAGTTACTGCCTTTTGTTATGATAAAAAACTGCACCGACTGTCAGTTACTGTGTTTTGGGCATGCCAGATCTTCCTTATTTATTATTCGATTTTAGTTTTGAAAATACCAAGAGATACAGCAAAACACAGCAACTCCAGATAACTGAAAAAGACGATTTTCGCTAAACTGTCAGTTACTGTGCTTTGCAATGGGACAGCCGGCCTGTTTAGCTGTGTTTGCTCGTAGTGGCTTCATCTCGGGCTCCAATTTCCAATCAGATACCTCCATAAAGTTAGCAAGACCAATTGCAGTAAAATCATTGTAACATTTTTTTTAAATGTCGTATAATTGTCGAGAATTTGTCGTGGAAAGAAAATAATTGTCGCGCTTATACTTTTTCTCTGAGGGGTGGCTTTGCTAACTTAATATTAAGTTAGCACAGCCACCTCGCTAAAATTCCTAATAAAACTCAAATTTCGAAACTATTATCGTAGATAATTGTCGAGTAATTGTCGTAGTTCATTCCATTTGAAAAACCACCAAAAATGTTTTTAATTTCCTGGAAATCACGCCCTTGTCATGTTTTACCTCGCATATTTCCCACGTTTTCTACCATGTGGCAACACCGCTAGGATGTTCACTGTTTTTCAACATTCTTTCATAAAATCGCGAAAGTAACCGGAATATGCAATTGTCGAGATGTCAGTATCGATATGTCATCACTATTTTCGTTGAAAAAGTGCCTGAGATGAGAAGAAATTGTTATTGTCTTGAACTATCAATCAATTGTCACGCATATAGTTTTTTTTTAAGGGGTGGCTTTGCTAACTTAATATTAAGTTGGCACAGCCACCTTGCTAAAATTCGTAATGAAACTCAAATTTCGAAACTATTGTCGAAGACAATTGTCAAGTAATTGTCGTAGTTCATTCCATATGAAAAACCACCAAAAAAGTTTATTATTTCCTAGAAATCATGTCCTCGTCATGTTCAACCTCATATTTCCTACGTTTTCTACCATGTGGCAACACCGCTAGGATGTTCACTGTTTTTCAACATTCTTTCATAAAATCGCGAAAGTAACCGGAATATGCAATTGTCGAGAAGTCAGTATCGATATGTCATCACTATTTTCGTTGAAAAAGTGCCTGAGATGAGAAGAAATTGTTATTGTCTTGAACTATCAATCAATTGTCACGCATATAGTTTTTTTTTAAGGGGTGGCTTTGCTAACTTAATATTAAGTTGGCACAGCCACCTTGCTAAAATTCGTAATGAAACTCAAATTTCGAAACTATTGTCGTAGACAATTGTCGAGTAATTGCCGTAGTTCATTCCATATGAAAAACCACCAAAAAAGTTTATTATTTCCTGGAAATCACGTCCTTGTAATGTTTTACCTCATATCTCCTACGTTTTCTACCATGTGGCAACACCGCTAGGATTTTCACTGTTTTTCTCAACACCCTTTCATAAAATCACGAAAGGAACCGGAATATAATATATGTCATCACTATTTTCTTTGAAAAAGTGCCTGAGATGAGAAGAAATTGTTATTGTCTTGAACTATCGATTTTATCTTGAAACCCAATCGAAAAACTATTTTTTCAAAATCCCGAAGTATTGATCAAATGTCGTATGATATTCGACAATTGTTAATGAAAAAAAATCAATTGTCGCGCATATAGTTTTTTTTTAAGGGGTGACTTTGCTAACTTAATATTAAGCTAGTACAGCCACCTTGCTAAAATTCCTAATAAAAATCAAATTTCGAAACTATTATTGTAGATAATTGTCAAGTAATTGTCGTAGTTCATTCCATATGAAAAAACACCAAAAAAGTTTTTAATTTCCTGGAAATCACGCCCTTGTCATGTTTAACCTCGCATATGTCCTACGTTTTCTACCATGTGGCAACACCGCTAGGATTTTCATTTTTTTTTTCAACACTCTTTCATAAAATCGCGAAAGGAACGGGAATGTGCAATTGTCGAGAAGTCAGTATCGATATGTCATCACTATTTTCGTTGAAAAAGTGCCTGAGATGAGAAGAAATTGTTATTAGACCAAGAGCCCGTGTCACTATTTTTGGTAGTGATAAGTTCACGCCCATCGACCACTGAAACTCGTATTATCGATGTCGACGATGCTACAGAGATTCTCGCCATACATGATTTCCGGGGCGAAGTTAGGGTAGGGGGCTGACCGATCTGTATAAAAAAAATTGAGCAAAATTTGTCGTAAGGTTACGACTGAGAACATTGAAAAAGAAAAGATTTCAGGAAAATAATCCGACGTTCGCTTATTGTCAGTCGCCTACATCGTGGCGTTCACCCGCTACAACCCTCGAAATGTGTGTAAAAAAAACAACAACAAAGAAAAACCAGTTTACAACTGACAATGGGGCAGATCTTACCATTAGCATTTTAATGACACAAATTTCGCAGGCCAGCCTTATTCAATGGGGCGGAAGGGCGCTGGGCCCACCTGTTTCGGAAGAATTTCTAAGTTATTTTTTATGATAAGTTCACGACTGATTCCTTCACAATAATGTTCAATTTCAACTGTCCAATTGAAAAATGCAATCAACAGTCATCAAACAAGGGGTGCAAATATTGCCGTTCGTAAAAACAAGTTACTGGAATAGCGCTCTAAAAAGCTTGACTACATTTTTATCATAAAAATCATATGTTTGTGACTGACAATCAAACATTTAGGTACAACGTAAGTACGTGAATATGAAAACCTTCCTCAGCTGTTTATTGTATGGATAAAGCTCACTTGGTAGCTAAACTGACAAGTTTCTTGCATTTGCGAAGTGCAGGTATAATATGACAATTATTGAAACATCGGCCCTAAATTTTTCAATACAGTAGTTTGACGACTGACACTTCGAAGCATACCTGAAATGGACTCTGCTGAATCGATCAATTAACTTGTCAGTCATCTCATGTATCGGTGGAATGTTGTCAGTCAACTAATGCAGCGTCGCGCGAAGCACCCTGATCTATATATTCAGAGATTACTTGCAATTTCCGAATGTCCGTACCCTCTATGAAATGTTTATAAGTGACAATCATAAATGTAGTTACAACGTAAGCATGTGAATGTGAATACACGTCACTCAGTTGTTCTTAGTATGAATGAAGCCTTGTCAATCGCTAAAATAGGACGCATGCCACAACATCATATAGTATATTGTTCAAAGAACATGGAATTATAATCATTTCATACTGTCGCAAAGATTATAATCTGGGAAATTTGTGGTATAAATGCTTCAGTTTTATGTTGTTAGCGCTATTCCGTTATCATTTTTTTTTCATTCGATATCGTTACTTCTGATGATTTAATCAAGCATTATTTTGGTTTTAGTCGTGCGAGATCGTTTTCGTATCGATTTTACATGAAAGTCATTCGCCCTATCCAAATTTAACAAGAATACATTTTTGTGTAGAAAACTGTAGAATTCAATAATCTGCGATCGTAACCTCAAAAAAAATACTTGCGAAAAAAATTTGGGGTTTGACCCACCCCTGAATGGAATCTTGAAAGGAATATTAATAATTAATTCATTAATTTCATCCGTGATAAAAAGGAACTCTAGGAATTTAATTTTTTTGTGAAGTACCGTTTCGGAGATTCCAGATTAAAACCATCCCGAAAGTTGCACATTCAATTGGCTGTAGCTCATTTGGGTAGAATTTTAACATATTGGGCCTTCATCTTGGGCACGCCTTTAAATGGCCATAACTCTCTAAGGGACCATTTCTGGACACATTATTGTGTGTGAACTTTCTCAACTCTTCCTGTAGTTGAAGATTATCTATGTAATTTTAGGACACCCTTTAAATATATATACAATGCTTGAAGCGCATTTCCTCTGAAATGACGCATATTTTCAATTTTTATCGGGCCTTCGCCACACTTTACATGATTATAGGTGACAGGTTCTTGATGAAGGTGGTACAACTAACGTCGTGTGAATTTTTTGAGTATAAACTTATAATATTGAAGTATACCTGAATATTTTTGCACCTTTTCAAGGGCCCAGTTTCTTTTTGCCACGTGGTACGTGACTGACGGTAATAGATTCTCGATTTATGCATAATAGATTACTTGCCCCTAAATTCTGAAATGTAAGCTTATCATAAAAAAATGCTTAAAAATTCTTCCGAAACAGGTGGGACCAGCGCCCTTCTGCCCCATTGAATAAGGCTGGCCTGCGAAATTTGTGTCATTAAAATGCTAATGGTAAGATCTGCCCCATTGTCAGTTGTGAACTGGTTTTTCTTTGTTGTTTTTTTTATACATATTTCGAGGGTTGTAGCGGGTGAACGCCACGATGTAGGCGACTGACAATAAGCAAGCGTCGGATTATTTTCCTGAAATCTTTGCTTTCCCAATGTTCTCAGTCGTAAACTTACGACAAATTTTGCTCAATTTTTTTATACAGATCGGTCAGCCCCCTACCCTAACTTCGCCCCGGAAATCATGTATGGCGAGAATCTCTGTAGCATCGTCGACATCGATATTACAAGTTTCAGTGGTCGATGGGCGTAAACTTATCACTCGCGAAAATAGTGACACGGGCTCTTGGTCTATATTGTCTTGAACTATCCATTTTATCATGAAACCCCTTTCGAAAAACTATTTTTTCAAAATCCCGAAGTATTGATCAAATGTTGTCAAATGTTAGAGAATTGTTAATGAAAAAAAAAACAAATGTCGCGCATATAGTTTTTTTTCTAAGGGGTGGCTTTGCTAACTTATATTAAGTTAGCACAGCCACCTTGCTAAAATTCGTAATAAAACTCAAATTTCGAAACTATTATCGTAGACAATTGTCGAGTAATTGTCGTAGTTCATTCCATATAAAAAACCACCAAAAAAGTTTATTATTTCCTGGAAATCACGTCCTTGTCATGGTTTACCTCGCATATTTCCTACGTTTTCTACCATGTGGCAACACCGCTAGGATTTTCACTGTTTTTTTTTCAACATTGTTTCATAAAATCGCGAATGGAATTGGAATATAATATATGTCATCACTATTTTCTTTGAAAAAGTGCCTGAGTTGAGAAGAAATTGTTATTGTCTTGAACTATCGATTTTATCGTGAAACCCTATCGAAAAACTATTTTTTCAAATTCCCGAAGTATTGATCAAATGTCGTATGATATTCGACAATTGTTAATGAAAAAAAATCAATTGGCGCGCATATAGTTTTTTTTAAGGAGTGGCTTTGCTAACTTAATATTAGAAAACGTAGGAGATATGCGAGGTTGACAAGGACGTGATTTCCAGGAAATAATAAACTTTTTTGGTGGTTTTTTATATGGAATGAACTACGACAATTACTCGACAATTGTCTACGATAATAGTTTCGAAATTTGAGTATTATTACGAATTTTAGCAAGGTGGCTGTGCTAACTTAATATTAAGTTAGCACAGCCACCCCTTAGAAAAAAAACTATATGCGCGACAATTGATTTTTTTTCATTAACAATTGTCGAATATCATACGACCTTCGGGATTTTGAAAAAATAGTTTTTCGATAGGGTTTCAAGATAAAATCGATAGTTCAAGACAATAACAATATCTTCTCATCTCAGACACTTTTTCAAAGAAAATAGTGATGACATATATTATATTCCGGTTCCTTTCGCGATTTTATGAAAGAGTGTTGAAAAAAACAGTGAAAATCCTAGCGGTGTTGCCACATGGTAGAAAACGTAGGAAATATGAGGTTAAACATAACGAGGACATGATTTCTAGGAAATAATAAACTTTTTTGGTGGTTTTTCATATGGAATGAACTACGACAATTACTCGACAATTGTCTACGACAATAGTTTCGAAATTTGACTTTTATTACGAATTTTAGCAAGGTGGCTGTGCTAACTTAATATTAAGTTAGCAAAGCCACCCCTTAGAAAAAAAAACTATATGCGTCACAATTGATTTTTTTCATTAACAATTGTCGATTATTATATGAAATTTGATCAATACTTCGGGAATTTGAAAAAAAAGTTTTTCGATAGGGTTTCATGATAAAATCGATAGTTCAAGACAATAACAATTTATTCTCATCTCAGACACCTTTTCAACGAAAATAGTGATGACATATCGATACTGACTTCTCGACAATTGCATATTCCGGTTACTTTCGCGATTTTATGAAAGAATGTTGAAAAACGGTGAACATCCTAGCGGTGTTGCCACATGGTAAAAAACGTAGGAAATATGAGAGGTAAAACATGACAAGGGCGTGATTTCCAGGAAATTGAAAACATTTTTGGTGGTTTTTCATATGGAATGAACTACGACAATTACTCGACAATTATCTACGATAATAGTTTCGAAATTTGAGTTTTATTAGGAATTTTAGCGAGGTGGCTGTGCTAACTTAATATTAAGTTAGCAAAGCCACCCCTTAGAAAAAAAAGTATAAGCGCGACAATTATTTCCTTTCCACGACAAATTCTCGACAATTATACGACATTTGAAAAAAATGTTACAATTATTTTACTGCAAGTGGTCTTGCTAACTTTATGGAGGTCAATCAGATATATCTGAGAGAAAAAAATGCAATATCCAATGTGTTACCGGCCAAATCCAAGTTAGTATATGAGAAAACATATGACCAATTTCGTGAATGGAGCGACAAGAAACACGTAAAAAAGATTTCTGAAAATGTGCGTCTATGCTATTTTGAAGAAAAATCATGAATTATAAAACCTCCTACGTTATGGAGTGTTAACTCAAGTTGAAAAATACATTGAATTTTAAGAAAAATATTGATATGAGAAATTTTTCAAAATTGGTCCCGCTCATTGGACACAAAAGCGTCGGATACCGAGAAAATAAATCTAATGTTTCATCAAGGGATAATATCAATTCATTTATTCAAGATGCTGATAAGGAAACAAATTAAGTTTAATCGTCATTTTGTGAGATTAGTAGTAATTTCATTATTTTTTATTTAAAGGTTGTCTTCATAAAAATATTGATGCCAACGAAGATGCTGGATCTATATTAATTGTTGAAATACCTGATACGAAGAAAAGAACGTTCAGTATATCGAATTCTGATTATACTAAGATATATCCCAAGTGAAGAGCACTACGGCCGCCTCATTCAAAAAGTAACAGATTATTTTTGAAATATTCGAGAGGAAAATGTATTAACCAACATGTGGGGATGAAGAAAATATGAGAAATTCCCAGCTTGATTGCAAAATGGATTGGAAAAGACATGTAGAAGAGCTACACAGGTTACAGGAGAGGCTCTGTGAGTCTTCTGGCCAATTCAGGAGGAAACGCTACATCCATAAAACGTAACGGTGGCTGGAAAAGAGCCCACGATTTACTCGAGCGTCATAGACCTATTGGGTTGCGAAGCTTGGATTATAAAAAGAAAAAAATGTTATATAATGTATACCTTTTCATCGGTGAGGGGAGCGGCTATATACTTTCAAACATGTAAAAAAAACTGTTGCATGGACATACTCGAGCGCGTCAGATATTGATATCATCTTTGTCCTACATATAGTCCAAGAACCAGGTACTTTTTTCTGCAATCTTCTACAGAATTGATATTCTTGTTGGAAAATGTTCGGTGGTGTCCCCTGAATGTAAATTCAAGTTGGCGGGACGGGGGAGCTTCAGCCGCCATCTTGGAAAACACGTTTTATCGAATATCTCGTGAACCGTACATCGTACGATAAAAACAGTACGGATCGTTTTTGTAGATAATGAAATTATCTGCAACTTTTATTTGAAACTTTTTTTTATATAAAGCATAGGTTTTTATTTATGGCGCGCCAAAATACTGCCATTTATACTGTTTCATCAACCGTTCACTATATATTTAGCAATAACCATGCTGGGAACAGTTTGGCGCGCTATAAATGAAAACCTATGCACTATACGGAAAAAAGTTTCGAATAAAAGTTGAAGAGAATTTTATCATCTACGAAAATGATCCCTACTGTTTTTGTCGTACGATGCACGGTTCACGAGATATTTGATAAAACGTGTTTTCCAAGATGGCGGCTGAAGCTCAACCCCCCCTGTCCCGCCAACTTGAATTTATATTCAGGGGACACCCCCAAACATTTTCCAACAAGAAAATCAATTCTGTAGAAGATTGCATTATGAACCTACTTTTTTTGCTCTGGCTCTTGGCGTAATATTTTCAAAAATGTACCTATGTTAATCTGATTGTTTCCAAAAGCTTTTATATTATAATCTGACGGTTTGGATATGAAGCAGACTCGCGGCGGATATTAGAATGTGGAAAAAAAAATTCGTCATTTTGAAATACACTAGCGCGTCAGATTAAGATACATATGGTTCATCTTTACGCCCTAGACGTCGCAGTCGTAAAATCTGACGATTATCTGAAGGGATTTGCCTATTCTGCCATTGTTTTAAATTTTTTAAATCAAAGAGCTTAAGTAATTGAAAATCTCAGGAAAAAACATGCAAATAAGTAAGTGTATGTTTTTTTTAGTAGAATATTTAAAAAAAATTACATGCTATTGAATTTATAAAATTTTAAAACGGCTATTCGTTGTAAACAATATCAAAATTGTGCGATTTCATACGAAATTATGCGATTTTTCAAAACAATGTACGATAGTTATAAAATTGATGTTTATCAGTTAATCAGTTGAATTTTTTTCCATAGTGGTGCTGCGATCTCAAATTGAAATCCCAAATATAACTTTACCGTATCATATGAATTAAAAGTAGAAACCTTTTGTGTGAAAGTGCTACTGTTGGGATAATTATGATATGTTAGAATAATTTTCTTCAAAAGTGTATACAGTGTTTCCAAAAATATTTATACTATTTGAATCGTCGAATCGCTCAAACACCTATTATTCTCTTCTCATACATCAATTCGATTAAGATCGCAACGCCTCTTCGAAAAAACTTCAACCGAAAAGCACCACTCTGAAAACTTTTCCTAAATAGGAAATTGACATTGCTTGAAATTTTGAAACCGTATAAGTATTTGGTAAGCGATTATTCCCATTTCCAGGATATTTTCACTTTTCATATGGAAATCGTTCATGAGTTGAGCTTAATAACAATATCAATTATAATTTCAATCATATCCCAAAATAACATCGCAGCGCCACATAGGTCAAGATTTCAACCAATTTCCACCACTTTGACATTGAAACTCTCATTCAGAGGGCGTATCGCTTCTCTTAAAATCCCGCTGAGAATGATTTGGAGGCCGTGAACTTGAATAATATTTGTTTTGATTTTTTTGTGAATTGTGCGAAAATGTGCGATTTATTTTAGGATGCGATCATTGTGCGAAGATTTTCAAAATTGTGCGAAAATCGCACAATTACGTTACGATTGGCAACACTGCTGTCATGGCATCATGGCAACAGAAACCAGAGTGGGGACGGGGTGAGAGAGCAATAGATAGAGAAAGAATGAGAGAGAAATAGAAACGTGGAGAAGATAATATAGGTATCACGTAACTGCACGCATTAAAGTTTATCGATGAATTTTTATTATTTCGGCTTGTAGAAATCGTCAGATTATATATTTTTTGCAATTCTTGAATTATTTCTTTCAAAATAAAAATAAAATTAGCCATTCTCGAGAATGTAGAGGTGACGTTTTTTTTACAACTTTGTAGTCCTTCTCCTTCTCATAACTCACCCTACCTTAATCTGGCGCGCTCGAGTATTTCAGATGACCAATTTTTTTTAACTAATCTGATCCTTTATTCTTGAAGGGCGGCCATATATATATATAGGGCTCATATATGGTGGAAGTACTTAACCGGGTACAAGGTATCCCCCTGTATATTAATCTGCTGCGCTTTAGTGAATTCCGAAATCCCCTTTTGGACTTCCCCATTATAGCAGAAGCATATATAGAAGATAGTTTGAATAACAAAACTGAGATGTCTAACAAAATATTGAACTGTCCATCTTCTCCAAACGAATTGAAATATATGATAAAATTGTGGAATCAACTCTTCAAAAATTATCTAACGTTTCCGATAGCAGCAACATGGAACATCTTCGGGAGTTTATGTTGGAAGTTATTGTTGAAACTTAACCATCAATTATTATTCCAATAATTGGAATTGTTTTATGGTAAATAATCAATTGATAATTTACTCTGTTGAAAATAAGTCCTCCATGAAGTAATATTTCATGTTTATTTTATGAACTATTATGGCAGTGAAAGTCTTTTTTTCACGGTGATAAAAAGTAAATACTTACGCATCAACAGAGATGCAAAAATGTTAAGATTTTTTCAACGTTGTATGAAAGAAATACGTTCCTCCCATTTCTGAAACATCTGTGCAATAAAACTTCCCCAGGAACACTACTATTAAAATGAATGAACCACCACCAACCTACGAGGAAAATTAAAATTTGTCTACCTCACGACATCGAAAGTTCATAATAGAGTTATTTCGTACGAATTACGAAATTGCTCTGATAATGAAAGTATAAAACTGGAGTAAAGTTTTCTCAAAGTGGATTTCATGTGGTAGTTGATTATTTCAGTGAAAAAATCGATGTGGGTGGTCTATCTATGAACTGCTATAATAGTGGCATATCACGCTACGCGCTTATTAGTCCAGTCTATGACCATTTTCCCGTGTATTTATACCATACAGCACCGATTCGCATGAAAATTTGGATTCAGGATCTACATACCCTCTTTTTCAAAATCCTATTCTGTGCCGAGGGTTGCAATACTTTTCGACTTATTCGCGAGTGAAATTATCGGTTTTCAGGCAAAAAAACACGTTTTCAGATTCTTTTTCGCGAATAACTGGAAAAATATGCATCTAATCGAAAAACCTGTGGAGAGCAAAGTTATAGCTTTTGAAAAAACGAAGGCGATCGTTTATTGGTGATGTATGCAAACCCACTACAAACTGAATGATCGCTTGTTGAAAGTTGGTAGGTATTTTCAAACGCCAAAATGGAAAGTTTCTACGTACAATAACCAAAAACCAATGCATTTTCGGGAAAAACTATTCGGACCTGTTCCGAAGTCCTTCAAAAATCCTTCATTTTGTTATTTATAAAAATTTCTAGCATCAAAACTGACCGAGGTATGAAAGAAATAATGTTGAATCCTATTTTTCGTTGAAAAAAAATTGTGAATAACTCATCTTCTCTTCCCCCCCCCTTTGAAAAAATTCGTTGTTACTCCATAATTCACTTAATTCATGCTCTTATAATGAGTTCTGAGTTTTTCATCAATTGAAAGTAGTTTTGGAAAAAATTGAGATTGAAGAGAAAAATTATATACGTAATTCAGCGAAAAATCACCATTTATTCGAAATAACTCGAAAAGTATTGATCACATGCAAAATTTTCTTGAGTACAAAATTAAAGGTTATTCTTCCCTGAACATTTTGGTGTTTCATTTTTTTCTGCAGGATGATAATAGAGTTAAGATATGGCCAGTTAAATATTGTGAGGGTTCACGCAAAGTACCTTTTTTAGCCCTTTCAGCATGAACCTTTTCAAAAATACAATCTGAAACAGAAAATCATGTGAATGAGCTTATAGCTCTTGAAAGAAGCTACAAAAAACTTTTTTGGTAGATTTGATTGCTCAAAGACTAAGCGAGTTATGGGAAAAAAAACAAGAACAATTTTTGTTGAAATTAGAGTATGTACATAAGTATATTGAAGAATACACATAGTAACTATATTTTAGGCCTAGTGGAACTATATGTATATATATTCAGATATATAAATAAATAAATTAATAATGAAACTTGTTGAAAAATATTTTAAATACATTTGGAGATGATTTCGATCGATCACACATCCTGATCTATGCTTATCTTTTTTTTGGTGGGGTAGTTTTCACCCTCAAAAAATCAAAAGCAACCTTGAGTACAGAGGTAACTTTAAAGTAGAGTCTCAATCTGAATTTTCATACAGTTGGGTTTCCCGGTTACTGAATAACAATTTCGATATGATTTTTGGTTTTTAGGGGTCGAAACTGTTTAATAGATTAGAAATTGTCTATCAAGGTTAATTCAACGTATTTACAGATGACTGCACTCTCAAAACTAGTATTTTTTTTTCGAATGGGGGTAGTTTTCACCTCTGATGAATAAAAATCAACTCCAGGCACAAACTCAACTCTGAAGTAGATGGTAGATAGAAGCTAAATCTTAAATTAAATGCAAATAGATACTGAATAAGTTGAATAACTGCCAAATAACATGTTAATTATTACGAAGGTAGTAGTCCATACTCAAAGTGGAAGACCCATTTTATTGAAAAAGGAAACACGAAGTCATCTCCACAACATATTTAATTCTCACAGGAACAATGTCCTAGTTAAGACATTATTGTTAATTATTATTTTCTGATGATATTCTCTCATAAGAGGGGGGTGTTAAGGGATGACAGTGGTTGCTGAACCATAAATTATATTAAAAATTATCAATTGGTTGATTATACTGATATAAATATGATTTCAGTTTATTACATGCTCCAATCTAAAATTTTGATATTTATTTTCGAATAGGGGTGGTTTTTACCCCTCCTCCCAAAAAGCAACCCGCGGCACAGGGTAGATTTTGAAATAGAGGGTAAGTAGAAACTATATTCAAATTTTCATACGAATCGGTACTGTATGGGATAAATACACAGTTTACACTTTTTTCACCGTCATAGACTGGAGTATATATAAATGAATATAAAACGCAGAGGTACATATACAGTGCGGTCGTACAATGGCATCATTTTCAATACTTCAAGGTGAAACAATAATCGTGTGACGTTGTCGCCCAGAGCTGATTTTTGTCGTGACAACGTCTTAAAATTCGATGGAGCCGGCCACACGCCTCAAAAAACATGACTCATGCGGCGTTACCTCGCTCTGAGGCGTTCCATTTGAGGCTTGAAATGCAAGCGAGAGCGCGGAACGAGCGACAAAGAGGCACAATCGGCCTCCGCTTTCGGCAGCGTTCGACATCTGTCTCTCTCCTACTTGAGTTGAGTGAGCGATGCGTCCGCGTGGACAGCTGCTATAAAATAATACATTTACATTTTTTCGTCAAGTATGAAGTGCAGTGAAAAGTGAACGTGGTGTCAATGACATAATTGTATTTATGCGTACAAATAAATGTAACATGATCAATTCCATTGGGATTTCCATTTACCTCCTTCTCTATATCCATACAAAATCTCATATCTATCAAACAAATAAAATTAAAATTTTATTTTGACAAATTTAACTATTCCATCAGTATTTTCCTATGACGTTGTCACGTTCAACTATCGTCAGTAAACCGATTTTAGAGACAACCGATTTTTTTTTTCGAATGTGAAACGAGGGATGTGGTTTGTGATGACCCAATTGGGAAGTTCATCATTTCTCTATCTCTATACAAAAGTACTTCATTTTTTGTAATCGCACTTGCCATTCTTGAGTTATCAGAAGCTTGTTTTTCTTTCCAGTAATCTTGAATATAATAAAAAATTATAACTTAGATAAAAATGTATATGGTAATTGCGCCTAGTTTTGGCAAAAATCAGAGCTGGTTCGATTTTTTCCTCTGAGAGTCATCACTTGGATTCAAGTTCCGAATGCTTAGAATACAAATTGAGTAAAACTGACTTCTGTGGGTCAGAGCCCGTCGCGCCTCATAGGCATGGTAGGAGCTGTTTTAGACAGACTCTTTTCTTTCTTCTTGTGAACGAATCAAACTTCTATGAATGATTCGAATCAACTTTATTCACTGAGGTATCGAATCACTTTTTTTGTTCAGAAAAGAACATAACAAAAAAAATCCTCAAACTCTATTCTCTCCACAAAAATACTGTTATATTTTAACTAAAAGATGACCATTTCCCTACTAAGTCATCTCACTCGATCCTCGAGTTAATCCTATCAGAAAAATATTTTTTTTTCAACTCCGCTTTCAATACAGATTCATCAATGTTTCTGCATATATACACTATTCTTCAATAATGTTCAGTCTCACCCATTGAATTTGGGGTGATTTTGCATAACACATTCCGAATGGGAAATATTCTGAAGCATCTGTGTTGGAATTCTTATATGAAGAACATACCCATCTGAACGTGAAAAATCGTGAGATCTTTTGAAATGAGTTGACAAAGAATTTAAAGAAAAGAGACACAATGATGTGTGATGCGGAACGATAAAATGGCCAGCAATACCTCCACAACACATACCGTTAGTATTTCAATGGAAAAAATCATAAACTTCATTTCAACAGATCAACCAATACCTACTCAAGAACTGAAGCTAAGCAGATGATGAAATTAGAAGAATTATACCTCAATTTTTATATCACCCTATCTACTAATTATTTCGGTTCGGAATCAGGAATTTTGTGTGTTAGTTTCGCAACACAGTGTTTATTAGATCATTAATAACGACCTTAATCATTATTTCTATTCATATCTTTTGACCTCAATGTCACGCATAGGAAAAAAGTATATTAGAACCGTAAACACCCTGTAGAATAATAGTCAGAAAGTACACGTAACAAACCTCGGAGCGATTGAAGCATGTTCAAACAAAATGAACTACTGCTTTCAATGTATTCTTTGTATCATCGAAACTGGTTTTTCAACAATAAGAAGCAGCCCAGAACAAAATTACAATAGCTTGTTAACTAAGCCTAGATCGGAAGCCACCATTGATATAAAACTTTTCAACCCTTTCATCATAATTATATATACTGGGGCCATTATTATACTGTAACGATCACTATTCAAATTTCCGCCTGGCTCGTTTATATTGTGAAATGAAGTTCAGATGCACGTGACTTGGAAAATGTCGCTTTCATTGAATACCTCAAATGTTTCTATGCTCCACTCACAATAGTGGGTGTTCGGAAGCAGAACAGAAAGGGGATGTAGAATAGTCATTCAAAAGCAAATCCAGAATCGTTCACCCTCACCCTTAAATCACTCAGAAGATTTGAACTGACAAATCAATTTTGCTTCATTGAATATGGTGTTCCTTACTTTTTAACTAGTGGCATGGCCACCCAACAGTAGACAAATCGAAAGGACAAGGATGAAATCTGCAGGTTATTTTTATCAGACAGATATCTTTCACTGAAACACCAGTACAAATAGTTCAAAACCTTGCTCTTTGTTCGGGGAAATGATTATATCTATGAATATCGTACAGTAGGATAAGAAACTAATCGGCTCTTCCTCCTGATCAATAAGGAAACTTCGAGCACATGTAGAAAGATAAACAAAGTGGAAACTTTCATTGAAAATATCATAATTTCATGTTGCAGTCAACATTTGGTTCGAAAATGAGAAACTTTCAATTCATGTGTAAGATGACTACTGACCAACAGCCGATTGCACCGACTTTTTCTTATGAAAGCGTTAAGCTAATGGGCCAATTAAGGTCATTTAACGCACTACAGCTATTGCAACATAGTTTAAGAGATTATTGAACACCCATTAATGAATCCTCACCTAAAGGGCCCCTTTGTTAATGGTTTTATGAGAAAAAGTCAGTGTAATCGGCTGTGAGTCATGTAAAAAACAAATATTAAACGGACGAAAGTTCTGATATGAAATTGATTGTGCTTTCTTCGTTCTAATACCGCTAATCGTTTTTTGATTAGCTTTTCACTTATTTAGGAAGCGACAACGGACACGATTAGATTGACACAATTTAAGGTGAACGCATTAGTACAGAGTGGCCCCTCTAAAAAAAGGAACATCACACAAATCAGAAGAAATCGTTCGAATTAGTAAACGATAGATCGTCCAGATTGAAAAATATACCTTATAAATCAGAATTACTACGAATTGGTGGTAATTTATCGTATTTACAAGTTTTGTAATGATTCTGTGAGACTTGGGTTTATTACTTTTTTATTAGTGAAGTATTCTGAATTATTTTTTGACAAACAAATCGAATATTCTGATGATGGGAATAGCCCTCCGGCTCACTTCAGCAAAGAAACGTTACTAAATACACCAATTTTTACAGTTCATATATTGAGTGTTTTCTTTTGGTTCATTTGGTAGTACGAAATAAAGTTCTTACAGAGATTATAGAAATTTCCAAGAGCAATGGCTGAAAGTATCGATCATACGATATTTTGGATTTCTTTTTATATGAAAAATATTCTTTCATTTTTGCTATAGCGTGAACCACTTGGAGATTCGGGAGATAATAATTGAAATTTACATCATTCCAAAGAAGAACAAACGGGACTATCTTTTTCGACAAGAATTAGAAGGACCACCTTGTATATATTTTCACGGTTCGTGAACTTTCACGCATAATGATTGCCTGCGAATACCGTACGAAACAAATCAACTTGTAGGAACAATGATTCGAACTGTACCAACCATTATCAGAGGTAATAACTATTTCTCTATCATTATGTTATTCGTGCAACGTAAAAGCGAGTGAAAGTAATAAATACCTTTTCATGCGGAGAAATTGAACTCGGAGAAATCTTTACCTGAAACAGAAAAAAAAAAGAATTAAAATCGAGTATCCAGTAATGAGAAATGGACAAAGAGTGGCGTATTCGAGTTATCAGGATCGACTTGAGCTGAATATTGATAACAACGTGTCGAAGTGTCGAACTTTCTCATTTCACAAGGCCGGCGCCATAGTATATGAATAGGTCTCTCGTGTAGCCGAGTTACATAAACCAGTGAAACAACACTGCATGCAGGTGCCCATATACAGACCCAAACTAGAGTGAGGTCGACATATTTTGAGTTGATAGAAAATATGTTATGTTGAAGGTGTTTGGGTTTCATCTCGTTAAGCATCCCTTCAGCGATCTCTGGTAGCTATATTTACCGCAACGTACTCAGTTCCATAGTAGCTTGACCGGCTTGACCGTTCACCAGAATTTGATCCTAGCGAACCTAGTCGCTGATCGAGGTGAACTTATGGTTAATATAGATACCAAGCACGCTTATTTCGCATTTGTGCCCAGTCTTGGTAGCAGTGGATACCACTGCCGTTCGTGACATCAACTAGTAGTCTTTTTCGGGGTTTTGCCATCGTCTGATAGAAAATGATTTGTATTTCGTTCATTTTATTGAAAAGTAATAATAGATACGCCTTTTGTACATAGTTCTATAATCGTTTTCATTATTGAATTGTCCCTTTTGTATGATTTCACTGAGAAAAAAACGGTAATTTCTGGACAAATGTTACCTAACTTAGAAAAGTTGTGATTTTCATTTTCTTATTTACCTAGTTCAAATGACGCTAAAGCAATTCTGTTAGATCATTCACCAAAAGACCATGATGACAGCTCAACCAGCATTTTCTAGAATACAATTTGCGACAAGATATTGTTTGAAAAAAACACTAGGAAAACGCGGGTTTTCGTGGAATATTCATATATTTTCAAGTGTCGAGAAAAAACTAAATCCGAGTTAGTTCGATGTCGACAATGATTTGGAAGATGATCCGCCTCCGAAACCTCTGTAGCAATACAATTTGCTAAACTTATAAAGTCGCATTACGTACAGAGTGTTTTACTCCTTACTACTCATAACGATGATTTTATAATCAGTGTTGTCCTCTCTGTCATTCTGTCATTAGTATGAAATGTTGATTCTAAAATTTTTTCATTGGTAGCTATGTTTCCCACTGCCCAATATGTATTGTTTGTAGATCCCAATGGTCTCTGGTAGCAATATCTACCACCAATTATAGCCCTCCTCAACCCACTCCGGTGCTCGAAGGTTTTTTTCATATTCTTTCTCCAACTCCTAGACTGCCATTTCATAGAACTTGGCACTGAAATGTGAGCTTTCAGCAAAAAGTTGTATGGCGCCTTGAAGGGGTATTGATGGCGCTCCAGATATGATCCGTCGCTCAAATCCTAAAGGTGTATGAAGGAAAAATAATAGTTAGTGCAACAAGAATGAATATGGCCAATATACAATCGAGTTGTACAGTTGATTTTTTCCTCGACAAGGTAAATATTTCAGAACTATCCTTCAAGTATTATAGTAATAACAATTCCAGATGTAAAGTATTCTGTCAAATTAAAAAAATGACAGTAAAGTGGTTGGTGTCAGAGGGCTAGCACTTCAACCAATAGGCCACATGGACCGTATAATTTCGGTTGATTATTGGTAGGTGTGTAGAGTAGATGTAAGTCCTTCAATTCAACAAAAAAACATCAATTGTGTGTGACAACTCAGAGTTGACTCAATGAACTAGGGAATATTTCAAATATAATTCCATTTATTTATGCTTGAATGAACCAACTTAGATTTCGTGTTTGTAGGTAGACAGATCAGACGATTCTACAAGGTTGTCGCGGGTAACCAGTTATTTTGTTCTCTGTGATTGGTGGAATTCATATCCCACCTTGTGAAATCATATCCATTGACTGGAATCGCCCACTTATCCGTTAAGTGAACTATAAAGAAATCAGCATATTTACCGGTGAGAGTAGACAAATGCATTTTTTTGATAGTGTAACGAAATGTGCTGGCGCCGGCCCTGCCGACTATCGATGCGAATTGGTGCGACGGTTCCAAGAAAGATTATACCTGCGTGATCGCGGCTCACCCAGAATATTCGAATGTCAAGATTTGTATGGATGATTCTCCACTATATGAGCGGCCTATATAAGCGGGAGCCGCTCACGTCGAAGGCAGAATTTTTAGTACAGAGAGTTTAGTACCGAGCATTGGAAAGTTATCGGAGCGATTTAAGTGATTGTGTTGTATTGTATTGTGATAGAGAGTGATAATAAAAGAAGTTTAGTGTTGTTTGGTGTTTTAATCGACGAACCGCAGGGATATATCGTAACAATAGCATTGATATAAGAGGATGTGTGAAGGACTAGCTAACCTGATTCCAATATGAATAAAATATTGGACGATAGCAAAGATGTCTATCGATAGCCAACTATTGAGTGAAAGCATAGATACATTTTTGTGAACTCCGCCCAATATAAATGCGTACTTTTAAACCAACAGGAAGATGTGACCTCTTCATCGAATCCAATTGAAATATTGGCCGTGCACTCATCGCAAGAAAGACTGAATATGCACAAAATTCAGTTACTATCGATGTTGGTTTGAAAGCCAATATTCTATTGGTAAGTGATTTTCATCATATTTTTTAAAGGGAAGAAGCTGGTAAAGAAAAGCGGTGCATTGCGTACCTGAAATTTTTGGGTCACCGTAAATTCAATATCTCTCTGGGACTCTGGGGAGACCTACTGATTTTTTCGGTAGCACATTTGCCGGTTCGACAGTAGGAAAACCTAGAAAACCCTTTACTCCATCTGGTCGGTTCATAAACAGAATTCACCTAACGAGATTGGTATCTAATGAACCAATTGCCTTAGGCACAGAGCGAGTCCTGAAAATTTTTTCCGGGTTCAATCCCCCAGTGAATCGGCGGAGAAAAAGTGAATTAACGAAAGCTGAGGCATTTGTCTATTTTGACACTAATCGGCCTTCCTTAAGATTGATTGGTTATTGAGATGAGGGGCTTTGAGGAATGTGAGAATGAAACTGATTTTGAGAATAGTTCCAATGTACTTTCAACTCATTTTCTTTCAAATCTTCATCTAACGCCGAGTATAACGCTATCGTCCTTTCAACAAAATTCTAGAATATCCTGTGCAAGATAAATAAAAACCCTGGTGCGTTGACCGATATGCTTTTGTTTAGCCAAATCCTCTCGACCTGAGAAAGAGTAAACTTACAATTTTTGACGGTAGGTGGTGTTGAGGTGGTGATACAAATGCGATTTTCTAAGGGTACATTTTCATTGAGTCGGCAGCTTACGAGTGATTTTCGATACTGGCGGTCTCTTTGGATAAACTCTTGCGGGATCTTTCGTTCACCATTAGAATTATCAGTATACAAAATACGTAAGGTCAAGTTCGTCTAATAAAAAGCTCTTAATTTTTTTGAAATGTTTGACAGTTCGATTCGAATGTATTTGAAAGTTCCGTTAATATTGAAAATGTTGTACCTAGTTCCTATTTCTTTTCACGTTTTTCTTGTTTATATTCTTTTTGAGTGTTTATCGTTGCTGTTCTTGTATTTGTTTGATTTTATAGTGATAGTTACTTTTATTATGAACCGATTTACAAAGCTCAAAATCAAACGCTCGTGTAACGTGTAGGCATTACTTATCCCTCATATCATCGGCTTGTAATCATATTAAAATTGCTTTTTTTTAACACTATGAAGAAAAAAGTACTTTCGTATCTTCGGTTCCTCAGAAAGTAGAAAGATATCAATACTTTCCAGTTTCACTCACAACTATTATTTCGGAAGATTTAAAATCACATCACAATCACTGAGTTTTTGATTTATTTTTCATCAAATTGAAAGAAAAAGGAATACCTGATAATCAGTCAAAATGTGATGACTACATAATTTCTAGCATTTCGCGGGAAAGCAAAAAATTGCATACAAAACATGAAACCATGAAATAAACATAACCTATAAATCTATAAGGTCCAGTTTTTCAATACAAGGATAAATGAGCTATCTGTCAGACAGTTGGTAAAAATGAGGAGGAGCGCGTGGATAATGTTTGGCAGTGACAAGGATAAAAACTGATGGTTATTTCAATCTGACATATGTCTTGCATTGAAAAACTGGACCTAAGTAATCGAATGGCCGTCGAGCAGACGGATATCATGACATCACAGATTAAATTAAAATCACGTAAAGTGCGCCTCTGCTGGCAAACTCTCGAAGGCATCTCTTCAGTTAAAATTGATCGAAATCAAGGAAGCGAAAAGTCTAGAAAATTTGCTTACAATCTATTAGGTATTAGTCAACACACCAGGGTTTTTATTCATCTTGATCCTGCGGAATTCGGTGCAGTTTTCTCCAAATTCCATCATAATGCACTGAAAAATCATCGTCCACAGCATTATTAGTAGTTAAAATCTCATATTCTTGCGATCGGCAGTTATGAAGTCAAGAAGGTTAACAAGCACAATTTAAATCATCAGCGCCAATACTGACGTACCATTAATTTAATAACATCAAGTGTTGACAGATCTCGAATACAGCATCAGCTGCTCTGCTGAAAACGTTTCGACTTACATCAGGAAAGTTCTTCCTTGTGGTATGAAGTGTGAAAATACTGCACTGACATTTATGAAGGTTGATTATCTTTTGAAATACAATTTTGATGAATTCGTGAAAAAAATGAAAATAACTTTCAGAAAACCAACATAAAAGTCATTCGAACAGAAATTTTATTCGAAGCATAAAAGGGAAACATACAATTCGATAATTTTTCATGTAGTGTAGGAAAATAGAGCAATTCTTCTATTGAGGTCTCGATTGAGGTAGCACGAAATATTTTTATACACGAGTGTTGTATAATGTACCCATTATACGTGTGTTTGCTCGACTTTAATGATACCCATTATTCACTGCTGTCAGATGCTTCCTTGATTTAGCTATAAAATATTGTTTTGATGTTGATTCTATCCCTGCGATCAATTTGACCAATTGTTCAAATATTACAATTATTAATAACTATAAATAAATATTTCGTAATATAAATATCATCTTGTAAGATTGGATACATGATATGTGTTAAGCTAAATACATAGTGATTTTTGTGTGCATTATTATGAGATATGATACAGTTATCATAATTTTTAATAACTATCCAGCCAGCAAAATTGTTTTATAATTTCAAAGTGCTGCAACAGTTTAATTTTGTTGGTATTTTATGATTACTTCAGAACTGCTAATTGATTATATCAGACAAGCCGTTAACACAATACAGTTGTAGACAAAGAAAGTGTTTTTTTCAATTTGTCATAGAAACGTTCATGAAATAAAAACAAAGAACCTCCATAAAATAGTCGAATTATCACAGAAACGTTTTTACAACCAACTTATAAAACATATTTCCATTCAAAAGTAAATTGTTTCGTAGCAACTTTATAGCACTTTTCTGTTCTATTATCTTTATAACTCTATTTCAAGCTTATTTCAGCTTCCTGTAGCTTTTATGAAATTATTCCATTGGAATCCTTTCCGAGACAATTCTTTTTTATCTATTTCATAGCATGGTATATTCACCAAAATTCCTAAACAATAAAATAACTGTCATAAAATCAAATTGATTCTGTGAATATATATTTGCTGTCTCCAAGAATAAAATGCAGCATTTAAGAGGAACCAGCTGATATTGATTTTTAGTGGTAGTGTAAAGGTAAGCGTCCATAGGTACGCATCGTACGAATCGTACGGATCGTATAAAACGGATCGATTTGTGGTAGTGCGTCCACTGTATCGGTAGCGATCGGATTGCCGATGCGACGGTCAGCTTTTAAGTAACATTCGCATTTTCGTAGTGAGTGGACGATCGGAAACATTACAGTGTGTAATGTTTCCGATCATGGAAAGTGATGAAGAACTTGTCATTATTGCTTTGTTATTAGATGAAGAAGAAAGGAGGGGAAATAAGAGAAGACATAGATTGTGGATACATGACATATTCAAAAAAAGATCTCAATTTGGAGAATATCATTCACTGTTCACTGATTTGCTCCATTGCTCGTGTGTGTAC
This sequence comes from Zygogramma bicolorata, assembly GCA_032362365.1. Lineage (NCBI taxonomy): Eukaryota > Metazoa > Arthropoda > Insecta > Coleoptera > Chrysomelidae > Zygogramma > Zygogramma bicolorata. Next base: position 12,218,325 of record JAVJAQ010000137.1, on the reverse strand, counting down.
TTAGTGTCGAAATGTAACTAAATTCAAATGATCTGTGAGGCGACCAGTGACTACCTATTGTGACATGCGTCCACTTATCGGCAATCCGCATGTTGTCATCCGCACCAGTAGGAAAAGTTGCCCCTTCGATAAATTTCATCGGCATTACCGACGGACCGATACGTGCGATCCGTCCGCTGCCGGTCAGTGGACGCATATGTATAACTTACTATACTAATAATTCTAAAATCCGTTTCGTACGATTCGTACGATGCGTACCTATGGACGCTTACCTTTATAGTATAATTCGTCAGTTTTATTTGACTAGCGTTCCAATAACTATATACTCGAGTGTCGCGTAATATCGGTCAAAGATTGGAATTAAATACTTCGAACTCTTCCACATGACCTAGTGCTTTCATTTTTCCTTGAAAAAAACAGGAGAACATATACCCTCAAACCCGCTCAAAGCACTAGTTCTAAACTTCACCCTTCATAATCCATGGGAGAAGTTTCTTAGCCAAAACATCCCCATGGACAGTAGTGTTTCTTAACAGCTTATGTTCACACATTACATATAATCGAGCATATAATGTATTGTTTAAAATATTCGTTAAAGTATAATGACTAGTATTCTCTAGGTGATTTAGGTCACTCGCCTGCTCGTGAATAATAGCCACCATTATACGCTCGTTGAATAATATATTATTAAACTACTAATCATGATTGACATGTTGGGACGTTGTCAACAAATTCTAGTCTGGATAAATTGACTTCGAAATGGCTTGATATTCTTCCTCCTTTCCAATGATTACAAATCATCCATAAAAATGGGTAATATTTTGTCGTTGGCGAAATGTAAACAAGGATTTTAGTGATTAGTAAACACAATTAAGCATATTTCGAAGTCGTGGTTTCTTCAAAAAAGCTCATTACAGAGAAACCCATAGAGAAACCTTTATGAGCAAGTTGCTCTCACGTTGTGCCATCTATCGAAGGCCAGATTAATGTCCTCGTGAATCTCCCTCGTATATTCATGAGCACTCAAAATCATGTTATAGGTATCAAGTTAGCAAGGCACTTTTCGAAATATGGAAAACTAATGATTCCATAATTTGGTGCTAGTTTGTTAATTAGTTGCGGAAGAAAAAATTTTTCCGCTACTTTTTTTTTAAACGATGTCTCGCTAACTAGACGTCAAGTTAGCCATACAACTTTTTTATTATAGAAATTTTCATAATTTTCGCTAGACCATTAGATTCCTCTAATTATTCGCTAATAAGTTGCGGAAGAAAAAATTTTTCCGCTCCTTTAAAAAAAATACATGATGTCTCGCTAACTTGACGTCGAGTTAGCCATACCACTTTTTTATTATAAAAATTTTCATAATTTCAGCTAGACCATTAGATTCCGCTAATTAGTTGCGGAAGAAAACATTTTTACGCTCCTTTTTCAAAAAAAATACATGATGTCTCGCTAACTTGACGTCAAGTTAGCAATACAACTTTTTTATTATTGAGTTTTTCATAATTTTGACTAGACCATCAGATTCCTCTTATTATTCGCTAATTAGATGCGGAGGAAAATCTATCATTTTTTTGTTTGAAAAAATACATGATGTCTAGCTAACTTGACGTCAGGTCAGCAATACCACTTTTTTATTATGAAATTTTCATAATTTTAGCTAGACCATTAGATTCCCCTGATCATTCGCTAAAAAGTTGCGGAAGAAAAAATTTTTCCGCTCCTTTTAAAAAAAAAATACATGATGTCTCGCTAACTTGACGTCGAGTTAGCAATACAACTTCCTTATTATTGAGTTTTTCATAATTTTGACTAGACCATCAGATTCCTCTCATTATTCGCTAATTAGATGCGGAGGAAAATCTATCATTTTATTTTTGTTTGAAAAAATATATGATGTCTCGCTAACTTGACGTCAAGTTAGCAATACAACTTTTTCATCATTGAGTTTTTCATAATTTTGACTAGACCATCAGATTCCCCCAATTGTTCGCTAATTAGTTGCGTAGGAAAATCTTTCATTTTATTTTTGTTCAAAAAAATATATGATGTCTCTATAATTTGATATCAAGTTAGCTATATAACTTTTTTATCCTCGAGTTTTTCATAATTTTGACTAGACCATAAGATTCCTCTAATTATTCGCTAATTAGTTGCGGAGGAGAATCTTTCATTTTATTTTCGTTCAAGAAAATATACAATGTGTCGTTGACGTGTAAGTTAGCGAGACATAGAAATACAACTTTTATATTATTGAGTTTTTCATAATTTTCACTAGGTATATCATTAAATTTCTGCAATTATTCGCTAATTAGTTGAGGAGGACAATTTTTTTTTTCTTTTATTAAACATACATGGTATCTAAGAGTTCTATGAGAAGTAATCTTGATATTTCATTTTATATATTCATTCGATATTTTATATATTCAAAAGAAAAAACCTACGTGGCTATACCAAGCACAAGTAGCAATTGTTTGAAATTGTTACTTCAGTGGTGCTACTGTTTATGTGCATTCACTTTATACTGGATACGAGCGAAGTTGTGATGATTTTTGATGATAATAGTAGCTTTTTGTATAACAAGGGTGCATAGTGCCACTTTTCCTCCAGAGGATGAAGTTTACTGCCCGACGCGTAGCGGAGAGCAGTCAAGGGAGGAAAAGGCTGTAAAGTGCCCATGTTATTTATACATATAATTTTTCCGCCACCCTCGAACAACAATTCTTTTGAAGAAATCTGTGAAACTAACAAATAAAAATCATTGAAGAACTAAAAGTGAGAAGTAGGTACGGTATAACGTTCCTGAAGAGTTCTCGACCCCGGATTAAAAATATTTTCCTCCGCAACTGATTAGCGAATAATTAGACGAATCTAATGGTCTAGTCAAAATTATGAAAAACTCGAGGATAAAAAAGTTATATTGCCAACCTGATATCAAGTTAGCGAGACATCATGTATTTGAAAAAAAAAGCGGAAATTTTTTTTCTTTCGCAATTAGCGAATAATTAGAGGAATCTAATGGTCTAGTTAAAATTATGAAAATCTCAATGATAAAAAAGTTGTATTGCTAACTTGACGTCAAGTTAGAGAGACATCATGAAATTTTTTAAAAAATGGAGCGGAAAAATTTTTTCTTCCGCAATCAACTAGCAACAAAATAGCACCAAATTATGGAATCATTAGTTGTCCATATTTCGAAAAGTGCCTCGCTAACTTGATATGCATCTCAAAATCTATTATCTATCTCCTTGACGACCCAAAAAATCGTATATAATAGGTGTTCCTAGATGTTTCATAACCAACACGAAACGAGGATCAATGTCTGAAGATTAACAACTGCCAAACGACGTGAGAAAAGTCCACATCGATCGTTATTTATATTCCAACAAGCTTTCCTTCCCATTTCCTTCACAAGATTTCGTGTGGTGACCTGGCCGTATGCCAGAAAACTCTGAAGGCGAGTCTGAAGGCTGAAGTAACATATCGATCTTGGGTCAACTCTGATAGAAGGAGAAGGAATTTGGAAATCAACAACAAATAATATATGAGCAAACCTGGACTGTATTTATTAACTCCAGTATAAAAATACGACTTTTGTAATTAGAGGAGTTATATTTATTGGGGAATTTCGTAACAATATAATTTTCCAACAATTTTTCATATATAGATTTTGTTCAGCACGTATACAGTACGATGCAAATATATGGAATAAATTCGATATTTACAAAATGAGCGTCTTTCGGAAGAAATCCAAAAACAGGTCAACTTTAATTTTTGACGGCCCATCTCATGATATTCATATGAAAGACATTTCGTCACCGGTGTTGGCGTGATGACGTAATCGACAATTTTTTTAAATGCATACAGGGATCATGTGGCACCTCATTCAAAAGGTCTACTAATCATCTATTCAACGGTATAACCATGCCAATATTCATTTATACAAGATGAACCAAAACATGTTATTTATTGAAGTACAATAATATTATAATAAATGTTCAAATTGATGACCTTCAGCTATGATGCAATGTGAAAGCCGGGCACTGAATTCATTTCTAACGTTTCCGAGAACTTCGGGGGTTATTTGTGCAATCTCCGCTCTGATGCGTTCCTTCAACTCTTCTAAATCATTTGGTCGATTTTGGTAAGCTTTACTCTTCAAGTATCCCCATAAAAAAAGTCTAACGAGGTCAAATCCGGAGACCTTGGTGGCCATTCGATCGGCCCTCTTCTTCCTATCCACTTTCGTCGGAAAACAGTATCCAGGTAGGTTCGTACATCAACGGCGTAGTGTGGGGGCGCCCCATCCTGCTGGAACCACAAATCATTTCTATTTGGAAATAGCTGATTCAGTTGTGGCATCAGATAATCTTGAAGAAAGTGTAGATACCGAGCACCAGTTACGCTTTCCTCAAAAAAGTATGGTCCTATTATCTGGTTGTTCAAAATTCCGGCCCAAACATTAACTTTTTGTGGATATTGTGTGCTGTGCTCCTCCATCCAATGTGGATTTTCTCTTGCCCAGTATCGATAAGTCTATATTCTGTATGAAACTCCGATCTCTGTGCGAGCGCTCCATCATGATTTGGCAAAATTCGACTCTTCTGTCAAAGTCATCTTCTAATAGTTCTTGGACCAGCTGAACTTTATACGGATGCCACTTTTCTTTTTTTAACACTCTAACAACAGTCGATTGGTGTAAATTATTATCCAGTGCGACTTGCCTCGTGCTGGTATGGGGGTTTTCTTGGAACGCAAGTACCACATCAAGTTTTTGGACTTCTGAAATTGATTTTCTATCACTTTTCGGGAGATCTTTAACATGGCCCGTTTCTTGAAACTTCTTCTCAATTTTACTTATTGTTGATTGAGAAACGGGTTCTCGGTTGGGGTATTTCGTATTGAATAAATCACTTCTGCCTGAGTCCTTACTTTATCTCCACAGCCAATCATAATTAAAATTTCGATTCTTTGGGTTTCTGTGAGTTTCATTGCCAGATTATAAGTGATTTAAATATTTTTCTAGAAATAATGTCAACCACTTCAATGATACTTACTTCAATGACATCGACTAATCTCAAGTAGAGTGTAGGACTTTTATCACCATTTCTTTTTTCTAATCAACAAAAACAATAGAAGACAGTACGATACTTTATTCTCAGTGGCGATCCATAGCATTATTTGGTTCAACGAATTGCTATTATTTGTAATTCCAGTCTTCTGAATACATAATTTCGGTTGACCCTGTATTAATACATATTGAAACAATTATACCGTTGAATAGACGACTAGTAGACCTTTTGAATGGGGTGCCACATGACCCCTGTTTGCATTTAAAAAAATTGTCGATTTCGTCATCACGCCAACACTGGTGACGAAACGTCTCTCATATGAATATCATGAGATTGGCTGTTTTTGGATTTCGTCCGAAAGACGCTCATTTTTCAAATATCGAATTCATTCCATACATTTGCATCGTACTGTATGTTGGTCGCTTAGCAATTCTGAAAACTTATCAAGGAGTCTGATTGAAATGCTGTTCTTTCAGTGGAGTGTTCTTCGAAATGATAACAGGTGCGTCATAAGGTGTTTTCTTTGTGATGAATACTGTTACGATATTTCCTTGTAGGGTTCGTTGATTGAAACTCCAAACAATACTTCACTACACACTACTTTTATTACAACTCTTTATAACAACACAATACAATAATTCAAACTGCTGCGCAAACTATCCAACGCTCTCTACTAAAACTCTCTGTACTAGAAATTCTAATAAACCATCCGCCTCTCCACTGAGCTAGAAGCTCTGATAACTATTTCAATACACTTCGACTCCTGCACTTAGCAATCAATACCAAAGTTCTCTCTAATCAACCGTAGCGATGAATCGCTTCCGTATATATACTTGCTGACACCAATGGACAATCTTCCAGTCAAATCTCGATGATCGAATTTTCTACGCGAATCAAGAGTTCCTGAAAAAATTACTTTCTCTCTTCGACCCCTCATATTATTTGTCGTTTAGGAGCGACAAGGCCGGCGCTAAGAGATTTCCAAACGAATTTTTCTAAAATTGTTCGTTTCCGTTAACCAGCTGACGAACGTCCACCCTCAGAAGTCGAAACTTGTGCGAGTAATGGATCAACGAGGCCTTACCTTTCAACGTGCGATTACCCGGCAAATACATTACATTTTGATATGGAATGAACGTTTCTCTTCATCCTTTTGGAAATATTCATTATATTTCCATATCCTTGTCGGTTAGGAGTAATAGTTCACCCCGTTGCTGATTGACAAACGAGATTTGGCTACAGTAAATATTTCTACTGAGTTAGGTTAGGTTATCGAATTCTCCACGCGAATCAAGAGTTACTGGAAAAATGACTTTCTCTCTTCGACCCCTTATATTATTTGTCGTTTACGAGCGAAGGGGGCCGGCGCTAGGAAATTTCGTGACAATACATTACATTTTGATTTGAAATGAACGTTTTTCTTCATCCTTTTGGAACTACTCATTATATTTTCATATCCTTGTCAGTTAGGAGTGATAGTTCACCCCGATGTTAATTGACAAACGAGATTCGGCCACAGAAAAAATTTCTAGTGAGTTAGGTTAGGTTGAGTGGGTAGGTTTATTTGACACTAATGCCACCCGGCCAGGGTGGCATTGTGGCTCACACTGATTCAAATTTCACAAATTAGATCCAGATTCTAAACGAAGAAAATCAGTAGCTTCAATTCCTGCCAGGCAAGAGTAACGATAATTCCGAAAACGATCCACTATTTCCTGGACAATGAATATGAATTGGTCTTCGACTGTTAAACAAAAGACAGGAGGATATCGGCGTCAGTGGAAAATATGAGATTTTATCGATCCAGTGAAAACTGAAGCATAATAATAATGAAAATAAATGTGACAAATGTGATAGTGCGAAAAGAGACACTTTTGTCAGTGCTCACGTTGACGCACTATTGGGACCAACATTTTGTCGCACTTTTTCAATGACAACTTACTACAATTATCGGTGATTCTGGTATCTAATCTACTGGCTTATGTCTCGATTACTATGGACAATCAAAATGAACAACATTGAAATTGTTAGTTGTGGCTGAGTCCGATTAGAGTCAATTTGTCATTTCAAAATTGATTCCTCGTTCCATCACAATCAGAAATCAATACTGTGAAGCCCCTACATAACCGAAAAGGCGCCATGACTTTTTCAAGAGGGGGAAGAGGGGGTCTTGTGATAGCATGTTTGATATTTCTTTCAAATCTCTATCCAACACATGTTCACTTTTGAAAATTGGACTAGGCTTTCTTGAGTTATCGCCAATTCTAATTCATTTTGAATAATTTCCAAACAAAGAAGCATAATTTAAATGGAAATTTGATTGAAAATGACTTCAGTTAATTTCAATAACCATTATGTATGAAAACTCTGGTGTGTTGACTTATACCTGTAAAATCGTAAGTTCAAATTCTCGATTAGCATTCTTGATTTTGAAAAATTTCAATTGAAGAAATTCCTTCGAGAGTTAGCCATCAGAGGGGCACTTCATGAATCTGGTCACGTCTTTGCATCCTTTTTTACTAGGCACGTAACAATTGTCACTAATGTTTTGAAAAATATGTTAAATTGGTAAATTCTGGAAAACAATCAGTAAATCACACACATTTAACTTCTATCCAAGTAACATGCGAAAGATCATTCAAGGTGAAGTTTGTTTTCATCATCGTCAGAATAATCTCGCGTCTATCATCAATTGACATCAATTTTGATTCTGCGATTTCCAAAACTATCTTCTATTTTGGAAATATGTGTTGAAACTATCATATATCCTCTGAAACTGACAAATAATTTTCCTGCGGTAGCTACTTAATATTTTAAGGAGATGGATACCAAATTCGGCACTATTAACAATGCAAAATGTTTCACTATAAAAGTAATTACAGATAAGAAATTCACTCGACAATAGCAATACTAACGATTAAAATGTGGCAAGTACAACGTGAAATGAAACGAACAAAACTAAATTGAATATAATTGGATAAATATTGAGTTTATTAAAACTTTCAAACGTATTCAAATTCCAAATACTTCAAATCGAAGTATCAAGCTGTCGACCTTGTCTGTAAGAGGTAGTTAGCTTTCTATAAGATGGCTTGTGTTCACAAATTTTGTGTACTGATGATTCTATTGATGACCGAAACATCCCTACAGAGTTCAGCCAATGATACCGTCGGTATCGATATTCACTCGTGAGCTGTCGCTTGATTGGGATTACAGCTTTCAAAAATTACGTTTGCAAAAATTGCTTCGATATCTCAGATCGTGAGGAATTGACTAAACAAATTCGTATCAGTCGACACACCAAGGTTTCTATGCTTCTTTCTACAACCTTTAATTAACCTCCGTAAACACCTCAGCTTCGACGTAAACTGATACTGGTTCGATTTTTCCTCCCAAAATCCGAGGCTCGGGCTGAGGCAAACCACTATTGAAATGAATGAATTTGACAACAGATAGCTCAGGAATGCCTAGTCCTATTTTCGAAAGTTAACCAGTTTGGATGGAGAACTGATTGACCTTCCAAACAAGTCTTCCTTTCTTTTTGAGAAAAAACAAGTTGATCTCCCCCTCTACGCGATGATACGATTCAAAACTTGCTCTGCTTCACGAAATCTCCTAGCGCCGGCCCTGTCGCTCATAAACGCAGAATAATATGAGCGGTCGAAGAAAGATTGTTTACCTGCGCGATCTCGCCTCTCGTGAAGATTCGATCATCGAGATTTGACTGGAAGATTCTCCATTGGTGTAAGCAAGTATATATACGGACCAGTTTATCGGAGAGAGTAAATCAGAGTTTCTAATGGAGAGGAACTTTGGTATTGTGGTATTTTTGTGGTTGCGTGGAAGAGCGCTATTCTATCATTGTCACAATGAAGAAAAGCGAACGATGCCATTTGCTACTCTTACTTTGTATTATCTGTCTTTGTACTTTTTTCATTTTCTGTATTTTTATGTAGCAATAAAATCGATTATTATTATTATTATTGCTCAGGACAGAAGTCGAAGTGGAGAGTTCATCAGAGTGTCTAGCTTAGTGGAGAGTCGGAGTTCTTCAGAGTTTCTATCAGAGAGTTTTATTACTGAGCATTGGATAGTTTCGCTGAGCTGACTGATTGTGATAAAGAGTTGTAATAAAAGTAGTCGAGTGTTGTTTGGAGTTTTCATAAACGAATCCAAGGAAATATCGTAAAAATATCTTCCGATCAAAGGTTGAGAATGGGGGACGGTACTTTTTACGGCCGCACTGTATATCAAAACTAAAATACGTGTCACGAGTGACAGTGTTTTGAACTGATATTCAACGACGTTAGCATCCGACCCTCCTCTGTCAAAATGTTACCAATCAGTGCTGAAATAAGTATTCTTCCAATTCAACTTTCCACGTCGCCATTCAATTAGATAATTGGACAGCACGGGACCGCATAGAATCAGGGAAATGAAAAGACAATCCCTCGAAGGCGCCGTTATCTCGAACAACCAGCCTTTCTCCATCAAGCCGCCAGATTTGCAGAAAGTTTTTTCGCGAGTAACGTTAGCGCCCTAAAGGTCTATATACACGATCTGTCGGAAGGCAAACCCCCCGGTTTGCAATATCCGAAGGCCGAGTCTGACTTTTTTGTTGTTACAGTAATTATTATTTAAGATTAATTTGATGAAGGTATTGAAACATATTTTCCATTAAAAATTATAGCAGAATTCTAATAGATTTCTTATTTTTCAACCAATCTGTAAACTACAACCTCATAAACATATTTTAAATATTCAAATGTCAGTATACTACTAAAAATCTTAACAGTGCGAAAAAGTGATGTTATTCGCTAATTAGTTGCGGAGGAAAATCTATCATTTTATTTTTGTTTGAAAAAATATATGATGTCTCGCTAACTTGACGTCAAGTTAGCAATACAACTTTTTTATCATTGAGTTTTTCATAATTTTGACTAGACCATCAGATTCCTCTAATTATTCGCTAATTAGTTGCAGGAAAATCTTTCATTTTATTTTTATTCAAAAAAATATATGATGTCTCTATAACTTGATATCAAGTTAGCAATACAACTTTTTTATCCTCGAGTTTTTCATAATTTTGACTAGACCATTAGATTCCTCTAATTATCCGCTAATTAGTTGCAGGAAAATCTTTCATTTTATTTTTATTCAAAAAAATATATGATGTCTCTATAATTTGATATCAAGTTAGCAATACAACTTTTTTCTCCTCGAGTTTTTCATAATTTTGACTAGACCATTAGATTCCTCTAATTATCCGCTAATTAGTTGCGGAGGAAAATCTTTCATTTTATTTTCGTTCAACAAAATATATAATGTCTCGCTAACTTACATGTCAACTTAGTTGTATTTCTAATTAGTTGAGGAGGAAACTATTTTTTTTTTATAAAACATACATGGTATCTAAGAGTTCTATGAGAAGTAATTTCAATATTTCATTTTATATTTTCATTTCATATTTTATATATTCAAAAGAAACACCTACGTGGCTATACCAAGCACAAGTAGCAATTGTGTGAAATTGTTACTTCAGTGGTGCTAATGTTCATGTACATTCACTTCATACTGGATGTCTTTTCCTCTCTTGAATGATTACTGTTCATCCTCGGGATGATCAATTATATCAATTATTACCTGACAGGTTTTTCCCAAAGTGTTTCCCAAAGTTCTCTGATGTTGAATAACTTTAATCAGAATGTAACTCAAATTGCGTCTCAAGAAGAATCTGGCAGAATTTGCACGTATTTTCTGTTAGTCTTTTCCTTGGGCGCCACTTGGAATTCAAACTCACTTTTCGTTTTTGTTCAATTCGAACCTCGGTCGCTAGTTCAACTTTCCGTTATAGATCAGGAGGTGGTAACTGGTGACGTTCTCCCATTTTACACTGCATGCCTTTTCGAGGCTTGATAATTAACCCTAAAATATGAAAAACAGACAGGTTCCTGACAGCCGAGCGTGTGCACTTCTTAGGAAAAACGCTTTCCTTTTTGTGGGGAACACAAACATAACATAATTTTTTCAATTGAAGCAAACATTTGAAAAATTCTTGACTTTTCCTTGTACGCTGCTTCATTATAAAGCCTTAAAAAGGCATGCGATGTATGTAGAATCGGAGAACGTCACCTGTCACCATCTACTGGTCTATTCATGCTAATCGCATGCCAATATCTAGTTTTTAAGGTGATTGGAGACAAGTTTCAGCAGTTCACATCGTTAGTAGTTTATAAAGTGAATATGAAATGACAATCCTACGTAAGATCACGTCTATAAACTCACCGAAAACTTAAACGAAACTTTCTCGAGGGTCCAGGTTTTGCACAAAGGGTGCGTGTGCCACCCTTAAGAAAACAAATGATCGATCAATATCGGCCAGACTTCCGAATACACCATCAATACAATATGCGGGCGAGTTTGCTGAGCTCTTGCAAATTCAAATCGGAACGTTGTCTAAATATAGATGGGTTCAATTAGGATCATTTGTCGAAACGATTCAGCAGTTTGTTCTTGTTATTCGGAGAACGAGGTTCTCTCTCTACACGTGATGAAGTTACTTTCTCGGCACGGACGGAAGCAGAATTCACGGTTTTGAGACTTGAACTTTGTTGGAAAGCAAATCATAATAGCAGTTTTCACGTCATCTTCCAATGTTCAAATTTATTCTGATTTATTATATAGGTTGAAAATTGTCAAGTTCCAAATTGGTTTGGATGGACGCGGACGACATGCCAATCTAATCTCTAAATTATGATTCACGACGGTTGCTACGAATAGACTAAAAACTCGTGACTGAAAACCCGAATATTTTTTATGAGCTCACTTCATCAAAACATGTATCATCTAAACTAATCAAAAGGAACGAATAGTTTTAGCCTAGTCTCCACTTACCTACACGGTAATGTTCTAACACCTGTCAGAAAACAACTACTTCCTGACTGAGAAAAAATTGTGAATAAGGTTACTAATACTTCAGACTACATGCAGTTTTGACATTACAGCATTTCAAAAAGGGAGTGAAATGTGAAGAAGTTTATACTTTGGATGAGCTCTTATCTTCGAACAACAGGTTCGTAAAGTCATATATGGACGAGAAACAAAAATGTGGATGAAAGTTTGAACACGAGTCGGAATATGCAAGTGAGACTTATATCGAAGCAAACATTTGAAATAACCTCACGTTAACTCATGGTGTAGATGAACGAAGTTGACCCATCGTCTGTCCATTGAAAAGATTGTATGTTCACGAACCGAAAACAATGTGAAAATAAATCACACAAACGCAAGCAAAGCTGCATGTCAATATCAAGGTGGCAATCGTGCATCAAAGTCTGTTTTTGATCAGTGGACACATATCTTCTACAGGAGAAACCAAAAGACCGTTGAAAGTCAGAATGTGGGAACATTAGGAGAAACAAAAAATAAGGAATAGCTGAGGAATAGCGAAGCATGTTTGGAGAAACCAACACAACATCGAAAGGTCTGAAGCCATGTACAGGAAGGAATACTGATTAAAAAAAATCAAAGAAAGCAACGAGGCATTCAATCACCCCAGCGTAGAAATCTGGAATGTGTGGAAACCACTCCATTCAAAAGATGGACCAACTTCGGCTCGAGGAAAGAGAACATCACGCTTATAGATATAATTTATGTTGAAACTAAGAAGCGCGCCATGCCAGTATTCCCCCCTCCCTCAACATGGGTGATTCGGTTTTTAATAACCGACCATATCTCGAAATGTTGAAGATGTGATAACAGAAGATACCAGCGATAAAAACGTCGGTCATGAGTATCCTCACCTTGAAACTTGATTTTTCTTCAACTTTTAATTTTACTTCTTCGACCGCAATCTGTTTGATTGATTCAATTTTTTGAAACATTTATTTGACGGGATTTTTATCTTTATTATTATTGATTCTCGATAATCTTCTACCCATTCATTTACAAGTTCGAGAGTTGAAGATTCGATTCAATTGCATCATGCGTAATTCATTATTTTCATTTTATTTAATTTTGCAAAGAGTTTCAATAGAGGTAAATAATTATACAATGAAGTCTGCGCCAATGCCCAATGAATAATCATAACACAATACCGTATAAAAGTCAGGAGAAAGCGGTGACTCACTTCAGATGTACTAAATGTCGATTTCAAAAAATAGAACACCGGAATCATAATGAGAATAATAAATTCACCGAACAATTGTGAGTCGTTTCAATGTACTCTTCATGGGCGCTGTTACACAAAATGTTAGGGAGGGGGAATTTTTTGAAATCAAAGTAATGCATTGAATTGAAATGAAAGTCTTTTAGGACAATACTTACGAGTGTGGTTTAAAAAAAACGGTAAGACTTCGGTCGCTACGAGCACCTATTTTTCGATTTTTTTCTTGGGAGTTTACGTAATTCGTCCCATCTACAAAAAATCAAATGAAATTGTTGGCGGTCTCATATATTTTCGGAGATACAGGTCCATTATGTTGTAGAACTTCACAGTTTTTCACATCAAATTTCTGTTGTTTGAACATACAAAATTCGTCTTTCTCATGATCAAACACCACTCACTCTCTAATTCACTCGTTTTCAACATTTTATACAGAAAAAAACATTAGTTTTTCATAAAATGCATTCATTTTCAAACCATAACCAATTTGTTGTGATGTTACAGTGCAATGACAGTGATGTATTTACAGTGTTGCCGCTTTCATTGTTATTGTTGAGAACTGAATGTATTAATGTTGACTTTTGCAGATGGTTGGATTTTTTGAAAAAAAAAATCTGCTTGAAAATGTTGAAAACTAGTGGATAAGAGAGTGGGTGGTGTTTGATCAGAAGAAGGACAAATTTTGTGTGTTCAAACAACAGAAATTTGATGTTGAAAATTGTGAAGATTCAAAACAAAATAGGCCTGTAATGTACGAGACCGCCGAAAATTTCATTGGGAATTTTTGTAGAGGAGACCGAATTACGCAAGTTACGAAAAAAAGTTAGAAAAAAGGTGCTCCTAGCGACCGAAATATTACCAAAAAATCAAAATTAAGTCGATATTGTGTCTTACGCGGCGTATGGACTGAAAAATCTAAAATCCAGGGAGGGGCGACTGCCCCCCTTGCCCTTGAGAATCGGCGCCCTTGGTACTCTTTCGACATTAAATTGTTTCTACTCTCTCAAAGGGGACTCAGATGCCCCCGTTTCATGGCCAAGGAGTAAATTCAAAAAAAAAAACTTTCTGCCCGAAAGTCGTTGACGAGAAATAGATTCATTTATTGAAATGGAATATCCTAATATACAAATAAGCTAAAAAGTATAAAGTGAAGAAAGAAAGGTATGTGGAACACATTGAAATGATTTCAAACATATGAAAAACATGAGCTGAATACATTATGGAGTTAATCAATAAGATGAGCATAATGATATCTCAAGACAGAAAACAAACACGTAATGCATATATTGGTACTTATACATTGAAAACAAACTTCTTCAACAAGATGTTCATAGATGGGCTATTTTCAATTATATTTGACAATTTGTTTAACCGATCAAAACCCTTGAAAAACAAAGAATTCGTGGTGCTTTTGTGATTCGTTCTGTTTATTTATAAATTATTATTATTCAGAGTGAAGTAGTGGAGAATATCAGATGAGCAGCTTTCAACGCCATACACTGACATTTTCTGGAATCGCAAGGAAGATTTGCAAGAAGGGTGGCTTGAAATTAATAATGTTCGCAGAGAATGCGACGTTCGTTGTGAGATACATAATACGTTCCTCCGTGTCACACGCAACAACTGGTTCATCATGAAATCTATGCCAATTCAGTCAGTCGGTCGCTAATGCAGTCTGACGACAAAGTCAACACACAAAACATACGATCTAAAAATAACAGGTTAGCGCAGAAAGCGGCTCGGATTCTTGGCGGTCCGTCAAGAACTGACACCAAAGTTATTACGCTCGAATGGAGATTTTTTGCAAACCGAAGATAAAGAAAACTACTGCCAAACTACGAATTCGGGAAAATAGGAAAGATTATGGTTGAAATTTATTTATTATGTTTGCAAGCTGACTGATGTCTCACCGGACTGTGGATAAAGAAGGTCTTACAATTTGACGTGCGATTCCCAACACGGAGTAACAATAGAAGGTGAGAGATCCGTAAGTCTACTATTAAAAACCACAGAAATGTCAAATTCAATATCGCTCAAATAGAAGATTGACTCGAATACAATTATGGGGAGTAATCACACAAGTGCTTCAAAATTACCGATAATTTTCCATGAGTTGTCAAAAAATTGTATGAGTCTATTTTAATATTTTGTCGAACGAGCCCGACTCCGAAGGAGGAGGGCTCTTTTAGCAAAACATGAGAATGAACTCATGCAGTTTCTTTACTGGCAAGATGCTTGAATGGAAAATTATCAGGTTTATTTTGATGCACGAGTGTAATTCGGTAGAATATTTCCGGAGTTAAAACAACGACGTTTAAAATTCAGTATTTATGCCTGTCAAAATGACAAATGTACATTTTAACAATCGTTAGATACACGGACCGAGCGGGTATTTTTCGATACCTACCGAGTACTTACCAGCCCGAAAATGTCCTGCCGGGAATTTATCGCTGTAATTGATCGAAAATGTCCCGCTCCATATGGGTTTTTTAACATACGATTGAAATATTCCAAATAAATTTTTCTACAAAAAGCAACACCGAGTTCAAAAATCAAAAGTGAATGATCAACCTCACAACTAACTTTTGATTAAGTCGACGAAACGTCCTCACAAATGTGTATTGAAGAGACTCAATTGATCTTGATAGACAGGGTGTTTATTTTTTATTCGATTCAATGTATGATGTTGTATAACGGTATTCCATCATGTATGTATTGCATAATATGTTTCATTCTCCATTCTCACAACGAATATTTCATCAAAAATATTTTTGTATCTCAGATGAGGTGAATCTACAAAGCTCATTCCACGGACAACAATATCGGTATCGGAACTAAATGGATCCTGTTTTTAAATATGTGAGGAGTTGAAAACTGCTCTTACGGCAAACTTTTGTCAATTTGAACCAGTCTCACAAAGAAAATATATTCCTATTATTTATAACTATACAATGGCATGTACGGTCGGGGGTGACCGAGCGGTCCACGGCGCGTTTGACCAACTGAACTGATAGAACTCACAGATTTCTGCGGTTTGACTCACTAGAACCGCCTGGCGCCATTGACAAAGTACCTAGTTACCGAAAGACGTGACATCTACAAATACTCAGGACTATGTCTTGAGACAAAATTGACATCTGGTGATCTCTTACTCGATCTCTTATGATATATTTCATCATCCGCGTTTGGGCATGTAGTTTTTGTTTCAGATACTGAAAAAAATCAGATATTGAGGGTTCCATTAATTGAAAAGCATACATTCCAGAGTGTAGGTTCCAGTTTCATTTCATGAAAAAACTGGATGAATATAACACAAAAAATTATAAAAAAATATCCACTCTCATTTACCTCATGAAAATTGAAAAAAAAATCATTTTTATTCTTTTCTGCCCTTATTACCAACATATATTTCCAAACGATTTTAGTTCGGGAGTTATATTTGGATTGTCGTTAACGTCATGATCTGACCATTTTATCATTAAGGGTCACCATTCATGAAAATTATTGATTTATCCACGACTATTGTATAGTGTACCCATTATACGTCCGTTGGCTCGACCTTAATAATACCCATTATTCACTGCTGTCGAATACTTCTTTCATTTAGCTATAATAATATATTGTTTTGCTACAAAAACAATCAGTTTTTGAAATTTTATCGTGTAAACCACGAAATATTTTCAATTCAGTACTGTACCTACACATAAAAAAAAAGACAAGGAGCATCTACACTGAGCTATCAGCGATTATGAATGTGCATGTCATTTCGAAATAGCTTTTGAATCCTGAAACCTGTTAACAGTATTGTATGAAATATTTTTTAGAATAATATGATAGTATTTCGGAAAATATATACGTAATGTAAGGGAATTTTCCAACAAAAAAACTTCAAAAAATTTATTGATAAGTAGTGGATAAAGTATAGTATTCTACTCACGTATAATGGCTATTATTCTCTCAGTGATTGGAACTTCACCTCATGAATAATAGCTATAATTATACGCTCGTTGAATAATATACTAATATTGTTGCATTTCAGAAATGTCATAATGATTTTCATAATTTTTTACTGTCAAATGGTGATCTCAAGGAGAATCGTTGCGACTTTAACGATTGTTCCGACGGCAGAAAGGTACAAAAATGCGTTAATTTTGGGTTATTCAACCAAGTTGAATAATAAATATATGAATCATGAAACCAGACTGAAAATTTCACTCTGGAATACATGTTTTTCAATGGATGGGTACCCTTGAGTGAATACATCGAGAGACTCATCATTTTGAATGACAGGTCATTATCACAGGTTATTTCAACTGTTACATTAATTTTAAATGTTCATTCACATTGACATTCATTAAAAGAGACCACTAGGGGGCCGATTCTAGAGTGATAGCAATAGTCTCACTGAGGTTATAACTTCAGAATGGAGAACTATGGAGTCACAACCAACCGGACAAAAATTCTCATGACTATCACAAAGACGGGCTAGCTACAACAACCGATCCTTTTCCGGTATGAGTTGCCGAGTATTCTATTATTGATTTTTCATGAAGCTATCCTTTCCCTCAGAAAATGTATATCCATTACGACTAAATAAGCTCCCTAAATAGGTTTCGCTAAGGAGAAACAACAAGCGTCTTCGGTGATGATATCAACGTGGCAAATGAAATTTCAACATGAACACTCCTGTAGCATATAATGTATATCAACATTACTAGTGCGGAGTATGAAAAATCCCCTTGTCTGACTAATCTTAGGTTTTATTTGGGATAGTCTTTGTTTAAATATTGTTTCAATAAACAGTGCACATGAATTTAGAATTACTTTTATAGTGGAATAAAGTCTGGTTGCCTATCTCAGAAACAGATAGTTCGTATTTAAACCAACTATTGAAATAATTATGAATCAACAGTTTTAAGATTTCGTTGCAGAATAGCTGAATTTTGTTTTGATGAAAGGAAAATACAAGATATATCATAATAAGATTGATGTTAATCGACGAGATGAAAGTACACATATCTGATAACGATAATTCAAATCTGAATTAGCTCAGTTGGTATCCGGTAAAATAACCGTAAGATTGTGGGTTCGATTTTTGGCGTCAACACTTTTTTTTCTTTTCTTTATTTTCTACAATCAGAGCTGTCAGAAAAAAGTATCTTAGTTACTTTAGGGTAACTTAGTTACTTTAAAGTATCTAAGATACAGTATCTTAGTTACTTTTTTGTTTTGGTAAAAAGTAATTAGTATCTTGATTACTTTTTAAAAGGAACTATATCTTGTAACTTTAAAAAGTATCTTAGATACTGAAGAGTATCTTAGATACTGAAAAGTATCTTAGATCCTCGAAACAAATTATTCGCCACGAAACGGAACCATCACGAAGCCTACCTGTCAATCGGTCATCAGAAATTTTAGTCTTTGATTGAATGAATGTCGCTAAAAATAATGTCGTTTGGACGACATTATTTTCAACAAATAAATTCCCAACGAGTGTATTTTAATAATTAATAAAAAAATCGATAAACGGCTTACTTTATTTTTTATCGATTTTTGGAATATAAAATTTCTTTTGAGACACCTTGTACAAATTACAAAGTAACTGAAAAAGTATCTTATTAAGTATCTTAAAAAGTAACTTAAGATAAGTATTTAAGTTCCTTTTTTCAAAGAGTAACTAGATAGATAACTAGTAAGTATCTTTTGACATTTTTCCGAAGAGTAACTTATCTAGTAACTAGATACTTTTCCAAAGTATCTTTGACAGCTCTGTCTACAATTGATTATTTCATGTCATGTTTGTTACATATTTTTTATGTTTTCATTATGTTTTTTCTGAAGAAAATGGTAAAAATTACTGATAACATTACTCTCACAATATCTTCTTAAAATTTTGTTACTGATCTCTACTTGACTAACATTATAGGAATATCTATCCCATGCACATCCGCGTTTCAAGAGAAAAGCCGGTGTTCAAATCCCCTCCAGGCCACCGTGCTGGGATTCACACGTTGAAAGGTAAGGCCGCGTTAATTCATTTGTAGCACAAGTTTTGACTTCTGCGAGTTGACATTCGTCAGCTGGTTAACGAAAAAAAAAACGATGAAACAGCTTTTCACTCTCGACAATTCAGTTTTTATTTCCCCTCAAGTTATCCCACCATCTGAAGGCAAAAATTCGTTCAGGCCAGAATCATCTTACCCACACAGTATAAGGACTGAAATGTGTCAGAAAACTACTCTCCTGGCTAATACCGCGAAGGACTTTCATTCTCCGCAGAAGAAACTCTTTCATATTGTTACTAAATGTCCTAGCGCCGGCCCTGTCGCTTATAAACGCAGGAAAATATTAGGGGTCGTAGAGCGAACGTCATTTTTCCAAGAACTCCCGTCATGCGTAGAATATTCGATCGAGATTTGACTCGAAGATTATCCCTAGGCGTACGCAAGTATATAAGAAGACATTTCAACGCGAAGGGAGCTTTATTCGCAGAGAGAGTTTATTCTCAAATCAGAGTTTATTCGGAGATAGTTGTTCAGAGAGATAGTTATCAGAGTTTCTAGCTTAGTGGAAAGGTGAAGACTTTTACAGAGTTTTTATCGATGACTTGCCATAATTAAAAATCAAAATCTTTCATAGTATCAAGCCCCGACTAAAGCTGATGTGAACAACTCGGAGTCATTGGGTAGATAGATGGCATTGGCAGAGTGGCCAAATAGCCCGAAACCGATCTGCAAGTGTATCAGTCCCTATAATTGAAAATCAATTCCTTCATTTGTATCGCCAAAAGCGAATGCAGGATTTTTTTTTGTGAACCGGTCGGATATAATTCAATGCCCTTCATGGTATTAGCCAGGGGAGTAGTTGTTTTTTTGACAGGTGTCAGCCGAAACCTACCGTGTAGGTAAATTTGAGACTGGCCCGAACGAATTGTTCGAAAGATGTTTCGATTTAACGCCAGTCTTCAAGTATGACCATCGACTATGTCGAATGTTGCTACATTTCCAAATCGCCAGTCGCAAGCTCTCCGACTATTTGTGACCATCAATTATCTCTCCAGTGAAATACGTAAATCCCAACGCGACAATGAATATATATACAACAGATACCCGTATTCTCCGAGGATTTCGTCGACATTCGAAATTGAAATGCAATTCAGCGCAAAAACTGGATTTTTATCTAATCAGGTCATGGAAAATGGAACGTTTTCTAATTAATTTAACGCACACATAGGTGCAACGTTCCGCTTTTGCGAGCGTCCTAGAGATGTTCATTTGATACATCTACGGTTTCAGTTCCAACTGGGTCAGCTTCCACAACGTTATGAAGTGAGTCATACTCTCGGCGTTTTTTGTATCTGTTGCTGAAAAAAACGAAAGAAAGTTGTGATCTTGTGACAGTCGAACAATGATATGAGTATTGTCCTCAAATTTTTCGGTGACCTATTCGTATCGGATAACTGTATCTCATCGGTCAATATCTATACTTGTGTTCCAATATCATCCCATGCGAGAAGTTATTATAAGTATGGCCAAGTTGGCATCATCAGGAAAGGATCAATAAAACAATTTCAAGAACTATTTCCGAAGTATTTTTATATTTCGAAAATAAATAAGTTTTCCAGAATTTCCAATGAAACTTTATGAAGAGAAGTTTTCAGTTGTATTGAGTCTGAATAGGTCAATTTATTCCATTCAATTATGTCTGCCGGGGCGATATCAAACTGAAAAAACGCAAAATATGTCCTCTCTGGCTGCCCAAAATGATATCAAATTTTCAAATTTGAATTGGTTTCCAACGGTAATGGATTCTTTCTCTGTATGAATCTTCAGGGGAAACTTTCATGTTCCTCATACTTGATTTTTCATGCAACTCTCTCTTGCTCTAAACCCGTTATTGGGGTAAAATTGAGATTTGAAAGAAGTGATTCTGATCTAAAAAATATTATACATACAACACAAATTGATTTACTGGAAACAAGATGTCCCAAATTCAATAAATGTGTTTGTATTTCTTTTGAGGCACTGTAACGAAATTAAATAAATCCCCAGATGATTCAATGAATCTCTACCTGGATAACGCCAGACGTTGTCGATGAGAAGATTCCCGTCGTCGAAGCGCGAATAGACTAGTCCGAAAAGAGCTTCTCTATTCGAACAGAGTATAAAAGAGAGGCAATTCATTGAAACGCAAGTTTTTCGTAAATAATGTTGTTCTAGTCAGTTGCAGTCTCAGTGTTTGTAAGCAGAATAGTAATTCGTCAGTAGTTGCATTTCATAGCGAAGGTGATAAAAATTAGTTCATTGGTGTTCAAAGTATTATTTATATAAACGAACTCGGAAATAACGTTACAGTGGTTCTCGGTAGTGTAGAGGTTAGCACATTCGCCTTTCAAGCGGAAGACCGGGGTTCGATTCCCCGTCAGGCCACCGTGCTGGGTATTCGCACGTTAAAAGGTAAGACCTCGTTGATCCATTGATCGCACAAGTTTAGACTTCTGATGGTCGACGTTCGTCAGCTGGTTAACGGAAACGAACAATTTAAGAACAATTTTTTCGTAGTGTGATCTTGTCGAATATGACTGTATCGCATTCGGCCATTTTTTGACTTCCTGGAAGTATCAGGCTGTAGGAATGAATAATTCACTAGTCCTCAATCAATCAATCAAAATATGCTTCATTATCAAAGAATAATAGGTATCTTATTGACAAAGCGTGTATAATTAAATATAAAATGAATTAATAAACATTTGATAAAATGTGTAAAAATTGTCATCACAGTATAAAACTAAACTTAAACAAAAAAATCAGTCACTTATTTGAAATATAACAAACTAATAGCAGATACATGATATCACAGTTATCACTTATCATTGCATCCTATCCGCATAAAATTCTTCCAAATTATAATAGGTTCTATCGGTAAGAACTCTTTCCACTGCTTTTCTGAAAATAGCGTTGGACATCTTTAATATTATTTGGAAGGTGATTGTACATTTTGCAGCCATTATTTATAATTGAATCTTTAACGAGAGTGTAAGATGGTAATGGTAGTTTGAGTTGATTGATTACTTTGACGAGTGGCTTATTTACTCTCTGTTTAAAAATTTTGTTTATGTTTATTTATAAGACACACTCTTTCAAGTACAGATATAGACAACTGTGAGTACATTGTGCTGCTTGAAGTGATGTCTGCACGAATCACGAAATTTTAGATTACAAAGGTATCTCAAGGCTCGTTTTTGTAAAACAAAAACACTCCGAAGAGCGTTACGACTGCACACTCCCCAGAATGGAATAAATACCGTATCGCAAATGAGACTCTAAAGGGGTAGTATACTGACTTTGTGGTTGGGTATCCTAGTTCGTTCGAAGCAATTTTCACAGCATAACAACCAGATGACAATTTTTTATTCAAGTTTTTGACATGTTCATTGAATTTAAGACCGTTGTCAATGTATAGTCCTAGAAATTTGGAAAACACGCTGTTTTCAATAATCTGGTGGTTCAAGGAAATATCAGCAACTGGACATTTAAAGGACACTATCTTGGTTTTCAATATGTTGAATGATAAAAGGTTGGAATCGCACCATTCTTTGACCTTTATTATATCTGTGTTAATGATTTGATGAAAATCAGATTCCTTATCTTTTTTCCATATTATGGTGGTATCATCGGCGAACAGGGTGACACTTCCTGAAATGTCAAGTGTCGTCAGGTCATTAACAAAAGGTGAGAACATTCCATCCCATCCCACCCTTCTTCTCACGATCATTTCTGATTAACGAAAGACGATTATTTATCATCCGCCACTCCCACGACTTCTTTTTACAATATATTTCGACGAATCGACCGTGTTTATGGGCATAAACTAGTTCGAACGAAATACCGAAGGAATACCTCTCGTGCAATTCATCAAAGTCCTGCTATTGTGATGCTGAGCACGGAACAAACACCGCCGCGTGGAAGCGCTTCGAAGCGATCCAATTCCCTTTTCGGTTTTATACTCCGTATTCGACGATATTCGAACCAAGAATTTGATTCGGACCAACAAAAGAGTTGTCAAAATGGTTAAGGCTGTGGGAAGGTTTACATCGGTACCACGAAAAGATCCATGGGTACAAGGCTCAAAGAGCATCAAAGGAACTGCAGGCTGGGGCAAACCGACAAATCGGCGGTGGCGGAACACGCACTGAGTGAGGGCGACCACAGGATTCTGTTCGAAAATGCAACACTGATTGCCCTCAACCAGGGTTACCATAGCCGACTGGTACGGGAGGCAATAGAGATCCAAAAACATGCGGACAATTTCAACAGAAAGGAAGAAGCGTTGAATCTAAACAAAATTTGGAATCCGATTCTGAGGAAATCAAGAATAACTAATGGAATCACAGCAGGTAGTGCGGCAACTAATAATGATAATTATTCCCCGAACCCGACAGAAGTAATTAACACTCCAGACTACCTGCATCAATATAAATACGCCTTGAGAAATCGAAACGTTTATAAGCTGGATTTATAAACATGCAGTTCATCGTTGGCTTTGGCGTTCGCGCTGGCGTCCGTCGTCAGCAATTCTTGGCAACGAAATTCACCATTTATAAACTTGTCGTTGGCCGTTACGAAAATTATCATAACCTCAATATAATGTGTCATGTGAATTGGCAGTGAGTTGTCACTGCGAGTTTTGTTTGTTTACACCTCTTTATGGATTTTTTATTTCTATTGAACGTGGTCTGTAATCCCGAAAAGACGAGCAGCACCTTTTGTTTTTGAGCTTTCTAGAAAATTTTACATATGACGTGAACCACTTGACAGCTGAAAGTCGTTTTGATTGGCTCTTCAGACTTGCTACGAACTGTGCTACGAGCCACCGACGGCAAAAGTTAAAGTTTATCCAAGTCGAACGACAGCCCAACAGCGAACGGCAACACCGACGGTAGATATAAATGATCTTACGGGTTTCTGTGCTTTTAATTGGGAACGCCAACGCGAACGCCAAAGCCAACGATGAGCTGCAAGTTTATAAATCCAGCTTTAGTCATCGGAGATGAATAAGCCTCTGAAGTAGCTGGCCACTCGCGCTAGCGAAACGTCAGGAAGAAATTCCAGAGAACGACGGCCTTCAAGCTCGAAGAGAAGTGGTTATACTGAAAGAGTTGTAATATGCATATTGTTACGATCTATCCTTGGGATCGTTTATCAAAACTCCAAACAACATTTCACTACACACTACTTTTATCACAACTCTCCATCACAATACAATTCAATCACTCAAACTGCTCCGCTAACTATCCTACGCTCTATGCCAAAACACTCTGATAAACTGTAATAGAAATTCTACACTTCAACTTCTGCACTTAGCAACAACAAAGCTCTCTCCCCACTAAGCTCCACTAAGCTAGAAACTCTGATTTACTATCTGCTGAACTCTCTCCACTCAGCTCTGAATAACACTGCTGAATAACTGTTCTTACGCGATGAAGTGTCCCCTTATATACTTGCGTACGCCTACGGACAGTCTTCGAGTCGAATCTCGGTAATCGAATCTTCCAGGCGTGACGAGAGTTCCTGGGAAAATTACGTTTAGTTTTCGACCCCTCATCTGCGTTTACGATCGTCAGGGCCGGCGCTAGGAGATTCGTAACGATATGTATCAGTAGCAGAGATCTTCAATCAAATCCTTATACGACATTGGTGTCTCGCAGTTGAAACCATCATGTACATGTTGCTCCACGTCATTCAAACTCGAATGAGAATAAATCCGCATGACTAGAGAATTAGACCGTTCTTATACCCATTGACTATCTTTTCTTCTCCTTGAGATGCCAACATCATTAGTGAAACGCGCCATCAATTGGAAGTATTTTTTAATAGATGTTTGATTTGATGTGAAGAGAGAGGGCTGTTGAGAAATATTCAGGAACTGACATCTGATGATTGACTATGAATAGAATTCATGGAATCTCTAGAACGAATATGTGAATAAAATGAGACAGATCTAGTATCAAAAAAAACTTTTTGAAAGCAGTAACATTTTATAGAAAATGTTTTTAATTTTAAATTTCAGCCCGACATATATTTTGAAGTTGCGATTTGGCAGTGTTCATTTTATGAAAACATAATCAAGAACATGACTTGAAAGATTGACTGCCATTTCCAATTCCTCCAGAAGGAATTTTGAAATTTTGAATAGATGAAAAGGTCACAGAGTTAACTATGGACACCCATAGGAAAATAAGCATGAATTTCGAAAAACAGTAACAACTATGTGTTAATCATAGTGACGAACTCACTAACAACGGGAATATCAAAACTTCTTGTCTTTTTTAAACTTATATCCATTTTTCCATTATATGCATACCGAGATGCATACAGATAGATAATGTTTGCTGACATAGTTCAACAATAATAATAGTGTCCAACAGCTTTTTCATCGAAGGTTAATTGGAACCAGTGGCGTGAAAAAATGCAATTTCTATATGCGTGTTTGATAATGAGGACCAAATGTTAGACCCAGACAGACAGGCAGACAAAAAATCCATTTAAACAATAGGGTACGGATAATTCCCCAATACCCTTCGCTCGCACATTATAGATTCTTCAATCGTGAATGCAATTGAAAATTCAAATATCGACTTGAACGAATCAGAGCGATCAATCGAGCTATGCAACAAATTGGTTCATGTCCGCGAAACGAACGTGTTGAGCCACCCCCTTTCACTGCAAAATCCTTTTTCCTCTATCCTTTATCCAAACAACGGCGGTTAATTGGAAACGCCTATTTCCAGCCCATACATGTATTTCGCGCTTCAGTCGAGTATCTAGTGCAGAGAAAGGATAATCCCGTTATTTACTGGAGACACTGCGCATTTAGAAACTCAATGTGACGGTACTTCTATAACGACCTCATCATAAAATAACCCGGTATCTAGTGTCGCAGAAACAATCACTTCAACGTTTATTGAAAAATATTCGTTGAAGGTCCCGGGTTCGCTTTACCAACGGGGGAGAGAATTTTCTTAAAAATTAATTTATCTGTAGTTTCTTTGTATGGCGATGGGAGTTAGTAACAAGCCTACATGCTGAAGGACATCGAGAGAGGTCGATGGCTTTTGGTAATTAAATACCATAAATCACATTCACTACTACTACTATTCGTAGCAAGTTTTTCCTTTAAACGTTTTCGAAATGAATTTTTCTTCCACATTCCCAAGATATTTCTCCACCTTTTACGCATTATCGTTATTTCTTCAATTCACTATGAAAGCTATTGCAAATTCAAGTGCACCTTTTATAGAAACAATATTCAAACATAGACTGACACTTCACACAACAATAATGAGAAAAGTGAATGAAGTTGGAGCAAATGCTCCAATTTTTTGGGACAAACTTATGCGGGTTGTTGAGATATGACAAGGACGGATCTATAGTTTGAACTCATGCTCACTTTTATTCACTTCCCCCAATGTCTATTCAACAGTGATATTATAATAGTATATTATGCAACGATCGTGTAATGATGGTTATCAATATATGAGCATAAACCGGGATACGAAACGAGCCGAAGGTGAGTTTCGTACTCGGTTTCGTATGGTTTATGCGAGTGTATTAATAACCATTACATGAGAGTTGCATACGCTATTCTATCTACACCCGATAAATAGTGAAGAACTACAAATATTATATTTATATTTGTATTGCACACAATGATACAAATTAAACGAATTTCTTTGAAAAATTCTACAGAATTGTAATCAATAGTATTACTTCGAAAAACGAAACGATGAGATATGAAAAGAATAGTAAAAATTAAAGTAAAAAAAAAATTACTCGAGGCCGGAATCGAACCAACGTCTCCTCCGACTAGAATATTCAATCACAGCGCTACAGACGGCTCGGCTACGGAGAGCTTGCAAAGTTTGATGAAAAAATAAGTGCTAAATCATGCATTTGTCAAATGAAAAATTTAATCATTCTAACTATATTTCTGTCGGTGAAGGTGTCGAAGGTGATTCTCCCATATCGCTGGTATCAGACATTTTGTTATGATTATCGAAGTTTGGCTATATTCTTCAAAAGTTCAATACCTATACCGATTTTGACTTGACAAACGTCAAATTCAGAGCATGCACATCATGCTTGATTGAAAAATAATGGGTTTCTATTGGTTGAAAATCTGTATCGTAATGAAAAACCTGTATCGTAATGGATTTCATTATAAAACGGGTTGTGGACATATAAGTGTATTATTAGAGTACGGGTGTAGATAAATTATAAACATTACAAAAATCATAACATTGACGAAAAGATTCTGGCCGGCACCATTAAATCTATCAATAGCAAATTCCAAATACTGTCAGCTGTCAGGTTGCTCTTAAGGTGAATTCATATTGGCTACGTCCAACAGATCTCAGCGCTTGAAGCCGCTTCACAAAATTTGATATTTCACCAAGGAAAACGGTCAATTTTTGTGCAGCAGCTTCAAGCACTGTAATCTGTTAGACGCAGCCATCATAGCATATATTACATATACACGATCTGCACATATGCACGAAAAAAACTGAAATTATTCGTATTCATAATAGGCAAAATAGAATTGAAGACATAAGTTTCAAAGTTAACAATGTGACTTTGAGAAATACAAACAACAGTGTGAGGTTCCTGGGTATTCATATTGTTGAGTTTCTCAACTGGAAAGCTCATTGTCAACAACTAACTTCAAAACTCAACTCATTGAAGTTTCTGTTCATAAATCTACGATCAGTTTTAACTAAGAGTCAGCTGCTCAATATATATTACTCACAGGTTGAGTCTAGACTTAGATATGGTGTCTGTTTTCTGGGGCGGAAGTACCTCAGTAGAAGAAGTTTTTATAGCGCAAAAGCGTATCCTGCGTTGCATGGCATATTGTACAAATAGAGAATCTTGCAGGGAAATTTTTAAGGAGTATGGTATCTCAACTGTAACATCAGTCTACATTTTAGAACTATGCATTTATGTTTACCAAAATGAACTAAATTTCAAAAAAAATCAAAATATACATCAGCATGACCCTAGAATTAAAAATAATTTCCATTTGCCTCTAGCAAGGCTCAGAATAACTTCTTATGCATCGGAGTACTTAGGACCGAAGATATATAATCATCTTCCAAATTATTTGAAGGCCATAAAGGGATTCGCTAAGTTCAAATATTCGTTAAAGAATTATTTAGTAGAGAAATGTTGTCATACATTAACGGAATTCTTTACTTGATTCATTTTTCTTGTCTTTTGTATTATATTGACACTTCCTATACAATGTATATTGTCTGACTGGAAATAAAGTATTATTATTATTATTTACATATTTTTCAATAAAATAGGTGGTCGTAGGAAAAATACTGTACATTATTTGTGCGAAAGTGATTTTATCCACGACTATCGTATAATGTGCCCATTATACGTCTATTTGCTCGACTTTAATGATACCCATTATTCCGAGCATTATTCACTAGTGAATAATGAGTCATTCTTCACTGCTGTCAAATTTTACTTCCTTGATTTAGCTATAATATTACATCGTTTACCTTCAAACAATCGGTTTTTAAAATTTTATCGTGTGAGCCACCAAATATTTTCAATTCAGTTCTTTACCAATATATAAAAAAAAACAGACAAGGAGCATCTACTCTGAACCATCAGTGTCATATCGAAACAGCTTTTTAATCGAAACAAATTTGACTCACCCACTCACCCGTTTTGCACCCCATGCTTGTCAACACCAATAGGGTCGCTGATTTTAACTCGGAAAAAATTGTGTAAAAAAAAATTACTATTTCTCTCGGTGGATTAATGAAAGCAGAAATACTCATCCTATGTTGAGTTCTTCATCTTCATTGAAGAGAAAGAGTCAAATTCACAATAAGTTAAATCTTCACAGAAATATGAATAAATAAGTAAATATAAATAAATATTTATTGATTCCTTTAAGATAAGGTGACATAGGAAACGTCAGTAAAAAATTGAAAAATGCATGGTTGAACAATCCACTCGTAAAATACTTATTCATACACACTTATATCACAGTTCACATATCAATAAACCATCGATATCATTCACAATGACTAGGTACAAATTAATATGCATAGACAATACAAACAAATAAATATCACTTTCCTCTATTCAGATATTCATCTACACTGTAAAAACATCCGCCAATCAAAAATTGTTTCAGTTTTGCTTTGAAAGCGTTTGGCATCTTTTTATTTCGTACATTACTCGGAAGATTATTAGAAAATTTCGCTCCTGCATAGGAGGGGAAATTTTCGAAAGATGCGGTGGAATGCAATGGTAATCTGATGATTTCCCGTTGTCCGGTAGGATAAGTATGAAAATCACAGTTATGTAGATATATATGAAACCTCTTCATGAATATTATAATGCACTTGTGAAGATATATACAGGGAAGACACATGATCTTATTATCAATATTGTTTACATGATTCTCTATAACCAAGATTGAACATCGAACGAATAACTCTTTTTTGAGAAACAAAAATTCTTTCAATATCAGAAGAGCAGCCCCAGATTGCTGTATAACTTGAGATGTGAGAATATATAATGGCATAGTACACGTTTATCAGTTGAGATTTATTTTAAGGATAGATTTTAATTGTCGCATGGCATGGTACCCAGTGTTAATTTTTTTGCTCACGTGGTTGATGCCAGATTGAAATGACATATCACTATCAATAGACATACCAAGAAATTTAGTATTTTCTGACGCTTCGATGAGTTCATTGTTCACTTCAACTTGAGGGTGGTTAATTTTTCTTTGATTTCTACAATGAAATTGCATCAGAACAGTTTTGTGTGAATTGACAATCAAGGAGTTTCTACTACACCAACTCATGAATTCTTGACATAATTGATTGGATCCGGATCTCCTCAGGAGTATCGGCGTCTATTGCAAGTGTTGTATCATCTGCATATAAAACTATATGATCTGTACTTACATGATTTGGCATGTCATTGATGTACAAAAGAAAAATTAGCGGACCTAAAATTGATCCCCGAGGAACTCCTAAATCAACGTTATATGGTGAAGACTGTCGATCTTCTAGCCTCACATGTATTCTCCTATAATGAATTAATGATTCTTATAATTGTAAGTTACAATTTGGAATACGAGATTTTTTTCGATAAGTAAATCTTTTTCAAATTCTCATTATTGTTTCAGAAGAATAACAACATTCAAGTAAGTACCTGACGACAGGGTAAATCTGATTGAAAATATCATATTTTCATAAAAATAGGTACATCTCTATGACTATTTTTGCTATCTATTGTCACGTAAACGTAGTTTAAAGCTCAAATCGAAAGATACGTATTAGAAACTTCTGATCATATACAATTTTTCACTTTGCCCCGCCTTCGAAGAAAGAATCCCGCTTGTTTTACCTAAAAAGTCTCAAAGTCAAAGGAGTAGACTTCTAGTCTACTCCTAACAGTTGCTGCAATAATTAAAAAAATTTCCTTCCGAATAAAACGCGTCCTAGCAAGTTCAATTTTACCCATCAAAAAAAAATACACAAACTATCCTTGGTCTCGTTTCGGAAGATAAGTCTAACCTAAAAAATGTGATCGAGAAACATGAAATTCACTGTTTGAATGTGCGACTCGATATAAACCTGAAGTAACATCGAAATCAACCCGATCGAGTGATTACATAATGAAAATGCCTTCAACACACACCACTTCATTTCACAAATCCGTGTGATACCTACCGATTTATGTAACGGAATCAATATTATCATCAATTATGTACCAAGAAGGTCTCGCCTGAGCTTGACGCATACGCGCAACTATTGAGAAATTGTAATGAAATTTGTACACGGAGTAGCAATCAAGGTAGCTATGAAAATGTCAAATGATTAGGAATTGATCAAGGAGGAAAGGAGAAAATCCACATGAGTTAAGGTTCGGTACTTTCTCCAGTATATTTGTCGAACAAAAGTTGTAACAACGTACACACAGTTTCCGAAAAATCTATGCAATTATATCAGGTTTTTTCCGATGTTTCTGCCAGGAATTATTAGAATGCCATGAAATACAACGGATTTTTTATAATTTCCTGAAGAGATACTTGCGCACGAAAACATGATAGAGTCAACGTCATTCTCCAGTGGTTGGATTTGACAAATTTCTGTCGTCTCAATTCTCTAGCTTTGGGAGCGCTGTTGTCTGCCAGCAACATTTCTTGAATTATTTTTGCAACAATTTTCTAGTGTCTGCAGGGTATTTCATGTAAAATTTAGAATTTGCGGTCTTTAGTTTGACAATAATTCTTTTCACAAGCTGTATTGGCGGTATTGCATCTGTTATAGTAGTTTTCACAATAAATGGTATTGACTGAAGGATTATAATAAAACCAATTAGACCCTTAAGTTGTACACAATGGGATTAAATCAGGTAGTTTATTGCAGTTAATAAGCCAATACCATTTACTGTGAAAAATACTTTTTTATATACATTCAAAACATCGCTCAAATTGCTAAAATCAAGGAAGCATACTCTTTTAAATGATAGAAAGTGACTTACAATTTGAACGAATGTACCTACGTGTTGCGAAAGAATGTAATGAAACCAACTTTATACAGTATGCCCCATCAAAACTTGAAATGGTCTTATAAGATTGACGATAATTTATGGGATATAACAGGGTGTAATATTCGGAGGTTTCACATAAAGTACCTCACAGCGGGTATATTTTATGCAGATAATGCATTGTTTTAGCTTCAAATATTCCTTCCTCCGAAAGACTATAAAAATTGATCGAAAACATCGGGTCTAGTTTCAGCACAAAAATTAACTACCGAGGAGAATATTAACCGTTATATGCCCAAAACACAAGGCAATCTCGGTTTGAACTCCCTGTATTGCCTGTATTTAATTTCATCTTTGGAAGAAAGGCATATTTAATGATTTATCGCTGCGTTGGATAATCAATCAATCAATTAATCAATCAATAGCTAATCAAATTTGTTATAGCTTCACTGCATACGACTTGTTTCATCGATGTTTTCACTTCGAGTTTCACCGATATTTCTTTTGCAATCATTGCGGTGCCTGCTCTTGGGAACTATCGAATTCAAAAATTAAATTAAATTTTTTTAATTAAGGAGTGAAACAAAACCCCAATGTGGAGGATATATCCCGAAATATACAGCGAAAAAAAGCAAAAAGAAGTGCAAACATTCTGAGATTTTTCCGCCGCCACTAGGTCAGCATTGGAATTTCGAAACTACACACTTATAGTCTGAATACACTTAAGGACTTAGGTACTAGTTCTAGCGCTTATTAGTGTATTCGTTAGATAGCCCATAGCCAATTTCAGTATAACCGTACAAGAAGAATAGTATGAAATATAAGCTCAACTCTGTTTCTAATCAATTACTCACCTATGATAGATTTGTTTTCCCGATGAAATCAACATCTTATGGATTTTTTTCCACATCATATATTTAATACCATCACTGCGCTATCGACAACATCTTAATTCCTTGAAATATATTCCAATAAATCAAGTTAATTAAAATAGAGTAGACACGCTTCGTTCCGTTGCAAAATCCACATCTGGCCATTATACGAACTCTGTGTACCGTTTCGTGGAAAGCGCCAATGAATTCCAACCGGAAAACCCGATAAAACACTCAAGATAACGCTCTTTCCACCCAGCAGGGTTTTTGGTATCTCATATCACCTATTTAAAGCATTTTGTTGATTATGGTCAATGAGTCATTTGCAAGTATTGTGATATGAATTCGCGGCACATCATATTATTTATCATCAACCCAGTTTCAACTATGAGGATTGCTCGGAGACAAAACTGGTTAGCAGTTGAACACATGGGAGGTCTGTTCGGCAAAACCCTGACCAATACTTTTTGGGCATCCGCAAAAGTTGTTACTCCACCAGAGGTGATCCAACCAATAATTTTTCAAAATATTCAAAAATTATCCAAATTTTTTTAAATGGACCAGTTTCTATTGACGACTGACGCTCAGAAAATACAAACAGCGAGATTTTTTTCAATCACATGATCTCGGTTTTTAACAGATACATTACGTCTTGTCTGCGGAAACAACTTGCTCCTGATCTTCAGATCAGTAACTATTTATTGATTTTTTTACATACGGATTCACACGAAAGCCCTGTGATCTTCAAAGAACACTGCGTGAATCAAGAGATAGAAGATACGAATCAACAGTCACTTAAAACTCTTGAAATTTGTAGGCCTGAGGAAATACCTCCCTGGTTCCCCAAAATCAGCTGTTCTATCAAATAAAATATCCCTGATCACGAGAGGTTTAACAGGTCTCCAAGAACACAACAAAGGGGTGGGAATCCCGCACTCGTCGGGTCATCGGGGTTGGTACTGACAGGGGTTGAACGATTCAGAAAAGCACCGGCTGTGAAATATATATATATATATATATATATATATATATATATATATATATGTGTGTGCTTGTGTGTGTTCGGATAGGTTGTATGTTGTTGTTGAGTTCGGGTTGAACGGCGTCCGGAGTTTTGTTCTCGACGTTTCGGCTCCGATTTTGGAGCCATTTTCAAGAGGTAAATGTGACTTCACCCTGAGGTCTCAATCTGCCTACTTCTCAGGTGTTGTCACAGGGGGCAAGGGTTTGTGACTTGACGCCGGGGTCTCAATCTGCCTACTCCCCAGGTCTCGTCACGAGTTCTTTTTAAGGTCTCAATCTGCCTACTCCTTAGTTCGAACTCCATTACCACGCTTCGACTGACCGCACTTGGTGAAAAATTATTTTTTTAAAATTATTTTTAAATATTGAATACCAATTTCAACCTGTTTTATGACGTTTTTATATTTGTTCATTCATTTATCAAATGTGTTCATCATGCTCTATTATTTTTTAATGTTTAACCACCAACTTTTGTATTGCAACCAACTCCGCTAACACAGTAAGTACTTTTGCTATAGCTATTCTCCATTTTTCTTAACTACGTTTGTAATTCATGTAGCTTCCCTGAAGATGACAGTAGTCACTGTCGAAATATTTTAAATACAGTGTTAAAAGAGTACACTTTTTAAAGACATATTGCCTTTTTTTGAATAGAATCAAAAAGTTTCATCAAATATTTTTATGTCGATATTCACACATGAGAACTATATTCCAAGAGAGAACCGTACCTGTGCTTTGTAGATCGATAGAAGCTGACGAGAAGTTGAGTATTTCTTGCCATGAAATAGATATCCAAGACACCTTCAGCGATCGATCTCACATGTTTTTCTCAAGAGAGATTATCACTGATCGTAATTCCTAGCATCGAGATACTTGATTTTGTAGGAATAGTTACTCCTGACATCTGAATATTAGATGAAGTTAGATCGGCTTTCTTTAAGAAGAGACATTCCTGTGTTTCCCTATAGAAACTAGTACTATCGTCCGCAAAACTATGTACTGAACAAATATTTTCTCCAGCAAATCATTGATATGAAACAGAAAGGAAGTGGGCGTCAGAACTGAACCCTGTGGTACACTTGCATTTATTCAGAGAATGTCACAGGATACTCCATTAACAACAACATACAGAAATCTTCAACAAAGCACACAATGAGGGGGCAAACCGAGGGGCAAACCATGAGATGGCAGTTTAGAAATTCCATTATTCAAAAGGGATAGATTGCATTGACGCATCCACTATTCTGATTTCATCGATATATTTACCACGGGCGCTCTCCATCTAGGGGTAAACAATTAGCTAAAATCTGTAGAAGATTTAAAATCTTTCAGAGACTTGAAGACTTAAACGCATGACTCAAAGACTTAAAGGCATGACTTAGAGACTTAAACGCACGACTTAAAGACCTAAACGCATGACTTAGAGACTCAAAACAATGACTTAAAATTTTTAGGTGTACAAGATTGAAAGAAGATGTTTCCCCCTCGCTCTCCATTAAGGTCCACAACGACCGTGACTATTACTTATCGTTCCATTGCATACGGCCACAAATGAATAATAATCAATTGCGATAAGGCTAGTCGTAGGCAAGGCTGCTTTGTACCTCAAGTGGAACTCACCCAAATGTTCATTTTGAATATTACGTTATGTGATAAATTTTGTCAAAAATTTCAATTACTATAATGAAGACATTGAACGACAGTACTTGAGCCTGATGAAGTTACATTTCTAAAATGTATTTCACGAGGGGTTGAACACATGGGAATTCCGGTGTACAATTGATAGAAATTCCGAGGAATTCCAGGGGAATTCCGAGGGGATTCCGGGGAATTCCGAAAAATTTATAAAGAAACTGTAGGGATTATTATTAGGTAACTCCAATTCATTTGCGCAACAATAAAAAAGCATACCGTAAAATTTCAATATTTATATAAAATCAAAATTCATGCACGAAACACCGGTGTGAACTAATCCACTTCCACTGGACGAAGAAAGTTGGGACCTTTGTTATGAAAGAGTTTGTGGCAGATTTTCAATTTGAAATACATTTTGCGAGACATCTTTTTAGCGACAAATAAACCTGATGACAACAATCTTCATGTACCGATAGACATCTGATATGTCCCTGGAGGGGTGTATTAGGGAAGTTTTCGCAAATGAGCCAATAACTTCTTTCAGTGAAACAGTACCTCAATCTGATTCAATTATATAAATGAGGCATGTGAAACAACCCAAAAAACTTTGTTTCATAGTTTGTGCGGCCTCGAGTGGGGTGTGGTTGGGGGTAGTTTTCTCAAATAATCCGATAACTTATTTCAATGAAATAGTACCTCATTTTGAATCGAATATATATGAATTGAACATGTGGAACAGCCCAAAAAAACCTTGTGTCGTAGTTTGTGCGTTTGTTTTTGTGGTCAACCTTTGCGACTGCCATTATTTTCCTCAATATTTCAAAAATGACGTGTCTTGAAATTTCACTCTACAAGACGGAGGGACACCCTTGATTGTGGAAGAGACACTAGATCATAATTGGCAGACAAAACACAGGTTGTCTACATTGTTGCCAGCGGTTACCGAAATTGAAATAAGACGCTTATAGCTCGCGTTATACGATCTGAGTTATATAGTCAATGACTGCAGTCTTTGTATGATTTCTGGAGTTTCTTTGCAGCTCCATCATGTTATGTGGACGGTTTTATATAATTTATCGGTTTGTAATAAAAAGATGATCAGATATATCGTGGTTCAGTGTCAACTGTTCTCATTTGGGTTTATACAGGGTGAACACACCGGTGAAAAATATTTTTTTATTATCCTAGTAGGTAATGTTGATGGATTATCAATAATGTTTGATATTATGGTATATACGTTTTTGGGAAACAGTTTATTTTCGCTATATAAGCGATGACAAAAACGTATTAAAAGGATTTTCTCCACAGATTGAGTATCCTGTAATCATTTAGCGGTTGAAAATAATAGAACTTACTCAAAAGACCATAAAATACCGTATTTTTTCAATGACAAATAATAAAACAAACCTGAGTGGAATCAGACGAACCGTTCCCTTTATTTTACGATTGTGACTTGCATTATATAGATGATTTATTTTGTTTCCGATATAATAAATACCAGCCTCAATGAAAATGTGAAAAGTTTTGATATGTAGAATCCTATATTATTCAGATTGGGTCATAATCATTACATGGTCTACTTAAAAGTCTAGAGTTTATGTTCCATTAAGAAATCTCAAAAAAAATGTGCGAAAGTTTCGAAATATATTTTTCATATTCCTTCGGGTTTCCTCGGAATTCCCCTGGAATTCTCAGTATTTCCGTCATTTATCTTTAAAATTTTATCGATATTTCTTCAAATTGACATATTTTTCTTGTAGGAATTCCGGGGAATTTTCGAGGGAATTCTGGGGAATTCCTAAGGAATTCTGGGGAATTCCTAAGGAATTCTGGGGAATTCCGAGGGAATTCCAGTTTACGGGAATTCCAGTGTGCACATTTTCCTCAGTGGTCAACCCCTCGGTATTATTATTATTATTATTCGGTTGTATTCAACAGAATCGACTAAAACCTGTTCAAGGAGCAAATAACCTCCGGAACCCGTTATATAAAGCAAAACGCAACTTCCACTACTGGCCCTTCGACTATATCTAGTCTGGGTATAAGTATCGTGCGAGGCGCAAGAAGATATAGATGGAAATTTATTGTGCGACTGTACCGGGGCATTCTTCGGAACCTTAGAAAGTTGATCGGGATGGGGTCACCGATACAATCGTTCGGACTTCTTGATAGAACTCGAGTTTCGTGCCGACATGAAAATCTACCGACAGTGTTGTCGGATCTTTGATGTCAGAGGAATCTCCGTCGATAGGGCGTTCCCGGTCTCCTACGTGCCCGTAGTTCCAATGCGGACGAAATCGAAACCGAAATCTGTAATCTACGGTGACCGCCAAAGAGTCTGTACCATACGAAATTTTTTTAATTATTATTGCTTCCTCAGAACATTTTATTCGTCGTAAAAGTTGGTTAATTGTCCATAACTTAAAATGTAATTGTTATCTTTCTTATTTCGCTATAAAAATACAAGATTCGCTCACGTGCTAGATAGATGAACATTTTAGTAGTCCCTTCAGATTGTGTTTACAATAACACGCAATAACATGAGATACGTCAAAAGGTGTGAGCATTTACAATATAGTGAATTTACATAAAGAAGATAAAATTCATATGGAATATAATTAAGGTAAATACATAATGAGAAGATTAACCACGATCACTGATATCTAAGGAATAATATGCTACTCGGGTCGAATATTTTTTCAATATCTGTTTGAGAGTTTTCAAGTTCGTTTCTGATTTGATATTCTCGAATAACAAGTTAAGTAAATAAGTATACCTCACCAAATAAAGGCGATCTTTTGTTCGTGTTGTGATCCGAGAATGTAATGGAGATGGAAATCATTTTTTTTCTGGTGTCATATTTGTGATACTGGCTGTTTTTATTCCATCGTTAGTGAAAATAAATGTCAATGGTTATATATTGTTCTTTGTTCTAAATTGTTCGGATTTCTTCAATATTATATCCGGAATAGATTGTCATATAACGAAATAAATACAAATTATGAAACAACAAATATTAATTGGCGCTTCGGGGCGACTTGATTGATTCCAGTGACCCATTTGCTTTTTCAGCTGCAGGAAAACCCGGAAAATCTGCAGCACAACATCGTCTGAAGATCTTGATCTGCTAATGTCGTCTCTTCGATAGAATAAAATGTAGGCTGTCTCCTGAGGTTACAATAGATTCAAGATATCGCTAGAAAATTTAGTGACACAACTATCGTCAAACTTAAACCATTCCGTTTCTTCTTTGAGTAATAATGACCAGATTCAAGTTTGATGCTTCCTCCAGAGGTTGAGTCGTGTTTGAAGAGCATCAATGTTGTTATTATATCGACTGGTGCCTTATTACAGTCAGTTAGTCTGGCGCTTATTTGGCAATACAGTTGATCATCACAGGTTCTATTTTCAGATGATTCAACAGTAAGCTTTGCACGGATTGGTTATCAGTCATATCGGGAAACGCCATTCCATAAGAAAGAATTAAATGATGATGATAGACTCGTTTTTATTTATTTTTTTTAACACGCTTTTATTAGCTTGGGTTGTAACTATGTATGTAACGGAATCTTTGAGCATAATTTTCACCAATTTCCAGAAGTCTGATTAATTTGAAACTTTGCATACGTATCAAGGACCGATGACAATACAATAATTTGATCATAGTTTTCCATTATCCTTATGAGGACCACCAGGATT
Source organism: Zygogramma bicolorata (assembly GCA_032362365.1). Lineage (NCBI taxonomy): Eukaryota > Metazoa > Arthropoda > Insecta > Coleoptera > Chrysomelidae > Zygogramma > Zygogramma bicolorata. The sequence goes on along the minus strand of JAVJAQ010000137.1, from coordinate 12,179,270 downwards.
AATAAATTCTTTTATAGATCCTCTGTAGTGGAGTAAAAAAGATAGAGCTAGCGCGCGTTCTGCGCATGCCTGCAGTTTCGGACTTTTTCGTTATTTCGTTCGGGCACTCGGCACAGCACAACGGAGGCAGAAACGTTTTTAGGGTAGTTGCGTTCTCACAATGTTCATTCCTTATCTTACATGCGTAGGTGTACATGAGTCTGATACATGCAAATTACTGTATATGATATTTATGTAACATATAATATAGTTCCCAGCGAAGTACAGCCACGGAACTGCTGAAAGACGAATGTTGCCAATAATCCTGAGTTGGGCTTCGACCGTTCACAAGATGCAAGGTTGTACAGTTGATCATGCAGTAATTTATCTAGGCTCGCGATTGTTTGCTGCTGGACAAGCCTATGTAGCACTTAGTCGTGTAAGATCTTTAGACGGTATTCGGATTGAAGAACTTGATTGCTCTAAGTTAACAGGAAGTACCCCATGCAATAGTGAAGCTTTAAATGAAATGATGAGATTGCGGAATGATTCGTAAGAAATATCACATTTCCACTAGGAACTAATTGATAAATTGAACTAAAAAATTAAAAATAAATAATAGTTTAAAAAACTAAAAAAACACGCTTTTATAGCTAACCGAACTAAAAAATAAAAAATAATTTTTAATTACAAAGAGTTTATATTACGGTAGTAGAAGGCTAAACAATCATTCATAGTCAATCAGCTCAAAATAAAATTATAATAAAATTTAAGTAATTAACAGAATAAAGTAATTCAGAGTAAAAAGCGTGGGGTGCATTTTACTACATTTCATAAGTCTCCGCTCAAAGATAATTACCGATAGAATGATTGTAATATATAATATATCAAGCACCCCACGATTTTACTCTGAATTACTTTATTCTGTTAATTACTTACTAAATTTTATTATAATTTTATTTTGAGCTGATTGACTATGAATGATTGTTTAGCCTTCTACTACCGTAATATAAACTCTTTGTAATTAAAAATTATTTTCTATTTTTTAGTTCGGTTAGCTATAAAAGCGTGTTTTTTTAGTTTTTTAAACTATTATTTATTTTGTACCCTTATTATTGTAAACCGTTCATTACGTATTTGACAGCTGTTAGGTAATGGCTCATTTAGAATACACGTGTTTTTTAAATAAATGGCGGCCCGAGGGCGACCGCTTCCGGAATTGTTTTTTAAAAACGATGGGATATGCAACATTTGATCTCATAACTGCATTCGAATGTCCAAAAGCGAAATTCATGGAATAATTGGTACAAAAATCATTATGGAAATTTATTGTTCAACGGTTTGTGGATTGGTGTTGAATCTAGGTATATCGACAGGCAATTGTTTTACATACTTGTCATGTCTCGTAGATCATTGAAAATGGGTGGTGACGAAGAAATTTGTGCTAAACCGGGCCAACCATGGTGGGAGTAGAAAATGTACAGAACACAACTCGAGAATGAGGCCAATTATTGGCAATTATGTGCACTCGCAAATTATCGCACTCGGCTAACGCCTCGTGCTCAAAATTCTTTGCTAGTATGTAAAAGGCTACTTATCCTTCTCGTTTCGTAATAGAATATTACGCAACGATTCCCGTACTGCAATGAAAAGTGTTCCTGTTATCTTGAGATAATAGTGGTTACTTCTCCGAAAACTACAGATAGAATCGAGGATAGAATAGATAGTAAGCTGGATATCAAGAGAATGTTGGTGGTGTTTTGTTGGCCATAAAGAGCAGTATCAGAAGTGAAATTGTAGATATTGACATCTTAGATGAGAACTTTGCCTCATTGATTCATATATACGTGCTTCTTGAAGCACATCAAGTACCTTCTTAATTGAGGTTATTTATATTCCGCCATGTGGGAGCATGCCCCGAGACATATGAACTTTTGTGTGAATCATTACTCAGAACAACTTGAAATATAACAGTTCATGAATACAGCTCTACCAATCGCAGGTGGCCAAAAAAAAAAACGGAGAGCTCTGTGACTGAGACAACAGAGCTGAGTCACTGAGACGAGGACGATCCGTTCCGGCAAATCGATTGAAGTTGAATGAATTTTCCATTTATGAATTTCATACATTTCATATTTTTATCCTCTACATATACCTTTCTAATAGACTATTCTCCAACGAAACCAACCCTGGTAAAACATATCGATCGTTCTTGACAAAAACACATTGTCTATAGATATACTTGTTCTGTTCACCGAGCTGTTCACGTGTTCTACTACCTAACGAAACTATCAAAAATTCATGAAACTTCCGGTCAATTTAATTTCTCGGTACGTATACACGTTAATTACATTGCAAGCACAAGTTTGAAGTTGGACTTCGTGACTAATTCAAAAATGTTATATAGAAAATTTCACACTCCTCTACTTTTAAACCAACAAGATGCCACAATTTTGACTGGTTACCATGGCAACTAAAAAAATTTCCGGAAATTTTTTCGCGGCACCACGATATTCAATTGGAATTTTTTTCACAGTTAATAAATTGAAGTGTTTGAAACTCATTATTTTGTGGTGAATCAATATTTGTTCCGTAATTTTCTGAGTTTGTAACCTACCACAATCTGAAAAAAATAAAAAATAATATTGAAATATATACAAGTGTAGCAGGGCACATTATCAATCTACCCCGAAAAGTTGCTGCGTCTATTGAAAAACAGTTCTTCAACTTCTCGTTTAACTCAAATTTTGCCAATCAAAAAAATAATAAGAACAAATATATCTTTAACGAGAAGTATTTATCGTTAAAGTTATTTATTATATTATTATATATACTACTATATACATATACATATATATATATATCTAAGTCTTGAAAATGGCTCCGAAATGGGAGTCGAAACGTAGACAAGTAAATCTTTCCAGACGCGGATCAACCGGAAGTTCCAGCCAGCACATTTCTGACCGCGGAAGCCTAGCCGATCATATATATATATATATATATATATATATATATATTAGTTCTCATTATTTTTTTGATAGGAAAATTCGAATTTTACGAGAAGTTGCTGACTTATTGGACTTGTTCTATCCAAAAAGAACTCTTTTTCAATAGGCGCAGCAACTTTTTGGGGTAGATTGAAAATCTGCCCTTCTACACTTGTATGGATTTCAATATTGATTCTAATTTTTTTAGATTGGGTAGGATACAAACCCAGAGAACTACGGAACAAATAAAGTAAACATAATGTGATCTACAAACCTTAAATAAAATAAATAAGAGTAGATATACCTGTGAATAAGGCAAAATTTCTATAAGAATCAAGTAATATTATCATTTATTATTCGTTATACCTACAGTTTCATTAAACAAAAGTCCATAATTACTTGACATCTGCAGCAAACTTTCTTGGATTTTCGTAAACAAACCATTCGACTCTGACGCTTCCTGGTCGCAATCTTCCTTTAAACTTATTAAATATATTAATTTTGCATGACATAGTTGCACTTGACTCAACTCTTTGCAGTATTACTTGTAGTGTGCCTCAATTGTTTTGGTGAAACCTACAGTAACATTATAGAAATGTCGAAATTAATCGAGAAAAATTATTTTGAAGATGAATTGCCGACAATGACGCTACTTCTCGCTCCCGGTCGAGCTCCCGTAATTTCACAAACCTTCACTTTCGATGCAGAATTATACTCAGAACAAAAAGAATAAAAAAACAATTGCCGGGAAACAATTTTTGCATTTATACTTATAGTTATTATTGTCGACTACAAATTGTCCGTGGATCAGGCCTACTGGGGATACTTACCACACGAAAAAAACGCCCCTTGGGTGGTGGGAGAAAGGCTCGATACCTAATTAGTAACAATACAGCAATTTTAAAAGTATTATGGATCAAATGGATAATAAAAAAACAGAACACTAAGCCTAAATATTCATTCTTATTTATACGCAAAGGAGTATTTGAAAAAAAGCGGTTGACTTAGGAGCGCTGTTAAAGTATAAATAAATGAAATTACAAAAAATTATAGTGAATATTTTCCTCATATATGAAATTTCCCATAAGGGCAATGCAATTATCGAAAACTTACAGCGGTAATTGCTTTGCTCGTTGCATTGTATCAAGTCACCATAACAACACATTTGAAACCGTATCGCTAGACGTCAGTGAACAACACAAATAAATGTCAGATAGACTTAAAAAATAGAAAAACATTTCGCGTTTTGGTGAGTGCTCCATACAATCTAGAGGAGAGTATGAATGAACAAAAAATAACATTTCCTTGAGAATTTTTTTATTCGTGAAATATTCCAATGAATTACATTCGTGCATAAAAATGACCAGATAATTTTGCATTCAAGCGTGATAAAAAATTTGCATTCGGTTATTTTCATATTTTGTAAAAGAATCCTCGTCCTTTGGACTCGGGCACTTTCGCCAAAATATGAAAATAAACTTGCAATTTTTAGATATCACGCTTTCTTGCAAAATTATCGGTAATTTTTATGCACTCGTGCATTTATAACCGAAAATCATTCTACAAAGCCCCCTCTATAAAAATGCTCTGATCGAGGCTCTGATTTCATTTCATTGTAAAATGACTAGAGAAAAAAATATTTCGTCGAATAAAAAATTCTTTCAAAATTTCAAACAATTTCGTTCATACTTTGTTCATTTACGATAAAAACTAATAGTTGTGTCCTCTGAAAAACGCAACTCCAAATGTAACTTTTCAATGTACTAAACATATTATAAGCTGATAGATACATATCAAATGTATTGCAAATAGGATATATATATATATATATATATATATATATATAGAAGAGGGTAGTCGTTGCTGACTAGTTAGGGATTAAACTAGTGAATAGTGGGGAATGCAGCAATGTCACAAAAGAAAGACTCTTTTAAGTTGATCCAAGCTTTCGGAACTTTTTTTATTCCATCATCAGGGAACTACAAATAGATTACATTTATGTGAAAGATTTTACAATAAGTTGTCTTATCATACTTACACTTAGGTGAGGTTATATGACACGATGTTCAAAAGTAATCATTAATGGAGTGCTCATGGAATGAAGTTATATTATAAAACTGGGTTAGTAAATGATGTACACAGATGCACATTTACAAATTACACGTTAAAATTTACTAACCTAGTTTTATAATATAACTTCATTCCATGAGCACTCCATTAATGATTACTTTTGAACATCGTGTCATATAACCTCACCTAAGTGTAAGTATGATAAGACAACTTATTGTAAAATCTTTCACATAAATGTAATCTATTTGTAGTTCCCTGATGATGGAATAAAAAAAAAAGTTCCGAAAGCTTGGATCAACTTAAAGAGTCTTTCTTTTGTGACATTGCTGCATTCCCCACTATTCACTAGTTTAATATATATATATATATATATATATATATATATATATATATATATATATATATATATATATATATATATATATATATATATAAAAAGCTCTCCTCGTTCCCAAAGTGAACCTAATCACGTAACGTAATAAATAAACCACAAGAAAAACTAAAATAGAATTTTCATCGGATCAAAGGAGGGTGAACGATCCTCTTGAACGTGACGAAAATAACAGGGGCTTAAAATAACTATATGACAGGGGTAGTAAATCCACTTATATTATGGGCGAGTTTTAATGTTGATGGCATCCCTTTGCCGTCTCAATTTCGAGAGTTGTTTTAAATACCGAGAAGTGGTGTTTTTAAATGACGTAACGCTCTTTCGGCACTCTCAGGGTCTACTTCGGCTTGACTTGTGATCACTCGTGTGAAGATAGTTCGATGGTGGTCCTTCCCGGTAAAAATATGTGATTGAAAGGCAACACATAGTGAAAACCTTTTCATAGGTTCACCAACAAATTATACATATCAAGATATTGAGACACTTTTCGAAATTTGGATAACTGATAGTTTCATGATTTTGTTTTTTGTTGAAAGTAATCAAAAAAATCTTTTTTGCTTCTTTTCAAGAAATATAGGATGTCTGGCTACTTAACTTGTCAAGTTAGAAATACAATTTAGATATTGAGTGTTGCAGAACTCTGAGTAGGCCAATGGATTCCTCTATTCGCTAAACAATTGCAGAGGAAAATAAATTATTTTCTTTGTTAAAAAAATACATAGTGTGTCACCAACTTCTAGTAGGAGATAAAACTTGATTTATTCTTATTGAATATTTCAGAAGTTTGATTCAAGACAAGGGGACAGTTCGGGAGATTGTTTTCCACTCTAGTCTAGACTCTAGTCTGACTCTAGTTTGACACCGTCGAAGAAGGCAAATAACAGCTAGTTAAAAAAAATATGGTGACGCATTGTCTGATATACATATTATTCGAGATATTATTCATTGTGTAAGATATGAATAATGTTAAGAATTGAGGAATGGTAATTTTTTCTTCGTTGAGTGCAGATGGACACTGGATTTTTCTACCCTTCCGTATTTTGTGTGCAAAATGCTCCTTGAAACGGGTTTCAATAGCTCGTCGGCTCTAGTTAATGTATTTGTTGTTGCACTTTTGACAAATGATTTCGTAAATTCCCGACTTCTCTGAGTTTTCTAATTTATCTTTTCTTTCAAGTTGAAAGTTAAGTTTCAACTTTTTTACCTGAGGTTCCAATCTTATCGCTTGTCAATGATCAAAATGTCAACAAAAGATGTCTCTGTTTTTCAACATAGACGTACGTATGTAGCTGAAAACTCGATTTTTCAAATATTACTCCTAAATCTCACTAATACTCTGATAATATGTACAACGTGTGCGCCAACAACCGCCATTTTTCTGTCACGTTATATGGAATGCCTAATAATAATAATATAACCTTATTCAAATGAGCGTTATGGAATTTTGCTTTGTTCAAGCACCCTACATTCTGACTTCAATGTTGGTAGGTAGTTTATGTAGGTGGATGGGTATTTGAAAACTTGAAATTCTCAGTCGTTCATAATTCTCAAGGTCATGAAATTCTCAACATTTCAATGGGTCTGTTGACATGAACTACTAATTTTTTCATTTGTCTGCATACCGAATATCGCATCATTCACCTGATTTCGAAAGACGCTCGGAAAAACGTGATTATGCAAACAAAACACATGTTTTCCAGATGACTCAAAATCTCGCTTGAAATTAACTTGGCGATACTTCTCTATTCGCTTCTTTACTGGTGCGTTTTTCATTATTTTGACAACATTTTTTTCTCTCGCTGCTATGTGGCAAATAATGGAATTATTGAATTAATCCAATGAAATATCTCATGGAATCTCGAGTGGAATCTAGTGAAATTTTCGAGGAAATTTTGGCATGCTCGATGCTAAAGAAGTTCAATCGTTTTTTCACGAAAAGAAGTTACTCTGAAGAAAACATTGTCAGGAATATGATGGCTTTAATGAAGTCCTGAGAAGAAACACTCATAAATCAATAACTTGACGCCAATTCAGCAAAACCTCATGCATATTTTTCAAAATTAGTTACTGAATAGCACCAAATCATGAAACCAGTTGTTTTTAGGTTTTGAGTGTCTTACCGATATGATGTACACAAAAAAATCATTCATCATTTTGTGAGCTTTTCCAAACTCACGAACCAGTAGTAGGTACGTTAATCCGCGAGATATACCGTTTGAAATAGTGTACCTCTTATGTTACACATACCATATTTTAACTCTGGATTCAAGAACGATTATTCTATTCATCGTGCGAAAACCACTGTAGTAAATCGTGACTTTCATCTCGGTCAGCAGTGATCGTAATTTACAGCCTTTCCGAGAGCCTTTCTAAGGTCTTCAACCTCCAAATGCTCTCCTAACCAGTAGCGGCTACAAGCCGGCCAACAGCAACGAACGATATTTGTATACAGAGTGTTTCATAAATCAGTTTCAAGCTACTAAGTAAGTATTTCGATCTATGAATGAAATTCTTCATGAGTTTCGGCAAAAAAAAAGGCTTTTTAAGGACGGTCTCATTCGTTTAGTCTCCTCAAACAGTGGCGTTTTAGGATGAGGCACTAAAAAAAAAAAATTCACCACAGAAAATTCAGTTGTTCCCAAGACCGGAGGTGACATGAAATCATGGATGAAATAGAAATTGTCATAATTTTGATAAGTTTTCACGATGAAGATAGAAACTTTTGAACGGGTTTCCGAAATAACAAAATGCATGATGTCTCGCAACGAACTCACTAGAGCGTCATGGTTACAACACACGTAATTTTGCGAGCGTAATTGTACCTACTGATTTTCATATTCCTCATGAGTACTCAAACGAGTACTCCTGTTGTTAGGCCAAGAGCCAGAGCAAAAAAAGTTGGATCCTAATGCAATCTTCTACAGAATTGATTTTCTTGTTGGAAAATGTTTGGGGGTGTCCCCTGAATATAAATTCAAGTTGGCGGGACAGGGGGGGTTGAGCTTCAGCCGCCATCTTGGAAAACACGTTTTATCAAATATCTCGTGAACCGTGCATCGTACGACAAAAACAGTAGGGATCATTTTCGTAGATAATAAAATTCTCTTCAACTTTTATTCGAAACTTTTTTCCGTATAGTGCATAGGTTTTCATTTATAGCGCGCCACACTTTTTCCAGCATGGTTATTGCTAAATATATAGTTAACGGTTGATAAAACAGTATAGATGGCAGTATTTTGGCGCTCCATAAATAAAAACCTATGCTTTATACAAAAAAAGTTTCAAATAAAAGTTGCAGAGAATTTCATTATCTACGATCCTTACTGTTTTTATCGTACGATGCACGGTTCACGAGATATTCGATAAAACGTGTTTTCCAAGATGGAGGCTGAAGCTCAACCCCCCCCCCCCCGTCCCGTCCCGCCAACTTGAATTTACATTCAGGGGACACCACCGAACATTTTCCAACAAGAATATCAATTCTGTCGAAGATTGCAGAAAAAAAGTACCTGGCTCTTGGCCTATGTATCTTGGTAATCTCCCGTAATCTCCTGATTAGGTACTCAAGTTTTGAAATTTTCAATAACCTTCCTTACGGAATAATTAATTCTGCTGTGACGATATTTGGGAATCGTTTGAAAAAAATATTTGTTGGATAGTTCTGTTTATACATTGGACAAATTTTTCACTCTGTAGGTAATAATTCCTATACGTAATTATCGGTTATAATTGCACGAGTGCATAAAAATTACCGATAATTTTGCAAGAAAGCGTGACATCTAAAAATTGCAAGAGTTCATTCTCATATTTTAGCGAAAGTATTTTAACAAAATATGAGGATATCCGAATGCAATTCGTATAAGATATCACGCTTGAATGCAAAATTATCTGGTCATTTTTATGCACGAATGTAATTCATTGGAATATTTCACGAATAAAGAAATTCTCAAAGAAATGTTATTTTTTGTTCATTTATACTTTCCTCTATAGATTGTATGGAGTACTCACCTAAACGCGAATTGTTTTTCTATTTTTGAAGTCTATCTGACATTTATTTGTGTTGTTTACTGACGTCTAGCGATACGGTTTCAAATGTGTTGTTATGGTGACTTGATACAATGCAATTACTTACCGCTTTAATTTTTGGATACAATGCAATTACCGCTGTAAGTTTTCGATAATTGCATTGCTCTCAAGGGACATTTTATATATGAGGGAAATATTCTCGGTAATCATCATCTTTGGAAAAAAAACTCCGAACGCTATTGTTTTTGATAGAGAACTACGAAAATCCTTTAATTGTTCAAAAAAATTGTTCGTTGACCCCGATGACAAACGTCAACCCTCATAAGTCGAAACTTGTGCGAGCAATGGATTAACGAGGCCATACTTTTCAACGTGCGTTTACCCAACACGGTGACCTGGCGGGGATTTGAACTCCAGTCTTCCGCTTGAAGGGCGGATGTGCTTACTTCTACACTACTAAAAAAACAGAGCGCACTGTCTGTCTGAGTGTGCGAAGAGAAGTATTTACGTTCAAGGTCACAAAAGACGAAAATACCTAGTATACTCGAGGTGTCAACGTGTGATCTGCAGTTATTGTATTAACGAAGAGGTGTGACTGGTATAGGAATGACGCAACGTCGTATCATTTCGGAAAGTAGTCTTCCTACTTATTTATCGAGTCGCGAAAGGTCGATCCAAACTTAACCAAATTCTTGGCTCTCGATCGGTCGAGACAAACATGCTGAAATATTGCAAAATTATTCGCATTCGTCTGAAAGCTATTGGATTTTTTCATTGTCACTGAGCCTCTGCAAAATGACTGCAAGCTCCTGAGCAAGTGTGTGATAAAATAAGACCATATCATTCGCAAATTTTGTTTGTCCTACATTTCCAAAAAAAAGCTACTCGCATGTCTGACCATATTCGCCATTTAAAAACGACTCTGCACTTATTCTCGTGCTTCACACTGTTTTGATGATACCTATTCAATATATGGTGTGACTAGAGTTTTCTAAATTTGTACAGGAAGCGACTTATATATAATAATAATAATATTGACAAGCTGTAGTTTCTACGAGTTGGTGACCTCCATAGAATGCTTATAATAGCAAAACAGCTTTTATTTGAGCATATTTCTATATTTGTTGAGAATTATCGGGTACTTATTTGTGGAAAAAAAGATTATCGCGCCCCTATTGAGAGTGGCTGTCTCCCACCAAGACACCCACTCTCGTAAAATTTTCAAGAGAATTTTTTATAAAACTATGAATCGAAACTGTTGCGAACTGTTGTCATGGATATTTGTTGACTCATTGTCGTAACTCATTTCATATTCATATTCTCATTTTTCCTGGAAATCATTTCATTTTTTGTGTTATACCGTTATACCTCGTGCTCTAACAAGTAAGAATACCGCGATCGCGACTTTTCATTCGTTTATTATTTCTTCTGGTTATTGTTTACACGGGAACCGTTACCAGGCCACTTCACAGCATACTGCAAAAGGGGAGCAAGTGGTATTATCACGATATCAAAGAAAAGGATTGAGAAAAGATTCGAAATATTCTAGTAGTTTTGAGGTTTACCCGAAGATATTGATGTATTGTGAAATATAGACTCGAATATAGATTAATAGATTTTTCACAGGCTAGCTGGCTTCAATTTTATATAAAATAAAAAAATTACAGCAATTGAACGACGAATGCCAATGAAAACTTGTCGATTCATGAGTTATTTATAGAATTTTATTGGGATTGCTGTGTTAACCGAGGTGGTAACTCAAAAAGACATACTTATACTCATTTATATAATATACCTATAGGAGGGGTTTTCCCTCGGGTTTTCCCGAGAGTTTTCCACTCCCGTAAAATTTGTACACCAAATCAGGATTTCTAGTGGATTTCAGGATTTCGGGTGAGATTTCTGGATTTCAACATGGATTTCACGGATTTCAACTGAATGTTGTACACCGGCAATGCAATGGGTTGAGTACCAAAACTATTCGACAAATCCTGACTAAAAACTTTTCAACTTTTAAATTTTTCTCGGAAGTTGGAAAAGCTTTACTGGTATTGCTTTGGCTGTGCTACCTGAATATGAAGCGAGGGGTGTTTCACTTCGGAAATCTGGTGTACACAAAATTCACTAGAAATTTTGATGAAGGCCATTTTGAAATCCAGAAATCTCACCTGAAATCCTTGGTGTACAAATTTTACGGAAGTGAAACACCCCGCGATATCAAGTTAGCGAAGCCACTCGAAAGATAAAGCGAGATAAATGTTTTTTTTTTGATTGGCGATTACTTTCGAATGGTATACGACATATCATCAATACGCATGTAAATTGAAAGAAGCAATTATTCGATCAGAAAATAGGTTTACATCGAGACTAGTATCGGGTTTACAATGATAGCTGAAGCTACTTGAAAATTCATGTTTTTCTAGATCTCATATCAATTCTGTTTTCATCACGATATTTCGTGAATATTCATGAACCAGTAAGTAAGATATTCCGATTGCATCGTTGCCACAAAGCGCATACCTCGGCGCATACTATTGTCAGAAGACAGGGCAAAACACAATAATTTCCACGAGAAAATATTCTAGGACATTACACTATTGGTGCATCCAGTTTAAAAAAAGGGAAAAGGAATTAGCACCACGGGCGTTTTTTTTTAGGGTCAAGGTCATGGTAACTTTAGAATGATTGTAGAATGCTACAACAATAGCAATATTGAAGTTTCTTGATGATGGATTTTTTTTTCAACAATAGAGAACGCATTTTAATGATAGGAAATAATCAAATGATGGTTTTACTCTTGATTATGTGGTTTTGATTTTGTACAATTGTTCAATCAAATAATGCAGAATCAAAATCGTATTTGCTTGACCAACACCCAACACTGAACTGACTGGTTCCGTCTCGGGTTCCGTTGACCAGCTGACAAACGTCAACCCTCAGAAGTCGAAACTCGTGCGAGCAATGGATTAACGAGGCCTTACCTTTTAAGGTGCGATTACCCAGCACAGCACGGTGGCCTGGCGGGGATTTGAACCGCGGTCTTCCGCTTGAAAGGTGAACGTGCTAATCTCTACACTACCAAGACCACCCTAGAAATATCTAACACATTTACATTCATTTTCAACTGGTTTATCCAGATTGTGAGAGAATAGTGACCCGCGAGAGAATAGTAATAATTTCCGTTTTAGTCAAAATATCAATGATTACAAATAACATGCTTTTCGAAGTTTATGCCCTTTCCCTTATGGAAAAACTTAGGGCACGACAATTTTTTTTAATGGCAAATTCTATTCCAGACAATTATCTGAATATTATTGGAATCTGTTTCAATTTTACTTGGCCTCGCCAACTTTCCGTAGGTGATAAGTTGACAGATAGGTACTGGGGGTTATAATTGATCCTGCCAAGTCCTGATAAAAATATGTACCTACACTTATTACCAGAGTTAGACAGTGCCTCGGACAGCTCTCGACATAAAATGAAAGAGTGATGTACGATGTACTTACCTATAGATTTATATACCTACTTAATATACTTATATATTATATATATACTTACTTTCCGAAGTTCATTGGTAGATAGGTACTAAGACGTCAGGGAGCTTCGCTTGGCACTATCTATCTCTTCTCGACTTGAAAACAACTTATGACGCGATTTACCCGGCAAACACAAATCTCGTAAATAGGTAGGATAAGTGAATACCTACTTTTAGATGTTAACAGGTAAACACCTCGGTTGACACATTTCAGCAAGTTTTTGCTATAACGCTAGTTTTTATAAAGAATTCGAGACCAAATCATAGTAAAATGTTAAGAAGGAGTACCTATTTCGTTCATGTAAATTCTGCAAGTACAACAAATTCCAAATACCTATGGGCGAGGGGGTGACCACTCTGGCAATACGTGTACAAATTTGTCCCGCAGTCGACCGCAATCGCTTGATTTTCGGCGGAAATCCCGCAATCACTTAGGAAATCGCTCCAGAAATCCGAAATCACTTTGAAAATCCCGAAATCCTATCGGAAATCCGGAAATCACTGCCTAAACTTTGGAAATAATCACCGAAATCCTATTTGGAAATCGCAGTCGCTAGGGAAATCCGAAATTATAATGCATGCATAGAGACGATGAGACGATTGTAGTCATTGTAGATCGAGTTTTGAGACGTCGAAGTGTGGTGAAGTGTCGAAGGGCCAAGGGCGAACAAGTGTTTTAGTGGAAAATATATTTATTCAAATCATTATTAGAATAGCCAACGGGTGGGGAGGTAAGTTACTGATGAATTAAAACCCAATCTCTCCCTTAAAAATAGGTTTCTACTGTACGTGAGATGCATAAATAGTAAACCACGGGTTTCATTGAATTTCGGTCACAGTGAACCATTTATTATTATTAGTGTATTGTTACGTCCTAACGCCGGCCCTGACGAGATCGTAAACGCAGATGAGGAATCGCGTCGTAGCGAACGTCATTTTCCAAGAACCGTAAATGCCGCCTGGAGAATTCGAGACACGTCATCGGGGCTTCTCTAGAGGATTCTTGATAGGTACGCAGATATAAATACGGGACAGACTCCGCTGCGGGGAGATAATTTGTATTACAGGGAGTTACTGATTAGGCAGTTTTATTCAGAGCTAAGTGACGAGAGTTCAGTAGAGCTGAGTGGAAAGCGAGGGGTAAATCACTGAGCAAATTCGTGTACACCGGACTGCCATTTATACTCGGACTGCCCGGAATGCCACCGGAATGCCACGGACTGCCACCGGACTGCCTGGACTGCCACCGGACTGCCCGGACTGCCACCGGACTGCCACCGGACTGCCCGGACTGCCACCGGACTGCCCGGACTGCCACCGGACTGCCCGGACTGCCACCGGACTGCCACCGGACTGCCCGGACTGCCACCGGACTGCCCGGACTGCCACGGACTGCCACCGGACTACCCGGACTGCCCGGACTGTGAATGTCGCTCGATCGTGACAACAAATACTACTTCGTTTGTTTTTTAAATCCCTAATCTACTTGACACAAGAATGAAAAAATGGAAAACGAAAAAAAATGCGGAATATTGCGAAATGATCTTCAGCGTATGGAGCAACGCCACGACCAAACAATAACACTTTCGACAAAGGACACAGTGACACACTTTCACAAACATTTCCATTCGACATCATGGACCACAGTGAAAGAAAAAATGAAAAAATAAGTTGATTGGCTTTTTTTTTGTAGTATTCGAAATTAGGAACGTAAAAATTCGACGTTCAGTTTTTTTATCTCTTGACTGCAAGAAAAACCTATAATGCACGTAGAACATCGTACAAAAAAGTGGAGTATTATTTTTCTTAAAATTTGGAGTTTATAGGCATCAGCAATTTCGTAGTTTGATAGAAAAAAATCTTATTGGCAGATGTTTTTCTGCAGGTCCCGTAAAAGGGTCTGCTCGGAATCTCTCTTGGTCAAATAATGAAATATCGAGTCTGCTTCTTTTCTTGCTACAAGATGACGTTGTCATATTTTTTGAAGTCTGACTTTTCGTATTGGGCCCACGAGTGGGTCCACCATCATCAAATTTATTTTTTCAAATATGACTCTGTTTTATTTTGGATTTGGTTCCCTTTTGGTGTCCTGATAACTCGCCTAATAATGATGACGTTCAACAACCGTCAGAAAATTTATTGAATTCGAGAAAAATGTCAACGAATGTCATCTCTCTTTCATACATTTTTTTATCGGTTTGTTTTCGTTGCACTCAATATGTTCATATTATATTAAAAAGTTTTCCGATGATAATTACCGAGGTTATTACACATCATTATTATCAGAGCACAAAGGAAGACCAAATCCTCGACCAAATCCAAAAAGTCCAAAGCCGTATTATGGTGAAAGTGGCAATGATGAACTGACATTCGTTTCGAAATATCTCTCCAAATAATTATAAATAAAAAACTGCAAAAAAATTGATGAAATTTCGATTTTTTTCAATTTTATCCGGAAATTATCTTTATTTCTCCGATGTTGAGACGTTATTTTATTCAGCACAGAAATACGCAACTTTCTGCCATAGTTTACGAGATCCCTCGAATTTGGTCCACTGTGTACAGTGGAATACTGTATTCTCTTGCTAAATTTTTCAAAAATGCATCTTCTTCGTTTTCCACTTCCATTATACGAGATAAACTAATACGTTGTATATAAATCCTTGAATAAACGATAAAAAATTTCCAACGATCAAATTAAAACCTTCCCAGTGAATCAATTGTTAAATCATAAACTGAAACCGCGACTGAAACAGTCTCGTCGAAACTAGGACTCGTCGACGTTGCTGGCTGGAATACGCGGCCTAACTCGACCAATAATTCGCGCGCGAACTCGCGTGCGTATCATACAGGGTTGTACTAGACGAAACTACAAATGGGTTGCTTTTGAAAATCAATTGCGATTTCGATGTGGGTAAATGTCTATAATAATTGGTAATGCCGAGCCCCATGCAATTTGATCAATTCGGAAAAATTCTAACTGAAGATATACGATAAAAAAATAAATAAAATAGGTACCTAACCGTTGCAATTTTCACTAGGGTTTATTTCGGTAGATGTTCTGAAATACTTCGCCACTCTCATATTCACACAAGATGTCGTTGTCCATCATCTATATTTCTTCTATTACGACTCTGCACTTTTCAATCGTCTCATGCCTATTCTAATTCAAACTAGAAATGAGTTTGAACAGTGTCCTCAAACGAACTGCCGCTATCGATTTCTCAGTAACTTGTCATTCAGATTGAACATTCTTCGTTTTGAACTCGATTTCAAGGCACTTCTAGCCTTTCCCTGGAGAGGTGATTTCATCGATCTATCACACTTGTTACAATTGTCTCAGATCGATGGAATCAGCTATTTTTTTGAAAATGCATTAAAAATCCAAAAAGTCCACCATCTTGGAAATATTTTTGCCAAATTTTCCCTGTTGATTTTCATTAAATTGCAAAATTTTTAAAATTCTAAAAGTCTAATTTCCCAGAAATTGATCGTGGCAGTTCGTTGTGGGACACCCTGTGACCTCCTACCTCAGGGATCTATGAAGGTATATTTCAAGGCAAACCGAGAGGTGTTTCACTTCCGTGAAATTTGTACACCTAATCGGTATTTCAGGACGGATTTCTGGATTTCAACAGGGATTCCATACAATTCAACAAGATTTCCATTGAATTTTGTACATAGGAGTTTCGTGGTGAAACATCCCTCGGGCCTAACAAAAAATAAATTGCAAAATCAACCGCCTGAATCTTTCATAATTATACTCAGAATACGTAGGTAGATATCAACTTTGTTTCCACATCATCGATCTATTGTGAACTACACTGTCCTGTCCACAGCTTCGCTGATGATAGTACACTCAATACTGCATTCTCTTGAGAATCTTTGTGTCATCAGTGGAAGCCAGAGGTGCAAGGCGGAGAGAAAATTTTTGAATGAAATTTGATAATAACCTATATTATGGGATGATCATATTGTGAGGTTCGTTGCTAAACTGTCCAACAAAAACTCAGTTTTCTCTTCGGTCACAAGAGCTACTTCACACCATGAGGGCTTTTCATAATCTCCAAAGAAAAGATTCGACCTTTTATGGAGTATCGTTCACATGTTTGGAGTTCAGCTCCCAAACATATGCTGAGGCTCCTGGAATCTATCAAGAGGAAAGTAGTTCTTCTGGTTAATGTTCCTGCACCAACGAACCCACTGACATTACTAGAGCATCGCAGAAAAGTGGGCAATCTCTATCTATTCTATACATATTTTGATGGTCGATGCTCATCTATTACCTTCACTTTATACCACTACTGGCTAGCACGATGTTCCACCATGAACATTATGAATTTTTCTCTCATGCAATCAAAAGATAAAAACGCTGTTGACCTTGATAAAAAAGCAACATACTAAAAATCGAAAATAAGATTAAAATGGCGGACTGCCAGGGACTGCCACCGGAATGCCAGGGACTACCACCGGACTGCCCGGACTGCCACCGGACTGCCCGGACTGCCACCGGAATGCCACCGGACTGCCCGGACTGCCACCGGACTGCCACCGGACTGCCACGGACTGCCACCGGACTGCCAATAAAATGTACACCGGACTGCCCCAGTGGTTTACCCCTCGGTGGAAAGAGTTTTATTATTGCTAAGTGCGAAGGTGTAGAATTGTTAGTACAGAGAGTTTTAGTAGCGAGCATTGGAAAGTTATCGGAGCGATTTAAGTGATTGTGTTGTATTGTATTGTGATAGAGAGTTATAATAAAAGTAGTTTAGTGTTGTTTGGTGTTTTAATCGACGAACCAAAGGAATATCGTAACAGTGGTGTCAGAATTGAGATTTTCCAAGGGATAAATCGTAACAGTATCATTATTAGACCTAGTTTATTATTCATTAATTTTATTATTGAATTTATATTTATATCTACGTTGAGTTGACCACTCATCGCGCACTTCGCTTAAAACAAGTTAACATTTTCATAAGTGAAATGGGTGAAATCAGTATCAAACTTAAAAACGTGTGCATTACTCTAGTAGTCAAGAGTAATAATAAATGAAGTAAGTAATGTGATTTGAAATTTCCTGTACTTTTTTAAATCGTCTATTACCCTCTTCATACAATTGTTATTTTTTTGGCAGAAATGAATCACAAGAATTGATTGAGTTATATATTACTTAACGAAAAAAACCAGATTGGTCCCATCAAACAAAATTCTTTCTTCCAAAGAAGTAAAAGTCATATATGCACGACAAAATATTTTGTTGAAGCAAGAAAAATTAATTCTTGAACATCAACTATCAATTCAAGCCTAGATTCAAGCGCATATTCATTTTATCAAATGAATAATTCGTTTGCCTTACTACATTTTTCTGCTACTTTTCTCAAGTATATCTTGGTGTCGACTCAATAGGGCCATATGATTGAATTGAATATGACAAGCCTTCGTGCAATAGCTATGAATTTGATTCTATCTTTTTTGATTGTTTCATTCAACCAGATTATTATTTGTTGGATCAATATATAAGTAAACTACGGTGGAACCAGAATTTATTTCTCTCAATACATATATATTCTCAAATTGAAACATTTTCAGCAAGAACTCCATTTCTTTGCTGCGAAATAATATTTTGGTCTCAAGAATACACATGTTCGGATTAAGTAATATTTGATCGAAATTATGAAATAAATTTGACTGAATGACTTTGAAGTAACAGGAAATATTTTCATTTTTTGTAATTCAGGCACCAAAACTACTTTGAAATGTCTCATTTTCAATAACTTATCGCAATAATTATTTTAATAATGTCTAGGAAATCTATCGAAATCGGTTGGGATTTCCAAGAAATCATCGAAAATCTCTTGGAATCGTATGCGATTTCCATGAAATCATCGGAAATCCCTCTAAATCTTATGTGACTTCCACGAAATCTCCGGAAGTCTCTGGAAATCACATGAGATTTCCAGGAAATCCTCGGAAATCCCAAATTTTTCAGGAAATCATGAGGGATTTCGGCAATACGTGTACGTTTTCTGATGAGTGGTCACCCCCTCGCCTATGGGATTTCACTCAGGATATCAATTGCATTTCAACGAGGATTACAATCTTTGGATCTACAGCGTTCATTTGTTCTTTCGATTATTTCACAGCCATATTACACCTTCAAAGCTAGACTTCTGTAGTTAAATTTATCGTAATAAAACGAGAGGTTAACAACACTTTCAGTAGGTGCACCTAATTCAAAATGTCAGTATTTCAGATCAGTCATATTCAGATTCAGTGGTTACTTGTTTCATTATTTCAATCCAGTATTTCAGTACTTGCTTCTGTATTTCAGTCCTTGTTTCAATTCATGTTTGTCTTTCAGTACTTCCTTGTTTATGTCAGTACTTGATACTCGACTTGATATTTCATCGTGTACAAATTTGACAAGAATAAACCTAATAAAACAATTTTTTTCATCTGATTTTACAACCTAGCACGTCTTCCGGGTTCACTACATTGTCCAAACTAGGTAAGGCCAGATCGTTTCAAACAAGTCGTAAGGTATATTGGTATATTATTATTCATCGATCAAATCCAAACCACAAGTAAGAGCTGCTATTTCAGAGACGACAATCGGAACATCATCACCTAGGTATTCGTTTCGTGGGGTAAAAAACTAGGTCGCCTTCTGATGTCTTGCAACAATATAACAGAGCGAAGGGTGCGGTTGTCAATGAAAAATGCAAATAAATACCTTATCTGCTGGTATATGCCTGTTGGACATGTCGTTGTAATTGAATAATCCAAAGTCCTGGAATTCTCAAGTGACTGGAGCTGAAATCGAATAATGTCACAACACAAACTCCATGACAGAAAGTTCCACTTAACTGCACCCGCACTGAAGGAATAAGGTTTTCAGCTATACATTATTTATCTTCCTGTATTTACGTCGACTGAATTCACGTTCAACATAACAATGATAAAACGAACTCTACACTGAAAACACAAGGTGCACAATTGACCAGAACCCAGAACAGGTGAAGGCAAAATATAACAATGCAGAGCAGACTAAAGCTCCCCTAGCGAGCTTGCGCCTACACTTTCCGTCAGCGACTGCCTATTTGCTTATTTGTGTTCATTTTGCCTTCATTCACTCAATCTGTTCTATTTCACAAAAGCCGCAGTAATATTCCGCCATCTGGGACAGACAAATTGAGATATTTTCTTTGTATAGACGAACTAAAAAGGAATCTGTAAAATAACATAGAGATCGAGACATTAGAGAGCAATGTTAGAGATAATTATTAGTTAGTTTTGTATACATATAGACTACACAACAATGATACAACAATGTAGTTAGCATTTAGTTAGTCAACCTTATGAAAATATCATTTGAAGAGATGAATACTATAGGTAGATGGCACTAGTGATTTCGTTTCCAAGTCATGTCTTTTCTTTCTTTTTTCTTACGGAAGTCGTGCCTGAATCACACATTTCCATGTTTGCTTTTACATAATACCAAAAGATGGCGAATCAATTATTCAGAAACAAGAGGAATTTTCAGTAACTGTAGTAGATCATTCATTTTTGAAGATTATTTTGATGATGAGGCTTTCATTTCCTTTATAAACTGGTATCGTTAACTCTATTTTGAAGATTCATTATATTTTAAATTCCTCTCAACATTGCAGTCAAACTGACAGACAGAACGGAAGACGTTAGACAGTAGGACACTGTAGGTAGTGTAGGTAGATGGCGAAACACAAACTCTTGAAACTCTTCAAGTCCATCTCACACACGCATTGGACGCGTCTAACAGCTTACAGCGCTCAAAGCCGCTGCCACAGAACTTAAACATATGTTTAAGTTCTGTGGCCGCTGCAAAATATTTGACAGTTTTCCATGGGGAACTGTCAAATTTTGTGAATCCGCTTTAACCGCTGTATACTGTTAGACGCAGCCATTGACTAACTATCTCTAAAAACATATACATTCAAAAATAGGTGCACAGTTTTCATATCGTCAAATCTTTACGAATTCGAATGTGAAATGTAAATGTGAAATTTGGTGCTATTCAATAACTTTCATGAAATTACCGATCAAAACGATTTTCAATTGCCCGGATTTCTTTCAGCAGTATACTATGGCTCGGATGCGTCGTGTCTGGTTTTTAAACGCACCTCGCACCTCACTGTTGATTTTGTGTTGAAGTAAAACAGCCCAAAGAGAAACGTCGACGTCATAGACATCAATGACAATGACAGCGATGGCCCTACTGACTTCTGGACGGAGTGGACGGACTGTAACTTGACCATTGACAGTAACAATAATAATCAACCCTAACCTTAGATGTGGATGACAGAACAACAAAACGAGATGTCTTGTAGTCTTATGTGAACTGAAAACAGAAAGATAAATTTAAAATGGATTCTGTAAATGAAGGAAGCTCTAATTGTAATTGCAAAGAGAAGCATGATGATTTAATGAAGTTCCTCAGAGTGAGTAGTGAATTACCATAAATAGTCAACTGGATATCATTCACACCTACTAGTTCAACAACAACTCTTCCAAATAAGGAGTGGTTTCATGATTTTTAATAATTTTAATACTTCGTCATAGGGTAGGGTCGATGCCGTTTACTCATTCAGAGATAGATATTTCGAGAACCACCAATTAGAGGAAGCCATCAAGAAAAATGAAGAAATTAAAAAAATCCTTGCTGAAACTCTGAGAGTTTTTAATGAACATGAACATTTAATAGACGATTCTACTAGGGCAAAATACAACTACCTTAAGGGAAAGTTATTAAATGTTGTTCCAACATATGACAAAGATGCTGAGAGTTTATTATCCAAATCCATCAAGTTGGACCCTAAACTGGTGGATGCTTGGAATGAATTGGGAGAGTGCTACTGGAAAAATGATGAACTGAAAAAATCTGTCAACTGTTTCGAAGGGGCTTTGAAAGAGGTTTGTTAAAACATCTCAAAATTGTTTGGTTCCATAATTAGGTGTGTTCGGGTTCACAACAAAAACATTTCAGGAACGGTTCGAAGTAGTTGTACTGTTGAGAAGTAAAGTGTTTGTCTTGACTATACTATCTACAATAATTGGTTTGGTGACTATTTTGGATTGTCTCAGATGAGTTTATTGCAGACCCGAATACGGTTATTGATTACTATTAAATTGCATTAATCTGATAATTAGGAATTAGAAATTTCTGAAAATATATGATATTTTATTTATGTACTACTTTTCTTATAACGATAATTTTAAGGATATTCTAGACAGCAAATAAAATAAGGAATAAAATAAAACAAAATAAGAAAATTAAACATATACATCTTCATGAAAGCTTTCATACAAGAAATAATATATAAAAACCAGAATGAAAGATGCCGTCTTTCACAATTTTTTTCTATATTATTCAATTTTATTCGAAAATTGATAATGCACATGACCGAAATATTTTCTGTTCCTAATCGTCGTTTACTAATAATCTTTTATGTATGTAATGTAATGTAAACTCAAAGCGAAAAGGTGATATTCACAGAACTTGCATTAAACAGAAAAGTCATTATCAAAAACGGTGAGACTTGATTGGTTAATTCTATTTCAGTCATCTGTTTAAACATATTTTTTACCCTCATTCTTAATTCATTTCAATTAGTTTCTGCCTTTATTTAAACTCTCCTTCAGACACAAGGTAGTGTTCTGGGGCCTTTACTCTTTAATTTATATATAAATGATTTATCAAATATTTTTCGAAATTGTAAGTATCACTTCTTCGCAGATGACACTATGATTTATGCAGAGGCTGATGATTGTTTTTCTCTTACAACTGCAATGAATTCGGAACTTTCTAATATAATTGAATAGACAAATCACAATAAACTGAAAGTGAATATAGATAAAACAAAATGTATGATATCAGGATCAAATAGACAAAAAATAAATCAAAATAAATTCACATTTAAAATTGGAAATGATAACATTGAGATCACAGAAAAATTTAAATATCTTGGGATTATAGTTGACTGTGAATTAAAATTCAGTCATCACATAGATTATTTATTTAAAAAAATTTCTAGGAAGATTGGTGTACTCAGTAGAGTTGGCAAAAATTTGAGTGAATCTTCGAGAAAATTAGTGTACAATACCATTATATTGCCTCATTTCACATTCTGTAGTACACTTTTATATATTTCGTCAGGAACCGATAGAAAACGACTCCAAGTGATTTTGAGATGTGATAGGTATGAGCGACTAAAGAGAATGCTTGATAAACTGGAACGGTTAAATATCGAGCAATTTTTGATATACCAAACACTAGTTTTCATTCATAAAATAAATAAAAATTTATCTGCGCCTTATTTCAACGACATATTGAACAAATTCAGTGAAACACACACTCACAATACAAGGGGACAAAATAATTATATATTGAATCAAAATAACCTTAAATCAACACAAAATTCAATTTTTTTCAAAGGAGTCATTGAAAATAATAAATTATCAAAAAAAATCAAAAGAAAAAATTTATACAGTTTCATGTTTGCTGTTAAAAATAAATATTTGAATATGAATTGAATTTATATCGAATTATCTACATGGTAATCAATTTTTATAGGTTTTTTTGTAATTTGAATCTTCAAGATAATATTGTTGAGTATCTCTAAAAAATATTATTTATGTTCAGTTATCATGAAAGATTGTTAAATAGCTATTGAGCTAAATAAAGTTGTTCTATTCTATTCTATTCCATTTCTCTCATTCATCCATGTCGCTCATTTCGTAATAGTTTCTATACTCAGAATTCGAATTTGTTGGATAGCAATGCAATTTTTATACGGTATGTTTTCAGAAAAGAAACAAATACTCTTTGAGGAATCTGTCAATGCTTGCAAGACAAGAGGAATCAAAAAGTCGTGAGGAGAGGATAAAAAACATTGAGAAGGGACTAGAATATGCCAAGGAGGCTGTCCAATTGGATCCTCAAGATGGATTATCATGGGCTATACTAGGCAATGCCCACCTGTCCTCGTTTTTTGGAATTCAACAGAATCCAAATATCCTCAAGAAATGCCTGGGTGCTTACTCTCAAGCTGTAAGTTTCATGATCCAAAAAAATATATAGCTGTGAATCTGGAAAAGTTGCTTGGTTGAAAATTTGAATTTTTTATCCAACCGTTAAAGAAATTGATGAACATTTCTGGTTGTCACAAAAAATAATGAACGTCAAAATTGGCCTGGTTTCATTCGATTTGTTTTCTTCATAAAACAAGCTGACAATATCAAGCCAGTTTTTTTATCATCTACTGTAGGTATTTGAATATCATTATCTCCTACCCCCTTTCAAAATACATGAAGAGAAATATTGGATTTGTGTCGACCACTTCTCAAGTTGAAGAAAACCTTCATTTGCAGGAAACTCTGAGGACACTGCCCAGATTTCGGTTTTTAATTTTTGTATTTTTATTTTACAATTTTAATTTTTTGAATATAACTATAATATTCCCCCACTCTTTATTTATTAAATTCAGGACTAAGAACCATGTGTTTCAGGAAGCAGGAAGAAACAGTTATATGTGTTTTGAAACAGGGTTGGGCTGATTGAAATCACGATTAAAATCATGATTTAAATTACTTGATTATTAAAATTAAAATCATGATTTAAATCAATTTTAACAACATAATATGAAAGTTTTCTCGAAGATCAAAAGGAGTATCTGCTTTTAGCAAAAACAACCAAAAAGAAGTACATAATTCTAAATTCTTAAACTAACACCTAAATTTGATTACTGTATATTTTCAGTCTATTCCTTTTCGTTATACAATTTAAACAAAAACACGAGTTTTCCTCCTTTTTCTGTGCCTAATCTGTTTTTAATATCCGAGTGTACAACTAGCGAAATGCGTGAAATTGTTGGGCAACGTCAATTTATAGGTTGAGAAGGAAAACAAGCCTCGACAAGAATATTCTTGCAAAAAGCACAACAAACGCGTTCGTGTCTCACTCGTCACCGTATAGCGAGTGTATAGGACAGAAGGAAAACAAATCGCGACAAGAATTTTCTTGCCAGAAGCGCGACAAATGCGTTGTCACAAGTTTTTGAGCCGCAAATCCTATTAAAAATTTTATACTTATACATTACAATAATTAACAATAATTTCAGAGAATCAAAATGTTCAAATTTAATATTTAAAAAATCAAAAAAAATCAAATAAATCATGTTTTTTTAAAAATCAATGATTTTTGATTTTTGTAATAAAAATCAGATTTTGCCCCACCCTGTTATGGAACCTGTTTGAGAATTTAGTCATTAACCTGAAGATTCTTGCCTCAGACCCAGGACAATTGACCCTATTATTAAAAATTGGTGAAATCTTTGAATTCTTAATTGTTTGATTTGTGACACAAAAAATATTCATAATCATAGGAAAATCAAGATAATATTGTATTTTTATCCCATCTATGTTATTGGCATAGTTTATAATTAGGAGATATTAAAACTACTGTATATGGATTGGTGAAGTTCCCAACACATTTACAACTACTATTTCCATAATATCATTTGAAAAGACTTTTCTTGATTTTACGCCATCCCAACCATTTCTTTGGGTCGATTATCCCTGCTAATGCTGAGTTGAGTATCTACATTTTTCTTTCCTTGCAACCCCTAATTTTTTGAAATTTTATTGGTATAATTTATTTCAGGAAAAAGATTTCGTGGCTAAGAGTACCCCTGATTTACACTATAACAAAGGAATAGTAAGTATTCTAACTTTCCATTTTTATCAGATCACTTTTTCAATTTTCATAGACATTGAAATATGAGGAAGAATTTAAAATGGCTCTAGACTCTTTCAATGAGGCGTCAATATATGATCCTACATGGGAACCTCCGAAAATCAAGGAAAAACAGCTAGTTAAATATCTCAACGACATCAAAGATCTTGTGTCCACTTCTGGCAAGATGAAGGCTAAGAGGTTACATCAAATTCTCCAGGTAAAATGATGAATGAAATGGAAAATTTTCAAATGAATGAAATCGAATATTATTTATGATAATGTATGTGTTTATCTGAGTCAGTGCTATTTTTATCAATGGGAAATCACAATCCAATATATAATTATTCAAATATATTTAAAGAATGACAATCCTTTGTAATAACTGATAAACGAAAATTAATATTGATAATTTTTTTCACTTGTCAAAATGTGACGTTTTTGGCATTTCAACCAATAGTAGCAGGTTATTCTATGGTTATTCTGGCCAATCATTCGGTATTATACTGATAAAACTGCCTGGTCCTTGATAAAACGTTGTTTACCTTTGAACTGTCAAAACTATAGGGTTTACCGCGTCGATTCTATTGAACTGGTTCATATTTATATAAATTATCATGAATGAAGAGTTACCTTATAATTAATAGTCATTCACTTTGCACTTTTTCAGCATAATAATAACATAACAAATATCAATGAACACTCAAACACGTAAATAGCTCACAACCCCAACTTTATGACAGATATAGCGGACGACCGATTAAAATATTCAAGGTTTCCTGAACTCAAATGAAGATGGCGTACAATTAGTTTTTATTGAATACAATTCATTTTTTGTGGTATGAGAAGAAACCGTTGTATGAAGATTTTGATACAACGACATAACGAATGATTTTATGTTCCTTCTGGCGCGATTTTCATTTCATAAGAAATTTTCAATTATCAACCTTATACAATGAGAGGTGCGACGCCATCTCTTGGTATCGTCAGCAAGCATTATATCCACTGCGTAAGCATAATATCTCTTCTGGATCGTAGAGGGCATACATCGTTGTTTGACATTTCAAATTTGTTAAATTTTCACCTATTCTCCTTTCCTTCTTATGTAAATGAAATACTGATCAGTTAAATTGTTCTTTCTTCTATTTGTTCAAAAAATTATTCCCCCAAATAAAACTCGTTCTTCAAATTTAATAAGATAAATTTTCATTTTCGAAACACTCAAACTTTTTCATTTTGAGGCAAAAGCATTCGAACAAACCGAAATAAATAAAATCAATTTATCATTTTATCAATCGGTTTGTCTTCATACTTTTGCCAAATAAAAAAGTTTTTGTGGAAAGTGAAAATTTATCGATTAAATTTGAAGGTCTCGTGGTATTACCTTTGACAAAAAAACAAAAGAGAAAGTTGTGAACGACGAATTAACAATGAAGATATTCAATTTTTCAGTCGATAGATTCGAAGCTGCTTGGTCCTTATAGTGGCGGCAGCTATACATCATCAAGTGGCCAGAAAGTGAAACTTTGTGAAACAACTTTAGCAAATTTGAAGCCTGGAATGAATGAAGAAAAAGTAGTGTTGGGGAAAGTGGTATGCTCTGTACGAAATGAGGATACAGTACCCTTGTAAGTATTTGAATTTGTAGAAGTTTGCTTCGAACAAGATGAAAATACTACATCTATTATCAGCGTTTTTATTTTTGGTAATGACCTTCATTCTCATAGTGCTAAATCATTTCATCGGTTGCTCATAATCAATTCGTCAATATTTTTCATTCAAAGTACTTATTTGTAAAAATTTACTATCCATCAATTCCAATAGCCAAGAACAATTTCTTCTTATTACGAACAGGCTATAAACTAATAGTTTTGAATTTATGTGTAGTCAGTTCGCCTGGTCAACCAAGCCAATATTGATTATATTTTTTGGATAAAATAAAATATTGATTATTCTATTGATATTTCTACAAATATTGATTATTCTTTGCCGAATATTCAATGCTCTTGCTTCAAATAGCCCAATAAGAGAAGTCTAAAGGTGTCAAATCTGGCAAGCAGGCTGGCCATCTGTAGGACCTCGATGGCCAATCCAACGACCTTGAGAAGTATTATCCAAATAGTTTATTACTTGTCTGGAGTGATGTGGTGGTGCTCCATCTTGTTGGAATAATAATATCCATATCGAATTCATTAGGATTCACTTTGACAATTTCGGTGTTTAGAGGATCAACAGTAGTTTCCAGCATATAACGGTTTCAAATACAGTTTTCCTGTTAAATTTCGTTCAGTTGACCATTTTGGAGATAGTTTACGTAATAACTTGTAACATTGAAAACTAAATGAGATCATCTGAACTGAACAATGGTGTTATTTGTCGTACTGACATTTTTGTTTTTTTTACGAACAAAAAGTAACTTATCAAACCTTATCGGGTTGTTGGGATTGCCATATGGCAGAGAAAAACGTATATTACTAGAAATATCGATATTAATGTTTTTGTACTCATGTAATTATCAAATGTTCCGCCGTTTCCATTTTTTTAAGATGGCGCCCATTCGTCATTTTGAAATTTTCATCTGTCAATTTCACTCCAAAATATAGTATTTGTGCATCAATTTCATTATCCCAAGTTACTACTTTTTGAGTTGAGTTAAAAAAAGGGGGGGGGAAATTAAAGACAAACGCTGTCTAAACCCAAATATAAAGTTACTTCCTGTGGTTAGTTCCTAATATATCTTTTTGTTCCAGTACTTTTTGTATAGTCGATAAAGGCGGCACATGTGTGGTGGTGACAGTCTTCAATTTGGTTGATGGCAAAGGTGTTATTATTGGAGATTCAGTGGCTATTCCAGAACCGTATGTGACTGACGTCGATTTCATCTATAAAGAAGTCGTAAGTATTTTTGTCAACAATACGAAAATAAATTCATTTTATTGAGGAACATTTGCATTTATGAATTGAAAACGAATTGTTACCCAGAGCCAAAACTATGAGGGCACTTTGAAGGACAAATATGAAAGTATTAAAAAAAAATTGAAATTGTTCATTATCAAATAAGTTTGGACTTGAGTGGCTTCTAATTAAGAGTCTTGAGATCATGAGAAGTCCATCATATAAAATTGACTATTTCCCATATATGTCCTTGCCGATGTTGGCCTCATATGGTACAGGAACCTTGTTTTGGAATCATGGATAAGACATCATGTTATAAGACAATTGCAAATTTGAATGAATAATCGGATATCTGCAGCCATGAATGAAAGAGCAAACTTGAAATATGTTGGTAGACTTTTTGTCAAGGATATGGTTAGGAAAGTAGAGGCAATTGTTGGATGACCAACAAAAAACTCAAATGTCTTCTTGGTAGCTCTATTTTGCAGTACTCTCAATAGTCGTAGCTTGCTATTGTGGGCAGTTTCGCAATTTAAGGCATAATTTGATCAAGTTCATTCTTGATCCCAAGAAGGCAAGCTTGAATAGTTTGAATTCCAATTTCATATTGGGTTATATGTCACAATATTGTTTACCGTTAAAATTGTAAAATATTCATTCATACA
This sequence comes from Zygogramma bicolorata, assembly GCA_032362365.1. NCBI lineage: Eukaryota > Metazoa > Arthropoda > Insecta > Coleoptera > Chrysomelidae > Zygogramma > Zygogramma bicolorata. Next base: position 12,149,953 of record JAVJAQ010000137.1, on the reverse strand, counting down.
ATCATTCATTTGTGAAATATCCACCTTTTTGGAATTTGAATGGAAGATTACTACATATCAATACATTTTCCTTGTCATTTGTCCTGGCATGAATTATGTGTTTTTTATATTTCATAGTAGAGCAAATGTACTGACAATGTTAGCACTATACAGTGTGTCAATTTTAAAACTTGTAAAGGGCTATATCTCACGAACGAAAACTGATAGAAAAAAATGCTTGAAACCGTTTCTATGATAGTAAGGGGGAACTAAAGTGACATGAAAGAGAACTCACCCCCGTCAACCCCCTAGGCCCCACCCACCAAAACTCAAAAAGTTTAAATTGCAAACCCCTACTTGTGATACATCATTGAAAAGACTATAAAAAATTTTATCCAATAATAATATAATACATATATTATTATTACCCAATAATAATATAATACATATAGTACAGGGTGAAGCAATTATTGTGAAACTTTGGCTTGACTGGAATATTTAATGAGGTTTGTGTTGGGACTGCAAATTCATTAAAAATTTCAATTGATAGAAGCATCCCAAATTGAGGTCCTTGGAATTTTATCAATGGAACCTACTGCATCAATACGTCAAGTATCTGCTGTGACAGGGCTTTCACGTGAGTCGGTTAGAAAGGTGTTGAAATTACAGTTTCACCTGTACAAAATACAAATTCTTCAAGAACTAGGCGATGATAATCTAGACCGACGAATTGAGTTTTGTGAACTCATGATTGAAAGAATGTTGAAAAATATTTGTTTCAGTGATGAATGTACTGGATTGGAAGGAGAGGGCCCATTGAGTGGCCACCGAGGTCACCAGACATGGCGCCACCTGACTTTTTTCTGTGGGGTCACCTCAAGTCAGTTGTTTATAAAACTCAACCTGCGTCACTTGGGGAATTGCGAGAAAGAATTACGCAAGCATGTCGCGCCATTCCTAGAACAACATTTGCCAAAGTTCGTACAGAATTTGAAAATAGGCTGTATTATTGTTTACAAAACAACGGAACTCACTTTGAACATTTACTCAATCGACATTTTCAATAAATTTGCAGTTCAACAAAAACCTCATTAAATATTCCATTTAAGCCAAAGTTTCACAATTATTGCTTCACCCTGTATAATGATTATTTATACTATTGGATAGCATTTTTTATAGTATTTTCAATGATGTATATCACAAGTAGCGGTTTGCAATTTGAACTTTTTGTGTTTTGGTGGGTGGGGCCTAGGAAGTTGATAGGGTGAGTTCTCTTTCATGTCACTTTAGTTCCCTCCTACTATTCTAGAAACGGTTTCAAGCATTTTTCGATATCAATTTTCGTTCATGAGTTATAACCCGTTGTAAGTTTTAAAATTGACACACTGTATATTTATGAGAGTAGTAAGTTTGTGTGGATTTAAATATTTTCTAATTATAATGTACCCTATCACCATTTATCAGGCACTGAAAAAATGCTTTATAATATTGCAAATAATTTCATAATAATCTTCCAAGCAATATTGAGAATAAAAGAGATTTTCTGGATAAAAAAATCCCTTGTCAAAACTGTGGATGCTATCACCAATTAGTATTTTTCATAAATTTGTATTTTGACTTGAATATCTCATTTTAACATGAATCTTAATGCAAATATTATTCAAACAATTTGCTATTTACGAAATGAGATATAATTCGGAACAGCATTTGATTCATTTCAAAGGTATTGAGGTGGATGTATGCAACGCTACTCCCTTCCTATATGGCGACGACGGACTCTGGGTTACATAAAAATCACTTTTTCTCGCTCAATTTGTATACGAAGCATATGAAAATTGAATCGAAAAGAAAAAATAATAATGCACATCATTCAAATTACTTTCTGATTTAATTACAAACGTCTTACCGTTATTCGATTTGCGCATCATTATTCTGCCATTTTTTATCCGTAACTATTTATATGCTTGTCCTCCTCAAATTCAATTTATCTATGAACTATATAAGGCTCGGATCTTCTATTTTGATAATAATTTGATAATCTTCGTTGCAGGACTACAAATTCAGACTGATTCGAGTAGAAACTCCAGTGATTTTGGTTGTGAATGGGAAAAAAGTAGGTAGGGAGTTACAAGCTGGCGTTCAACTGTCAATATTCAGGAAGTTTGACTGATATTCTCCCAGCTATCTATCACATGAAAAAACTATAGAGTTATAGTGCAACTGACTGACCCGCTAGAATATAGAAATAAAAAGACAACTGTGAAGAAAAACCTTAAATAATTTGTTATCTCTCGATAGCAGCTGCCTAATTTGTTAACATAGCGAAGACAATTGGTTGGTGGTTTATTTTGTTAAATATTTTTATACAAATCTGGCTCTTAGAGTGCTTTGAAACTCATTTTCAATTTAACATATTCAACTGACATAAAACTATTCACTGTCTCAATTGAAGTCTACAACATGTGGAAATGTATTTGATTAATAGACTTATCAGTCCAGTAACTGAAGATCCGAAGCTAGGGAAAGCTGTGAACAAGTCTATGCGTTCTTCACTTGTGGCTCAATTTGTAGGTCATCACAGATGTTTTCAAAGGACCCAAAACTTAACACGATTGCGTTCATGGCAATGGCCGAAAATGGCCTCCTAAACCCAGAAAAATGGGTTTCCCGCCAATATCTGGCTAAAGATCGTCTCATTATCTACAAAAATGACCTTTATCATTTTTTCCGAAAACTCAACAGTTTTCGAGATGAAGGGACCCAAAACTCTCCTCATTTCAGCTGCCGCTTTCTCTATAGGAATTCAGAGATCATTCAAGACCCCCCAAGGAACCATTATAAAGAAACATTTCCGATAAAAGACTATTTTTGAAAAAATGTAAACAATTTAATGAAACAGTGCGGAAAAAACTTTCACAGCTTATTAAATCTTTTTGCCTAATAAGAAAGAACTTCGAAATACATGGAATGATAGCTACGGGTTTCCTCATTATCTTGAACTTTGAATCATTGAAAAATGTCAGTTTTTGTCTGAGTTATGAAACAATTCGTCCGCCCGCCTGCAAGCGAATGCATAGACAACAGAATTCCTATAGAGAAAGCGGCAGCCGAAATGAGGAGAGTTTTGGGTCCCTTTATCTCCAAAACTGTTGAGTTTTCGGAAAAAATTATAAGGGTCATTTTTGTAGATAATGAGACGATCTTTAATTTTTGTTTGAACGAAAATTCTCTAATTCGTATATTTAGCCAGATATTGGCGGGAAACCCATTTTTCTGGGTTTGGGGGGCCATTTTCGGCCATTGCCATGAACGCAATCGTGTTAAGTTTTGGGTCCTTTGAAAACATCTGTGATGACCTACAAATTGAGGCACAAGTGAAGAACTCGTAGACTTATTCACAGGTTCGTCCCTTCATTTACTGGACAATTATGATGCAATTTGACATTGGTTTTTCATTTGACCTTGGCGTAAACCAAAAATGTCGAAAATGCGGAAATAGCATTCTTTGATTGAATGTCGAGAAAAGTCGTTTCTTTGTTGTGATTTTTTTCAGCCATATTATCTGGAATTGAAAGTTGGCACAAATTCATGTCTAGACAAAAATAACATATTACTGTTCAATTTTTCTGATATTTAAGAAATTAGTAGGTACCCAATTTCTTCCATTCCGAGTTATATCATTTGATATTCATAACTATCACTATTCAATTCGGAATGTTTGATGAATTTTTCTGGTGTATTCACTGAATTCAAAATTTTTCTGTTGTTTTTTGGAAAAACCTCAAAACTGATGGAATTCAAATGCTCAAATTCTTGAACTAATTCCAATTATTTCAGAATTAACGTTACAAATGAAGGTATTTTTAGACGAAACTAACAAAAAACTACTTGATACACAAAAAATAAACAATTGTGACAGATGACAAATGGCAGCTGGTGAGAAGTGTTCATGTTATCTTTGCCATAGATCTTATATGCTTCGCTAGATACGGCATCCTGTAGCGTTTGTTTGGTATTAGAGGGGTACAGTAGAGAGGGTGTAAAGGGGCAATAGCGTACTATGATCCAGTGGCGTATATTTTTTAGGGATTTTGAATGTTGAGTATTAGTCAGAGGGATGTATAACTTGAAACAAATGAACAAGTTGCATATCGATTATGATGAATTAAGGTCGGTAAACAGTAAAAATAAATATTACTTTTCATTTTACACTTTGCAGAATGAAACCAAAGAATATATATATATATATATATATATATATATATATATATATATATATATATATATATATATAATGTATAATGTGGTGGTGAGAAGGTTTCCGTGACTGGTTTTATGAACTGGAAAATCCATATATAGAAATCTATCTATAGACATTATAAATAACAGTTATGTCAATGAAACCTCGTTATTATAACAAAAAACTTTAATTTTTCATAGTTTACTTTCAGCTCCTTAAACTACCAACAATACGCCCATAGCATACATTCCTATGAAAAGAGCTGGCTGAACCTTTTTCAAACTTGGAGTTACAAATCAAACAAGATTTTCACATTTTGATGTATAATATATGTGACCACTATTCTTTAAACTAATTGTCCACAGTAAAAACTTTCAGAATTATTATAAAAACACACGATAAAGACAAATATCAGCATATAAATCTGACAACAACTCTGAAAACAGAATTCGACATTTGTCAAACTGGCTGTAAGTAGCGCCAACATTTAAAAACGACCAATCAAATGCATAGTACGCTGAACCCTTCCCAGACCTACCAAAACAGTAACCTAGGTACCTTATCTAGCGTAGCATATAAGATCTATGATCTTTGCTCTAATTTAAAGCAAAATCCAATGCCCATTTTCGTGTAAGTCTTTTAATGAGTAACCCACAATAATTTCTGCTTTTTCATCTCTCAATTCCTAAAATTGGCCAATAATTTTAGTTTATGTGGAATCAGATCTGACGTCATATTTCAGTGTGAATAAAGTCTAACATCGGTTTTATTTATCACTAATAACAAAAAAGTTACAAGCTCAAAGCATTATTTATAATTAGAATAGTTTGCCAATCTCTGTGTTGGAAGGATTTGAAGCGTATTTGTTCCCTTCCCTTTTAATTTTTGGACCGGGTCAATTAAAAAATTGGTACTTGGCATAATGATGAATGATTACTATATTTTGGAGTGAAATTGACAAAAGAAAATTCCAAGTTCACGACTGAGCGCCATTTGGGAAAAAATGCAATGAAAAAATTTGGAAAATTCAATTTCAAAGTTGACTTAAAAAAACATTTATTGCGATAGGTGAAGGACAATTTTATTTTATTTTCATTGTTATTGAATTTTTATTTCTGTGAAAAGTCTGATTTCATTATCTTACTTTATTTTTATTTTTTTTCTCTCAATTTATTTGATTCATTATTCATTTGTTTCTTATTTTCCCTGTTATAAACTTGTAAGTTTCTTGGGAAATGAACATCATTCAATCATAATTAAACGGAAAGGGGGGTCTTGTGACACATATTTTTGGAGCTCTTGACGAATACTTCACAACCCTAGAATATTGAGTCAACATTTTCAGTTCTGAAGATATCGAAATGGTTGCCTTAAACTTCTTGACATAAGAACAGCCTATCAGATAATTCACGTCGAACATTTTCGAACACAGCAACGTCGATATTTCTACAAATATTTATTATTCTCTGCCGTACATTCAATATTGAAGCAGGTTCAGTTTCGTACACCTTTTGCTCAAAATAGCCCCATAAAAAAGTCTAGAGGTGCCAAATCTGGCAAACGGGCTGGTCATTCTATAGGACCTCGAATGGCAATCCCATGACAATGGAAATTATTATCCAAATAGTTTGTTACTTGTATGGAATAATGTGATGGTGCTCCATCTTGTTGAAATAATAATATCCATATCGAATTCATTAGGATTCGCTTCGACGAGTTCGGTGATTAGAAGATAAATAGTAGTTTCCAGCATATTCAATTACAATTTCCTTGTTGAATTTTGTTCAATTGACCATTTTGGAGATAGTTCACGTGATACCTATCTACTTGTAAAACCAAGAACTATATGAGAATATTTGAATTGAACCTTATTTTTGTTGTTGTACAGACAAAATATAATATTCATGCATCATTTCATTATCCCAACTTTCAATTTTTTGAGTTAACCCGTTCAAAAAATTAAAAACTTTGTTGGGGAAGATACAACCATTCACAAATCTGCGAAAAAAAAAATTTCAGAACGAAAATGTCTCAAAACATCACTAATTGCCACTCATACAAACTGAACTTTGCTATAGCTTAGCTTTCGTGCGCGAAGTTGACTAGTTATTATTGAAATATCATCGAATTCTGAAAATACTAGTATGTTTCAGTTTTCTCTAAAATGACTCATCAATTTGACCTCACTCACTAGAACATAATCATCTAGACAGTATCTAGACAAATATTTCATCAATAATGTGTTCTTCAGAGTCAGAAAAATCTGCAACAACAATTTTTCATTTTACTGCAGCATTTCCATTTTTTCACTGCTTCAATTTTTTTGTTTTTTTCCTGTCCTCAGTTCGGCAGGGACTAGAAAAGATTATCACTGCAGTCGATACTTTTTTCTTCCTCTCCTTGCCGCAGAATATCTCTTGGAGAAATAGCTGCCGTAAAAATAACTGAAGTTCTAACTGATTGACCTGAAATTTTCAGAGAAGATAGGGAATAGCTCTAGGATCATTTTCTATATCATGACGCTGTATGCTAGAGCCTTGGGGTGGTTGCCACCCCATCACGGGGGTGGAAATTTTTTATTACATTTCAACTGTAGAAATCGGTAGAAAAAGTAATTCTAAGAGAAAAATGTTCCGTACGTTTTTTTCGTAAAAGTAATATTTTTATTCGAAGTTGGAAGTAGGTAAAAATCGACTTTTTAAAATGTTTTTTTGCAAATAACTCAAAAACTACGCATGTTATCGAAAACAATGTGTAGAGGCAAATTGTAGCTTTTGAAAAGAAAAAACAATGCTATCTTTATAATTTTCCTACGACAGATACGAACTGAGATACAGCAAATTAATGCTTATCTTCTTTCGTCGAATGTATAAATTGGAAGATTTAAAGCGAAATAACGAGAAAAATTTGCATTTTACGGAGAAAGCTCATAGAACCTTTTTTGAAGTATTCAATGAGAGCTTTCAAACAAATTGAAAAATGTCCTCCTAGAATGAAAATTGACCGACTTATGATCAAAATAAGATCGTACCCGCTTTTTTCTACAAAAAAAAAACTGTGAAAACAACCTCCACAGTACCCCCTTACTAAAATTCATCACCACCCTTCTGTGATTCTCTTTATATATGTACTAATAATACACCCACGAAGTTTAAGCAATTTAAAATGTCTAATTTTAGAAAAATTAGTTTAAAGAGAAAAACAATTTTTTTCAATTTCGTGTTTTTAACCCTTTTCTTAAAAAAAATCTCTCAAAATACTGAAGATACGAAAAAAACGATACAGTACTAAATTGTAGCTCCTTCAATGCTAAAAATTTACCTGTGTGTAAAGTGAATGTTCGGCGAGATATAGCCACCTACATTTACGATCGAACATCACCTTAGTCAAGCGCTTTGAACTCTCCCCATTTAAAAATTGAGGGATCTTGAGTAATTTTATCCACATAGTCTTATAGATCTTGAAAAGCTCTACGAAATCGTTTCTGAAAAAACAATTCTATCACCTGAAATGATAATAATAATAATAATAATAATAATATAATAATATAAGTTTATTCATGAATAGATAATAATTACAATTCAAAAATTTTATGAATATACATTTTTATGAATAAACTGAAAAACAAACCTTACGAAGAGAACTTGTTGTAAGGTTAACTGAAGGTAATAACAATTTACAATCAATACATTTGAAGTTACATACCTAGATAATCATCAATTTAAAGAAACCAATTTTATAAACTATTCAAAAATGTGTCAAAATAAATTCGAGAGGTCTTGATAATCCATGTTTTACTTTTTTGTTTAAATGATGATAATGATTTGATTTTTTTGATTTCATGTGGTATTTTGTCATAAAGATATGGTATCATAAACTTGTAGTTTCTTTGTGCAATTTTCTTTTTAATTTTATTTTTAGATGTAATTACAGTTTTATTTCAAGTTTTATATTTATGTTCATTATAATTTATATATTTTTTATTTTTATGAAGGTAAATCATCATTCTATAAATGTATAATTGATTTATATCCATTTTTTCACTTTCTTTGAATAATAATTCAGTTGAATATTTCCAGTCCTTATTGTAAATTATTTTCAGAAATCTTTTTTGTATTATTTCCAGTTCATGTTTATATATTTCAGACACCCCGCCCCAGCCTAATATTCCATAACTTATTTGGGATTGTATTAAGGCAAAATATAGAATTTCAAGTTGTGGTATTGTTAAAAATCCTTTCAATTGTCGAAATTTGGGAAGAAGAATTCGAAGTTTTTACTATAGAATATATTTGCTGATCCCATTTCGGATGTCTATCTATCATTATGCCAAGGTATTTGATACAGTCACTATCCATGATTTGTATAGTATTAGTAATTTTAATAGGGCCCCAATTTGGTAGTGAATTTTCGTAAGAAGAAAAGGGAAGACATTTTGTTTTATCGAAATTTATTGTTAATAAATTGTTATCGAACCATTTTTTAATATTATTAAAATCTTCTTGTACTAATTTTTTTAACTCTGTCCAACTTTTAGCAGTGTAAAATATAACAGTGTCATCCGCGAACGCATGAATTTTTCCTTTGGATTTGAGTGAAAAAAGATCGTTTAGATAAATATTGAATAACAAGGGACCTAAAACTGTACCCTGTGGTACACCATATTTAAAAATTTTTGGATCACTAAATGTGTCATCAATATTAACTTGTTGTATTCTTTCGTTCAGGTGATTTGCAAATGAATTTTGGGTTATTCCGCGAAAACCAATATTCTGAAGGAGCTATGTTCAAAAAACCGATCAATTTTTTTTTGAAAAATTTGAATTACCCGCTTCGGAGCGTAGTAATCTACATAACCGGAATATTCGGCCGTTATATGTTCCACTTTTTCCATTCATAATGGAAGACAGGGAAGAAGAAAAACCTGCTCGCGTGTGTGAGTGTATATTTCGTTGATTTCTCACCAGTGTATTCTAAAGTTCGAAGACATAATATTATAAAAATTTCAATTTTTTCAAGGGTAGCTTATAACAAGGGTAGGTTGAAAGATTATGAAATTGTATCTTACAGCATGGAACAATCATTATTTAACTATTTTTACCCATATTTAAGGTTTTTAATATTATTTTATAATTTTTGACAATTAGGGGTAGTTTTCACCCCTATAAAACAAAAAGCGTACAACGGCACAATATAGAAAATGAACAAGAGGGTGTAACAAGCCTAATCCCATATTTTTGTACAAATCAGTGCTGGACGAAAAAATTGCGAGGTTTTACCATTTTTTTAGCTTCTTTTTCTGAACTATATTAGAATTTTCTTCATCTCGATCAACCGAATCATTTTGCTGATTTGAAGAACTGGGTCCTGACTCGTAGACAATGGTTATATCTTCTGGTGGAACAATTCCCTGAGAAATGCCTGAATTATTGTTAGCACTTTGGATTTCATTCGATGAAATAGGGCCTCAAAATGTGACAGTGGATATTCGTGAAAGCTGTGCATGTTCATTTGACTTTGTTTTGTTTCACCAATCATATTTTTACAGCACGATCATGACAGCAGTCGATATATATCTACAAATCTACAGTTTTCGTAGTGATATCATGTTCCATTTTGCCTCTTACAGAATAGTTCACTTTGCTCCAAACTGTGATGTGATCGGCAGTTGAGGTTAATGTAGAAATACCATTACATTACATTTTCATTTTCTAGGAAAAAACCCTTCAATTAATTCCTTGACATTGGATGAATCGATAATGACTGATTTAAACAATATCTAGCCAGATATACATTGGAATATAAACCCACCAAATTTGAAGTTCGCTTTCAAAATTAAAACACGAAAACTTCAAATGGAATCTCACCTGTTCGTAGAAATTTCCTCTATACTCCAGTAAAGGAAGTAAAAACTGGCTGGACTAATTCGAGACCAATTGCAGTTACTTGGAGTAACTTGAATTTTGTTGAGAAAGGTGCCCAGTATCCGAGTAAACAATTTCCGTTACTGGGAAAAAGCGCGGGGGTGGAACTAATTGGGGGGGGTAAAAAAATGAAGCCAATCGATAAATTATGATTTTTTTACATAAAAATATCGATTGCAATTTTTCATTAAAATGCACCCCTTTCGAGTAATAGCGCAAGGAAAAGTGTGATTTTTGCAAAAAAAAATCAAAAGTTTTAAAAGTTTTTTTGAATTTACTGAAAATCTGTTAGTATTACAAAAACAGTTATATATTACTTATATGAAGTATTTTACTTGACAAATAAAGTGGTTTTTGTTTTATTTTTGTACGATTAATATTAAAGGAGATATGACATGGCAAAAATGGTTGCTTAACGAAAAATGAAGAAACCGGGTCGTTCTGGCGTAAATATCTCGAAAAATATAACTGTTACAAAAAAAATGATTCCTATCATTTTGCAAGATGACAAAATCGGGAAAATTTTGGGACCAACCAGAACCGTTTAAAATAAGAAGAAGAAAAGTTATGGGCAAAATAATTTTTTTTCAAAAATTTTCAATGCCAATTTTTTAGCGCCATATGGGCTAAGGTGCTTTGAAAAAAAAATCCTTTGGTGAAAAGTCAGAACACTTCGTCCTAAATATGTTCTGCCATTTTTGGCTCTATCGGGTAATTATTGTTTATGTTTTGGCCTGCTAAAGTTGGGTAAAATCGTGTATTTTTCAAAACATTTTCAGTTTTTGGCCAGCAGCATAAACATTATTTATTTTAAACAGCCAAATTTTTCAGCATTTATTCCAGGATAGTTGTATTTCAATTTTTTGTTATAATTTTTCATCTGTAAGCAAATTTGTCCGTTTAAAATTGCCTATAATATGTTTATAACGGCAAATGCTCTTTTTTGTTGGGCGAAATAAAAAAAATTGGCCCATCCAATTCAAATGTTGCATATGACATGAAATTTCGTCGATAACCTTAGCTTCAAAATGGTTCCTGGTACATTTCGTTATCATTAGTCAAAAAAAAGTTATGGCCAAAAAACCTTTTTTTCCATCAATCACATAAAATTTTCATAGTTAATCCATTGGGACCCTCTATTTATAAGTTTTAAGAACATTTTGGAGCTTTGCCCAGTAACCAAACTTGTTTACTCGGATACTTGACACCTTTTTTGACAAATTTCAAAAAAATTTAAGTTGATCTGAGTGGTCTCGAATTGGTCCTTCATTTTACTAAAAAATTTACTTCCTTCACTGGAGTACTAGTTCTGAGTTCTGTTGCCAACTTGATATGCAAATATCAGTCTGAAAGATGTTTACTTGGCGCAAATAATTTGAGATTTGAAAAGGAAGCTCGCATTGTCAATCAAGAAAATGAGTGATACAAGCTATAATGTCTGTAGAAGAAACGAGAGAAAAGACATGACTTGGAAACGAAATCACTAGGGCCATCTACCCCTTATATCCATCCCTTCAAATATTCCCATATGGTTGGCTGACTATCCTATCTATAACAATGCTTCAAAGAATAAGCTGAAATACTCCAGTCTATGACGGTGAAAATAGTGTAAACTGTGTATTTATCCCATACAGCACCGATTCTCATGAAAATTTGGATATAGGTTCTACTTACCCTCTTTTTCAAAATCTACCCCGTGCCGAGGGTTGCTTTCTTCCTGGGGGTGGATGCCACCCCTTCTTGGGGGTGATTTTTTTTATTGAAAATAAGTGCGGAAATCAATAGATTGACTAATTCTAAGCACTTTTTGTTCAGTGAAGTTTTTTCTGAAAAGCAATACTTCTCGACTTATTCGCGAGTTAAATTGTCGGTTTTCAGTCAAAAAAACACGTTTTCAGATGTTTTTTCGCGAATAACTGGAAAATAATGCATCTAATCGAAAAACCTGCAGAGAGCAAAATTATAGCTTTCGAAAAAACAAAGGCGATTGTTTATTTGTGATGTATGCAAACCCACTACAAACTGAATAATTGCTTGTTGAAAGTTGATTGGTATTTTCAAACGCCAAAATGGAAAGTTTTTACGTACAATAACCAAAAACCAATGCATTTTTCGGGAAAAACTAGTCGAACCTTTTTTGAAGTCCTTCAAAAATCCTTTATTTTTGTTATTCATCAAAGTTTCTAGCATCAAAACTGACCGAGGTATGAGGGAAATAATGTTGAATCCTATTTTTTCGTTGAAAAAATATTGTGAATAACTCATCCTCTCTTCTACCCCCTTTGAAAAAAATCATCGTTACTCCATAATTCACTTCATTCATGTTCTCATAATGAGTTCTGAGTTTTTCATCAATTGAAAGTACGTAGTTTCGGAAAAAATTGTGATTGAAGAGTAAAAATCGTATACGCGATTCGGCGAAAAATCACCATTTCTTCGAAATAACTCGAAATGTATTGATCACATACAAAATGGTGGCATCCACCCCCAGGGAGAAAGCAACCCTCGGCACAGGGTAGATTTTGAAAAAGAGTGTATGTAGATCCTGAATCCAAATTTTCATGCGAATCGGTGCTGTATGGGATAAATACACGGGAAAATGGTCATAGACCGGACTAAAAGAAGTTCAGCCTTCATTGTTTTCACACACTTGTAACAAGAAAGTTACCGAACCGTCATATCTTATTACTTACAGCTTAGTACTCATTTCTTATTATGAGAAACTTTTTATACATCTGATGTTTCTCTTCTGTTACTCGACCAATCAGAGTAGGTTTTGACCATTTTGTATATTTTCCGTAAATGTTCAGCTTGGTCAATTTTTATCATCCCAGTTATTTTCACTTGTGACCAGAAGAAATAGAATACCCTGAGAGTTCCTTCGTACTGATATCATCGTACCCTTTTGTGATTTCAACCGTTGAACGAAGTTTCGATTGATGCTTCTCCGAACTACTTCTTTATCATCGGTTAATTTTGTTTTTGTTTTTAGAACTATTAATAATCATTATCATTATAATGAGATAACAAAAAGATTTTTTCAAAGTGTAAATAAAAGATTTTTAAATTTTTGAGGTATTTTTTATCGACAATCCTTCGTAACTAATTTCAACCTGGTCGGGGAGAGCATGGCAGAAACATCGTTTCATGACATGGAAAATTAAAGTAGGTATGTGATAATATAGAAATGAAGTGTAGATATGAAACGTCGTCACTAGTAACTTTTTTAAACTCGTAGTTCTCTACAAAGATCAGACTCGACTGGATGTCTTTTTTTTATGATTTCATTTCTGCACTATTTGAAATCGTAAAACCAACATATGGAATTTTCCAAATTTTCACCCTGTACAGAATGTGATAAAGTATACATAGGCCAAACGAAACAATATCTGAAAATAGACTCCAACAACATAAAAATGATTGTTTACAGACAAATAAATACAATAAACTGCTTTGAGCACTCTTTATTTCGAATTGAACCATAAGTTTGATTTCAATGCAACAAAGATTATAGATGAAGAAAATGTTATGTCAAAAAGATTATTCTTAAGGATGGCTCTTATTGCCAGTAAAGATAAGTGTGTAGATTCGAATCCAATTCTACAAGTTTATGGAAAAAATTGACTTTTTATATAACAATCAATTCGGTTTCAGAGCTGGTAAAAGAACAATAAACGCTGTGAACAAATTGGCTAATAATATTCTTTTATTAGGCTTTTGAGAATAAATACTCATGCCTTACTGTCTTTACTGATCTGTCGAAGGCTTTTCACTGCGTCAGTCATGATAAACTTTTGACGAAACTGGGAATTTATGGATTGAGAGGAGTGCCTAAAAAATCAATGAATCTTACTTATAATAATGGTAATATGAGTCAGGAACGCTTCATCAAAAGAGGAGTACCACAAGGATCCATATTGGGTCCTTTCCTATTTTTAATTTATGTCAATGATCTACCTTCACATATGTCTCTTAAACACGAACTCTTGACTATACTATACGCCGATGATACGTCCTTCTCAGTTCATGTGGACGAAATTCTCAACATCGATAATATATCATCAGGGATTATTGGCCACGCAAAACAGTGGTTTGACTCCAACGAATTATTTCTAAACGAAGCGGAAACTGAGGTACATTTGTTCTCGAATTATCACACTGCTCTTTGTGCAGCTCCTCAAACACAGGCAGTTAAATTCTTGGGGGTTCACTTTGACCCGTCTCTTACGTGAATAACACATATTGATATTACTTGTAGTAAACTAGCTAAATCAATTTATGCCATTAGACGCATAGCTACTATTGTGAGCCAAGAAGCAGCTTTGTCAACATACCATGCTCTCTTCCACTTAGTGATGTCCTACGGGCTACTAAGTTGGAGCAATGCAAATTTCGTTCATCTTCAACGAATTTTCGTTTTACAGAAAGCTGCTGTACGTAGCGTAGCTAAAGTAAAATATGACGAACATTGTAAACCCTTATTCCAAAGTCTTAAAATCATGACTATTTTCTCTCAAATAATTTTTGAAAACCTCATACACGTTAGAAAGAACATACATACATTTACTATGCATTCAGATATTCACTCCCACTCGACTCGGAGTAAACATAACATTATACCTCCCATGAAGAGACTAAAATATCTTAAAATTGTTCGTTTCCGTTAACCAGCTGACGAACGTCAACCCTCAGAAGTCGAAACTTGTGCGAGCAATGGATCAACGAGGCCTTACCTTTTAACGTGCGATTACCCAGCACGGTGGCCCGGCGAGGATTCGAACCCCGGCCTTCCGCTTGATAGGCAGATATGCTAACCACTACACTACCGAGAGATAGGAATATCTTGTTTTAATTTGCTTCCCAGAGAAGTACAAATATTGCCATTGGAGCTTTTCAAGAAAAGAATGAAAAAAATTCTAATTAACATGAGCCTCTATAATTTAAAAGATTTTGGCCAGATGATTGGCGGCTCGCTTGCAGATAGCCAGTGACTTATATGTGTGTTTGTCAATGTATCCCAATTGTTTGTTTTTTATAATTATTCTCAGTGTGTTTATGACCTCACAACTTGATGTGTCCAGTATTATTGTACTATATGGATGTAATAAATTCTATTCTATTAATATCTATAAAAATATCTTGACTACGCATAGACCCACTCTCGGATGAAAGCGGCATACTTTAGGAGAAAAATTTGATCAGTTATCTCCAAACATCCACATCAACTTTGTGAGAGGAGTTTTTTTTTTATGCAGATTCACATGAGAGGGAAGCCCTGTAATGTTCAAAGAACACCGCGTGAATCAAGGGACATGAGATACGAATCAACATTAACTTTGAATTTTTGAGGTTTGTAAGCCCCAGGAAAAACCTCTTTCGGCAAGGAGTTCCAAAGCTCAGCTGTTAAAAAGATCCATGAGCAAGAGAGGTTCTACAGGTCTCGGAGCTCACAACAAAGGGGTGGGAATTCTGTACTCGTCGTGTCATCCGTGTAGATATTGCCAAGGGTGGAACGATTGATAACAATTCAGAGGAACATCGACCGTGAAAATATCTATAGAAGAGAGACAAGTCTCCAACCCTTCTACGATGTTCCAATGAAGTGACCGAGTCTGTGTGCGAAGAATCACCAACAAGACTGATTGCCTTTTTCTGAATATAATCGAGAAGCCTCAATGAATGTTTTGGTGCCAAACTCCACACATGAGAACTATATTCCAAGACAGGTCCTTAGCCTTGTAGATCATCAGAAGATGAAGAGAAGTGAAGTACTTCTTCGCACGAAACAGAAATCCAGAGATTATCACTGATCGTAATTCCTAGCATCGAGATATTTGACTTTGTAGGAATAGTCACTCCAGTCATCTGAATACTAGATGATGATAGATCGGCTTCACTTGAGAAGAGACATGCCTGGGTTTTCTCAGCATTAAATTCCACCAAGTTCATGTTACCCCATTCTATTATTTTTACCAAGTCGGTGTTAATTTTATTGACGTGAAAGTTTCTTTGAATTTTTTTTCTCGAGCTGGTATGGGGCTCTGGAAGAGAAAATAGTATGAAGAGTACTGACATTCGAAAAATGAAAGTTTCTTGTCAATCAATCCCAATATTTGTCTGTTTTTCATTGTAACGTTCCATATCTTTCGGTGATTTTATTCACCGAAACTATATTATACTCTTCTAATTATACATATTTTCGTGATTTTTAGCAAAAATTATCTTTTTTAAATCTACTTACCACTACTTTCTAAAACAATTGAGTAAGTATTCACTCACTGGGTGGTACTGCACAGGAGTTTGTCTCATTATAATTTATATATTATATATTTACAATCTTATCCATCTTTGTAGCCCTGAGAATGGCGAAAATAAATCGCCGAAACGTTGTCAATAAATAGAATTGTGAACACCTGATTAGTGTATTTCTGTTCCTACCGCTGCTCGTGAAAACAACCAACCGTTATTGAGTATGTCTTATCAAGAATGAGTTTAGAAACTACACCAGACACGTTCGAGCTTTTCAAAATAGTTCAAAATCTCTTTCATCCGTCCAAGAAGCGGGGCATATTTGTGCATGTTATGAGCGCTTTGCATGTTTGTTTTTATATCTGACATAAGTAAGCATACAAAATTATTGCCCCTTGGTAATGGTGAAGGGTCCTGTCGGGCCCCGATATCATCTTCTTTGATTGCCTGCAGCCTTTCCTCTCCACTCCTTACTTTATCTTTGAACGGTCCATTCGTTCAGTGCCGTTGTTACTAGTCAGCTTGTTGTGCGGGTTCGGGCCCTTCGTAGAGTTGCCTGGCTCCTTGCTTGGGTAGCTGGCCGTCCGCTCGTTGCCTTCGATCCCTTCATGGCTCGGGATCAACATTAGCAATACCCTCCAAGCCGTCCCTGCACCCATGAACCAGTCTTGACCTGATTATGGTTTCATTCAGAGCCCTAATTACGGCCTGGCTGTCAGAGCAGACATAAAAACACGTCTCTCTGTGCCTAGCCTCACTTCTTCCATTCTGATTGCCTCCAGGACTGTTGTCAAGGAACCTAGCGCGTAGCCGTAGCTTCTTCCTCCCTTTTCCAAGTAAACTCCTTCTCCGGCTTTTCCTTCCTGCAGTTTGGACCTGATGGTAAAACAGACCAAGCTTTCTGGGGGAAAGATCACCCGTTCCTCTTACCACTCTTTCTTATCTGGGATCTCTAGTGAGATCATCCTTTTCTTTCTGATTTTTTCCTCTTCCTGTATCTAATCGATTTGATTTATGTTATATTCGAACCATCGGGTATTTTCAGATTAAGACCACCTTTACAGATCAGTTGATCTAAACACCAAGCTGAAATTAAATGCACTCGAAGTGCGTTTTGCCAACAAGGTTAGCATCTTCAAATTTATTTTCGAAAAGGATCCAATATCGTTTATTTTCAATTTATTTTGAAGGTGATTACGATAAAGAATAAACGGATTTTTGGGTGTTAGGTATTCGGGGGGAAGGGGAAAAGTATTGAGAATCGATTATTGTAATATTCGTGGAATGAATGAAAATTTCAATGATGGGCTTCATCATCTGCAAACCGAAAAACCTGATATTGTTATTTTAACTCATAGATTCCCAACGTGGGCGATAACGCCCCCTTGTGGGCGTTTGAGACATTGAAGAATCATTGTGCAAAATGTTATTAGAAATATGTACCTCAAGGCTCCATTTTGGGCCTCTTTTATCTGCAGACTTGTCAATTTTCAATTCAGCTGTATGAGTCCACTTTACCCACAATTGAAGCATATTGTTATTGTCATACGTGAGGTTCATTAAGGATGAGAAAATATGTCAAGAACTATTGTTTGCTACAAATTTGGAAACGGATACAAAAGGAGAAACTATATTCAATACTCTTGAATATAGTTATATAGTGAAAAGTTTTGTGCCGAAAAGGAAATTTCTTTGAATAATATTTTGTCCGTTGCTACGGATGGCACCGGCTATGACAGGGCGTCACAAAGGCTTCATAGCGTGCTTAAAAAATAAATTTCCTGACGTGCTTGCTGTGCATTGCGTAATTCATCGCCAGCATTTGGTTGCGAAAAATCTGAATGAACGCTTCCATATATCACTGCAATATGTCATCAGATCAGTCAATAAAATCAGAAGTAACTCGTTGAATGACAGATTATTCAGTCAGCTTTGCATTGCCAATGATGAAGATTTCAACCGACTGCTGCTTCACAGAGGTGCGCTGGCTGTCAATAGGTACTTGCTTGACTCCATTTTACAATCTGTTTGAATCTGTGACAGAGTTCTTAGAAAACAAAGACCCAGAATTGCGCGACAACCTCATCTCATCAAAGAACGATATTGCGTACTTGACAGACCTGTATAAATTATTTAATGATGTCAAACTCCAACTTCAAGGTGATGACTTGAACTTGATTAAGACAAAAAATAGCATTGCTGCTTTCGTATCCAAACTACTATTATACAATAGAAATATCGGCAGACGGGAATTCAACAACTTCCAGAATTTATTAGGAGTATCATTCAATAACGACGACTTGCTTGTTTACTGTTAACACTTGGAAAACCTCCACAGAGATTTCAAGGAACGATTCCAGGACGTTTTAAACATGGACATACCAGACTGGGTTTTGGATCCTTTTTCAAATGTTAACACAGCAGGGTCATCTCAGTTAGAAGGAGAACTGACGACAAATGAGGAATTAAAAATTAAATTCAAGAATGGCTACCAAGAATTTTGGCTGCAGAAGCCGATTTCACAATTGTACCCAGGATTGTGGTTGATTGTTCAACGATTTCTGATAGCATTCCCCCTCTTCCTATTTAGCTGAACGTGGATTTAGTGCTGTAGCAACGTTGGTAACTAAAAAGAGAAATCGGCTTCATGTTACTGAACGCGGCAACTTACGGTTGTTTTTAAGTAAAATCGAGCCTGATATTAACAAACTCCTTAAAATGCATCAAATTCAACCTTCTCATTAGTTATGTCATAAATTCATGTCTTTTGAATGAAAAAAAACCCTCAATATAACTAAGCATGCGTTTTAATTGCTCCCATTGAAACGTTCTTCTTTCATTTTTCATTTCAAACTCAGAAATAGGATAGGGGTCGTATTCCTATCTTATACGACTATAATGTAATATCTTAGGTACGTTTGAATATAATCGTAGCAATAGCTGTTTTGAATTAGCGACAGATGGTAAGTGAAATTAAGATGGGGGGCTCTAGAAAAAAACATATTCTCAAAGTGGGCTGTAAGCAAAGTAAGGTTGAAAAACTATGTTTTAACTGACACTCGGGCTACAATAATTCAAATACGAATGCTTCGATTATGGTTTTTATTATTTTATATTATTTAATTTTATAGTCCATGTGGCCAAGTAATCCATTGACCCTGAGACGATCCACTCTACAGTCGTGGGTTCGAGTCTCACCCATAACCGGGTTTTGTATCGTTCAATATTGAATTCAATGAAGTTTCTTTCCTTTGAGATTTCAATAAATAACGAAAGAATACTCTATATCTAGGATCCAGGAGCTTTCTTGTTTGGTAATTGAGAAATCAATTCTTTCACTTCTGAATCATCCGTGGGTGTCACGAACAGTGATGATAATTTTGAATCTTCATGAAAAATTTCCGAAGGTATAACTGGGATAGCGGCTGCTAAACTTGAAGTAACGTTAATGAAATAATCATTCATGGCTTCACATATCTCTACTGCTCTACTGAATCATCAATTTTTTGACCATTGACGGTAATATACTTGACAAAATCTTCAGGTATTCTCTGCTTTCTATTATATAAAATTTCGTTGATAGTTTTCCAAATTAATTTAAGATTTTCATCAAGAATTTTTTTGTTGAAGTACCCTTTTTTAGCTTTCTTTATAGAGTCCTTCACAGCATTATTATAAAAAATGTAGGAATCGGAAAAATGTGTAACATCTGGATAATATTTTTTTTTTTTAATAAAATTTGTCCCGAACTTTTGTGAGTTTTCTAATTTCATTTTTATACCAAGGCTTCGAGTTCACTTTGATTTTCACCTGTTCTTCATAAGAATTTAACTTGAATATCTCTACTATATTATCAGGTGTTAGGATCTTGAGAGTTATTTGTTCAATATATCAATACAAAAAATACTTACATTCCTTTAATGTAAATACATAGTAAAAAATTTGGTACAAACATGCTCCATAGTTTTCTGTAAAACTATTCCTGAGATTATCATTTCATACAAAATGTCACTGGTTTCGTTTGTATATTATTATAATAGTCCTTAAATTATCACTACACATATTTTTATCACATTTCAATAGGTACGGAGTTCAAATGTACGTGCAACTCCGTGAAATTTAAAATAATCACTGGTTATAAGCTTCGTAGAGACATATAAGGCAGTCTCCCTCGAAAAGTTTTGTGAAATGATCATGAATATACTAATTGACTCAATGTAATCACTACTGATTACTTAAAAGTATTCTTTAATGTCTTTACTTCAAAAATCCTGAGCAGAATAATCGGATTATTTTTAAATTTTCCGAAAGGAAATTGAGCAAAACCTAACAAGATAATATTTTATGTACTGATAGGATAGCACATCCGAATCTTTTTTTATGACTCAGAACTGAAAATAATCGCATACTTAAACTATAATTTCTCTCCAAGAATGACTCAGAAAAACAATATTTTGATTGATTTGTTTGAATCTTGCATTATGTCAAGGTTCATTCCACTAGAAAGGATATGTATGAATCACCATGTTACTTCCACCCTATAATACTACTGAGGTGTGCTAATAACTTCTCAGACATCATGTGAACGTGATTACGCCAATCCCTTTGACATTTCATGATTGCTCGTTGGAAATACTTGACCTTTATCTGATCAACCACATATTACCTAGTATTCGAGACCTAATTTCAGTGAAGTCATTCACATCTCAATAATACTGATGTCTCTCCATGATTTCCGATTAGATCGAAGCTCATAAACCAGGAAATACGAAGTTATAAGTTACTCTCCCACAATTTCAAATAATTGTCTAAAACTTCTTCGAACCACATCTTCTTCACTGGATCTTTGAAAGCTGGTGCTAGGGTTTTCATGTTCATTTCCAAAATTGCCTCGTTTCCAAGCATGTTGTTTAATCTTGCCAATAATTTTGGATCACCTGAAAATAACACACATTGCCAGTGTCGAAACGAACATTTATATGGGTCATTTTCGGATTTATTCCAACAAATTTAGAATTTAACAGTAAATTGCATTCTTTTAATTTTATCGACAACCCTTGCTTAACAACCAATCAGTCTATTTCAAATTTTGAAATTCAGCCAATAGAATCCGAATTACAGTGAAAATATAGCTTGTCGCTGTATTTTCACGGTGATAAACCTGCTTAGTTTTTGTTTTACTAGCTGTCAAGTGAAAATAATGATTTAAATTATAAACGTCAAATCTATGTGTTTTGATTAGTTATATTACTTAATCAATATGAGCGATCGTTGGGGACAAATGGCGATTGGTATCATAGATGAAGCAGTGGAAAAGAGTATTCCCTTGAATACGGCCAGAAATAAAGAATCAATTACCAGGCAATTCAACAATTTTTGCTCAAACAGGGGTTATATTGTCGTCCTAAATATAATTCGTGGTATGATTAATAACCTATAATTTTTTGGAATATCAATTCATTGGCAATCCCAATGCAAGAAAATACAACTCGTCCTGCGGACTCGTTGTATTTTCAACTTTGGGATTGCAATTAATTAATATTCCAAAAAATTATCGGTAATAATCATACCACTTATTATATTACCCCTGAATATACAACTCGCTTTATATCAGAACCATATGCACAAATTAAATTGGCATTTTCATTGCTGAAAACAAAATAATTCGCTCAGAATCTTTTTATTCGTGAGTTGAAATGAAGGTCTTTCCATCTATCCCAAGTGCTTTTTTTTTAAAGAAGTAAAATCACTCTCGTGTTTGACAGATGTCGAAATGTTCATTCAATGCTACATAAATACAAAATGTATATATACCCTTTTCTCAAATATTATTTTTAGGTAATAATGTTACAATTTTTTTTTTAATAACAATTATAAAATCATAACAGGGTATGTTTATGTGATGATGATAACCGATACATACTCTCTTATTCGTGGTATAGCACAAGGATCTATATTGGGTCCAATTTTGTTCTTGTATACGAAGGATTTGCCACAAATAGTGTCACAAGTGATGAATATGTCTGTCGACGACAAACATTAGTGTTTCAGATAACCATCCACCTTTGATTTGGCGAATACGATTCCTCTCAATAATAATAATAATAACATTTATTCATCCCAAGAAACATTTACAGTTAATAAATAGGGATATTTGGACATATGAAAAGTGAAATAGAATAAAATATGATCATGTAGCAGCAAAAATATGGAGAGAAGACTGTTGAATTGATCAATGATCAATATAATCGAATTCTAAAATATATCATTTTGATGATAAAATATATTTTTTGAGATTGTGTTCGAACTTTTTGATATTTTTGATAGTTTTTACTGAATTTGGTATTTTGTTGTAGAGCTTTGTTCCCTCATGAAAAATTAATTATTCCCCGAATCTGGTTGGTATTGAATGTACCACAAGTTGTTGAGCCTGTGTAGTGCCGTGAGAATGTGTAGTATTGATTTCATTGAAAAGTATTGCAGAGTGTTTCATCTTATGTTTCACACAGTGAATAAAAGTACATGTTTTCAAGTGGTATATAGAATTAATGTCAAGAAGATTATGTGGTTTAGAAAGATTCACAGAAGGTTTCCTCTAAGGCAATTTATGAATACATTTAATGATTTTATTTTGTAAATATTTCAGCGGATTCAATATTGAAGCGGTTGCCATTGCCCATATACCAAACAGAAATATATTAATCTCAAATATTTGAATGGAATTTCGTTTCTTATTCTGAATAGGACTCCAAGTGAAGGTGAAATTTTCTTGCGAAATTTTTCAATGTGATTTGCCCATGAAAGATTCTGATTTATGTGAAGTTTTGGAAAATTCTTTAAAAAAATTAGAGATTTGGTATAGTGGAGACAATTTCAAAGTGAATATTCAAAAATCGAATAATATCAAGTTCAGCTTCCGAAAAGAATCGAACTTGAAGATAAGCCATGAAAGTGAAACAAGACAAATTCCAAATTTCTTGGTATCGAAGTAGATGTACAACTTAACTGAAAGGAACATATCAACTTTCTTGCCAAAAAACTCCGCTCATTCATTTTTGCAATAGAAAAATTGAAATTACACGTAAATCATAATGCAGCCTTGAACGCATACACATATTCATATATATTCCAGACTAAAATATGGAATCATATTCTGAGGAAATTCTGTTGAAGTGAACAGGATTTTCAAAGGGCAAAAAACCTATATGAGAAGTATTTTTTATCTCAAGAAGACAGAAGACAGTTGCAGGGAATTATTCGAACAACAAAAAATCCCTTACCCTGTTGAAACTTTTCTTAGAGATCAATTACCCTAACAGCAAACCGATATTTTTGCACTCGACGCGCGTTTCGCTAACAAGGTTTGAAAATGCAACTCCGAAATCAATGTGGAAATCCATCAACAAAATTTTGCATAATAGATCGGAAAAGACTAAAATCATGGGACCAATCATCACTAAAGATGACCAAACGGTAGAAGATCCTGATCAGATATCGGAACTGTTTTGTGCATTGCACATTTCAAAAGAACTTGCTGATGCTATCCCTCCAATCAATGACGAATTTCCTGAAGAAAATGTTTTTTCCTCAATGTTCCTGAAACCTACAAGTGAAGAAGAAATCGAAGACATAATTTCGACCCTTGACATTAATAAAGCTTCTGGATATGATAAAATTTCGGTATATGCGCTCAAATATGTGAGATCAAAATTAGCCCCAATTATGAAAGAAATAATCAACAAATCATTTGAATCTGGTATCTTTCCTAATAACTGTAAAATTGCACGTGTTTCCCCTATTTTCAAATCAGGTAAACAAGGTGATATGAATAATTATAGACCAATTTCGGTTCTTCCTGTCTTTTCCGAAATTATTGAAAAAGTAATGAACAACAGATTAATAGATTATCTAGAATCAACAAAATATTTGTATTCAGGTCAATATGGCTTTCGCAGATCGAGTGATACTGAGTCTGCAGTAATGGATGGCATTTCTAATATTCAACAAAACTGGATAGAGACATGAAATGTGGACTATTATCTCTCGATTTGCGAAAGGCATTCGACACAGTTGACCACAAAATTTTATTAAAAAAATTGGAAAGCATTGGTATTCGAGGGATCATTCATAAATGGTTCGAAAATTATCTGTCTAATAGAAAACAATTTGTTCACCTAGACAAAAACCCCAGCTCACTAAAAACTATCACTTGTGGAGTTCCACAAGGCTCTATTTTGGGCCCTGTTTTATTTTTGATCTATAATAATTCTGCTTCAAAATTATTATTGAAAGGAAATATCAAATTATACTCGGATGATACAACACTACTTTATTTTTCTAGTAACACCCAAAAAATATATGATGACATAATTAATGACCTGAAATTGTTATCTTCTTGGCTAAATTATCACAAATTGAGTTTAAATTATGAAAAATCCTCAGTAATGTTAATAACAAAAAATAGAACCACAAACAGAGAGAATCTGTCTTTTGAAAACAAAATTATAAAATATTGCCAAACAACAAAATTCTTAGGGCTGTACATTGACGAAAGACTGTGTTGGAATACTCATATAGAAATGTTGAAAAAGAAAGTCAGACCACTTCTAGGAATATTATTTAGAATCCGGCAGTTCCTTCCTAAAAAATATCTGAGATGTATTTATTTCTGTTTGATATATTCAAATATCCAGTATTTGATTTCAATTTGGGGTACAGCCAATACATCGATATTGAATCCTCTCGAAAGACTACAAAATAAAATTATAAAGTGTATATTCAAATTACCATATCTTGAACCAACATCAAATTTATATAAACCACATGGTCTTTTGAATATTCAATCTGCTTTTCGATTAAAAATTTGTTGTTTTATACATTCAGTTAGAAAAAAGATAAAACATTCAACTCTGAACTTTAGTGAAATTAGTACCATTCATGATCATAATACGAGACAAACCAAACAATTAATTGTTGAACCTTATCGTTCTAAATTTGGAGAGAAATCAATATATTATTTTGGCGTTAAAATCTACAATAATCTTCCAGAAAGACTGAAAATAATTCCGAAAATAACAAAATTCAAATCTGAATTGAAAAAATGTTTGCTCTCTAGTTGAAATTCTGATCTCCATACATAATTGAAAATTTTTGATTGCGGTTTTTAATTATTCTCTTTAGTTATACAACTTTCAATGTTATTCTAACATAATGTAATTGTTTATTTTGTATTGTACACTGTTTTACTTGGTAAGCAAATAATTTAGTCGATTACGATTGATTTTTTATCCCTGTTATAAACTTTGTAGTTTCTTGGGATTAATAAAGATTATTATTATATCTTCAGGAGAAAAAAAATTGTTACTATATTGATTGATACTACGTTTATCCTTTAGCCTGTATTTATATTTATGAATGTGCATCTTTTTCGATGATAAATCACGACGAATTTATAAAAAGTATGAAACAGATCATTTCTACTGCACCAGATTTTCGAAACTGAAATTTCCCCAAACGAAATTAGTCCGTATACAGAAGAATGTTGTGTATCAAATTTTTGAAAATTCTGATCAGTGTTCCCAAGAATTCAGAATACTCTCCAAATACAAGTTTCAGAACAATTCAAACAATATTTGACAGAGAAAACATTTTATAGCGTTTCCGATTCTTATGATTGATTTTTCCTTTTCAATTTGTTATTATTATTATTCGTCGAGGTGGTGAAACATCATCATTTCACTGCTTTGAACTTCTCGAGTTGTCATTATTTAAGGTAAGAAGCATTTTGTTTTTCACGCACACCTATTGGAAGTGAAGTATTGTGCATAATGAACTTCTCTCTATCTAATTAGGAACGAAGCGTATAGCTACAACCAATATTATTTTGAATTCCTAAAAAACAGATGAGTGTTGAAATGAAGTGTAGTGCGCGAGCGTTTGGTCTTCTAGAATTTAACTGATGGTCATTATAAAAATTCTAACAAAATTGGCATCTTCGGGTTAAGAGAATGAAGGTTATTGATATCTAGAAAAAACTTTCACACCAAAGGTTCCAATCTAATCGTTTAATATGAATGATAACAGGGAAAATCTCTATTATCCATCGTTTGCTTGAATGGGCAATGTTCCGTGCTGAATGGAAATGGTTAGGAGTTCCATTGTCTATATTATTATTATATATAGACAATGGAAGTCCAAACCATTCTCATCCACAATTAGCCAGTTTTTCAGTTTATTGCTGAGAAATTAATTGGAATAATTGATAGATGAACTTCAGAACGGACAGAGAAAAACCTCTACAGATACTAACTGCTTGCCTACAACACTACCTTCGATTGTAAGATATATGAGTAATGAACCCTACTCTTTAGTTTTATTGTCAATTTTTTTCTCCTGGAGGTGCTAACCTTGTTAGAGTGCAAGTAATATCAGTTTGATGTTGAGGTAAGTAATCTCTAGAAACAAGTATAAGGGTTTATCGAAGCTTCACGGAGGAAAGCTGATACGATTTGGAATTCCATTAATATATATAACTAGAATATATTA
Organism: Zygogramma bicolorata; assembly: GCA_032362365.1. Taxonomy (NCBI): domain Eukaryota; kingdom Metazoa; phylum Arthropoda; class Insecta; order Coleoptera; family Chrysomelidae; genus Zygogramma; species Zygogramma bicolorata. The sequence continues at coordinate 12,123,016 of JAVJAQ010000137.1, read as the reverse complement.
TTATCAAAATAGTAGCTAGGTACGATTTCGCTTATCATTATAGGGAAGAATATCGACCGATGAGGGCGCTGGTGGTGGTTAAACTTTATCCACCATTTTGAAATAGTTACCTTGTTTACATTTGTGAAATAACGCGCCAAACTGAAATCCAGTCATCAGTTGCCCCCGCTAGACAAGATTTTGGTGTTTTTTGCTATATTTTCATTGTACGAAATTTTTCTCGCGAAGGTTAATATAACTGTGTTTATGATGCTTCGAATAGCCGCACAATACTATTCATTGGAGGTGAACGTAGATGCACTGTGTTTTAAAATCTAATGATATTTGTTCCAAGACATTTTTTTGTTTTAGTGTAGTGTTAGTGAACCAAAGAGACTTTTATTACATGGATAATGAAATGCGCCATAACTTCGCCTAAAAATAGACAAACAGACTCACCAGGTAACAAGAAATCATCTGTCTTGAAATGCAAGGAACACACTGAAGCCGCTCTAGGTGGTGATTTATGCAGTTTCAGTTTAATTTTCCAAGCTTTGTACCTGTCTATTTTCTCTTTCAATCCACTTTCCGTAATGTTTCCCACCAAAGATGTATTTATCTTTGGAAACGTGTGGAAAGACAACTTTGGATTTCGGTTCCTAGAGTTGCGGCAACTTGGCACCAAACACTTTATACGGCTCACTGAGCAATCTGCATCCATGATTGTTTATTATTATTAATCAAAAAAAATTACAACTTCAGATGAGATTTCCTAAATCAACACGAAAGAACTTAATAAATTTACACACATAAAATGGAAGCCGTTTGTTTGTGTCGTCGCATAAAATTATGAACTTCCCAATAGCAGTTCTTCCCGTAAATTTAGATTAACTGGAACATTTTCACAGTTATGTTTACACAATGTCATTGCAAATTCACTAATCAATACTAATCAATATTTTTGAATATGTGATAATTTAATAACAATTATGCTACGGCGTGAGTCGAAAATTTAATAACGCTTCTGATGACGTGCGATAGTTTTTGAAATGGAATGAGCTGTACCTTATAAAAATGATGATTCCCACCAAAAATATACTTGAAACCATCTAACTCCATTTCCAGAAGAATGTTCTATAGTGAAACATTGAATTTTTAGAAACAACATTCCCAAAAAAATATCACGTACACCACTGACCTAATCATTTTGCATGCGGATTCTCGCAACTCTTCGTTGAACGTTTATTGCTCCACTCGATTTTGCAGCATTCTCTTATGAAACTGTTTTCGTTATCGCACAATCGATAGAATGGGAAATTTTTGTTAATTTCAGCGTTTCTCGAATGCACCCGAAAATTGAAAGTATATCGGCAGTACATAATTAACGTTTCAATTTATTCGAAATAGATCAAGTGACAGTGTATTGTGAGGCTGACATGTGAATTACGTTGAATATTTCCCCCATATGAACGAAAATATGTTTCAAATTACCGTCCAATAGCTCTTTCGAATATATTTGCAAAAATATTTGAAAAAATTCTCAAAATTCAACTAACAAATTTCATCACTGACAATATTAAGATGGACAATTTTCAATATGCTTTTCGACCAAATACGAACACCCAATCTATAATAACTGATCTCATGAATAAAATTTATGAAAGATCAGATGATAGTGATTATGTCGTAACAACATTTTTAGATTTGAAAAAAGCCTTTGACACTGTTGACCATAATATTTTAATGAATATATTATATAGTTATGGTAAAAGAGGTCATGCATTCAATTTATTTCAAAACTATTTTCAAAATCGCAAACAGTATGTACACATCAACAAATATAAAAGTAATGAGAAACTTTCTGAAATTGGCGTGCCTCAAGGCTCAGTTTTGGCTCCAATTCTTTTTTTAATCTATATTGACAATATTAAAAGACTAAATTTATATGGAATGCACTTTTCTTTTGTAGATGATATAACATCATTTCACTTTGGGAAAGATATTGACATTTTGGAAAATTCATTGAAACATGATATTGACCTTATTGAAAAATGGACATGCAGCATTAACCTAACCGTCAATTCGGAAAAAACTGTTTTTATGATTTTTAAACAAAAAAACAGGAAGAATATAAAATTAAACTTGAAGATAAATAATGAACTGATAGCCGCAAAGTTCCCAATCATAAATATTTAGGTTTATTAATTGACACAAAATTAAATTTTGAAAATCATATTGAAAAAATAAAGATATCTATTGTTCCACTCCTGGGGGCCATTAGAATAATTCACATTTTAAACAAAAAAGTCCAGATTCTAATTCATTCATTGTTTCTCATATCAGATACCTCATTACAGTTTGGTCTTTATGCTCTAAAAAACAAAAAAATATAATATATCGTTTAATGAACAAAGCAAAAAGGTTATATTCAGAAAACCGTGGGATACTCCTTCTGCAGATTTATATAAAGTAACAGATAATATGACTTTGGATCATCTAATTGATTATGAAAAATCTAAGAATATATATAAATTAACAAAAAATCTTCGAAATGGAATATAAAACTGTCAAAAAATTATGATTTACATGGCCACGATACCAGAATATCAAATAACTTTCATTTGAATATGATTCATTCCAATAAAGGAAAAATAACCCCATTTCATCAGCATTAATAACTTTCAATGAACTACCAGCAAAAATAAAATCATCCAAATCCATTCATATTTTTTCAAAAGAACTTAAAAAATATTTGCTTGCATAATGATGTTCACCAAATTATCGAATGAATATTATACTCCAATTTATTATTTATAGTACATAATTTTATGATGTTTTTTTTTGACAGAAAAAATAAAATCATCCAAATCCATTCATATTTTTTCAAAAGAACTTAAAAAATATTTGCTTGCATAATGATGTTCGTTCACCAAATTATCGAATGAATATTATACTCCAATTCATTATTTATAGTACATAATTTTATGATGTTTTTTTTTGACTTCCTCATACCGGAACCCTGTTCTGTCTGGAAGCTGTATAATGAATAAATTAATAAATAAAATATATAAAATGTCCCATAAGAGCAATGCAATTATCGAAAATTTACAGCGGTAATTGCATTGTATCAAGTCACCATAACAACACTATTGAAACCGTATCGCTAGACGTCAGTAAACAACACAAATAAATGTCAGATAGAAATCAAAAATAGAAAAACATTTCGCGTTCAGGTCAGTACTCCATACAATCTATAGAGGAAAGTATAAATGAACAAAAAATAAGATTTCCTTTGAGAATTTCTTTATTCGTGAAATATTCCAATAAATTACATTCGTGCATAAAAATGACCAGATAATTTTGCATTCAAGCGTGATATCTTATACAAATTGCATTCGGTTATTTTCATATTTTGTAAAAGAGACCTCGTCCTTCGGACTCGGGCATTTCCCCAAAATATGAAAATAAACTTGCAATTTTTAGATATCACGCTTTCTTGCAAAATTATCGGTAATTTTTATGCACTCGTGCAATTATAACCAAATATTAGTTCGAATTAAAACAGTTACAACAGTTCAATGATTTATTATGACAAATAATGAGATTTGCAGTTTCTGATAGGAGCGACCCAGCAAAAAAGTAATGACGACTATAAAACAATGTTAAAAACAGCACGTTTGAAACGTATAATTGCACATTAATATGACTTAGCCAAAAATAATGTTATTTGAGAAATTCGCATATTTTTTTGATCTATATACATGAATTTCAAAACTTATGATCATGTTCGGCATAACATTTGGAAATTGTAGGTTCATTTTGAGGTTTATGTGAATCACTTGATAAACAGAGCAATGCATTTCATTATTCACCTCTGAATTGCACATGGTTCCAACTAGTCAAATGAAATAATGGACACCACTAGTATATAGAGGAACGGTGGTTCTTTCGGGAATTATTATGCCTACAAAATGGTTTAGTCCTAATGTTTTTGAACACGGATCAATTCCCAAAAGGACTGTTTGATCGTGATGAATGTTTTCTTCGTAGTATTTTTAAGCGACCTATCACAATCTGAAAAAATTGAAAATTGATATTGAAATCTATACAAGTGTAGAAGGGCAGATTTTCAATCTACCCCGAAGAAATGCTGACAGTGAAACAGTTCTTTCTGGATAGAACAAGTCCTAGTAGTCAGCAACTTCTCGTATAACTCAAATTTGCCTATCAACAAAAAAAAGAACTGATATATATATATATATATATATATATATATATATATATATATATATATATACAGTGAAATGGATAGCGGGGGTCTCTCAGTCAGTCCAAATGAAAAATCTCTGTTTTACTTCGCCAAGCTTTCGCTTCTATTGTGAAGCTTCTTCAGGGCAGTAAAAATGGTGTAAAAATATTGAATTAAACATAAATTGATAAAAAATATGTACACATGTTTGTTAAATTGTTTTTTGACAAAAAACCATTATAAATATAAATTGGATTCTAGAAAAAACAATAAACGAGAACTTACTAAAATTTGAAAAATGGCTTTATTCCAATCTCCTCTCTGTTAATTCAAAAAAAAACTGAATATATGATGATCCAACAAAAAAATGAACAAAATATCAATTTGAATATAAAAATGAAAGATGTGCAATTGAAACAAACATCTTTGAAGAAATATCTTTGCATTCGGATTGATGATGAATTGAAGTGGGATATACATATTGAAAATCTAATAAAAAAAATATCTTCCATCATTGGTGCCCTAAGAAGATGTCCCAAATTGGATCCCAAAATAGCAAATCTATTTTTATACTCACATATTTTAAGTAGAATCGAATATTTAATTAATATATGGGGATCTTGTTCTGAGAATAATTTTAATAAAATATCCGCCCTATACAGGAAAGCTCTGAAAGTACTGTATCGTCCACCATTTGACACTCCAACACATCAACTTCATCCAATTACAAACACATTTTCTTTGGATGAGCATTATGAAATGGATACTCTGAAAGTATCATATCTTATTATTAATAATATGATGAAATCTAATTTTATAATAATCAAGAATTCAGAAATTCATAATCACCTTACAAGACAACATTACTTGTTCCACCTTGATTCCGCAAACTCTGTAATTGGACAGAAAAGGTTCACTCATGAAGCACTCTCAAAATTCAATGAAATACCCGGAGATATAAAAGATTGTAGAAATATAAATGAATTCAAAATCCAAATTGAAAAAATATCTCCAAATGAGAAAATAAAATTCGATGGATTCTCTATTTGTTTCAATATTTCGTTTTCTTTTTCTTTTTGTTGTTTCTTTGTAATTCTGAGAAAATGTATTCAATGAAATATGTAATTAATATAAAGTTCATGATCAGTCTCATACCAGTTTGAAACTGTTTGACTGTTCATGATATTCCTTTATAGAAAATTAGTAATAATTTTAATATACCCTATTATGATTTCATAATTGCTATTGAAAAAAAATTGTAACATTACTACCTGAGAATATTATTTGAAGAAAGGGTATATATACATTTTGTACCTATGTAGCATTGAATTGAATTACGAATAAACTGATTGATTGATTTCTTATATCCTCAAATTGTGATAGGTTAGAAACCCAAAAAACTACGGAACAATTACTGTAATTATTTTGAGAGTCTTTTCCAATATTCCAAGATCAGTTACTGATTATAATACAAAAAACTTTGACTTGCTATAAGGTTCAGTGTGATCTGACCTTGTTGCACTTAGCCATGATAGTAGTTGTTTTCCGGAAAATACTTGCCCCAACTGTTGCCTGTATTGGTGGTGCTTTAACGAGGAGATAACGGTAAAAACATTGTTTTTCAATATGTCCCTCGTGAGACCGTGTATTTTGACTTCAAATGATTGAATTCGATATTTCGTGGTGATTGATGTACCAGCCCGAACGAAGATATTTCTGTTGAGACTAAATTCAAGGCGTACACGAGCTACAATGATATACTTCCCAGATCATTGACATGTTATTTTCTTAAAATTTATTTATATTTACTTGGCCCGTATTATCTCCGAGTAAGAGTGTTATCTCTTTTGCAACTAGATTCCTCTTTACGTCAACAGTGAGAAATTAATAATAATAATATATCCAATTTATTTAAGAACAATTTACAACAAAGAATAAGTAACAAATTGTTGCCCAGAGCCAAAAGCTATGTGGGCACTTCGAATGAAAGGTAACATGTGAAACGAATAAAATAGAATTGAGACATATTTAAAGAAATTGTTGAATATCAAATTTTTAAGTTTGAACTTGAATGGCTTCATTCTTAGAGTCTTAATATCTTGAGGAAGTTTGTTGTAGAGTTTGAGTCCATCACATAAAATTGACTTTTGTCCCATGGAAGTCTTGGCCAATGTTGTTCTCATGTGGTTCAGGATTCTTGTTTTGTGATCATGGATGTTCCTGTTATATGTCAATTGTAAATTTCAATGAATATTCGAATATCTGCAGCCATGAATGAATGAACAGACTTGAAATATGTAGATAGAGTTCACATAAAGGATACAGTTAGGAAAATGGAGGTTAATTGTTGGATGACGAACTGGAAATTCAAATATCTTCTTGATAGCTCTATTTTGCAGCACTCTCAATGGTTGTAACTTGCTATTGTAAGCATCTCCCCAAATTATCGTAAGATATGAAAGTTGACTGTGAACTAGAGTGTAATAGAGTAGTTTGCGATACCTGATACCAATAAATTTTGCTGATCTTCCAAGAACACCTATCACTGGAGAAATTTTTGTACGAATATTGATAATATGTTGTTCCCATGATAATTTATCATCAATGTATAGTCCGAGATATTTGATGCATTTTGATCTTTGGAGATTTTCTTTATAGATAGCCATTTATTTCCAACGGATACAACACCCAATTACAGGAAATGTTAATTATTAATGTGATATATTTCAATTATAGAATTGAACAAAGTAAAAAAAAAGATTATACATTCAAGAGTTGTGATTCACTCATCTATGTAAATAATAAATGTTAATTTTAATTGATATTAGCTTATATATGAAGATTCACAATACAACTATATATATGCTCCCTTGAAGAGAAAAATATGTCACAGTTCTGATATATTTTGTTGAAATTTTGACACATTACTACAATTGGTGATTTTCGCAAGACATTCGTTCTATAGTTTTCATGATAGAAAGTTTTGTGGTATCTGGAACTAAACTGAGGCACTGAAAAATTGATTCGAGACAATAAATCCTCACATATAACTTTGCCATTGATTATGTTGTAAAGAAATATGACACTCAGAAACATTCTACGTGCATTCAGGGATACAAAATTGAAGTCATTCAGGAGAAGAGAGTAATCTGTACCCCTTTATCAATACATATCTTCAAATTATGCCATGAATCATTTGAATTTGATATAACCATAAAACAAGATTTCTTCACATTCAGAGTAAGCTTATGTTGAATCAACCAGCTAGATATGATATCCAGATTCGATCAAATTCACTGGACAAAGTGTAGGCTCCACCAGTATCGAACCTCGAGGTAGTCTGGTAGTTCTGGGGCCTGTTTCATGAAAGTACAAGTCATGTAGCTACAAGAGAAACAAAGAAACATGATGCTGAATAATTGTTCTTTATTCGTTTTTTACCTGTACCTACTACATTGTCTTTCTCTTGTAGCTACAAGACTTGTACTTTTATGAAACAGGCCCCCTGGTAGTCGCATGCGTTAACTTGGCAGTCTTTAATTGCCGTTTGTTAGTCCGTGGATAAACACGTATTATTTATAATGCAAACACAGTGGGAGAGTCAACAAGTTGAATCGTTTTTAATATTGAGGTGAATTTCTGTATATCCATTTATGTGGTTTTTTCAATTGAAAATCGGAATTCCTGGTTTATTTTGTGAATAAATGGTTTTTTTCTTTATACCAAGTGTCATTCATTACCAAACCACGGAAAAACGTAACAACCAGACCGTACTCACCGTGAATTTTCAACAGCGAAGGATACGTGAAAATGTAATAGTTGTTCCTCAATTTGAAAGACGTCCAATTCGATACGGACCTGTTTCCGCTGGCCACTTTGATGGTACCCATGTGCTCCGCGTACCAAGGACTGAAGTACTGCGACAATTCCAAATTGCTTATGTGTGCGATCCCTTGCTTCTTTAGTCTTTCCTTTATTTGTCTGTAGTTGGTCTTGTTGAAAACGAACACCTGCAACGAGACGATTATGATATGCCATTTGACCGGCAGCGCGTGCTTTGGGTCATTAATAAAATACGGGTACTTGATATACAGTGTCACACAAAGCGCCCGCAACACAGGATTTGTTTTCAATAGTGGACATGACTGACTTTTGACTTTGCAGTTGGTTAGTAATGGGCCCCAGTTCAGTTTCTACGTGCTATGATGAACCTGTCATATTTAACATTGAATTTATTAATTTATTCGAAGAATGAAGTGAGATTTATGCCCGCACGGGCCAAAAAATGAACATTATCTCCAGTCAGGCACTCTTAATGTAGTTGATAACTGAACAATGAAAACACAATTATCAACTAGTATGACATGAAATAGTTTTATTGACCTGTACCTTAAAAAACGCTGGAAAAATCTCATATCTTGGTGCCAAGTTCTTACAATTTGATGTTAAACTGATCCGGATTCAACTCAACTATTTTCATAATGTTTTCATTTTTGATAATCCGAGTCCGAGTTACTTTCATATTAGATTGGAAGAAACGGAAAAGGTTTTGAGGCAGTGATTTTTGGCTGATCATAAATAATTAGGTTTATTAATTGACACAAAACTAAATTTTGAAAATCTTATTGAAAAAATAACAAACGTTCAAACGTTCAGATTCTAATATATAATGCCTTCATTGTTTCTCATATCATATACCAGATACCTCATTACAGTTTGGTCTTCATGCTTTAAAAAACAAAAAAATATAGTATATCGTTTAATGAACAAAGCAATAAAGGTTATATTCAGAAAACCGTGGGATAGTCCTTCTGCAGATTTATATAAAGTAACAGATAATATGACTTTGGATCATCTGATTGATTATGAAAAATCTAAGTATATATATATATATATATGAATTAACAAAAAATCTTCAGAAATGTAATATAAAACTGTGAAAAAATTATGATTTACATGGCCACGATACCAGAATATCAAATAACTTTCATTTGAATATGACTCATTCCAATAAAGGAAAAAATAACCCCATTTCATCAGCATTAATAACTTTCAATGAACTACCAGAAAAAATAAAATCATCCAAATCCATTCATATCTTTTTGAAAGAACTTAAAAAATATTTGCTTGCATAATGATGTTCACCAAATTATCACTTGAATATTATACTCCAATTTATTATTCATAGTACATAATTTCAAGATGTTTTTTTGACTTCCCTATACCGGAACCCTGTTCTGTCTGGAAGCTGTATATTAAATAAATAAATAAATAAAGTTGATGCAAAAAGCATACCGATACCAATCTTCGAATATTTTCGCAAACAGGGAGGGAGTTATATTCCGAGAGAATAAGAGTCATTATTGCCAGTAGTATACTCTACTTTATTTACGACTAATTTATTTATAATAAATAAACGAATCTTCAGTTTCATTCATCTCGATACAAATAGACAAACACTACCTACCCGTTTGTCACTGACACTTTGGAGTTTGGTTATTTCGTTTCCATGGTAATATTATATCAGAGAAATTTTGTAATAGGACTACAAGAGGGAATAAAGACTGTTACTATTAATCCTTCGCCATTTTTCCCTAAGGGAGTTATATATGGCATTATACTGCGGAAACCATAAGTATTATGTTTACATTATGTATTAGTCGTAAATATATTACATTTGGGTGACACTAGCACATTATTGTGTTTTTGTTGCTTAGTGACCAACTACATAACACGGGCATAAATTTCACTGTAGGCCTGTGCGGGCAAAAATTCACTGTGTGTAAATACACAAACTTTTTCATAACTATTATTAGACCTTCCCAGAAAATGTATGTTTCAGTAAGAAGTAACTATTAAAATTTCAGTTTCGGTTTCCAGGAAGATCACAATTACCGGGACCTTATCAAATTTTCAATGAGTGAGAGGTATACGGCAAACACTCTCCCTCCTTTGTTTTCGAGTTATCTTAATGAATCCACAAGTCCCAAGGCCACAAACCAGAATAAGTTCTTTCCGATGAGATAAGCACCGACAAACAAAAACAGTTGATTGTTCATTGTTTCTGTACAGCATCAAAAGTACATTTGGAACAATAAAACAAGTTTTGACCGACATATAAAAAAACAATATTTACGAATTGAGGTATTCATTCGTAACAAAACGAAATGTAGAGGAAACAACAATAATTCTGACGACACGACGAGATACAAATTGACCACGTATATTTTCTCACGCAGTTTCCAAGTAGTTTCAATGTTGCATAATTTTTAATAAATCAATTTGCCCATAATAGTAACATGAGAATGGGATGAAAGTGAATCGATTGAATTGGAGATTGAGGTTGTAACGGTATATCCTGTTCACTTGTAAATTAAAGGTGATACAGAAAATCTATTTCTGACCGCCTCCTCCACCAAAATTACGAAAGTTGCCAAATCTTGTCATCTGTTAAAAATGGTGTGTTTACCTAGAAGGTGAAACGCTATCTATGTACCAGATTTTTTTTATAGGCAGATAGACAAGAAAAGGAAGCCCTGTAATGTTAAAAGGACACTGCGCGAATCAAGGGACAGGAGATACGAATTAACATTGCTTCTTTTATTATTCCTCTCTTCACGATATATTTCCACATTTTGTCTGAGAATAAAATATTATGTGCATAGAGTCTTTGATTACAGTTTCAGATAGTTCTGTCATGAAATTTTGTTACCAAATTCCCCACGAGCTTGAATTATATCGAAAATAATTGATGCTCCAAGGATATCATGAGTTACAATTTCGCAACACTCTGTACACACCCTTCACTCACCTGATACAGCGAATTTCCCGTCACATACGAATGGATGTAGTGAGATCCGTACTTCCTGATGAACATGAGCACGCTCTCCACGTCACCTATACGAATCTTGTCGATCTCTCTAGCAACCACGTCCACCAGATTTATGTTGTTGGGAATCCTGTCGAGTTTGACGACGTCGCGGAACCTTGACAGTCGCACGAGCACGTAGCAGTGCTCCTTGTGCACGAAGGAGGCGTTGATGCCCAGATTCCTGTGTAGCAGAACGAACTAGTATAAATACCCGTTTTTATAAGTCGAGTTGCTCGACTTCAAGCCGACTGTAGTCAAGTAACTACGCCAATGTGAACGTTCTGTTCACTTGACTTAGACTTTGAAATATTATTTCAATTGGATCTCGAGTGATTTGAACATTCACATCGGTATAGTTCCTTTAAGTTATATGGCTTGAATATCTTTTCAATCGGCTTTCAAGTGGATGAAACGGTCAGGACACTTCTGACTCTGAATCAATTGTGAGAACGATGCTCAAGCAACAAGGTAATTTTTAACGAATTTCCGTTCACCTTCACAGGTATATATAATTTAGGTATCATTCGCTAATAAACATCGAATTTCTGTGAAAAAAAAGATTCAAAAAGTTTCGTTCTTTGTAAATTCAGCAGAGCATTGCAATATCCAAAATATAACAAAAATTCTCGAAGAGGAGGAAATTTCTTTGAAAATTGTCCAACCCCAGAAACTTTATCACCAATGTTCATAGGTCAAAGGATAAACACGACGGTCCTGATCGAACCCTCTCAATTTGATCCTTTTTCTACTAAAAAGTTAACATTTTTTGGATTGAGGTGGCCTTTACTTGATGGAAATCCATAGTTATTACGCTATAAGGTAGACACGATTAAATTTCCACAAAATTTATTGTCTTCGCGATCCAATTGATCATTTAGCAAACAATTTGAATTCTTTAATTTATTGATTTCCAAAAATTCTACATAATTAAGTCTAATGCCTTTATTTTCAACATGCAAAATGTGATTGGCATATGATGAATGAAATGTTTTCTTTTCATAATTCATACGATGTTCACGTATGCGGCTTTTGAATGGTCTACCTGTTTGGCCAATATATACTCTGGAGCAAGATCCACAATTCAATTTATAAACTCCCGATTTTTCATCTTTTATTGTTTTATCTTTGTTATTCTTGACGAACCTTCCCAACGTGTTATCTGTTCTATATGCTACTTTTAAATTTCGTTTATGCAAAAATGAAGCTACTTTTTCCGTAGCAGGTCCTGAATAAGTTGAGATTCTATAATTATTGTCCTGGGCATTAGACTTAATTATTTAGAATTTTTGGAAATCAATAAATTAAAAAATTCAAATTGTTTGCTAAATGATCAATTGGATCTCAATAGTTCCCCTTTGTTGAACTTATTCAATTAATAAGTGACTATGGTCCGATATCATAATCATTATCAGTTAATTCTAGGAATCAGTACCAGTTATTAGCATGAGGAAATAAGTTTAGGAATCATCATCAGTCTCAGTTGTATTATTCTAGGAATCAGAGATAATTAGAGAAGACCCTGATGTATTCAAGGAGCTTTTAACAAAAAATAATTTAGCGTTTAAAAACATTCGCTTGATAAAGATACAGTGTATCGAAACATGTCGCGAAGATAATAAATTTTGTGGAAATTCAATCGTGTCTACCTTATAGCGTAAAAAGTTAACAGGTGGTATCGAGCCCTGCTCATGATTGAGAGGACGTGAGTTGGGTCAGAGACTTTCTCTGAATTTATATCTGTCGTATTGGGGGATGACTCTGTCTCGTTTAATGGTTGATAGGTCCGCAAATACCCATGCTGCTCCTAAAGTATAGTGTAGGGAAATAGTAACGCCTACTTGCTTACTGAAGGACCTCGGTCGAAGTAGATGGCGTTTGTTTTGAAAGTACCACAAAAAAATTACTATTTCTACTATAAATATTGAGCATATTAAGATTGGGTATTTTTTAGATTCTTAAATGAACAATAATTTGTTGCAATAAAAATTAATTCGCAATTCGTTTTTGAAATTTTATGAAGACAAAGAAACAAGACTTATTTTTCAACCTCTTGGGTGTATTGTTTGAAAGACTTCAGATCCCCCTTGGAAGAAATAATTCAAGTTCTCCGTTCGTTCATAAGAAAATATCAAATGAACAAATTGATTATTCATTTGGTATTCAAAAAGTTTTTCAGGTGATAAAACCTTGATGAAAGCTATTCAATGTCAAAGGAGAAGAAAAAAATTTAAATCCTTGAAATTGCGTTTGTCAAAATCATTGATACTGAATATTATCAAAGAAGCATTTTTCGTCAAAAATCATTATTTATACACCCCTTTCAAATTCTGAAAAAAAATGTACATTTTTCATCTGCGCATTCAATGAAAAATTGTTGTAATGAAAAACATTCTTGCCCAACATTTTTTTCTTGATTACATGAAAAATAACAGAAAATACCATAGTATGTCTTTAGAGTAGAATTTTTTCCTAAAATTTTGAAAGAATTTTGAATATTTGCATGTCCTGAACTGTTTTTTCCTGCAGCACTTGGTTCGTTTATTGATTTGAAAAAAATTGAGGAATCAAATACTTTTGATTATAGCAATTTGGTGATTACATAAACAAATAATATATGCACAAACATTTTTTCCAGGGCTTCATTCATTCAAGCTTCATTATTGGTGGAATTTGAAAAATTTCGTATTGCGAATATGTCATTATCAGATTCAGCTAATAGCAGAACTGGAATTAGGACTATGCGCATGAGTATAACCCTGAAAGAACTACAACAACGTTGGTGCCACGTTTCTCTGTTTGCTTTTTGAATGCGATCTTTCAAGGCAATTCAAAAAAAAAAACATGAAAAAAGCTGGTAGGAAGTTCTCATGGAATATATGTCATTGAAAAATGATGAGGTTATAACCTGTGGGTTTTCACTGTGGTTTTGAACGGTTGAAACCCCCGGTTCTAATCGGGTTGGTTTCAACTGTGCCATCTCTGAAAAAACATTCGATATAGTCCATGGGCATACTTGAAGATTGACGTTAAATCAAATCATCTTTTGAACAATTCGTTGTCGTCTAACAGGTGCCAGTCAAAACCTACTGTGCAAGTAGTTTGACACTGATATGAACGAATTGATCAACAGACGATTTAATTTAACGCCAGTTTTCAAGTATGGCCATGGACTATGTAAAATGTTTTTACATTTTCCTCGCAGGAGAAATGGGCGAATTCGGTTTGTTTTTGGGATACCTCGTCCATAGGTAGATTGCGCAATGACTTTGTGTTTTTCGCATCAGCTTTGGTCGAGGCTCGATACTATGAAACGTGATTGAATTTTAATTATCATCAACTTTATGTTGAAGATTTCACTATCTTGTACTGACGAGTGGCCAAATAGCCCGAAACCGGTCTGCAAGTGTGTCCGTCCCAATAATTGAAAATCAGTTCCTTCATTTGTATCGCCAAGAGCAAATGCAGGATTTTCTTCACCGGTGGGATATAATTCAATGCCCTTCGTGGTATTAGCCAGGGGAGTAGTTGTTTTCTGACAGGTGCCAGCCGAAACCTACTTTGTAGGTAATTTGAGACTGGCCTGAACGTATTGTTCGAAAGATGATTTGTGCCATCCCTGTCAATAAATAGAACAGGATATCGCAATATTCACATATTACCATTATATATGATAGATATCGCAGACTTCTACTTTCGCGGCTGAAGTTTTCAGTACCACTACTTTTCTTCGGCTTTGAAGGCCGTCGTTCTGACGTTTCGCTAGCGCGAGAGGCTAGCTTCTTCAGAGGCTCACTCATATTGACTATTATTCCGATGACTGGACATTTCGATTTCGTAAGGCGTCTTTATATTGATGCAGGTAGTCTGGAGTGTTAATTACTTCGGCCGCGTTCGGAGAATAATCATCAGTAACAGTTGCACACGGACAATTTCAACAGCAAAGAAGAAGCGTCGAGCCTCAACAGAATTTGGAATCCCATTCTGAGAAAATCAAGAATAACTAATTAAATCACGGCAGGTAGTGCGGCAACTGATACTGATGATTATTCTTCGAACCCGACAGAAGTAATTAACACTTCAGACTACCTGCATCAATATAAATACGCCTTACAAAATCGAAATGTCCAGTCATCGGAATAAAAGTCAAGATGAGTGTGCCTCTGAAGAAGCTAGCCACTCGCGCTAGCGAAACGTCAGAACGACGGCCTTCAAAGCCGAAGAAAAGTAGTAGTACTGAAAACTTCGGCCGCGAAAGCCTCAACCATTTTGTCCGATATCGCAGAGTTGTTACAAAATTATCTCGCAGGGATGACCAAACTCTGACATCTTGGAGATATCACACCTGCATTTTCCGAGCATACCTGGCCAACGTTTCCGGCAGCCACGAGGAGGTGAACGCCCTCCACGGCTTGTCCAACCGTTCGAACGTGAAGTCCCGGAAGTAGGCCTGGACGAGCTGGCGCGCGTTGTCGCAAAACTCCATGTGGAAGTCGCCGTCGAAGACGCGTTTCTGCTTCTTGCCGACTCGCTCCGGATGGACGGCGTAGCGGTCCAGGTCGGTGAAGATGTTGATGGTGGGCTCGCGGAAGATCCAGTCTGATTCGTTTCTCGAGAGCACCTGGAGCACAGGGGAAGCATTCAATTAGGATCGGAAGGACTGCAGGAACACCTCTCTGGTCGAGAAACTCATGGATTGAATGAAATGTTGAATGCGGGGTTCATAAAAAAATTGAATTCGAAAACTATGAAAAGGAGTTGAAACTCCTCCTAGAGATCAATTACCCTTACACCACCTTGCACTCGACGCGTGTTTGGCTAACAAGGTAAGCATCTTCAGGAGAAGAAAATTGATACTAAATCTGAAGCTAGAGTAAGTTGTTTATATACCTAAAGAATTCCGATATGGACTTTGTTTGTTACTGCTAATTATTCTAATTAATTTCTCGATAATGAACCAGTGCAGTCACTACCTGCAGAGTTTGTTGGCCCGCCATCTGTTATTATTGATTATTCTGATTACTTTCTCAACAATTAATTGAAAAGTGGCTTGACGAGGATAGGTCTCCTGACACATTTCATGCTGTTTTTACATTTTGCTATTTCTAGACACTCAAATGCATCGAGTAGTTTTGTGTCACGCACATGCTTGATCAGTTCAAGATTACTTTCACCAATTTTGTGGTTATTGTCTGGAGCGTGTTGGGCGACACTGGGTTTTTCTACTCCTCCGTATTTCATGTGTGCAAAATGCTCTTTGAAACGGACTTTAATAGCTCGTCGGCTCTGGCCGATGTATTTGTTGTTGCAATCTTGACAACTGATTTCGTAAATTCCCGACTTCTCTGAGTTTTCTAATTTATCTTCTGGGTTACCAAGAAGCTGTTGTGATTTGTAACAAATTTTATTTGCAACTTTTACATTCTTTTTATCGAATATCTGTTGAAGTCCTCTGGTGTATTGAAATTTATCTGGGATTACTATAAACTTTTCATTTTTCTCATCTTTTTGAGAAGTCGAAGATTTGCCCTGAAGTGTTGCCCTGAATTTACATTTTCTAATTATCTTATCAACTATCTCTGGGTTAAAATCGTTCACTTCAGTTACGTACCTAATCACTCTCCTTTCATTGTCGTACTTATCTTACAATTAGCAGTAACAAACGAAGACCATATCGGACTGTAAATTTTTAGGTATATGAACAACTAACCCTATCTTTAGATTTAGTATAAATTTTCTTTTCCTGAAGTTGCTAACCTTGTTAGCGAAACGCGCGCCGAGTGCAAAAATATCAGTTTGGTGTTGGGGTAATTGATCTCTAGGAAAAGTTCCAACTTTAACACCAAAGGTTCCAATATCATCGTTTATTGAAAAAGCAGTAACCAGAAAACAATGTCAAGGAACTGAAATGAAATGGATAAAAAGATACTGAAATTTGAAATAGATATTTTGAATGTTGTGGTCTCGGTAGTGTAGTGGTTAGCATATCTGCCTATCAAGCGGAAGGCCGGGGTTGGAATCCTCGCTGGGCCATCGTGCTGGGTAATCGCACGTTAAAAGGTAAGGCCTCGTTGATCCATTGCTCGCACAAGTTTCGACTTTGAGGGTTAACGTTCGTTAGCTGGTTAACGGAACGAACAATTTCAGAACAAAAAACAATTTAGATTGATCAGGAATTAAATTAAAATTAATAATAGTGCAACAATTATGGAATTAAAGACCAATAATTGTACGAGCATTATGACTGTATTATCGCCGACGACTCCCCTGACAATGGACGAAGAGAATTAGGTACTGACAGTATAGTATGATACTACAAAAGACTCATTCAATTTTTACAAGCTTGAGTTTGTAAGCGACACAAAGCAGTAGATTTTTAGAATATGAATTTTTCAACTTTTAAAATCGCGATATATCACGAATGATGATTAGTACGAAAAAAAAAATTCGTACAATTTTTGTAATCAATTGTGTGATCTACAACGGTTGTCTGACCTATTTTTATGATAACACTTACAGTTCCAGAGAAAAATGGGAACAACCTGAATTTTTTATCGTTGACCTTGGATATTTTTTTTTGCAGAAGTGAGATCCAAGGGGATTTTCGACATTCCATTCGTTATGGTTTATTCAACACCTACACCAATTTTCAGCTCTATGCAAATTTTGGCTGAGTTGTAATTTTTCTGTGTCTATTTTGACTGGATTAAAAACACACCGATTCAACGCTTCTCTACCTGCATGGGGAATTTCTAATAAATTCTCAGAATCGTAAATGATCCAAAAGCGTACCTTCATCGAGAGACTGAGGTAGCCGTATCTCGTGAAGAGGTCTATGGACCTGCCGACCTTCAGCTGGCTCTCCTCGTTGTCCTGGCTCTCCCCCGAGGTGGATGTCGTCGCCAAAGCGACGGCAAGCAGCACGAGCAGTTGCGCCCGGCCCCACATTCTCGCCGCCACTGGAACCTGCAGAAGGAAAAGGATGAATGAAGACGGTGTGTTGCCAACAAATACTCAAAATTGTTGGGTGGAATTAGTTCGATCATCCATTGTCTATTTTAATTTCATGAAACCTGACAGAAATCTCATTGTATCGAAAAAACACGAATCTAAAATGAAATCCAAAAGAGAGAATTGAAAGGAGCAGGTGCGTAAAAAATGAAAATATGAAAATTTTCAAAATGAGAACATAAATCGTCCGTAGTTTTCTGGGTTTCTGACCTACCACAATCTGAAAAAATTAGAATCAATATTGAAATCTATACAAGGGTAGAAGGGGAGAAGAAAGCAGTCAGCAACTTTTCGTATAACTCAAATTTGTCTATCAAAAAAATGATAAGAACTAATATATGTTTCGGAAACGAAATCCGCGTCCATTCTCGAAACTTATATACGCAAATTCCTGTTCAGATGCATTTTTTTGACAATCTTCGTAATGTAATATTGTATGATATAAGAAAAATTTGATGAAAACGAGGGCGCTGAGGTGCCACAGTATTTTTTGTATTATCGACAGTTTGAGCTGTTGATAATCTATAATAGACACTTCGAACTGAAGAATATAGCTATAAATAACAGTTTGATTTGTCGGTTTTTCCCAGATTGAACTGTCGATTATACGAAAATATATTTTTCACAAGTCGGCGAGGATACCTGATGACTGACTTATGAAGGAACGTAGTATTAGTCAGGTGAGTAGTTTCTTTCTGACGGGTGTAGTCCATTAACCTTACTGTGCAAGTCAATTTACAAATGTTGAAAATACCCGTAGGAAGTTCTTTCAATTGGAATTTAGATAATTTTGGCAAAAATGCAAAGTTGTCTTGTGCTCTTACGTAGTTCAATGATCACGTGCAGGAAGGGTGATTATTTTTATAAAACAACACCAAGTTTGGAAATAAACTAACCTACGTATTTTGAGCTGGTCATTCGTTATTTGTGGCCCTTCGAATATTGGAAAAAGGGCATGGTCCGCCTTCTGTTCTACACAACTTTATGATCGGAAAACACGCGTTTTCATTCGTAAAATTTTGCTCTATAAAACTCGATTCCAAATCAGGGTTGAGAGCTCAAACCAACGAACGATGTACTTTCATTTGTTTCTCCAGTATGAGTGAGGTGGTGATATGATATCAATTTTTAAATATTCGAAAATAGATGCAGGGTTTCAAAATTTGGATAATTTTTCAAAATTTATGTTTTTTAGCAGAACTTCAGCAAATTCAATACCATTCAAGTTTCATCGACTTCTGAGAACACGAATAGGGAGAAACAATATTCCAATAGTAGTTCAGTGTCCAAATAGCACAAGTACGTCCAGTGGACGTACTGCATATGTACGGTGAGGATGCATTGTACGTATTTAGGACGTACTTTTGTCTCCGACAGACGTACATAAGACCTCCCTGCGACTTACCGTTTCCGCATAGTCGGTAATCCCAGGTACGTACTTTTCTAGTCCACACAGGACCTGAAATGTACAGGAAGGGGAACTGTTTGGGACATTCCGAAAACGTACATTTTCCATTCTGTATGCGCTACCCCAAGTAGAACAAACATATTTAACCAATATTGGTTCAATATTACGGAAATATTAACCTTATATTGTAGATGATATCAATAGTGGCCACAAAAAAAATGTGAACATTCGGCGATATTAGATCAATATTCGAAAACAACGTAATGATATATCATTTGATATCACTTAATGAATCTAAGTTTTCATATTCGGGATTATTCATTTCTTTTTTACCAAATAGTCAAGTTGGAAATTTTACTCATTCAAGTGTACTAACCATCTAACCGAATACTTACTTGGAAAAAGACCTGGCTGCTGCGGGGCTTGAACTCTCGACCTTTTCTATGGAGATATTATTGTCGACCACTGTTACGCTCCACGGCACGGAGATACTTATTTTTAAGAAAGGAGTTGGGTGCTATAGATGTGATGACTTCAAGTTAGTTTTGTTCGAGATAATATTAAAATTTTAGAAAGTTCAGTAACAATGAAAATATATTCGAAAAAACACTAAAGGATCACTGTCTCATGTGATGGCGGTTTTGGAATACCAAACTTGCTGTGCAAAAAATTCTGTATGTAATTTTCTGGTATTTAAATTCACCACATGTCGATGTTTCAATTTTTCCAAATTTTTTTAGAATGAATATTGCATTACCAATATTGATATATGTATGAATACACTAAGTGATCACTCTCAAAATCCCAATACCCCTTGAACCGAAAGGGACCCAATACGTACGTACTTGGGAGGTCCAAACAGTATGTACATACTAACAGAAATGTAGAAAATGAAAGGAACCCAATCTGTACGTACTTGGGAGGTCCAAACAGTATGTACAAAAAAGTACGTCAACGAGACGTCCAGATAGTATGTACATACGATTTCCAAAAATGTACGTCATTACCATTATGTCCCGCAAACGTTTCGAAATATACGTATCTGAAAGGGACTCAATATGTACGCACCTGGAAGGTCCAAATAGTACGAACATAGTTCTTCCAAACATGTACGTAAATGATACGTCTGAGCAGTACGTACATGGGATTCACAAAAAAACACGTCATTGGTATGTCCCTAATTCATTCCGAAAAGTACGTACCTGAAGAGGAGTTAATGTAAACGTATCAGGGACACTCAATAAAGTACGTACATAGTACTTCCAAGCATGTACGTTTTTATTACATTCCGATTGGAACGGGACCAAATATGTACCTACATGGGACGTCTAACCAGTACATACATGGTACATCCGGTAATGTACGTTCTTCGAATGTCTCCTATACGTCCCGGGACGTATCGACGTAACTGGGACATAAATGGTTCGTCTTCAGGACGTCGTGTGCTATTTGGGTGATAAGCACCTTTCAAGCGGAAGTCCGGGGTTCGATTCCCCGTCGGGCCACCGTGCTGGGTATTCGAATGTCAAAAGGTAAGGCCTCGTTGATCAATTGCTTGCACAACTTTCGACTTCTGAGGGTTGACGTTCGTCAGCTGCTTAACGGAAACGAACAATTTCAGAACAACAATATTGCAGGCTACAGCAGATACCGACAGACCAAGAATAATAACAACGGCGATTTATTTATCCACTTCACACTAAATAATCGAAATATACCATTTCACGAAGAGGGCGAGGTCAAAGTGATGTTACCTGAATCACCCTTCTTTCAAACAACCTCTTTCTTGTCATCTACTCCTTCAGTGGGTGCGAATCCTCATTTTTTCGGCAAGGGAAAAAACAAAAATTGTACCAAGATTCGAAGACATCACGACTTCGATTACACTGCTGCCATTTTTTTGGACAACAACGCCCATCCAGATATAGACTGCATAAAACGCAGAACTTGGGCGATGTGAGTTACGATTAATGGTCGGTTCATACACCACACTTTTACTTTTACTTTATCTTTTATTTTTACTTTTACCTTAAGAATGGAATTGGACCGTTCATACACCAGTGTTAAAGTAAACAGGACGCATGCGCAGTGATAAAAAATAAACGAAGAAGAAGAAGTAATTGTGGGTTACGTCATTGTTTTGATTTGCAATTTGCTATTTTGTATCGGATAATGACAGATATTTCAGAGAACACCCATTTCAAATCATTTCTGTGAAATATTCAGAAGAATACGTTTCCTTATAATGTTGGTGGCACTGCTTGCTGTGATGACTTCACATGCACGCGTGCGCAGTCCCTAAAATTATTGAATCATCTGATTCTTAAAGTAAAAGTTCTTATCCTTAAACTAAAAGTAAAAGTAAAAGTGCCGTGTATGAACGCCTCGATTGATTTACATTGTGACAACTTTCTTAAAGTAAAAGTAAAAGATAAAGTAAAAGTAAAAGTGTGGTGTATGAACCGACCATTATTCGCAAAAGCTGCACCAAAAAATAACTAATATTCATATGAATTGCCGTATGGAATGAAATCATGGAATTATTGAAAAAAATTGTCAATGGGTTGAGACGAATTTTTTGAAAAAAGCATAGTTGATTGACCATTTATTATACCAAAAAAATCAAACGATATGGATAATACATTTTCTCCTTTTGATTTTTGATTGAACTAGAGACATCTATATTTGTTATCGTATACTTAACAACCTGTATGAGATATTGAACTGAAACTTGGTAAGTATATGTTCAAAACATGCCCAAATAGAGAGAAAATTCTTAATAGAAATGATTAATAGTCCTTCTCGAAATTTCGGCCATCTAGGAGGTCAAAGTAGGCCTTGAAACTGCGAATAATCCTTATCTCTAAACATTCACGAATATAGCTCGAGCACTTCAATATGGAATTTCCATGTTTCAGAATAGGTTCATGGGTTCCAAAATAACAGGGTGATGAGGTTTAAAATCGCACACACTGTATATTCTCATTCAATATAATTATAATTACGAGTGATTGCTAGAATTTTGATGTTTGAACATAAATACGCCTGTGAATAAAAATATAAATCATCTCACTTTCTGCTCTAGTGGTGAAGGGAGTGCACTGAGATCCCAAAAGAGCCAGCTGAGATGGAACTTGATTGGAATTTTTTTCTGAAAATCGTGTTACTTGGACAATTGGCCAAATTTTCTCAAGCTGTATCTACGGAATCATAATGAGTCTTGTGAAAACCGTTCTGGCCTCAAATTGTTGCAAAATCATGCAAAACCTTTTTCGATAATCAATGTAGCAGTCTTTGATGAAAGACCCATCTTTCCGGGTCAAAATCGACAAAAGTTGAAAAAAGGTAGTTCTATTATTTTTATCATTCTTGGGAATGATGCCGAGATCGAAAACCTGGATTCAACAATGCCTTCACATTACAAACAACATATCAGAAAAAAAAAATGTTTAATTTGATTGAATTAGAACGAAAGCTGGTAACGGAAAAATCAATTATGAAAACCATTTTTCGATTACATGAAAAATTCAGAGTGGATCTCCGTTTAAAAAACTTTTCAAGTCAAAATTATTCTGTTGGTTATAAAAAACTAATTTTGCAATTCTACACAAATTCGTTTTCAAGACACAGTCAGTCAACGCTAGCTTGGCTGTACTAACTTATAGAGAAATAATAGTGTGGTCGACATTCTTGCCACGACTATGCCATTTATCACTTTCCATTTCCCAACGAATTCGATGCATTCAAGGCAAGTGTAATTTTTTTAATCACGAAGAGTGTTTGGATCCAATAAAATATGGCAATGGAAGTGTCCTTGCTTTGAATACTCAAGGTGTAAGAAATGGTAAAAAACAACAGTTGAAATTTTTCGAATACCGAATCTCATAATTAGGTTGAACACTCGAATATAGAATCTGACCCTTTCGGATAATTGAATATCATTAGAATTTAGAAATTGAGAGTATGTTTAATAACATGCTTCTATCAAAGGAGGGTATTTTGAGAAGAAACTCAGTGCGCCTAAAACCCATTTTCATGAGATTACTAAAATGTTCCAAAACTAATGGAACAGTTGAATATCGTGTTTTCAAATTTTAAAATCTTTCAACTTCTGAACTGAATCTTTCCTCAAAAATATTGTTGTTCATTTAATATTTGAATTGTTTGTTCTGATAAGGGGTGGAGAGAAAAATTCTTAATACTCAACTTGGATATTAAAAAAAAAATTGTGGAACTGAAAAATCAAAACTCTCAAACAGTTATAAAAATTATATTCACTCATAATTATTATTGTGAAAGGTATATTTCGGCTTGTATATGATAAACATACTTTTTCAGTTTGGGAGTTATTTGAATGTTTATATAATAATAATAATAATAAATGGGCTTTATTCATCGATAAATTAATTACAGAACTGGGAAAAAAAAGACATATCGATGAAAGGCGAAGTTCAGCTTGCGCTGTTTTGCAACTTAACCTTATACAAAACAAAAATATAAAAAAGAACATAGTGTCTTGGAAAAAAAACATATCACACATATAAATTATAAGGGACATATTTCAAGTAGTCCAGTGGACAAGGAACTTATGACTAGACAAAATATTCAGGAGAAAAAACCTATAAATACATCACATTACGTCAGTCCAAAGGAATCAATCACCAGATTTGAAGAAAATTTCAATTTCTTCTTGAAATTCCAAATGGAATAGTGCCTGAATTCACTGGGGAGTGAGTTATATCCTTTTATCGAATTATAAATGAAACTGCGAGTGAAAAGAGAAGAAAAGTGCCTTGGTATAATGAAAGTGTTACGGTTACGAGTGTTAGAATTGTTCTGTGATGAAAATGTAGTATATCTCTTAAGTAAATAATCTGGTTTTTTGTTCACCAATATCTTGTGAGTTGTTACGAGAAGATGCAGAGAACGAATGCTGTTAAGTTTCAACCAACCAGAATCCCTAAATTTTTCCGAAATGTGGTCAAACTTACGAATACCAAAAGACAGACGAATACAATTATTCTGTATCTTCTGAAGATGCCATCTGTCGGCTTGTATCAAGGCAGGGCCATAAATACAATCACAATATGATATTCTAGACATAATGAGCGAGTCACAAAGTTTCAAATTCAGCCTAGAAGGTATTATATCCCTACTCTGATACAATTGACGTAAGAGGTTGTAGGAACCTCTAAATAGATTGTCGACGTGTTTATGAAAACGGAGGTCAGAGTCGAGCCATAGGCCCAAATTTTTGCATTCTGAAACTAGGGATAACTTATTTCCGCTCAAAATTATATCTATTGACTCTTCGATCTCAAGACGTTTTTTTCTTGGACCAAACAGAATTAATTGTGATTTATCTGCATTGAGATTCAGGTTATGTGCTGTGGATATATCAAGTAGATTTTGGAGGTCAGTATTGATTCTCTCTTCTGCAGCCTGCCAACTGGTGTAGGGAAAAGAGAGATACAACTGTGTGTCATCTGCATAATGATGAATGCAGCAGTTGTCTATAATCTGCTGAAAGTCCGAAATATATAAAGAAAAAAGCAAAGGTCCAATATGAGTAACAGAAATCACCATTGCTTTAAGTTTCCTAGGCTGGAAGGCAACGAAAAGAGATTGACAATCAATAATAATATTTTACAATATTTTACGATTGTGAAATTCACATTGTAAGTGTTTGTTGAGAAAAGTGCTATACTTTTATTATTATAATTTTATCAATGAATCCTGTGAATAAATATAATTATAAATTAGGTATTAAAAAAATTATTTTAACGTTTTCAAAAGATTTCTACTCTCGAAGGGTCATCTTGAGGGGTGAAAATCAGTAATATCTGTTGGTGATTAGGAAGAAAAATGTTTTGATTTCTGGTTATTTGACCAGAGAAACCACGAAATATCAAAACATGAAATATCGAAAAGGAAATGTTGACACATAACACATCGAATGCACATACGATATATCAAAACTTTGTGCTTCAAAATTACCGATAATTTTCCATGAAAGCATGTTGTCCAAAAACTGCATGAGTTTATTTTCATATTTTGTCGAAAGAGCCCGACTCCGAAGCAGGAGGGGTCTTTTAGCAAAATATGAAAATAACCGAATGCAGTTGTTTTTACTGACAACAGCTTGAATGGAAAATTATCAGGTTTATTCTGATGCACGAGTGTAATTCTGTAGAATATTTCCGGAGTTAAAACAACGACGTTCAAAATTCAGTATTTATGCCTGTCAAAATGACAAATGTACATTTTGACAATCGTTACTATAGATACACGGACCGAGCGGGTATCTTTCGATACCTACCGGGTATTTACCAGCCCGAAAATGTCCCGCTGGGAATTCATCGCTGTAATTGATCGAAAATGTCGCGCTTCATATGGGAATTATAACCTACGATGGAAATATTCGAGTCAATTACCCTGTAACACCAAACTGATATTATTTGCACTCGACCTGCGTTTCGCTAACAAAATTAGCATCTTCAGGAGAAGAAAACTGATAATAAATCTAGAGACTAGGGTAAGCTATTAATATATTTCACAATCTAAGGTTGTGCAAAAACTACCTGCAAAGTTTTTTGGTTCGATATGGACTTCGTCTGCTAACTTCTGATTAATTTCTCATTAATGAACTTTGCTAAAAGGGATATGCCCTTTGCCACCATTCATACTACTGGATTTTCTATCCTTGCGAGTCTTATGTGCACAGAATGCTCTTCTAAACGGGTTTTTATAGCTCGACGGCTCTGCCCAATGTATTCATTGTTGCAATCTTGACATTTTACACAATATCGGTGATTTCAATTTGTCTTTCGAATATGTCTTCCTTGTTGATGTTCCGTGGATTCGCCATTTCGTATATTCAATCGTATAATCTGTAATCGATGCGTTTTATGAATTCGACATTCTATAACTTTATAATTCATGTATGGTTCTTGGAAGATTCGAAGAGTGATTACTGATCTGTAATATTTTTTTATGTGCATATTCACACGAAAGGAGAGCCCTGTAGTACCAGGAGATACGAATCACCATTCACTTTGAATTTTTGAAGTTTGTAAGCCTCAGAAAAAACCTCTGTTCTATTAAAAAAAGATCCCTGAGCAAGAGAGGTTCGACAGGTCTTCAAGTTCCCAATGAAGAAGTGGGAACTCTGTACTCGCCGAGTCATCCGTTATGATATTGCCAAGGGTGGAACGATTGATAACAATTCGGAAGAGCACCGACCGTGAAAATATTTATAGAAGAGAGACAAGTCTCCGACCTTTCTACGATGCTCCAATGAAGTGAGCGAGTCTGAGAGCGAAGATTCACCAACAAGACGGATTGCCTTTCTCTGAATAGAGTCGAGAAGCTTCAATGAATGTTTTGGTGCCGAACTCCATACATGAGAACTATATTCCAAGACAGGTGGTATCTGAACCTATAGATTATTAGAAGCTGGCGAGAAGCGAAGTATTTCTTCGCACGAATTAGAAATCCAAGTTTCTGGAAAGCACTTTCAGCGATCAATCTCACATGGTATTCCCATGGGAGATTATCACTGATCGTAATTCCTAGCATCGAGATACTTGGCTCTTTATCCACAGATGTACTTTTTTCAGCAAAGCAATCGGTTTCACTTCGCAGATTGATTACTGTTATCATCATCAATTACGGAATGGATTGTTTGCAGGAGCCCACATGGGTTTTTTTATCAGCGACTTCAGATTGTTACGACTTCCGCATACGAGCATGAGTTCGAAACGCTTTTCACAGCGGTGACTGGGATAATTTCGCGAGATTGCCCAAGGTTACCGGTGTATTATGTTCTTTCACATTTATATTAAATAATACCGCGTTTCGAAACCGCGAATATATTTCGAATTGAGTGACTGATTAACAATGGAAATCTTGAACACGTCTGTCCTCAATCAAATCCGAATTGCTCCGAATTATCATATTAATTAGGCAATTTGTGCTGTAATCCGAAATTATCGTTGGGAAATGTAAAGTTAGATTTTCGTCGGACTGAAGTGTCTACATTCTTGGGAATATTTGAAGCAACACCTAGAAAAAAATCTACCACCAACATTTCAAAATAGTAAATTGTACAAGTGAGAAAAACGACATATTTCTCACAAGCGAGTGAGAAATATGTCGTTTTTCTCACGCATTGTCTACTGTACTTTTTCTTACGGTTGTTTTCAAGTATTGCAAATTAAAATACATATATAATAATACTTGTATGTCATTAACTCATTTTTATATTTTATTTAAAATAGTAATTTACAGTTATATTTGAAAATTCTGTAAAGTCCTGGTGGGTTATTTTGTTTCAACATGTTTTCGGTAATTGAAATATTAGCTGCGGTCGAAGTTGAAGTTGATGGGGAAACGTACTGAGCTTCCACAGCATTGTGATTGTGGTGTTCTGGTTCTAATGCGGCTAGAGGCTGAATGGATTCTACTATACTTTTTGAAACTTTCATTTTGTTAGCTATGGACTATGGAGTTGTCGATATAAGATTCAGCAATATTACTGGATTTCCAACCCCCATGGCGTTTTAAAGTTAAAAGATCCGGGTCGTCTTGTTTCGTCGAATTCTTCCTACGGCGAATTCTTGCTACGTCGAATTCTTCTTACGGCGAATTCTTGCTACGTCGAATTCTTCCTAGGGCGAATGTCATCCCCTCCACTGACGTCATTGAAACACGAACGTTTCCGATGATGGCCCATACACCCCATTGTGAAAAGTTCGCCGTAGGAAGAATTCGACGTAGCAAGAATTCGCCGTAGGAAGAATTCGCCGTAGGAGTATTTGACGTAAGAAAGAATCACCGAAAATACACGCCCTTTTCTCTCGAAATATATCACATCGCAGACAGAACATCTCGACAACGACGTCATCAGATGAACGATTTGTACCGAAGAATTCCTTTTTCGAATTCACTGTGGGATTCATTCATTAATACTCGAGGTTGTATAACTTTCTGAAAGGCAATCTGTTGGCCACATACATGTGCAACTTTGACCCAAATCAACCGTCTTCGTATTTCTTATATTATTCGAAAACATAATAGTGAGAGTTAAAGTTGAAATACCCGATATAGTCTGTAATACAAAATGTAATATTCATAACAATGGGCTATTTTCGACCTTGGATTTGAATTTGGAAGAGGGGTCCGAAACATTTGCGTTCGATATTCTCTGAAGTAGTGAACTGAAGTGAAATGAATAGGCTACAAGCCAATAACACTTTTT
The DNA here is from genome assembly GCA_032362365.1 of Zygogramma bicolorata. NCBI lineage: Eukaryota > Metazoa > Arthropoda > Insecta > Coleoptera > Chrysomelidae > Zygogramma > Zygogramma bicolorata. The sequence continues at coordinate 12,094,242 of JAVJAQ010000137.1, read as the reverse complement.
GGGGGGGGGGTCAAATGACCCATCATGGAACATATTCAGGACGATGTTGCTATATGAAACTAACTTGTAGCACTATGTCGTCAGTTTTCACTGATACAATCGACTATTAACAAGAGATAACTGATTGTCTCAGCGAAAAGAATCTAATGTCTTGAAGAAAGCCATATAAAAATCTTTAGTCCGTAACTCCCCATTGTTTTTTGGTGAATTCAGTCCGTTGAACCTCTAAAAAGTGACAAGCATAGTGCTGGAATTCATAGTTTCATATAGCAGCAACGTCTTGAACACGATTCATGCTGCATCATATGTCTCCCCAAAAAGTGTTACGGACTTGGAGTGTACAACCCTTTTTTTACCACCTTAATACGGTGTGAAATCCAGAAGCATTTTTCACCTATTTAGTCAGAGATGAAACCGTTAACAAATGATGAGACGTGTACCGAGTTTGTAGAAAAGAATAAAAAAAGCGGTAATTTTTCTTGATGTATGTTATCGATGTTGATCACTTCATGTATTATAATTTCATATTTTTATTTTGTTAATAATATCAATCAATATGAATGAATTCCACCGTGAATGTGAAAGCAGAGGGATCCCTCCTATGGCGAATTCTTCCTACGTCGAATCCTTCCTACGTCGAATTCTTCCTGCGCCGAATTCTTTCTACGTCGGATTCTTCCTACGTCGAATTCTTCCTACGGCAAATTCTTCCTACGTCGAATTCCTCCTACGTCGAATTCTTCCTACGGCGAACTTTCCACAATGGGGTGTATGGATCATCATCGGAAACGTTCGTGTTTTCATGACGTCAGTGGAGGGGATGACATTCGCCGTAGGAAGAATTCGACGTAGGAATACGCACCCACAGCTGCCCCTGCATTAACAAAAAAAGTCGCAGATGACCTTCGAAAACAGTGGCCAGTATATAAATCAGGGTTCGGTAATTGCAAATATTTCGCTATTTCTTTCGTCATGGTGCCAAATTTATTGATCGCCAAAGGCTGTTTCGTACATTTGCTATTTTTGTAATTGAAAAAAAAGTGTTTCTTTTGTGCAGGCTCGAAGCTTCACATATTTTTTGGAAATTTGGTAGAATTCTCCTGTGACTGTGAAATTTCTAGGAACCTTGGTTTTAGTATCAGGTAATTTTATTAAAAGGGCCGAATTAAGATCTTCCATGTCATCAATTTTTAACTTTCGGAGTTCATCACAACGGCATGCTCCTATGAGGCCAATAGCTAAAGCAGCCTGAAATCAAAACCAAACATTCATTTTTCGATAACAATTCAAACATTTTCAATTCATACCTTCATCAGCAAATACTTTTCATCAGGTGCATCTTTCAAAATTGTTGAATTTCTTCAGAAGTTAATGTTTTTGACTGTTTCGGAGCATATTTTTCAGATTTGCTTTTCAAAAATGCACGTATTTTGATATATCAGCACAGTATTCAATAATTGAGGTACTCCTCAGCATCGAGACTGAGACCAGAATGTTGATGCTTTCCATGTTCTTGACAACTCTTCAAAATGAAATAACATGTTATTTTCGGAACAAGAATTTACCTTGGCTTTCATTTTCCATTCCATAAAGTTTCTGTAAGCGATTTCATATTTTTCTCTTGATGTGCTTGGTAGCAAATTATTGCAAACATTTATTGCTTTCTGAACAATTTCTGGAGGTGTATGTTCCAACTCTGAATCTTCGTTTTCCATTATATTCATTATTTAATAAACCTGAACTGTTTATACTATAACAATCCACAATAAAACTATTTTCGTTGGGTAAGTTGACAGAAATAATCATGCAGTGCTTCGGTTTTGTTGTTATGGAAACGCCAACATGGAAAACCTGTCATATCAATCTGACATGTAACAATTTATGACTGACTTGGGTTATCGTGATGACAGTGAGAAATCATTTCTCACTGTAATGGCGGATATTCCTCGATGCGTGAGAAATCTTTCGTTTTGAACGTATGAAAGCGATGAGAGAAGTGGCACATTGTATAGCATCCGTAGTGAAAATTCTTGTTTTTATGACTAGACCATCGAAGTAGATCATTAAAATACTTAACTAAGTACATATAGAGATAGGTATATTGACAGAAACATATTATTATAAAAAAGCGATTTTGAAAATGTGGTAATATACAGGGTTCCATTAAAAAAAAGTTGCTAGGACTTTTTGATGGAAGTGGCAACGCCGCAATGCTGAAAATATTTCAGATCGATTGAACAGGTGAGGAAATGTAAGATGAGAAATTTTCCGGAAAATCCTGCCTTGCGTTTTCCAGAAATGTCCACCGAATCACGCTGAACAGATAGAACCTTTGTGTAAAATGCTTTCCAGTTGGGTCAATGTCTTCCTCTGGAAATGCCAACTCGGTTGGCGAAATTGTATTCAGTTTGGCGTTGTATTGCCACTCAATTCCACGAGAAACCGCTACGGTCATCTATAAACATTTCCAATCAGTTCCTTGATCCAAAAACAGACAGTGAGTCATATCAAGCTGCATGGTTTGTTAGTTGTTACTGAATATAATCACCAAACCCAATGAACCGGGTATTTTAGTCACGATGCAATACCAAATCAGACTTCGGTTTGCGTTGAGTTCGAAACACTTCCTCGCAACCGAATGTAAATAGTACATAGCTCATTCATAATTAATAAATAAATTACAGAGCAACATCGAAATCCAAATCGAAATGATTACCACACTTGTTCTCAATTGAGATTTTATTGCATCTTTGGTTTATCTTCATCTATTACAAATTCACAGAATCGGACTGGGTCATGTTCCCATGTATAAGGGGGATTTTCTGTTGAGAGGATTTTAGGAATTATAAGACTCTAGCTGGAGTTATCAATCATCAACTATGACCGTGAGATGATATTATCATCTCTTAAGTGTATATAACATTTTTGTGTAGGTGTGCGTTCTTTCATTGTTGAAAAATTCACCAGGAAGGATGGCGATAAAACCCACCCGGCAACACTGTCAGCTAAGTATCATCTGTCTCTATCTCAAATCAGGACAATCAGACTGCCAACACTTTTTATTCAAACATTTTCGAAATTTGCAGAATACTGCCATTCTCACAAAGCTTTTCATATAATAATGGACTTCATATCTGATCACTCATCTAGTTGATGTTTGAATTATCACGAAAACAACACGAACTGGGGCAACAAATTAAATTGATCTATCGAACATATTTCAAAATATAAATTAGTGGAACTTATCTTCGAGATGAGTAAAATAATTTGAAATTATCTAGAGGGTATGTACTACTGAGCAGAACATAGGAAAAAATGATAATTTTTTTTAATCGAAGTAAAATCTTACATCTTTCGTTAAACCCAATTCAATATGAGAAATCGTATTGATTTTTGCCATCGATAATATACAAGATCTTTCATCGAATTCATGTTGATGCAAACACCTATGAATAAAACAAGTAGGTGAAAACATGTCAATGCACAGGTTGTTCCAAAATCGTACGTCCAAGCAAAATAACCATATTGTTGATGGTTCAAAAGAGATTGCCGTTTTTATTTTCAATAAATCGTTTCATGTATGATATTTAAATTCATAGCGAATATAAAACCTTATTTGATGCAAGTGTGTATCTTCTCACATGAATTACATGCGTAGTTGTTGCTTTCAATATCTAGTCAGATTTTTTTCCAATTGTCCCTTCACCTAATAATATTTATTACTTTCAAAAACATAGTTGCACAGCAAGAGTCAAGTAAGAGGGAAAAAAACAAGAAACTTAAAATAGCATATTATCGTATTCTCAAGGAAAAAAATGAATGTAGAGAAATGAAGATTATTCATTATGGATGAAAGACCTGAGCCTCAAAATATTCCATACGAAACTAGAAATAAATTTGGCATCATCAGGAGAAAGTGCGTCCAAGGAGGAAAGACCTGAGATATTTACAATTGGGTTTCATGACACTATAGATAGGGCACTCGAACAAGATATGAAAGATGGTTTCAGCTTCGTGGCGATTGCAGGTCTCATTGGGGACAATCAGGTGAGACGACCCGTTCAATTCAATGTGAACTTAATTTTGAAGTTATTGGCTAAACGCAATTGGGCTAAAGTACGGTAACATTTATGGGTAGTTGGAGCAGTAAGTAGTTTTGGGTTTTTTTGAAAAGCTAGAATTACTGTAAAGTGGCAAAAAAGTGTATCTTTGTAACAGAGATATATCAGCTCCAAGAAGTTTATCATATAAACAATAATTATCTGTATCTGATGCTCTCGAAAAATGAATAAAACAAAAAAAATTATATACCTATTTATACAGATTTTGATTGAAAACACAAAAACTGCAATAACTTTTCAACCAATAACAATCAGATAACAGTAAATAACTCGCTCATCACTTCAGTGGAACATAGTAGAAAGGTCGGAGACTTGTCTTTCTTCTATAGAAATTTTTTCACTGTCGGTGCTCTTCTGAATTCTTATCAATCGTTCCACCCTTGGCAATATCTAGACGGATGACTCGACGAGTACAGAATTTCCACCCCTCTGTTGTGAGTTTGGAGATCTGTCGAACCTCTCTTGCTCAGGGATCTCTTTTCAATAGAACAGCTGAGCTCTGGAACTCCTTGCCGAGAGAGGTTTTTCCTTAGGTTTACAAACTTCAGAAGTTCAAAGTAAATGTTAATTCGTATCTCCTGTCCCTTGATTCACGCGGTGTTCTCGGAACATTACAGGGCACAAATATGAAATTTTTACCTTATCCTCATGATCAATAATGTCCTCATAACACCATCAAAATTAATAGGATTGAGGAAAAACAATAACGGATGGGATATTCAAGATATTTTAAATTGCTGCAAACAATATCCGTCACAGTGTTAGCAAAAAAATACTATTTTGATTGCACTCAACTATCTAAGTCGAGTCAATCATTCATTTATTGAAACTGAAAATCATTACTGCTTATACCAGGATATCAAGAAATGAAACTATATATACATCACAAAAAACTATACAAATCAGAATGGAATAAAAATTCAGCAAATCTATACACGAATGACCTATAAAAAAGCTGATCAATTTGGTCAAATTTGAAATATGAACGTAATTCACCAATTTCAACAAAATGGATTCAGGAGACGATTTTGAATTTGTATAAAATTGAAGATTCAATAATTGTTTTGGCTTGTAAAGAAACAGTCGGTTCTGTGAATGGTAATTTATACTCGTACATACATTTGATTCCTACATTTTGTAAAGTCTGTAGTGGTTTCATTGTAGAATTATTTGATGTTCCCTAAATAGAAATCAGATACTGCAATTTAGAAAATATTAGACTAAAATATATTACTGAATTCAATTCAATTGAAGAAATTCAATTAATGGAGGAATTTGTTTTCCCAAATGTTTTATGTGATTTGACTAAAATAGTTGATGTTGATGTTTTATAACTGAATCATTGATAGGTAGGAGAGACTCTGTTGAAATTGATCTTTTTGATAGGAACATTACCGAGGATTTTGAGATATTGAGCATTAATTTATTATTATTAATCCAGAAAGATATTGTTTTTAAATTATGTTCAATTATCAGAAATACATCTCTAAATTTTAGGAGAAACGAATCAGAGAAAGATTTTGGTAAAATATCAAATGACCTTGTATAATCTCATTCAAAACCGATATCACTACCCAAATTCGTATGATTCATACTGTTTTATGCACACCATAAAATCGTTCGCACCAGAGTCAACAGAACAACAGAAGGACCTGAACGAGTGATTCCAGAGATTCCACCCGCTCTTATTCGAAATAACAAAAACCAATCGTCAACCCATTTCGAACATCGCAGCCACTTCCCATGAACCTGATCTGTTATTGCTCTCATTAATCTCGTATCCAAACAAGATAACCTTCATCTTCGTTGTGAATCGACCTCAAGCGTACCACTCACCTTTCATAAGCCTATCACCGTGTATATGTATTTTATAAGCACAGCCAAAAACCGATTCACTTATACATCGAAACCGAAACTAGCGTGTGTGTTATCGACACATGAGTAAGATCCGAAAGAGACTGCACTCACAGACCTGACCGTTTCCGACTGACTGAAACAAGAAACCACAATATTGACCACTTTGCTACTCCCCTTGATAGCAGCAGGTGTCAGAATTTAATTTGTATCTCGTAGGGGACAAAATACAAATACACTGGCGTCCAGATAAGCCAAAAACACATTCACTTTCCCCACGTGTTGGTGTTTTCAGCGCCAGTGGCGTATCTTCCGTTGGGACATGGGGTGAAATGTGTATTGATATGAACAGGATTGTAACCTGGCATAATAGTAGAGAGGCCCACGATGCTCAATCGGGATTTACTCGAGCGTTATGTATGTAATGTATACCTTTTCATCAGTGGGGGGCGGCTATGGATTGTCCAAAATGTAAAAAAAACTGTTGCATGGACATACTCGAGCGCGTCAGATATTGATATCATCTATGTCCTACATATTTTTAAAAATATACGTATGTTAATCTGATTGTTTCCATGATGGGGGTGGTCGTACGTTGAAAGTGAAAAAAAAAAATTCTTGAGCGCGACATATTTTCTGAGGGGATGTTGAGTGAACCTAAAAAGAGTTCTTATATAATAGTCTGACGGTTTGGATGTGACGCAGACTCGCGGCCGTTATTAGAATGTGAAAAAAAAATCGTCATTTTGAATTACACAAGCGCGTAAGAATAAGATATATATGGTTCATCTTTACGCCCTAGACGTTGCAGTCTCATATCTCATATCATATCTGGCGATTATCTGGAGGGATTCGCCTATTCTGCCAATTTGATTTTTTCTTTTATTTTTTAAAATCAATGAACTTAATTAACTGAAAAGCTCAGGGAAGAGCATACAAATAGAAAAGTGTATGTTTTTTTAGTAGAATACTTTTATTTATGAGAAAATAATTATAAACAATCAAATTTTTAAAATTTTAAACATTTGGATATTCGTTGTAAACAATATCATGCCACGAACGAGTCTGTGTGATCAACTGTCATGGCAACAGAAACGAGAGTAAGGACGGAGTGAGAGAGCATTAGATAGAGAAAGAGTGAGAGAGAAATAAAAACGCGGAGAGGGGAATATAGGCATCACGTAGCTGCACGTATTAAACTTTATCGATGAATTTTTATCATTTCGGCTTGTTGAAATCGTCAGATTAGATATTTTTTATAATTCTTGAATTATTCCCTTCAAATTGAAAGAAAAATAGCCACGCTCGAGAATGTCGCGATAACCTTTTTTTTACAACTTTGTAGCCCTCTTCCTTCTTCAGGTCACTCTCGAATTGTCAGATTAGTGGAATATACACGTTTCAGGCTGTAACTAACTCACCCTACCTTAATCTGACACGCTCGAGAATTTCAGATGATCAATTTTTTTTACTAGTCTGATCCTTTATACTTGAAGGGCGGCAATAATATATAGGGCTCATATATGGTGGAAGTACTTAACCAGGTACAAGGTATCACCCTGTATATTAATCTGCCTCGCTTTAGTGAATTCCGAAATCCCCCCTTGGGCTCCCCTTATATATCAACGATTGTACGAAAAAGCAATGATATGTTTAATGTGGAAACAAATAAGAGGGCAGGATGAGAAATTAAACCATTGACTATAGAATAATAGTAGGACTTCCAATATAAATTGATGATCAAAGGGGTGATGAAAGAAAGTTGTTGTGATATTTGTAGCATACGCGACTTTGGTACCTTCATTGAAAATCTCATCATAGAATAATTCTATAACCCTATTTTTTCAATATGCTGCGAGTCCCTACACTTATATTTTTCGAATGACGTATCTCCAATTCGTAAAAATCTAACATATAATGCAAAACTTGAAAAAGTTATCTCAACTTTCAAGTACAATCTATGACATTTTTTGTTTTGTTCTGAACTCAAAACAAGCTTCAACACTTATCAGTGATATCTGTTTCTTGTCGAATCCACACGACTCATCTGTAATGTTGAGTTGAATTTGGAATGCAATATGTTTGTTCATTTTTCTAGAAAGAAAGCTTTTATAATATTCCGTTCACTCAAAAAATTTTCAACTTTTATACAGTACTAGGTACTTTAGAATGAATTGTAGTTTCAGACAAGTGAACATCTAGTACTGGTCTTGCGTATCGGGTTGTGCAAGTAGTTATTATGGAAATTCAACTGATATAATTTGAACGCAAAATGGAGAATGAGTTGACACAGGTGGTTGAGTGCCCGGCTCATGATCGTTAGGTTGGGGGTTCGATTCCCCAATGAAGCAGATATGCTCCTGAGAATTCATCTCTGTTGCTTCGGCTCAGTAAAAAAATTTTGAAAAATAACTGTCTAAATTAAGATGTTCCATTAGTGAAATTATATCATAAATAGAAATCCATGAAATGATTCAAGTCGAATGATTGAATAGAACCAATCACAACAGTATTTTACCATTATTTATGAAGATATCAGTCGATGTCTGTTTGAAAAGGATTTGAAGAGTTTCTGTAACGCCATCTACACTAAAATGCCGATATTTCCATTCAATTCGGTCGTATAAGACCTAAGGCAGATTGCTGTATATATCCTAGATCCCCCATATGGATATTTCATTGAGAGATAGTCTGTCTCAAGTACTCATTTACCAAGTCATGCTTCATTTCAAGTTAACACTATAATGGTCGGTTCATACACCACACTTTCACTTTTACTTTGTCTTTTACTTCCACTTCAAGAAAGTTGTCACAATGTAAATCAATCGAGGCGTTCATACACGGCACTTTTACTTTTACTTTTAGTTTAAGGATGAGAACTTTTACTTTAAGAATGAGATAATTAAATAATTTCAGGGACTGCGCATGCGTGCATATGAAGTCATCACAGCAAGCAGTGCCACCAACATTATAAGGAAACGTATTCTTCTGAATATTTTACAGAAATGATATAAAATGGGTGCTCTGTGAAATATCTGTCATTATACGATACAAAATAGCAAATTGCAAATAAAAACAATGACGTAACCCACGATTACTTCTTCTTCTTCGTTTGTTTCCGATCACTGCGCATGCGTCCTGTTCACTTTAACACTGGTGTATGAACGGTCCGATTCCATTCTTAAGGTAAAAGTAAAAGATAAAGTAAAAGTGCGGTGTATGAACCGACCATAACCCTGTTTTATAACCCATGATGATTCCCTTTTTCCTTTCAATCATTCTTACTTGGTGGAACATTCTCATGTTTTTACTCGTTTCATCAGTCGTGAGTATTGTATTATTTTTCATCATGATATGTCATGGATATTTGTTCTGGTTTTGTAACCTACCACAATCTGAAAAAATAAGAACTAATATCGGAATCTATACAAGTGAAATATTTGACAAATGTCAATTACCAAGATTGCCTACAAGAGCTATTTGGACTTGTACAAGAAATTCCGTATAGACCGCGGGCATGTGACGTCACACGCATCAGCCTGCTGGCCAAACAAATCGTATTTCCATAAATAACAATGGTAATTTAATGATATTATAATTTCAATTCTGAGATACAGAATGCATGAATGTACCGTTGCCCATTTCAACTTATCAGTACTTGAATCTGCTCTTCTAGTTGCTTGAATCCACAATTCACGTCTCTCAACAGCAAGAGGATTAATATTCTTTCTATCGTCGAAAATAGAAAGGAATCGATGGATTGAAACTTCACAATCACTCAAAATTAAGTTATTACCGAGAGAAAATATTTTGAAATATGACACAAATGCACACAAAGCCTCTTTAGATCGGTTTGTTTGTCCAGCAGGCTGGATTCACAACTGTCAGATTCACTGTCGTCTATGCCCGCGGTCTATTGCGTTTTGAGAACGGAAACGGATTTAGTTTCCGAAAAGTTAACGATGAGTATTTCATATATATATATATATATATATATATATATATATATATATATATATATCAGTTTTCCTTTTTTTTGATAAGTCAAAATTTGAGTTATACGGTAAGTTGATTTTTGAATAGACGCAGCAACTTTTTGGGGTAGATTGAAAATATGCCCTTCTACACTTGTATAGATTCGATAGATATCGACTATTCAAGTATATCGAAGTAGCGCCACTGATAATGAACAACGTCATGATTGAATAAGGTGTTATGTCAATAAAATTTTCATATAAGGAAAGTCTAATACAATGGTGATACGTTTCACTCTATAAAGGGATACTGTGAAAGAAATCGGTCTTGTTGCAGATTTTTATTCACTACAGTTGTCTAGGAACAGCGTCAATCATTATTACAATTCCAGTTTGGTTTAAAAAATTCCAGATTGAGACAATAATTGTATGAAGCAAATCAAAAAAAAAGTTCACTAGTAAGAAATAATAGCAGGATATCCCTTTTGTGTGAATCTGTATTTAAAAAAGGCATATTTGGTTTTCGAAACGTCAATAACGATGAGTATTTATATAAATATTAGTTCTTGTCTTACTTTTATAGTCAAATATGACTAACAAAACGTGTTTCAATTAACGCAGTTTTCGCGGTAGATTAGTAATCTGACCTTCTTCACTTGTGATGATTCCAAAATTCACTTTTATTTTTTCATATTGTGGTAGGTTAAGGTCCGAAAAAAATTACGAAGAAAAATTTGTTATTCATTGATCTTTTCCGAACTGAATTTCTATATTGAAATTGGAGAGTATCTTTAATCATACCAGTTACTCAAACGCAGGGCTTACTGTCGAAATTGATATTGTGGTTTTCCTAGTCCAATCGTAAGGGGAAGATTAGCTAAATCGCTGTATTTATAGAGATATGTATATTAGGTTCTTGACAAAGACTTCAGCATGAGAGTCGAAACTTCGAACAGTTCAACAACTCGCACACGGATTAATACCTGTAAGGACTATTTTCAATGGTATTACTATATTTCTTTCATTTTCAGCTGGATCTAGAGACCATTTTCTCTGAACGTCTTGTTTCAATTGTCTTTTTGATCACTCAGTAAAGGAATGAAATGAGCTGGTTGTTGTCAATCCTTCCGGTTCATTTTCTCAAACAGTAGTTATAATGTTGTTGACCTGTTAGTAGAAAAATATGCGGTGCATCTGGTATAACATCAGTGTCAAGCGAGAAATGTGTTAATTTGTTGTGTCCTTTCGTATTGAGCTAGTACAATCTTCTAGGAATACGCGTTTTTTTTTTCCTCAACACCGCTTCGTGATTGAGGGAGAAAATTGGAAAACCTGTTTATTATTCTCAAGAACGAGTGTATTAACTGGCTGCATAGTTTCCATCTTCCTTACTTTGAGGGAGCTCCAGAAAAAATTCACCTGAATTTTTAGAACTTTTTCATGCACACAAATTTCTGGTTACTTGTCTCAAGGAACGCGGTTTATTGTGTGGTAGAGATGATCTTGATATCTTGCTCCGTTCAGAAATTACATTTATTGAAAATTTGATGATTATACAGAAGGTTTACGGAAATATACAACAAAACAAAATATAGATCAACTTACTTTCAGTCAAATGGTTTATTTAAGTGCAACGAAACCTCTAGTCGAACGCCACTGCTTTGATAAACAAATGTTCCTCTGCGAGCCTGTCAGTCTATCTCAACTAAAATATCACAACTTGAAACACATTAGCACTGCCGTTTGATGTTTGTTTCCGATCGAGATAATTCAACAATTATCGCCAATTTCAATATACATACGCGTAATTTTGGTGTGCAGGGTTCAGGGTTCATGGATTGTGAGAAGTGTTCTGACCATTTCGAGAAACGCCATAACTGTACTCATTCATCTTTTTCTTTCTTGTTTATGTTATTGATGTAATTAGTCGATCGGGAAGACCTCTCGATTGATTTGAATGTTTTCTGACCTGTACCAAAGGATTACAAATCATAAGCAAAATGTGCCACTCGGGTTTCATTTCAGTCTGGGGAATTTGATTCCGATATTGATGGCATCCATTAGCACACTACAATTTTGAGAAAAAAAATGTATTCTCATTGAACTATTCAAAGGTCAATTACAGCACGGTGAAGTAAAAACAATATCTTAGATAATAACAAATGCCCAATGAAACAGGTAATTGTAAAATTTAAGAGTTAAACCGTGTATGACCTGAAAGAATATTGTGGGAAAAGAGCTTATAATGGGGGAGCCCAAGCGGGAATTTCGGGGATTCACTAAAGCGCGGCAGATTAATATAGAGGTGAAGTACTTCCACCATATATGAGCCCTATGTATATGGCCGCCCCTTCAAGAATAAAGGATCAGATTAGTAAAAAAAATTGATCATCTGAAATTCTCGAGCGCATCAGATTGAGGTAGGGCGAGTTAGTTACATCCTGAAACGTGTGTATTCCACTAATCTAACAATTCGAGAGTGACCTGAAGAGGGAGGAGGGCTAAAAAGTTGTAAAAAAAAATCATCTCTACATTCTCGAGCGTGGCTAATTTCAATTTGAAGGGAATAATTCAAGAGTTGCAAAAAATATATAATCTGACGATTTCCACAAGCCGAAATGATAAAAATTCATCGATAAAGTTTAATGCGTGCAGCTACGTGATGACTATATTTCCTTCTCCACGTTTCTATTTCTCTCTCACTCTTTCTCTATCTATTGCTCTCGCACTCCGTCCTTACTCTGGTTTCTGTTGCCATGATGCCATGACAGTTGGTCACACAGACTCATTGGTGGCATGATATTGTTTACAACGAATATTCAACGTTTTGAAATTTTAAAAGTTCAATTGCTTATAACTATTTTCTTATAAATACAAGTATTCTACTAAGAAAAAACATACTTTTTTTATTTGCATGCTTTTTCCTGAGATTTTCAATCGATTGAGTTCAATGATTTAGAAAAATTAATTCAAATTGGCATAATAGACGAATCCCTCCATATAATCGCCAGATTATGAGACTGCAACGTCTAGGGCTTAAAAATGAACCAAATATATCTTAATTTGACGCGCTTGTGTATTTCAAAATGACGATTTTTTTTTCACATTTCAATAACGGCCGCGAGTCTGCGTCTCATCCAAACCGTCAGATTAGCTTTTCTTTAGGTTCACTTAACATCCCCTTAGAAAATCTGACGCGCTCGAGATTTTTTTTTTCATTTTCAACACTCACGTACGACCACCCCCATCATGGAAACAATCAGATTAACCTACGTACATTTTCAAAAATATGTAGGACATAGATGATATCAATATCTGACGCGCTCGAGTATGTCCATGCAACAGTTTTTTTACATTTTTGAAAGTCTAAAGCCGCTTCCCCCACCGATTAAAAGTTATACATTATATAACATTTTTTTCTTTTTAACATCTAAGCTTCGCAACCCAATAGGTCTCTAAGACGCTCGAGTAAATCCCGATTTAGCATCGTGGGCTCTCCTACTATTAAACATGAACCCACAAAATGAAGGTGTAAGTAATCCTTTTAGAATAACCTTCCTTATATTCAATGATCTACAATGAAAAACATCTACAAGTTTTTGAATTGACAGTAGTAATGACAAATTCTATAAAGAGGTAAGAATATGAAGAATGTTGGTTGGTGGAAATACTCTCAGGTGCAAACTCACGCTCCTATTCTCTGAGATGATGAAGTAGAATTAAATTCTGCAAGCAACAGAGAAAATTGACAATCTCAATCAATCAATTTTCTTCTTAAGATGCTAACTTTGTTAGCGAAACGCGCAAAATATAAGGTGAAATTAAAACTAGATAGAATACAATGAAGCTAGGATTTGTATACTTTGGATATTATGGTGATAGACAGCTTGCTGAAACATTACACACTACGAAATATACCTTGACACAAAAGCAAATAATCATAATCAACGTATTATCGATTATTATCAATTTTGTCCGTTTTCATGGATAATTGTTATGCAATCATCGTCCGGTGTCGCAAATAGAAATACTTTGATGAAGACGATTCCTGTAATTGAATAACAACTGGTTAATGACCGTAATTACCAAATCAAATGCCGATGCGCTTCTCGTTCGTAGATAGGAATTGAATAAAATAACAATCGTTTTATAGTCATATCCATGAACTTTACCTCTGTGAATTGTTGGTTATTGTGTTGTTACATACGAGGCAATCTCGAAATTTCAATGATAATATTATATTTACTACACTGGGTGACCCAGAATTTTCTTAACAAGCGAATTCTCTGTAATTGGAAAAGATTGAACAATGAAAAGGTGGCATCACGACGAACATCGAATGGGCTTTCACATAACACACTCAAATTACTCCGTTCTTGGTTCTACCTGTGGGAAGTTACTTCCACCCCTATTTTTTCAAATGGAACCCCCCCAAATTATTTTCGCAGGAATAGATCCTTACATCATTTTTCATCTGACGAAAAACTTATTTTTGCCATTCATATCTAGCTTGCTGTTGTTTTTTAAAAACTTTGATCGCCATTGCACTTGTCGTTTTCAAAAAACAAATGTTTTCAGAAATATTTTTCTCGTTGTAATACTCCAGAATGTCCTCTTGAAGAAATTGGACCCCAATATGATTTTCATATTCCTTGATTATTGTGAAAAAGAATTAGGGTCCAGGACAATAGTCGTGATGAAGAAAGTTAGTCATGAATGGCCAAAATGAGTTTGTCTCCAGATAAGCAATGATGTAATGATTCTATTTCTGCGAAAATAATTGGGAGTTTCATATGAAATGAAAGAGATGGGGGTGACTTTTTAAGGGTTCAACCAAGGCCGTAATTTTCACTTCTCATTCTTGATCGTGATAGGAATATCACGTCAAAGAGTACAGAATATCGTTTATCCACAGCTCCCACCAGTTTCGATATTGAAGGATTTGTATTAGTAGAACAGAAGTCGGTTAACAAGTTAAATTGCAAGCTATATTTTTCTGGCATACTACTTGCCTGGTTACCAACCACATAACAGTGTGCGTGTGCGTGCTGAAAGTTCACTTTATGGACCAGGTGGTCATAAAGTTCACGGTAATACCTGAAAGGCCAAAAAAAACAAAAAACAATCTGCACGTTAAACCACAGTTCTTAGTTGAAATCGAACAGAATTTTTCGAATGTTTCTGAATATTCATATTATTGATGCAATAATGAACTAGTATATGCTTTTGGACGACTTACAAACCATCGGGCTAAAGGCCCTCGGCTTTCTAAGATCGTCACACTCAGAGCACATGCACCTGCTTTCAAAAAAGATTGAAGATAGATAACGATTGAAATCTAAAACGAAGTCCATGAAATGATTGACATTAATTTGAATTGATCGTTTATTTCGAGGTTCATTTCAATTGTAATCACTGTTGAAAAACAAGGAATTATCTCGTCTCTCTTTCCATCTTGTTTCAAAGTACCTGAAGCATGAAGAGACAGACTGAGAAATTGTTTCATGAAAAATCAATCAAATAGCCTCCAGTTCAGTATGGAAAAACATTACCGTGACGGTCGACCAGTAAAAGTTGCCATGAACATATAATGAATTTTTAATTTCCAAAAAATATTCATCAAGTAATGATTATTATTCCTAAAATTATGATTTGTAATGTAATTTTTCCGTGACATATGTGATGTTAGTATCCTTTTTGAATAATATCAAAGTTCATCATCGGCAATCTCCACGGCATTCTCAACTGGTGATACTGTTGTGTAGATACAATTTTTTTTTATTCAGCGTGAGAATTGTTGAAAATTTAAAATTCTGTTGTGGTGTTGATAATAATTCATTTGAAGAATGTTCCTTTGGAGGATCCAAATGCCAAGGATTCTAGTTGAAAAATCATAACACCGATTTTTGTCGAAATTCATCAAGGGATGCCGATTCTTGATCAAATGAACTTCTAGCATATTCCTCGTAATGTTTCTCTTACACGATATCCTTACGTAATAGCGTTAGAATCATTCTAAATTCACGTTATTCGTTTCGCATACGCGTTTTCTACTTCACATTTCATCTGATAATATTTATGGAAACGTGATGTGGCTCACCAAGGCCGCTTCGGCTCGAGTCATGACCACCGCGATCACGATCAAAGATCATAGAAGGCTCGCCGAAATGTGATACAGGATGCCCGAAAACAAAAAGAATCCGAAATGAATGAAAGATACGAAAATAAAACAAACAAGTAGAGAAAAATATTGAGATTGAGTTTTTTACTACACTCTACTATTCCCTAGTGCCTAGTGGAAAGCTATTTCTTATACGGAATAGCCACCTTCAAGCCTTGGAAGTGATGCGAAGAAGGTTCCTGAAACTTATTCATATTGAAAACCAAAATGTTTGATAACTGATAAATAAAATATAAACAACGCATGCATCAGATACCATTCACATAAGCACTCCCAATGTCACTCATTAAATCATCTATACAAAACCCGACAAAAACTTTAGTTCATCATTTGTCATCATCATCATTTTCAGATTTTTCGTTATTTTCAATATACTGTCACGAAATCGAAATAAATCCCTCAACGCTGCGCCGCCGCTGAGTACAAGTTCTGAAAAAAGACCATAAAACACCGCTCGGTTACGTCCCGGAGAACCGTGGCCGAAAACATTTTGATTCGATCAAGATTACTCTCTGCATGGATTCATAACATAGATCTGGAAGATTCTCCAGTGTTTCGATGTGATGGTATATAAAAAATTTCTTCGGCAGGCAGAGAGTTATTAGAAATCAGAATCTCTATTCGACCCACCAGGTCCCATCAGTGACACTTGGATGGACTGTGAACACAAACATTTCGAACTATCTACTCCTCACGAAGTTAATCTCTGAAACTGTTGCAGATGGTGTAAACCTCCAAGTGGCAACGCCATCTGCTGGGTGACGACCAAAGTCTCAAACTCGTACGGCGAAGCCGCAACAAATAGCCCGCCGCGGTCGAGAATCGACTTCGGTCAACTTGCAGAAAGCTGCAACCTTTCACAGAAAGCCACAGAGAGTTATTAGTAAGATATTGGAGAATAAAGAAATAAGTGGAGGTTAGTGAGGGAGTCGAAGTTTTAGTCAGTTTTCAGTAAACAGCATTGGATGTTTTAATCAGTTGAGAAGTCTAAGTGTTTTGT
Organism: Zygogramma bicolorata; assembly: GCA_032362365.1. NCBI lineage: Eukaryota > Metazoa > Arthropoda > Insecta > Coleoptera > Chrysomelidae > Zygogramma > Zygogramma bicolorata. The sequence goes on along the minus strand of JAVJAQ010000137.1, from coordinate 12,077,112 downwards.
AAGTGATTTATAAGCCAGTGCATAGACTAACCCATATTATGACCGCATTTGAATAGCATTTTTGAGTACTGTTTGATTATTTTGTGGTGGATAGATTACTTCAAATTTTTTTGGGTTCTTAAACTACCAAAATCTGAAATCTGATATCTTTACAAGTGTAGTCAGAAAGTTTTGAGAACGGATGCGAATTCGGTTCCCGAAACGTCAACAACAAGTATTTTGATAAATAATAGTTCTTATAAGTATTGTTTTGATAGGCAAATTTGAGTCATACGAGAAGTTGCTGACTAATTGAACGTTTTCAATTTAGAAACAACTATTTTTCAATTATCGCAGGAACTTATTGGGGTAGATTGAAAATCTGCCCTTCTACACATGTATAGATTTCAATATTGATTCTTATTCTTTCAGATAGTGGTAGGTTGAGTACACAAAAATAGAAGAAAGTAATAGAATGAGGTAACTAGCTATAAGTTATAAGCAATAAGGAGTTCAACCTTCACTTCTCAATAGAAATGTTTATACACTTGTCATAAGAAAGTTGGATAATTTCCATCTTTTATTAGTTGAGGCTTACTACTCATTACCAAAACCATACAAAAAATGCAAACTGTTCAAAGAAAAAAACCTTACACGCGCCGTATCGGACAATCGGACGAGGACGGAGGTAAATTCAAAGGTGCTAAGCCTAAAGTGTGGATGTACATTTACCGAGTCGAAGAAGAAGTTGAGGAAGATGACATCGAAACATTTTTAGTTGGCAAAACGGAACAACCCAAGGATAACCTCATTGTTAAATATATAAAAACTGAAAACAATTTGAAATCCTTCATGATAGCTGCGGATTTTGAATTTAAAGAAGACTTCTATAAGCCTTTGTTTCGGCCAAGAGGAATTGGCTATAGAAGATATGACTTCAAAAAAGATGGTAACGTCACTGAAAGCAGTGGTCAACCTTCTTCTTTTTTAGGGTTGACAATTCCCAAGGAAACAGGAATATAAATATAGTTGATTGCAAAAATTCATACGCAGCAAGTATAGTTGAACTCATCAGTCATGATAATTCAGTGAGCATATTTCACATAAACACCCAATGTTTATCTAACAAACTGGAAAAAATCGAATCGTTTTTAAAGGACTACCAGTTCAATGTCTTATGTCTCTCCGAACACTGGCAAAATGAAGAGAACCTAGAACTCATCAAAATCCCTGGTTACAAATTGGCTAGCTACTTTTGTAGAAGTCAATTTCCCTAAGCGAAAGAATGAGCTTCAGACCCATACCATTAAATGCCTACTGTGAAGAAATCAACGCTGAATTCTGTGGTATTGAACTTGTTGAATTAATGACATTTTTGATAACTGCTTATAGATCCAGTGGAAATGGTAACTTCGATATGTTTTACAAGAACTTAGAAGCTACTCTTGAACAATTATTAAAATATGATAAAAAGCTCATATTATTGGGCGATTTCAATATTGATTTTAAAGGAAACTCGTTGTTGCTTTGTGATTTTCTGGGTTTGGTAGGTTCTTATGGTCTCTCTATTACAATAGATGATTATACTAGAATATCTTTGGAGAAATCCAGTTGCATAGATAATATCATCACAAATTTGAACCAAACTACTTGCAAATCAGGTGTAATGGATCCTTGCCTCTCAGATCATAGGGGCCAGTATTTGGTAATCGACACTAAACACACAGAAATAGTCAAAAACACTTACAGAAAAATAACAAATCACAATTTAAGTATTTTCAAGGAGAAGCTATCTTATTTAAACTGGGAAATATTTAAAACCATCACACAAAGATAATTGAAATATTAATAAAGCACAGACTAACAAAGTACTTTGAAGACAAATTCTTTCTCAACAACTCAAAGTTCGGATTTAGGTCAAATCGTTCCACCATTGGTGCAGTATCATACGTTGTGGAGATATTGATACGGGAACTTGAACAGGAATACCACATGGGGGTATCTCTGTGTGACTTGTCCAAGGCTTTCGATTGTGTTTCTCACAATATCCTCCTCGAGAAACTGAACTTCTACGGAATTAGGGGAGTTAATCTAAATATCATTGAATCCTATCTAACAAATCGATTCCAAACGGTATTTTATAACAATAGTTTATCTAATTTCAGAGAAGTGGAGTTTGGAGTTCCTCAAGGTTCTGTTTTGGGGCCACTACTCTTCATTATCTATGTGAATGACTTGACACAAAATTTAACACCACATGATGGGGTTCTGTTTGCGGATGACACCACCCTCATATATTCTCATGAGGACTATGATTCCCTAACTTTGATGGCTGCAGAGGCAGAGCATAAAGCTGAGAACTGGTTCCTTGCCAACCGACTCAAATTAAACAATGATAAAACGCAAAGATTGACATTTACTAAGAACACATCTAACCATGAAAAACTCAACGTCAAACTATTAGGTCTAACTATCGATCATAAACTCAACTGGTCAAGTCACATCAAAATCTTAAATCAGAAGTTATCTAGCTCATTATTCGGCATTCGCCAGTTGAGGCATATTACAAATACAAGTACATTGAGAACGGTTTATTTCTCGCTATTCCAGTCCCACCTAGATTACGGTATACTACTCTGGGGTAACTCCTCGGAAGCCCCAACTGTATTCAGGAAACAAAAGAAGGCTATTAGAATCCTGGCAAATGACAAATATCGTGACACCTGCAGACCGTTGTTTAAAGCACTGAAAATATTGACCCTTCCATCCTCATTTATTCTGAGTACTTTGACTGAGGTCCATAAGAAGTTGCCAAACCTAATTATTCAATCTGATATTCATGAACATGATACAATAGGATCACATAAAATCAGAGTACCTACCTAGATACAGACTCACAAAGTCCATGAATAATTCTTTGAATTACCATCTCTACAACATACTAGGTACCTGAATCATTGAAGATTTTAAACATGTACTGCTTCAAAAAAGTTATAAAATCATTTCTATTGGACAATTGATTCAATTGAAGTATTGATGATAATGACTATTATTCTCTCGAAATATTACTCTCTCGCCGCTGACGCGGATCGGTTCGTAAAAATAGAAGCCATCATTATTGACTCGTGGTATAATCTACTTTTACTCAGAGAAAGAATGTTTTTGTATTTCGACTGGAACAGTCATCATCAGTGCTATCCTCAAATTCGTGAAGAGTGAAAAAAAATTATAATAATCAATTATTATTTATCCTTTGCAATTTGATTTTTTTTCGTCACGGTTACAAGAACTACAACCATAAAAATACATGCCCTGAAGGAAATGAATACAATACAAACGTTTGAGAACATTCAAAAGATAATTCCTGAATAGGTTTATCCTGGATAAAAAATTTAAGATCTGCAGTCATGAAGTGAAAATTGATTCCAACATTGTGCTAGAGAATGACAATGACAAATGAACACCATGACATGAAATGCAAGACGAAGTTTTATAATGTGTCTAAAAAGTACAAGATGCAAGATCAATACCAGATTTCTCGAAGGATCTTGCCTTTTGTACTTAAAACTTTTTTGGATACTTATGTCCTTTAGAGACAGCTATATTTATGGTTGTGGTTCAGGTAACTTTTTCCATGATTTCTGAATAAAAAAATTATTGAAAAGAATCTTTCATATTCGATTATTATTCGAAATTTTTCAATCATTAATTACTTTCAGGTAAGCACTGATAATGACTCTTTTAGTTGAAAGTGCTCTGCTATGATTTTATAAACAATATACATCTGCACGAAATACAAAAATTTCGTTCCTCTAAGTACATTGACGCGTTCACACAGATTGACAATATCCACTCGACATTTTTTTTACAGAATTTCGCGCGAGCTTAAATTTATTTCGGATTTTTTTTTCTCAGTTGCGAATTTTTCCATTGAATATTTTCAATCAGTTTACAATTCAAAAAAAATCCGGAGATAATTCATACTCCAGAGAGATTTTGAAAGAGAAACCCACTCAAAATTCTTCATAAATCTCAATGAATATGAGTTTTGAGGCGAAAGAGTTAGTGAGTAACTGAGTAAGTTATTGTGGGCTCCTCTGAAAGGTCTTGGGTTCGAAACTCTTTAGGAATAGATATTTTCCTTTCGAGAATTTTCCTCTGTCGTTATGGGAAATGACTGCCATGTTCCTCCAATGACCGGTACGCGAATAACCATGCTTGTCCTGAGGAATGAGAAATAGTAGCAAGGCCTAATACCTACAGGACTTCTGTCGAAGTAATAGTAATAATAATAATCGACTGTATTCACCAATGAGATATGAGTTTGTACAATGGAGTAAAAAAGGAAAGGTGAATTCGCGAATTATCAACTGAAGCTGTTTCTCATCCTAATCATTGGAAGTAAATGATGCTGTAAAGAACTATATTATAGCATACATGAAGTAGAAAAGGATAACAATACTACTAATGATATTCTCAGAACACTCATCAAACGCTATGATTGCTATTGATGAAAATTCTTAATTTGTATCGAAAATTTCAATCGGGGGAAGTAGGGGGCTATACTATATAGTATCTACAATAATGTAAAATGAGAAATGAAACTTCGTTTGTTTATATGTTTATATACCTACCAATTATATTTGCAACTAACATTAATACAGTTTCGTGCTATAAGGATTAAGGACATTATCAATCGAATACTATAGACTGATATTGTTTGGTAAGTCCGTATAGAACGAATCTGCAATAACATTACATACAAATATAATTTGTTTGAGGACAGATAGTTTTATTTCTCATTTTTTATTTTGTTCTCTATCACATAGGAACAGCTATATCCATCAATTTATACCTATAATCGGCTTCATGATATACTAGGTAAGTAGCTTTTGGAAGAGGGACAATGGACAAAGACAATTGGTATATTCTGAATATCAGAACTTATATCAAATGATAGTTGCCCTAGGACAGCAGGATCTCTTCCTGTTGCCTTATGATGTAGCGATAAGATTGAATGAAAAACAACATTTGAACATATAATATTTCGAGGAAGTGTTGAACTTGTAGGTTTTAAAACCTGAGGAATGATAAATTTGAAAAAAAAGTACCCTCATTGATTGTTGAAAGTTTTCCCTACTTCTTTATGTGTTTTTTCGGGTTTTCGCAAAAACTTCAACTACTGTTATATTGAAAATTTGGTCGGCACTCAACCAAATACATTGTGTCCCCGGTCTACCGCATTGAAACAGACAAAATAAATTATCATTCACGGTAGGTACAATCAGGTGAATAATGTCAAGCATGAAAATGGGATTTTATTGACCGCCAATACTAATTGGCACACCGCCTATAGCAATTGGCACACCGCCTAGTCTTCTGTTCGACCGAAAGAAATCGAAAGTGACAATGACCCAGTTGACTGTCCTACGACTGCTTGCGAGAGTTTGTTATGGTTTGCATAATACCATTTTGTTTCGGAATTCCGATCGATATTAAATGAGGAGTAGGACAAAGCGCAATATCGAATTATATTCGGGTCCATCGAACTGGAAACAATACAGTTGTGGAATTGCTCACATTTCAGTATCACCACTTTGGTTCGGGTTTGAAGGCCGTCGTTTTTGGAATTTCTTCCTGACGTTTCACTGGCGCGAGTGGCTAGCTTCTTCAGAGGTTCATACATCTTGATTTGGACTCCGTTGACCTTACGTTGAATCAAGATGTATAAGTTTTCTTCTGTAAAGATGTTAATCTTGTGCAAATATTATCAGTTTGGTGTTAGGATAGGTAATTGATATCTACAAAAACGTTCAACTTTCACACCAAAGATTCCAATCCCAAAGAAAATATTTTGGCGCTTTTATCGAAATCTTAAATCAATCGCATGTTCAAGAAAATTCCAAATAATAAGCACCACTTTGGCAACTATTGCCATTTAAGGTTAGGACTTGACGTTGTTTGAGAATCCAAAACCGTAAAATTTTGTGAGCGACCATTACAGTTTCTAGTTTTACCATGAATAGTGCTTGATAATCAGTAGTAATAATATTCGTCATATTCCAAAATTTCAAAAGAATATCGCAGAGCCACTTTGACCAAGACATCAACTAATGACCACCATTTCGACATTGTTTGAAACTTTTCTCCAGAGAGTGTATCGATTCAATTGAAATAGTAAAATCACACAATTTCTCACTGACATATTGAAAAATGTATATCAAGAAGAAAACACTTATTATGTTCAGGATTCTTTCCAATTCGCTAACTTTATACAAGAAAAACAAATTCCTTACAACTTATTGTACTTTCCAAAATTCATTTTACAAACAAATTTTAGGTACTCCTATGGGATCAATTATTTCACCAATTTTCGCACAATATGTTATGGACGACCTTTTAGACTCTTGTATTCCAAAATCAACTTTTGAATTACCATTCATAAAGAAGTATGTTGATGACATCATTTGTTCTGTTCCTCATGATGGGATAACTGAATTTATCCATATTTTCAACTCTTATGATTCTAATATTCAGTTCACAGTAGAAACAAAAAATGAAAACAGAGTACCTTTGTACACATGATCAGAACAGAAGATAATAAAATCATTTTAGATTGGTATATAAAACCAACTAGTTCAGGTAAATACATAAATTATCGATCTCATCACCCATATAACACCAAAATTAACTTAAATCTTGTGCTCTCACTGAACATGTTATTGATAATAATTATAACATGAACTTTGAAGAAACTAAGATTTTACACACTGAAGAAAACTTAACAAAAAGATTATTTTTAGGAAGGAATGAAATCAAACAAGAAAACTATACATTAAATAAGAAAACGGACATAGAACAATTAAGTAAAATATATTCTTATCTCTTATCTTTGTAACATTTCCAAAATCTCCATGTATAAATTCCAATCAAGAAATCATGCTCTCTTAGAAATTCTGTCAGTCAGTGTCCGTCAGCATTCAGTAAGGGATGTATTATTTTTTTTATATATTATGTTGAGTTTATCTGTTTAACTCGTTTTACCAGTAAGTTTATACCATTTTTATTTATACATTAGTTATTTGACCAAGAAGAATGATGAAACATCTAACGAAGAATAATATAATAAACAAATTTCAGTATGGATTTCAAAGCGGAAATAACACAAATGATGCAATCTTCTCGTTGCTTGAAAGTACTTATATGACTTTAAATGATGGAGAAGCAGCTGCAGCAGTGTTCTGCGATTTCTCGAAAGCCTTCGACTGTGTTGAATTACTGCTGCAAAAGCTAGAGTTCTACGGCTATAGGAACTCCTCTTTGAACTGGTTTCGCACATATTTATCAGAAAGAAGTCAGGTAGTGAAAATTAAAGAGAACCATTCTCAGATAAACAAAATTACAATGGGCGTACCACAGGGGTCAGTCTTGCTAAAATAAAGCAGTGGTGTGACTCCAATTCGCTGTGTTTTAACTTGAACAAAACAAATGTAATCTCCTTCAAGTTCAACTTTGATAATCTTCTCTTGGAAAACCACATAATTATTAATAAACCAAACACTAAGTTTTTAGGTATGCTAATAGACAATAAACTGAAATTTAATGAACACGTTTCTAGCTTATATAAAAAGATATCCACTGGCTGCTTTGCAATCAGAGTTGTCTCAAAGGAACTAAACACAGCCTCAGCTAGGTTGGTATACTTTTCATTAATTGAATCTCACCTCAACTATGGAATTGCATTTTGGGACGTATGTAATGATTATTTGTTCAACTCAGTATTTATATTACAGAAAAGAGCAATTCTATATCTGTGTAAAGCTCAGTTTCGTGACCACTGAAAACCTCTATTCATTAATCAAAAAATTTTAACTCTATTTTGTCTTTACTTACTGGACACTGTATGCCTGATACATAAGAAATGCGTTATTACTTCAGACCTGACTGAAATTAGTAAATATGAGACAAGAAAGAAAAAATGTATTCCTTTACCTACACCAAAATCTAGCCTAACTAGAAACTCAATCATATACGAAGGCAAAAAAATATATAATCATCTACCAGTAGCCTACAGAAATACACCATCGCTAAAAAAGTTAAAAAAAAAGTGAAAGAAGCACTTTTACAGAAAGCTTACTACAACCTGCAGGACTATTACAATGACGTACTCTAGTCATTTAATTGTCCCAAGTGATGTTGAATGGTGGTATCCTGACTTTGATTTTAATCTTGGTGTTTGTATGTTGTTTTTTTAATATTGTTTTAATTTTTTATGAATGCTGACAATGCGATTTCGTGTATTTGACTTTTATGTAATTTGTTTCTTAAGGTGTTGTATTCTATATATGTCTATATAACTTCGTATGTTGTACCTATTTACTCATTTTGTTCAAAAGTTCGTGTATTTTATTTTCTTTTAGTTATTTTGCATAATATACCAAGTTTTGAAACCGAAAGTCAAAACTGAAAGTTTTACGCTTGTGACCGTATATTTATATATACATATTTGCCATTGATGCTTTGTCAATAAGATTATATCTTCGACAATAAAGTATATTTTTGATTGATTGATTGAAACGCGCGTCGAGTGCAAATAGTATCAGTTTGGTGTTACGTTAATTGATCTCTACAAAAAAATTCAACTTTAACATCAAAGAAAGATAAGGAAGTTCTTGAGTAGAGTCGACGATAGAATAGAAGTTCATATAGGAAATGAGAGTTTAGGAATCAAAATAATTTTCAGATCTACGACATTGACAAAAAAATTCTCTTCTGTTTCAAAGTTGTTATTTGCAACGATCCTCGAGAAATTTATGAGTTTCGAACGTATTCATTAAAACAAATGCAATGCCATTTACAAAAATTATCAACTCTGACATTCGTGAAAGCGTCAGCTTTCAGCCTAGGTGAACTATAATTTTCTTTCGACAGAAACGATAAACTTTTCGCCTCAGTATGTAATATACCATTTTTAGCCCCCCTTCTCAAGGTTGCTGTCAAATAATCACGATATTTAGTATATTATTACTCTTGCGATCACCCTCAAAAATTCGAAGTTTCAATTCACGCATTCCACACCAAATTAATTGCCAACAATATTCACTTGATATTAATATAAAATTTTCACATAGCGTTCAGATTTTCCTAAAATTCAACGCGGTTTCTACAGAATTCTTCTTGAAAAATTATCAAAAAAACGCCCCATTCTTTTAGTGCATTTTCTTGTTCAACCCAAAGAGAATTATTATGAATTATCAATATTTAATTTTGCTGACTCACTCTATGGCCCCAATCTCACGCAACAGTATAAAAAAAGATTCAAAAAATCCAAAATTCTTGTTTAAGATTTGTATATGGTATTCGTAGACGTGAAAGAATATCTCATAAACTGGTTGAAGCAAATTGGCTTAATATGGATAGACGAAGATTGTTTCATGCTGCGTGCCTATTTCATAAACTCATATTAACTAAAAAACCAAGTTATCTTTATCGTAAGTTAACATTCCGCACAGATGTCCATAATCTAAAAAATATAAGGTATAGAGGTACTTTAACACCACCAAAATTCAGAACGGAATACTTCAAGCGTTCATTTTCTTTTCAAATATGCAAAACATATAATTCCCTTCCACTGGACATAAAAAAATTAACAATAGCGAACTTCAAAATGAAGTTAAAAAAATATCTCTTCGATCATCAATAATATATTTTCATGGATAGGAAAAGTGATGGCGATCCTCACATTCATAATTTAGCCAATATTCCATACTTGAACACATTTATTACGTAGCAGGGTATGTTTTAGGGTTGAGTGGAAGAGCAGTCTATGGGAGTACTCTACTCTCTTAGACTGAACTCCGCCCTTTTCTTCTAATTATAAAAATTTATAATATGTTTCTGTAACTTTTTCATTTTGAAGAAATAAAGACGATTATTATTATTATTATTATTAATAAAACTCACCCTAGAGACTCTCCTGGAGAACGTCTTCCTCTTCATTTCGATCACAAAAAACTCAAACACACGCTAAACGCAATAATCACACAATGCTGACGGCAATGTCAATGCCTCGAGTTAACTAGAATCCTGAATTAGGTAAATAAAACTTGGTATTGCTGAGATGCCACAAAATGTTTTTGTAAATGATCGTCCGACTTCCATTTTCAGAGAGCGATCCATTATCTCTCGATAAAAATCCAGATCTATTGCACGCGGCTACTAAAAAGAAGTCCGGAGAGTGACTTTCGTATTCTTGCCATGACTGAAGAGAATTCCCGACGAGTATCTTGAATAATAGCGTTCTACTCGAGCTGCGATGTCTTGAATTTAGGGGAACAAGACTACCTTGACTCAAATAATTACATATCATTATGGTAAAATGCATCTTCTCTCGAATTCAAATTCATGAAAATGGACAGCGATTTACTAATCGAGAGTACTGATTGGTGCGAAATTGGCACGTAGGATTTTTTGAAAACCACAAAAAAACAATGGTAGGTCATGAATAATTCGTTGTAGGTATTACTCAAGTGAAATTTTGTTTTTGTTTAAATTAAAAGAGTATGACAAAATAATCTGAGGCACACTGCTGATGTTCAATGATAATGCCTATTCTGGTTGCCTGCGTCAATCATTGCTCCATGGGCCATTTCAATTTATATATTTTGAAAAAATATATCGTCTTTTCGGAAATCTTGTAAACTAGCTTTTTATTTCATACAGGTCCTACATTTTGTACGCTGGTACGTTGAGAATGAGAAGCTTGTTTTTTTTTATTCGCTCCCATTTCTCATCTGAAAGTTATTGGCCGAAAACCTAAAATGAAAGCAATAGATCTAAAGGAGAAAAGTGAAATGAACAGTTGATGAAAATATCAAAATTGAAAAATGAAATTAAATAGACGAAAGAATGTAATTCAGCATTAATAAGGAAGCATAAAGATAACAAGGAATATATGGAGAAATAGTAAACTCAAACATGATGTAAAATTGTTTCAAGCTTTTGAAATGTTTAATCGATAAATTATACAAGAATGAATGGTAGACATTCTTAATGGGTAAGGTCACTATTTATAATCTGGAGTTACTCTTTTACCTACACTACTCGGCAAGTTTGTGATTTATTGCACATGCGTACTTCGTCAAAACTTACGCTACGTCGAGTTACGTGTCGTGGCTTATAACCCCTAACATCCGAACTCACCAAGTGAATTCAGACGTTGAGTTTGAAAGAATAAAAAAAATTGTTTTTCTTTGTTTTCATGAAAAATGATACCTGATTCCTAGAAAATAAATAAATAGTTTGAGAATATTTTATCAGAATTCAGCAAGGAAATGTGATCTCACTCAATGAATTACAATTTTTCAAATTCGCTTTTTGCCTAGTGGTTTCATCCCGAAACTACTCCAAAATGAGAACGTGAAAGTTTGTATTGTAAAATTCCCATTACGTAACTTACAATTAACTAGAATTCATATATAAAACATGAATTCTGAAAAAATTAATAACTCCAGCGTTAAAGAGATGGAAAAACAATATATTTCAAATGAGCAAGACAAGGAAAAAGGGCTCTTTCGCCAAAATAGAAAAGTCAACGAATACAGTTTGTAAAGGCAGCACATTTTACTGAGCTATTTTGTGGCAAGGAGCATTCGGAGAAATGTTTTCCATGAAGATTTCTTGAATTTTCATATCAGAGAACTCTCTTCAAAGTAACTTTCCGTTTCCATGGTACAATGCAGTTTTCGAAATCGACAATACTGGCTCCTGTTATATCAGTTAGTTTTCAATAATTGCAATTTTATATTGACATTTTTCAGACATGAAGGAAAATTCTGAGGTGAAAAGATTTAAACATGAAGTGTTTTATCCGACCCAAACAATCACTTATGTATTCATTGATTATGCAAGTTGCTTCAAAACTACCACGTTATGAAATGGAGAAGTTTTCGAGCTTTACTTGAATCGCACCATTTCTGTATTGAATTGATATTGAAATGAAATTATCGAAAGTAACATTGCTCAACGTTTGTGACAGTTATATGGAAATTATAAGAATATCAATTTGGTACATGAAATTATCCGAAACTTCTTTGATTATTGCAATCGGCAAATTGTGATAATAAAAATGAAAATGTTTATTTCCAAAGAGAAAGGTACAATTATATCAATAACAAGTTGCTAGATTTTTTTACACGAAGATTCACACAAAAGAGAAGCCCTGTAATGTTCAAAGAACACCGCGTGAATCAAGGAACAGGAGATACGAATTAACAGTCACTTAAAATTTTTGAAGTTTGTAAGCCTCAGGTAAAACCTCTCTTGGCAAGGAGTTCCAAAGCTCAGCTGTTCTATTGAAAAAAGATCCGTGGGCAAGAGAGGTTCGACAGGTATCCAAATTCACAACAAAGGGGTGGGAATTCTGTACTCGTCGAGTCATCCGTGTAGATATTGCCAAGGGTGGAACGATTGATAAGAATTCGGAAGAGAATCGACAGTGGAAGTATCTATAGAAGAGGGACAAGTCTCCGACCCTTTTACGATGTTCCAATGAAGTGAGCGAGTCTGTGAGCGAAGAATCACCAACAAGACGGAATTGCCTTTCTCTGAATAGAATCGAGAAGCCTCAATTAATGTTTTGGTGCCGAACTCCACACATGAGAACTGTATTCCATTACAGGTCGTATCTGAACCTTGTAGATCATCAGAAGTTGACGAGAAATGAAGCATTTCTTCGCACGAAATAGAAATCCAAGTTTCTGGGAAGCACTTTCAGCGATCAATCTCACATGGTTTTCCCATGAGAGATTATCGTTGATCGTAATTCCTAGCATCGAGATACTTGATTTCGTAGAAATAGTTACTCCTGACATCGGAATATTAGATGATGATTGATCAGCTTTTCTTGAGAAGAGACATGCCTAGGTTTTCGTAGCATTGAATTCGAAGTCTATGTTACCTCATTCTATTATTTTCACCAATTTGATTTTATTGACGTGAATGTTTCTTTGAATTTTTGTTTCTCGAGCTGGTATGGGGACTCTGGAAGAGAATCTGGTATGAAGAGTACTGTCGTCCCCAAAACTATGTGTTGAAGAAGATGTTTTCTCGAGCAAATCATTGATATGAAGTAGATACAGAGTGGGCGCCAGAACTGAACCCTGTGGAACACCTGCATTTATTGGGAGAATATCAGATGATACTCCATCCACAACCACATACAGTGACCTATCAGACAAGAAACTCTTCAACAAAGCACACAACTGAGGAGGCAAAGCATAAGACCTGTCGTCTTTAGAAAGGAGACCCCGATGCCAAACTCGATCAAACGCTTTTGAGATATCGAGTGCAACAGCTATCTCTACAAAAATATCAGATTATGTATTTTTTACTATCTGCTTCGAGAAGGTAATCCTTTTTTTTTCTTGAATGAAACAGTTGATGTTGACTCTTTGATATTCCTAGGGATATTGTTGAATATTCTCGCACCTAGACGAGTGCAAGGGCGTCGCCAGAGAGGGGCAGGGGGGGCAGTTGCCCCCCCCCTAGAGATCAAATGTGTGAGTAGTGTTTATAAGAAACACCTACAGCCTACAGTTGAATAAATCGACTACAATCCTTGTAAAACCTAGTATTGCTACTCGACGCTAGATGGCGCTTGTTCAATGAACCCTCTGGAAGTTGGTAGCAGTTACTAGACCAGGTAGAATTTTACCGGACATTCTAGATTCTAGTATTCTAGTATGATTTTCGTTTGGGTATATGAAGACGTGGTTTGCCTAGTCAATATTGATTTATATTCATTAAATAATAAGATCTCATCATCTCTGTGTTGAATTGTGAAGTTTCTGAGTGTGTCTCCATTCATCATCTTATCAAAATGGACATCAGAAAGTTTTTTGGTGACTTATGTACTGCTTTAATCTTGAACTTAGGGCGGTTTTTCAATACAAGAATAAATGAGTTATCTGTCAGTTAGATGAAAGAAATGAGAGGGTGCGCGTGAGTGATGTTTGGCAGTGATAAGGATGAAAATTTTTGGTCATTTTTATCTGATAGATATCTCTGATTGAAAAACCGGCCCTTAGAGCTAGTATTTTCTTTTTATTTCTCTTAGCTAATAGCTTTGGTAACGGATATACTAGCTAGAGACGTGTATGATGATCGTTTAGGTATTTTATTAAAAACAAAATTATTTATTCAATCTCTATGAATTTAACGTTAACTGAATGGTGGTTTCGTTTTCAATAATCATTTATGAAAACAAATCATAAATTATATTTGTGGTTCAATTAAATACAAATTAAAATGGATCCTTAATATAAATAAGGCTGAAAAAGCTTTCTGAGATCATGTTTATAGGTAATTGAGTTGAGTTGAGTAAGTAATCGAGGGCTTGTGAAGTTTTATACATTGATATCAGAACTGTTTTTATTACAATCGTCATCGAGGCAAACACTTCCAAAGTGTAACGCTTCATGCTTTTGACTGTACCAGGCGTTCATATTTTTTATCCTCCATAATATTACCCTACTGCCCCCCCCCTTAGTCATAAGCTGGCGACGCCCTTGGACAAGTGTATTGACCAATAGTTTTGGATGAGTACCCGGTGCGCATCATTTTTTTCCTTCTGGTATTATAATTATTGTGGTCAATATTTCTCGAGCGACTTTTGTTTTTGTATTGATCTACCGCTACACGTAGGAAGGGGATTTGTCTGAGGTCCAGTATTCCACTTTCAGAATATAATAAGGTCGATGGTGTATTCATGCAAGTTCGTTATCATAAACAAATGCCTCATTTCGAGACCAAATCACTAACCATCAATATTTATTATGAATATTATTGGCCCAGATGAATATATTCCATCTGTGGTAAAAGTCATCAACTCAGAATTTCTTGAATATATAAACTGTTTACGTAACGATATCTCATGTCGAGTTTTTTCAGGATCGATAGAGATATTTGCTGGAGGAAGGATTGAAGAAGGTAGTGGAATAGTGTGAAGGTAATATGCAGAAGAAACAAACAAGGAAACAAATCAGAACATTGACTACTTCAGAAAAAATATAAAACATTTATTGATGGGCAGACCCTATTATAGTTTGCATGAATTTTACGAGGATCGCTTCTGAAGTGAAGTATTTTATCTTGTATATATTTTATGTTGTATATATGTTATTTTGTATATATGTTTATAAAGGCAATTTTAAAGTGTTCGTGTATGGAACCTGTATACCACGTATATGTGTTTATAAAAGATGTCTGTGTTTTATATATACATGTATAATTTGATGCTTTGTCAACAAGATTCAATCTTCAGACAATAAAGTATATTTATTATTATTATTATCATTATTAAAAAAAACGAAAGCACTTCATTGATTATGTTGTGCCAAAAAGGTGGAATTTCTGAATTCTGAAGGGGAGTATCATCCAAACGAAGGAAACAAATCATCACCCCTTGTCTATAAATATTTCCATAGCCATTATTATTCTCGAATATCATCACCTGTTGGATTGAACCGGGTCAAAACTTGATGAGAATCCATATTTGTTGAAAAATACTACATTTTCCTCTACACTTCCCATTAACAATGTGGTTGAGGAACCACTGTAAGTGTTTTGCTGTACGAAAGCTTCCTCAATCAGAAAAAAATCCTGAACGAAGAAGTTCTGTATCTCTCGCAGATATCATAGGTGCTGCATATATAACAGATATTGACGACTTCAATAATTCAGTTGCGGCATCCAGAGTACTCATTTTACGAACGTTTCGTTTTTGTTTGCCCAGTTCAACTGAAACAACTGTTTTTCGCACGACTTCAAAATACTGGAAAGTAGTGATGGGCATTTCATTCGGATGATATCGTTATTGAGAGGTAGAATGGTGGAGAGCTAAGAACTAAGATAATGATTGGAGCATCATGAATCAGGAATAGAATAATAAGTTAAGATTATGCCTATGATAGATGACATTATAATAGAAACTTTAGTTTATGATTAATATGAGTAGAGGGGGCATGGCCCAGCTCTTCAGGTTGACTGACAGTCATTCGATATCTGAAGTTAAGCAACGCCGAGCGCGGTTAGTACTTGGATGGGTGACCATGCAGGAGAATACCGTGTCGAAAGCCCGTACAGCTGCAGCGGAATAGCATATCATAGCTCGCAGACAATATATCAATGAGCACAAGATATATTGAAGATATGCCGTCCTTCGGAAGGGACGTAAAGCCGTCGGTCCCGAGTCCATTGATGTTGGGCTCGTTAAAGATCCCTACCTCTGGTTGGAATACCAGAGGGTTCAGCAAAATTTCCGGTTGGGGGAAGTGTGCTCACCGGCGTCGGTGATTGGCCTTGGTAGCGGAAATAGGCCGAATGAATAATTAAAAAAAATATGAGTAGAGGCCCGGTTGCACCGCTCACCTCAATAGAGATTCAACTAAGCTTAGCTTAAACGTAAAGGAACAATGAAGCTGATTGGCAAATCCATAGCAACAAAGCCTGGCTCAGAATAATCTCAACTAAAGTAGAGCGGTGCAGCTAGCCATGAATGTGTTCTTTATCCCGAACTGTATATTGGTCAAAAGGGGGGATCTTTTAACAAAAGAATGAAGTACCATAGAAGCAGATATTTGACTGAACGATACGATTACGATCGTGACAATAATGTTTTGCATTTGGAGAATAAAGCGTAAACCCAACATGTTGGAGTTCTTAGGAATCAATTCAGTTGAGAAGTCTGTACATTCGCTAAATGACCAAATAGATGTAAAAAATCCTCCCTCAATCAACCTGTTTCCCTATGATGCAATGTGAGTAACTATGATCAGTTTTGCACGTGAACCCAAGCAATTGCTGTAATAAGTTTTTCCAGAAGGTTTATGGATAATAGTTAATTGATGTATTTATATAGAGGCACAGTATCGGATCGTTGTAGTACCATAATACACCTGAAGAAGCTATTGTGTAGTGAAACACATGTAGCGGTTGTGTTAATTGTCAATTAAAATTATGCAATGAGTTTTTTTTCATTACGTTTCATGGTTCATCATCAAGCATCGGCCAACGCCATCAGTTATCAACAAGTACATAGTTCAAGAAAATCTGA
This sequence comes from Zygogramma bicolorata, assembly GCA_032362365.1. Taxonomy (NCBI): domain Eukaryota; kingdom Metazoa; phylum Arthropoda; class Insecta; order Coleoptera; family Chrysomelidae; genus Zygogramma; species Zygogramma bicolorata. Next base: position 12,060,020 of record JAVJAQ010000137.1, on the reverse strand, counting down.
TTTAGATTTTGTTTGTATTTTGAGAATATTCTCACACATATTTCACAGATATTTCAATAGGGGTTTCACAATATTCTTGAAATTATTGTCAGGAAGAGAGTTTGAAAAATTTCGAGAGGGGTTAGGTGTGAATTCCAATCAAAATTTTAAGTTGATTGTATCAACAGAGAATATATGAGGAAGGTTGTGAATATATTATGAAAAAATCCCCAGAATGTTCCATAAACATTCTGAGAAAGTTCTCACATCTATTCTCAAAATCATTCCCAGAACGAACTAAGAACGACGTGGATTCTGGTGCACTTTATATGACCATAGGAAGTGCGGAGAATGAACAAAACATGTTGTGGAAATATTCTCAGAATATTCAAGTGATTTCAGGAATGTTCTTAGAACGTAACTCTGTTATCGTTAGGGTTTTGGTTTGAACGGGAATTTCTGTCTTCAAAAAGGAACATGTCTTCTTGATTGAAATGAAGAAGGCCCTGTTCCGTTCTCCAGTCTGGTTAACCAGACTGATAACTCACCAACTCAAGTATCACTGGTGACCAATACAACGGAACGGCTAATGGTAACAATACTTGGAAACGGATCACGATCAAAGTAAAGACAATTTTGAAAGTGAAGAAAACTTCAACAGAGTATTTGTAATTTTTTGCTTATAAAAGACTACCTCAGATATAGGTATGAGGTATTTTTGTTCCGATTCATCATTATCAAACATCAATACATATTATATCTTTCCTCCATATTGATTATATTGACCTCTCACTATCATAACCGATAAAATTTCGCGTCCTCACTGAAATAATATTATGTGAAACTATTCTGAATGAATATTATTCATTCTGCTACGGAATGAATAATATTCGAAGATTATTTTTATAAGGAAGAATAGAAGAACTTACCCGTAAACTTTGAGTACATTGTGTGATTTTGGTTGTCAAATCTCTGAAAAAGATAGGAATCGTTGAAGTTCAAGTCTCTTTAGGGTTGCTTTTGAATCATTTTCATCTAGACAATAAATACCTTTCAGAAACATATCATTAGAATATTTGTTGCTTGCTTTTGACCCTTTTCAAATTGTCATATCCTCAAAAAGACCAAGAATTTGATGGCTTCTGTCAAACTGAGGGTGCCTATTGACGTCTATTGCCATCCTATTCAATGAAAAACAAAAAGAAATCTACATGTAATTCAAAATATAACGAAGTGACTTATGTAACTTTTTCAAAAAGCGTTTTTGAAGCACTAACTCATTTTTTTTTATATAGCTGACAGAGCAGAGCAATCGTTTTCTGCCAACTTGTGGCTTCATTTGAGAGTATGATGGTGTCGCAACATTAGTTCAGCTATCCGTTAGTAGATGGAGAACAGTTTGGTGACTTCGAAGTATTCTACAGTAGGATAACACATACCATTGTTTATACTTATAGAGATGTAGTTAGGCAATGTCTGTGTAAAAAATATTTTGAAGCGTTCTTGTTGCGCAATCTACAGTATAATGTCGATATTTCCGTTTACTTGACAATGGACCACGAAGTTCACTACTCTGAGGGAAAAAATAGGTTCAGAGTTTTCTCTGTCAGTTAGACTGAAATGTTGAAAGAACGATAATGAACCTCCTGAAAAGAGTTGTCGATATAAGTTTATGAAGGTTTATGGAAGTTTATGCAGTAAAATGATGTTCAAAACATGAATGATCTTCGATATTGACAAAAAAATCCTTTTCTGCTTTTGAATTGGTTGCCATCTTCTGGTGATATGTATGAGTATTCAAGAAAATATATGATTCAGGCTACGACATCCGTAAGAAAATCGAAAGAAAAGACATTACTCGGAAACGAATTCATTAGTTTCATTTTACTAGTGAATAAACATTATTATTATTATATCTACCCCCTCAAATGATATTTCGATATGGTTGACTGACTACATCTGACTATATCATAACTTATAAGCAATGTCAATACCAGATACATCCTGTATCAATTGAAACAGACACATTGAGAAATGAGTTCAGCTATTCCTTTGCAGATGGGGACAGTTTGATGACTTTCAAGTATTCTGCAAAGCTATGCAGGGGCCAATATAGAACCCTAGTTTATGGCCAGGGCTACCTTTCAGCTTCTGCTATGTCGAAGGAGATGGCGTAATGTGTATGAAAACGCAAATTCTGGGTTCTATATTATGAAATACCTCACGGTAGGTAATTTTTTCCAGACTGCTATTTGTTTTAGCTCAAAATATTTGCTGTTTCAATCTGTCACTGATGCCCAGATAAATTGTACAAATTGTCTGAAAATAATAAGAAAAAATTTTCAATTCTCAAGAAATAATTTTTTGAGCTGGCTGCGTATTTTGTTTCCTGATCGAAAACAGACTCTGACGTTTTATTTCCCTCCTATCCTCTTGATCCTCTCTGGAAGTCCTCTCACGTAGAGGATGGTAAGAATTTGCTGTTCCAGTATCTCCTTAGTGTTCGTCTGGGCCAATGTTTGATCCAATGTTCGATCCACCAGCTTCTTTGAATATTCGATACCTTAATTTTCTTGTCACAATATTATTTCATTCATTTCGTTATTTGAAATTTTTTTTGACCTATTCTTCATATTCTGGGTTCTATATTATGGAATACCTCACGGTATGTAATTTTTTCCAGACTGCTATTTGTTTTAGCTCAAAATATTTGCTGTTTCAAATTGTCACTGCTGCCCAGATGAATTGTACAAATTGTCTGAAAATAATAAGAAAAAATTTTCAATTCTCAAGAAATAATTTTTTTTGTCAATATTTTCCTCAGTCCAAATGCAAATTTGTTTGTCTTAAACTTGATCAATCAGTTTCTCAGTGATAATGAAAGCGTACATACCAGGGTTTGTTGAGAACTACTTACTTACAGACGTACTGTGACAAATAAACATATTCTCAGCTGAAGCTTCTGATCTCAGAATGGAAAGTGACCGATCGTTTAATCAGAGGAAGATCAGGTCAGAAAAACACTGACCTCTTGACACTTTCATGAACTTTTTTTCCTTCATTCGAAACGTCATTCGGCTCATTGAAATTTACGAAGTGCTAAGATGTAGACATCAACGCAGTTACACAAAATAACTAGAGATCAAATACCCTAGCACCGAGCTTTTGAAACCCCTTTCAAGGAACATTTTGCACACATGAAATACGGAAGGGTAGAAAAATCCAGTAACGCCCAACACGCTCTAGACAATTACGACAAAATTGGTGATAGCAATCTTAAACTGATCAAGCATGTGCATGACACAAGACTACTCGATGCATGTGAGAGTCTAGAAAAAGCAAAATGTAATAAAAACAGCATGAATCGTGACCTACTCCTTTCAGCTCGCTTTTCAATCTATTGTTATTGTTAAGTAATCAGAATGATCATTAATAGCAGATGAAGGCCAACAAATTTGGCAGGTAGCGACTTATCGAGAAATTGTGGTTCTAAAATTGTTCGTTCCGTTAATCAGCTGACGAACGTCAACCCTCAGAAGTCGAAATTTGTGCGAGCAATGGATCAACGAGGCCTTACCTTTTGACGTGCGATTACCCAGCACGGTGGCCCGGCGAGGATTCGAACCCCGGCCTTCCGCGGAAAACTTTAGATATATATACAACTGACTCTAGTCTTTACATTTGGTCTCAATTCCCTTCTCCTGAAAATGCTAACTTTGTTAGCGAAACGCGCGTCAAGTGCAAAAATATCAGTTTGTTAGGGTAATTGATCTCTAGGAAAAGTTTCATCCTCCCTTTCGTGGGAATCTTTTTGAAAAAAAACAAGATTTAAAATCGACACTTTCATTTTCAAACTTTGTCTTTGTATTTATATCCCGAATAATTATGTCCTGAAGTTAATTAATGCGAGTGCAATAAACACTTTATTCACCAGATGAATACAATATTTTTTCTAAGTTGGTGTGAAAATCGAAATTATATCGAAAAATGTAGAATCAGTTATCTGATGGAGTGTTTTTCTTCATATATGCAGATTCATACGAAAGGGGAGCCCTGTAATTTTCAGAGAACACCGCGTGAATCAAGGGACAGGAGATACCAATTTATATTCACTTTGAATTCCTGAAGTTTGTAAGCCTGAGAAAAAACCTCTTTTGGCAAGGCTTTCCAAAGCTCAGCTGTTCTTTTGGAAAAAGATCCCTGAGCAAGAGAGGTTCGACAGGTCTCTGAACTCACAACAAAGGGGTGGAAATTCTGTTCTCGTCGAGTCATCCATGTAGATATTGCCAAGGGGAGAACGATTGATAATAATTCGAAAGAGCATCGACCGTGAAGGTATCCATAGAAGAGAGACAAGTCTCCGACCCTTCTACGATATTCCAATGAAGTGAGCGAGTCCGTGAGCGAAGAATCACCAACAAGACGAATTGCGTTCCTCTGACTAGAATTGAGGAGCCTCATTGTATGTTTTGGTGCCGAACTCCACACATGATAACCATATTCCAAGACAGGTCGTATCTGAGCCTTGTAGATCATTAGAAGCTGACGAGAAGGGAAGTATTTATTTGCAAGAAACAGAAATCCAAGTTTCTGGGAAGCACTTTTAGCCATCGATCTCACATAAGAGCTTATCACTGATCGTAATTCTTAGCATCGAGATACTTGACTTCTTAGGAATAGTTACTCTTGACATCTGAATACTAGATGATGATAGATCGGCTCTCCTTAAGAAGAGACAAACCTGGGTTTTCGTAGCATTAAATTCCACCAAGTTCATGTTACCCCATTCTATTATTTTTACCAAGTCATCGTTAATTTTATTGACGTGAATGTTTCTTTGAATTTCTGTTTCTCGAGCTTGTATTATTGAAAAAATGAAAAATGTGTCTTCAGTGCGTACAGGCAAGTATTAAAATATTAAAATAAACACTCCAAACCTTCATCGATTATTCAAAGTGAAAAATGTTCCGCACTCCAGCGGCTTGCCAATTTGTACAAACATCAATAATACACCTGGTCGGTACTTTCGGAACCGTCCAAACAGTGAAATATGTATTCTACAAAAACGACACAAGTGGCTCATGAATAAAGTTCGTGTGGCATGAATGGGACTTGTCAACTACGAAATTCCACAATACTACATAATTCATGATATTCTCTGTTCGACATTGTTACAACTTTCGGAACGTTGTATTCCATTTCAACTGCTCAATTACAATGGTTATACCTGCATAGGGTAATGGAAACATTGACACAGTTGGGAGAGCAGTAGTAAGTTAAGTGGTTTTGGCCTCAATTATAATTTTAGATATATGATTATTCTATGCGTGATGACATAATGAAAATAGTTTTTTTTCTGTGGCGGGAAAATAGTTTGACATTTTATCTCAGGTAACAAAATGTCACTTTTTATGAAACAAATTTTTTCCAGGATATATATATATATATATATATATATATATGTACATAAGCAAAGATAGAAATTAAATTTTTCTAGAATATTTTCTTATACAAAAGTTACATTTCCTTTATATCAAAAGTAGAATTATCAAATGTGCATTGCGTGAATGATATGTTCCTTAAACTATTTGGTACAACAGTCGAATTTTCTAGTGTTGAAATTGTTTTTTTCAATATTAAATCGTTTTTACCGTCACAGAAAAATATTAGATTTTAGCTCTCGGTTTTTCGGTCACAACCTCGAGCTAAAATCTTTTTTCCCTTGTATAATGAATAACTATTTATTACTACCTTACTAAAAAACTTCATTTCAGACTCCTCAAGGAGAAAGGAAAATGATATTTTTCACCCGCCAGGAGTTTTTCATCCAGATTTTACTTTCAACTGGATGGACAGTAACAAATTGTTTCTACGGTTCTAACACAAAACTGCTCTATCTTAACTGTTCTTCGTAGAATAATGAGGTTCATTGTATGTCTTCAATTTCATTTTCACACAATGACTTTTTTGTGTACAGTTCCCCAATTTGATTTCCTTTCCTGATGAAACATTGACTCAATTGTGTTTCAGTTGTATTCATTATTATACAGTAAATCAGGTCCCCCACGGAACATCAAATTTCAAGCTAGGACAGCTAGATCTGTTTACTCAAATTGTACCTAAATGGACATTTTCAATGACACATTCAATTTGAAGTTCATGTCATGTGTTGAATCATTTTTCTATCATCTGTTACAGCCGCAGAAAAAGTATACTGTATAACTCGCATGGAATGCCAATTTCCCACACGTATGATTTGTAGCATTCGCCTACAGCTTATGCTCATACTCGTGGAAAATGACTACCATTCCTTGCTATTTGAACAATATACCATACAGCAGTTTGATTCAGAAATTTTCAGCGACCTGTTAAATCCATGCCAAAATGGACATTACCAAAAATCCTCATTGGAAGTGTTACGATACATCCTTGGGGTTCGTTGATTAAAACTCCAAACAACACTAGCTCTGGAGTCTAAACGGAAAGATGACGTTTGCAGAGGAAAACACAGAGTATAGTTCTGCAAGAAGTTTTCTTAATTCTAACCAGACAGTCAATTCTTTCTGGAAAGATAGATGCCCAAGATAGATGAATCAAGGGAAAAGTTGTCTTCATTGAATACTTTGCAATTTGTTTACACTTTACAGATAAATTCTCAGCATGGATAGTAGAGTTAGTACAAGAACTGAGGGACATTTCAATAAAAAAAGGTTGATTGTGAGATAGAATCAGCAGTATTTATAAGAACATTTCAAAATAGAAGCACTGCTTGTTATAATATATACCGAAAAACATATATCATTCGTGTAAAATGATTTTCATTTTCAATAATTTACCATAATCTTACTCGTGAAAATTTATATCTGTTATTGAAAGCAGCGAAAATGAGAAGTTTTTTGACATAACACGTCACTCACCCACTTTGAGCATAGGACAACAAATTGTAACGTTCAAATTCGGCACTGGAGCAATTTGGAAGACTAATGAAAATACAATATTGAGCCACATCTTTATTAATGAGCCACTATCACTAAAAAAAAATAATTTATTGTTGTTAGTTCTGAGTACGGATCTTGTGGGACCTTGTTGTTTCATTGCATTACTGGCCTTTTAGGGCGTCGATATATTTCCGTGATAATTATTTGACACAATATTTGCAGATAATTCGTTACTTTTTCGGTTGAACTCATAGACAATACAACTGATGGACTGGCCTCAAGAGAGAGAAGACTGCAGAATGAGCAAGAAAGAATTAGAAAGCTGTAGGTATAACCTCTAAGCGCATTCCATCCTCAGTGTAGCAGAAATAGAGAGGTTAGGAAGAATAATTAAGATTATTTTCAAGAGTAAGAGAGAGTGATTTGAGTACAAAATTGTCATTATGTCCTGTTCAATGTGTATAGTGTATATATAACCTTTCTCTTCCGCATCACGCTATGTGAAAAACTATTATAATAGCCAGTCCATCAGTTATGATAACCATGAAGTGAAGGAGAACCGTACAAAATATAATAACCATACCTGGATAGGTTTGCAGACAGCTTTGAAAGCTTCAAAATTGTAATCATGAACCTTGTTTCCTCGAAAGGAACTATGCTAAAGTTCGTAGATATTCATGCCGATGATTTCGAAAGCTCTCATGGAGAATTGATGAAAATATCTTTCTATCTACCTTGGATCTTGGATATGCAAGAAAATTCAGCATGATTGCTTGAAAAGTCGATTTTTCAGTGATTCTCGCCCCCTCAAAAAACTAATGATGAAAAAATACTTACTGTTGACCAAAAATCTCATATACTCACGGAGATGATGATGAAAATAATAATTATGACACTGCTTGATTAACACCCTGTTCTTCCTGCTGAGTCAATTTTTTCAGTCTAGCTCTAAAATATAATTGAACTTGATACTAACCATGAACTCTTGGTCAATTTTCACCTGAAAATTACGGCACCAAATGAGATCTTTTCATAGAAATAATTGCATACCCTCTCATATGAAACTCCACACCCCGGATAGGTAATACGTTTAAAAATCAAATTATTAGCAATTTGTTAACATGCGATATCTCAGATAAGGTTGGAAACTGTGAAGTGAAGCTTATATCGTTTTAATTACTTCGCATATGAAGTTAAATGTTGCGTAAAAATTAAGATTGGTGTCACCTAGGCAATGAAGTTGATCGTAGGCGAGGTGTTTCAACGATGAAAAACTTGAAGTGAAATTTGTTGATTCGATGTTTTCTTATGCAGAAAAGATTATAAAAACGACAATAATGAAAATCATTGAAATCCGGCACAAATTTTTATAACCTCTTCGGAGTTTTTATAGAATAATAATTGTACCTTGGAGACAGGGATCACTGTCAGGAAACTTTCAAAAAACTCAGAGTTATGCCATTGCCAACTTTATTCCTCTATTATGTTTTGATTGAAATACATAAGAAGAAATCATCTTTGACGAAACAATGCCATATTCACGAACATAACACACGAAACTCACCATATTAGAATACATCGATTTCGTCTTCACTTATCGCAAAAAAATTCTTTAGATTATTCTCTGTATAATATCTTGCCTCAAGATTTCAAAGAGCTCAGTATGAATACTTTCAAGAGGAAATTAAAAAATTATTTGTTGAGGCACTGCTTCTATTCTGTCGATGACTTCAGAACACATTTTTGTGGTAACACCCATGTCACTACTTTTCTTTGATTTTCAAAGTTTTTGTATATGTATTGTATATGTATACGCGATTCATGTTATTTACTTGTTAGTTTTGTCATTTTTTTTACATTCTCTTACATTTTTATGTGATTTTTAGACGTAAGCCAAACATGACTTGCTACAAACATATTGTATTATGTAACATAGTCAAATAAAATATTCTATAGTTCGAAATCAGACTTTTTATGGTGGAGAGTGAACGAAGATATTATTATGTTTGTTTGTTTTGTAGATTTCTGGGTTTGTAAACTACCACATTCTGAAAAAATAAGAATTAATATTGGAATTTATACACGTGTAGAAGGCAGATTTCCAATCTACCCGAAAAGTTGCTACGTCTATTGAAAAACAGTTCATTGAAAAACAGTGTTTTATTAGAATCCCATAGTACCGTCTTCAGACAAATATTCATAACCCAGCCGACACTACATCCGAGATAATTGAGTTTATGTGAAAAAAATTCAACATTTCTTTTAATGTACCGATTTTTTGTGTGCATTTATGATCCTCTCGATATATTCGTGCTCGCATTCAATATTTGTGTTATCAATTAAGAATATCTCAATTTTTATTATTATATATATATATATATATATATATATATATATATATCACTCAATCCTCAAAACGTAAACGCAAATTCCTGTTCAACTGCAAATATTTCTTGTTGACAATCTTCGTAATTGACATTTGTCAAATATTTCAGTCAGTCTTTTAATAGTTTTTCATTCGTAAATTATAGCGAAGAGGACTCTGCTTTTGATAATAGTTTCTTTTGTTGATTTCTACACGCTTTTTTAACTCGATGGCTTCCCTACTTCGGCGTGTTCACCTGCGCGACTTGTTTAGCTGCCTCGATATCCATTTTTGGCCCGTATGATAATGGTGTTGGAAGAGAGCGGAATATATTGTTTTTCCCTCAATCCATTCCTGTGTTCCTGCACTCTAGCTGACATTCTCCTAATCGTCTGGCTTATATATTGCTGATCACAGTCTCCGTATGTGATGATATACTCCCTGATTTTCGAGAAGGATCCTGTCCTCTGGTCTGGGTAAGCATGACTAACTGGTCCTTTGAAGTGAAAATGGTTGACATATTTTGTCCTCTCATCATGCTTTAGATTTTGTTAGTATTTTGATTTTTGCATGGTTTGCCCTTCTGATTGAATTTGTTACGTAGCCATTTTGTCGAATTGCTTCGGACGTCTCTGTTGGTTCTGCTTGTCTGTTTGTTGTTTCGGTTAGATGGAAACATCGGGTCACCAGTGTAGATTGTAGTGTTTTGGGGTTGTGATGTGATTCGACCTGTAGGTATCTGTTTGGGTGGGTGGGCTTCCGGTATAAAGTGTCGTCTGTCTTTCTGGTCAACAACGAGCACAAGAAAAGGTAGTTATCTATTTTTCTCTACGGAGTAAGAGGAAAATACTACTTTAAGAGAACAAGTTGAAAATGCAGGATATGATATGAATTATAGTAGCATAAAAATCATAACCAAGGAATGTAACTTGAACAAGAGATAATTCATGAAGTTGGCCTTCATCGCAAAAACAGATCGGTGTTTAAAAGAAAAAACAACCCCCAACCACCTGAGTGAAATTTACTCTTTCTTCTTCGTATTGATAAAAATAATAATTCACCCAATTTCAATAATGTTTCCACAATGAAAATTCTCGTCTTTGAGTCATAAAAATTTGGCTGAAGTCTTTACAAGCAGCGCCCAAAACCGGAAATTCAATCGTCATATTTCAACTGTCAAAGTTCAATATCAAGCGGAAAAATTCCCACCGGACCACCCTACTGGGATTCACACTTTGAAAGGTAAGGCCTCGTTAATACATCGCTAGCACAAGTTTCGACATCTAAGGGTTTACGTCGTCAACTGGTTCAAATAGTATAGACATTGTATTCAGAGAGTATATAATATATAAATATATATATATATATATATATATATATATATATATATATATATATATATATATAAGTTGAGGTAAAAATATTCAAGTGAATACATGGATGGATGGATCAAACCCAGACAGTTTCATTATAATTTGGTTTCAACACTATTTAATGAGTTTTGCATTCTCGTTTATTAATCCTTGCAATTGTTCACAAACAAGAAAATTCGTAGAACAACTTAAATCCTTGTAGCTCCAAATTGTCTGTCGAATACTTTACTTCTTCAGTCAGATAATATATTTAAATTGTGTGAAACACTCATCCCACTGCTAACCACAATAAAAAGGATAATAATAATCCTTCTTAAACACTTTCGAAAACAACTAAAAGCAGCAGAATCCTTAAACGGAGTGATATGAATAGGTACTTATTACTTATGGTATTTAAGGGCCAATAGGTAAATCCATCTTTCATGAGGATAACGACGTCTTTTGTGAACACGCTGCCGAGGTAATTATAACAAGACCTCCTCCTGGCTATTCTCCAACTGATAGCTAGGATTATCAAGATTTCTCGTGAAGCGAACTACCTGTTTCACCCCCCGCTGTGCCTGTCTCTGTCTTAGCGGTTAGAAAATTTGACGCCTGATGTGGAACAAAAAACTGCCTCTGCTACTGTTTGAATATTCTGATTAATACAAGTCGTGAGAACTTGATTAAGTGATGTTGCACATACAGCGTGAACCTAAAAAGCCTATACTTTCTCAACTTATGAACGGGCTAGACATCAAGATCGGATATGATTACCGTGAACATTTTTTTGTTCAAATATAAATTGAAGTAACCAATCAGAACAAAATTATACTGACAATTCAACTCATATATAAAATATCCCATAAGCCGCAGTGATTTTGTCATTATGACAGCGAAAAAACTTTGCCCTGAGTTTTTCAGCGACAAAACAGAACCTAACTCTTGAAAGCATGGCAACCAGAATTGTTAACAAATCTTTGACGGAATATTTGTCAATTTTCCACTTGCGTTGTCGCTAGACGTCAGTAAACAACACAAAGAAATGTCAGATAGACTTCAAAAATAGAAAAACATTTCGCGTTTTGGTGAGTGCTCCATACAATCTTTAGAGGAAAGTATAAATGAACAGAAAATAACATTTCCTTGAGAATTTCTTTATTCGTGAATATTCCAATGAATTACATTCGTGCATAAAAATGACCAGATAATTTTGCATTCAAGCGTGATATCTTATACATATTGCATTCGGTTATTTTCATATATTTGTAAAAGAGCCCTCGTCCTCCGGACTCGGGCACTTTTGCCAAAATATGAAAATAAACTTGCAATATTTAGATATAAAAAATTACAGTTTACAGTCGAAAATTTCTATGGAAAGTATTTATGAAGTTTTGCATTGATAAAAAAAATGATTCAGATGGAAATCGGAAGGCGGAAGAATTGACGTCAATTTTTAAGGATTGCGCTGTGAACATGAGAACAAAAGATGGGAGAGAGTTTACGGTCGAAACCATGTGGAACTTAGCAGGATGAATTGGTTTTTCTCTTAATTTCCATCAAAAATTAGCAGAGAATTTTCTATCCGAGTAACCCTCGAACATTGATGAATGCTCAAAAATTTTACAACAACTTTCTCAAGCTTTTTGCTCAATTATCAATGTCCTTGGGTTATTACTACTGAAAAGGCATTACTTTTAGTACCATTCGATAAAGAACTCGATACTGTGACGACACTCGACTCAGAAAGGGCGCTTTTAATGAAGGTGAAAAAAAAACTGCAGTGACACTGGTCGAATATAATACAATGCCTTTCGTGGCATTAGCCAGGGAGTAGTTGTTTCCTGACAGGCTCCAGCAAAAACCTACTGTGTAGGTAGTAGAGACTTGTTCAAAACATGATTTGATGCTGTGAATTGTTCAGAGAAAAAAGAAATGACCTGGAGGCGATTGGAGCCATTAACAGTTGGAGTGTCGTGATTACTTGGAACTTCGTGTCAATATTCTTCCATGCCATCATATTTCAATTTATTCGTTCTCGGTAGTTTAGTGTTAGTAGTAAGCAAATCTGCCTATCAAGCAGAAGGCCGGGGTTCGATTCCCCGTCGGGCCACCGTGCTGGGTAATCGCACGTTAAAAGGTAAGGCCTCGTTGAGTCATTGCTCGCACAAGTTTCGACTTTTGAGTGTTGACGTTCGTCAGCAGGTTAACGGAACGAACAATTTCATTATCCCTCGAGATTTCAATCCCATTTTCAACACAGCATTCAGTTGTATTGTCATGATTTGCGTGGATGGCATCAATTGAGATTCTGAAGCACCATCACTTTTGTGGACCAATTTGAAGCATTATCAATGAATCCGATATAGTTAAATTCAGCAACTGCAAGTTGTAAATTGGCTAGGCAACGGCTTCGTTTTGGAATGAAGCGGTTTATATACAATCAATATATTGACGTCAATATATCGCACAATAATAATTGTAATTCGAAAATAATGATGACCGTCTGTAGATGAAGTAATGTAATGAGTCAATCAAGAAAGCTTCAATTGTTAATACTAAATACATGTATTTTGTGGTGAATATATAGTTTTCTTCGATTATCGGCCAGTTTTACTCAAACTTCGATTTTTATTGCGATATGAAGTGATTATTGAATGAAAAACTTGTTCAGTTCTATCTTGAGGGTATGGTGAAATATGAAGAAATAAAGTTTATTGAACAAAGTATCGACGTATACGGCCTTTTCTTGGATCCTAGTTATGCAACACCAGTCCCACTATTTTTCCTATATCTATAAAAAGCTCATCTCATCCATCTCCTCATTGAGTCAAATATTAAAAATTCAATTAGAATTAGAGTGACAAAAAAAGAATTCCGTTTATAGAATCGGTAGCGATGAGTGAGTAAACGGCAAGTGATAAGTTCCAGAAAAATATTCAACTTTCACATCAGTGGATCCAATCACATCGAGCATTCTTTTGCTTTTTGGATCGCTGACCACGAATTTTTTGGTTACCAGACAATTTAATTGCAAAAATAGCAATTTTCTCCTTTTTCTACCACTTCTCATCAAGTCAGACCAAATCTGGTCAAACTAATCGATTCTATAAGGAAAAATAACGTCACCAAATAGTATCTCTAATCACAATTAGTTCATAATTGCAATATCAAATGAACAATTTGTCTGAGTGCGCGTATATTCCTACCGCCAGCGCCTATCTAGCAACCTGTTAACATTAAAGAGTAGATTATACATTATCCATAGATCATCAAACCTTCTATTTATCTGGACATCATTCTTCAAACAATAGAAAAATACGTATTTCACATTTGTTACAGCAATATTCCTGCCAGCTACCACGAATCCATGGGTATATGTTCGTTACAAGAATAGTTTTTAATTTAAATTTAATAATAAATGAATGATTGATATTTTTCCGAACATTATCATTTCTTATTATTATTATACCGTTATTCATCATCAAGTGAGCTAGTGAGCACATGTTTGTGCCAACAACATTTTGAGTTCAATAAGTGCATAACTGAGTGAAACAGTCAATTGTAGAAGAGTACCTACACAGCAAAGGCGAAAAAAAGTATGTTGAACTATACAACGGCAAACACCCTTCAAAATTTTGTAACGAACTCTGTTGATTCGAACTCTTTGACCATAAAATTACTCTTTCATTAGTCGAAAATTCATTTCGTTGTATTCATTTTATATGGAGTTTTTATAATCAAAGTTAAACAGAACTTTATTTGTGTTTGAAATTACATTAAATAATTTACAGGAGTTGGCGAATACGCCCACATTTCATGCCTTTTAATTATTCAACATGATGGCGAAAGAGAAAATAATGAACGTACGAATGCAACACATTAATTTAAATGAACGAAATTATGTATTTAATCAACTAGTATTTTGTTTGTCACAGTTTACCGTGGAAACGTTCAACTGGAATATAATTTTGACAAATTGTTTTATGAGTGAAAATGCATAATAGTGGGTCGAATTTCAATGAGATATATGAATGGACGTGATGTGTAAAAACATATCAAAGTCATCGTTGAAGAAAAATTGAAGAAAGAAGTCCACAAAAGTAATCAGGACAAACCAAAATACACTGAGCATGGGCCCAAGAGAAATATAAGATCAAATAAAAATCAGGAAACTGGGAAAATTAGGAAGTGTATTTCAAAGAACGAAAAAAATTGAGATACTGCTAGTAAATCTCTGGTATACCAAAACCAAATCAAAAAGGTATTCTGCCATTCCAAATAATCATTAACCATAGGTATACCATAAATAGCTGATAAGGTATCTCTTTCATCTGTATAGGGTGTTTCAGAGTTTTGTTGAAGACACGTGTGGAAATGGGTAAAGCTGTGAAAAAAATAGGTTTGGAACAATTCGCAGGTTTTTCTGGATGATTTCGAAATGAGTTTTACCGTGCCATACCAATGTTCTTCGAAGTGCTTTTCTTTTTGTGGGGAATTTTCGTGTTTTTGATTTGCATGTCGTTTTCCATTTAATCAATATATATATATATATATATATATATATATATATATATATATATATATATATATATATATATATATATATATATATATATATATATATATATCTTTTCAAGATATCGACGTAAATGGCCTACATATAGCTACAGCCCAACATACAGAAATTGTGAAAAAAAGGAATGAACATAATTTTTTGAATTCAAACAAAAATTTGAAAAATTCCGTGCCTTTTTCGTGTACGCTGTTTTGTACTGCATTAATGAATATCATTTCAAGCTAAAATAATAAATGGAAAAACACCAAAAAATTCCTCACGAAAAAAGAAGCGTTTTTCCTTATGAAGTGCACACGCCCGGCTGCCAGGAACCTGACAATTTTTCATATTAAGAGGTTGATTATGAAGCCTTAAAAAGGCATGCAGTGTAAAATGGGAGATCGTCACCTATCATCATCTCCTGGTCTATAACTGCGTTGTTGTCTACACAGAGATCTAAGCACTTAATGATTTCCGGTGAGCAGAATGAATTTTTGAAAAAAAGAAGTCGGGAAGTGCCAGGTGGCCTGCGAAGTATTTTTCCGAACTCGTCTATTTTAGAATGAACAATTGCTCTTTTCCCAACCTGAAACTAGGTTAGAAATAAGTGAATTTTCGAATGGTTATGATTGAAGATATTGTTACAAAATGTCCTAGCGCCGGCACTGGCGTTCATAAACGCAGAAACGAAGGAAGATTGTTACCTGCGGGATCGCGGCTCACCGAGAAAATTCGATCATCGAGACTTGACTGGAAGATTCTCCGTAGGCATACGCAGGTATATAAGGAGACACATTATCGCGGAGGAGACAGTTAAAAGCAGAGAGTTATTCGGTGGGAGAGTTTATTCGCAGAGAGAGTTTAGCAGAGTTATTCAGAGCTAAGTGGAGCAAGTTAAGCAGATAGTAAATAAGAATTTTCAGCTAAGTGGAGCTTAGTGGGGAGAGCTTTGTTATTTCAGAGTGTTTAGTACAGAGCGTTGGATAGTTAGCGGAGCAGTTTGAATGATTATATTGTATTGTATTGCGATAAAGAGTTGTGATAAAAGTAGTGGTGTTGTTTAGAGTTTCAATAAACGAACCTAGGGAAAGATCGTAACAATTTTTTAACAGTACCAGTTGAATTCAGCTAAGTCCACAGAATGAAGTTCAGTCCCACCATACCAAATCACTTTGCTACCTTTCTTCCCGTCATCGTTTTTTTCTTCATTTTTTGCCTGGATACCAAATGATCTCATATTCACATTGTCGGCTTTATGAAAGGGCAGAGCCGTAGAAGTATTCTATTATTCTCAGTAACAAGTAACATGTCTACAAATCTATTGCTATTGAGGCGGCCTTTTTATTGTATTTACCTTTGCAGGTTGGTTATTGTGATTGACCCATGGATTGAAATAACTGCGACGGCTTCTGTATGAATAGAACCCATTGGCGTCGTTTGACGATTTTTCATCAGTGGCGAAGATGAGGAGATAGGATGAAAAACAAACGATGATATTGTTATATATTGTGTTGTATATTATCAGTACTGGTGAAATATATGTTAAACTTTGAAATTTACATGAAACATAATATATATATATATATATATATATATATATATATATATATATATATATATATATATATATATATATATATATGCTGACTGGAACTTCCGGTTGATCCGCGCCAACCGACGAGTGTCCTGTAGAGCATATGAACACGAACTAGCAGTCTCCGTAATTCTGACACAAACTCAGCATTATTCCAGCATCATTTAGAAACAGGCCACAAAATAGATTTCAAAAACACCAAAACCGTTGCCACAGCCAAAACCCTCCAAACCAGAATTACCCGTGAAGCCATTGAAATCGAAAAACGTCCCAACTGTCTCAATAAACGCGACGATTCTCAAAGACTCCCCAATACCTGGAAACCACTTTTGGTCCGACATACTTCTATTCACTCCGACTTGGGAACCAATCCGTTCGAACCTCCCATCGACCGTCCGATACCTGATCCTGCCATAATTACTAATGAACCCTTAAATCCCACCAACCTTCTATCCTCGATCTCCAGTGATGATAGCCAGCCAGTGAGACAACTCAGACCTAGACGCAAGGTCACTCAGTCTTGAAAATGGCTCCGAAATGGGAGTCGAAACGTAGACAAGTAAATATTTCCAGACGCGGATCAACCGGAAGTTCCAGCCAGCACATTTCTGACCGCGGAAGGCTAGCCGATCAAATATATATATATGTATATATATATATATATATGAAACGTATTTCTCTTTATTCTTATTACACTCGTATTCCTTTTTTTAGCAGACTTGTATCCCATTAGCTGCAGATGAGTTCCAAATATTTTGATGCAGTTTACACCCAACAGTGTGACTGTTGGATGTAAACTGTTAGATGTAGTTATCGAGCAAATAATAACGCTTCTTGAGTTAATTTTTTACGTTTTTTCGATTACTGACATATTAACGTCCATACATTGAAAAACCGAATCAGTTTAACAATGAAATGAAAAAACTAGATGAACTTTGCAACAACAAAGACGAATTTCTGAAGGTGTATTCATTTCTTTTTCTGGTAACAGGCCAATGCGGGTATTTTCTGGGCAAGATATGACATTGAAGTCTCGTATTCATCAAAATTATGAAATTTGAATCATATTTCGTTCGAATCGATAGAGCGAAAGATTCTAAAAATTAAAAAAATTGGAAAAAAGTCGAAGTGACAGTAAAGAGTCCAAATTTCGAGCAAAGGTATAAAATTGGAAACTGAGCACTTTTTCTCTTTGGCATTTTTCGAAATTTCCAAAAAAAACTGATTTTTTGAGGATTTTCGAAAAAATGTCAAATTTGACAGGTTTAGAGTATCACATGACAAAAGGAAAGAGGCTGTTTTTCACTAATTTTTCAAGCACAAACTAACTGCCAAGCCAAATTTTCATTATATCTATTGATAAAAAAAACTTCCATATGTCGCGAACTTTATGTGTGACACTGTATATATATATATATATATTTATATATATATATATATATATATATATATATATATATATATATATATATATATATATATATATATATATATATATATATATATATATATAAGTAGAAAGTAATATTTGCTATGAAGCAAAGAAGGTTAGCATCTTTGGGGGTAGGCTACTCAATGCAGTCTAGAAACTGTGAAGTCAGAAAATAAATAGATAAATAAATGTAGGTAGGTGAGATATACATTTTTTTTCTCTCAGGAACTTTTAGTCCGGACAGACCACATCATAGCATTTCAAAATTACCACATGCGTGTATGGCCTCATATCCCATATTGATTTAAGTAAAGTAAATTTCACAAGTCTGAAATGACATCGAACAAAAATGCTTGACATACAAGAAACCTTCTAAGAGGCAATGAATGAAAGGGAATGGAAAAAAAATCATAGAAGAAAACTATACGAGTCATATTGCTCGACGACCTACTTCGGCGGTTTTCGCATGAATCGTTAGCAATAGAAAATCTCTTGGTTCAATATTGTGTCCTTTTCCGTTTACTATCAACAAATCCAACTAAATTGACCAATAGTTTCAAAAATCAGCCCGGTGAGTGATATTTCACACTAGCGAGAAACATGATTATTTTTGTGTAGAGAAAGAAATTTTGAGAAAGAGAAATTTGTCTTTCCCAAGTTGATACAAAACATAACAAAATTTCTTCGAAAGAAGTAACATCATACATAAATATGATACCTTCCATTGCTATGAGTATATTGATGTTGACAATCGTTTTGCAAGCTTCTCCATATATTTATAGAAATATCACAAAAATGATATCTGAATCATTCATTGATATATGAACTGAGCAAGAAAGTGACAAATAGACAGGGAAGTAGCTGTTTTAGACAGACTTTTTTCCTTTCTGTGAATGATTTGAAAATATTTGAATGACTTACCCATGCCGATAGAGAGTATTTGCTATATAGTTGATGTCATTTCTTACATTGAAAATTTGTATTGTTTGCATTCACAAGACGAGTACCTAATTTCAATTAAATAGTTTTGATATTATCTTTTCACTAAAATTGAACGTATATTTAGCTTCTCTCGTAGAAGAGAGACGATACAACTTGGTACCTATAAAGATCTTCAGCAGAATTGAAATAAAAATGACAGAATGACATCTCAAAACAATTTTTCAGAACTGTTTCGCAAGTGAAACCAAAGCCACCAACAGATGGCTTTTTACACCGTACGGCTACTACAAAAGTGGTTGGGTGCCGATTTCACACAGTAAATCATTCGGATTGTTGAATGCCCACTTAAGCATTTGTCATGGTCATTAGTGACTTGTCCCTGGCGTGGTTCTGATTAATTGTCTTGTGAGAATGAAGTGAGAATTTCCGTAGATAATTAATATTTGTGAATTGATAGATACATGATTTTGATTATGTTAATACTGATGATGATTGGTGATATTTCACAGCTAAACGATTTGTCTCCGATTGACTGCAAATATCAATTTTGCAGACACATATCAATCAGCAGAGTATTACTTTTCCTGCCTAAAACTTCTGAATGATTAATATTTACTGGACGAAGGGCTATGTACTTTTCATAGTGGTTCATATACAATGTACCACTCACAACAAAGGTGCGTGGCACATTAGTTTTCGTGTCTGGTATATGCACAGCTAGTGAAGATCCGGAATCCTCGATATTATTTAACGTTAAATCGCTCAGTTCTCGACGAAACAACAACACAATTAAGTTACTCTGGTTTGAACTGTCTTGCCATTTCGAGAGTATTTTCACAATTATGACTAGAAATGTTTCGAATGTTACGAGGATTAGAGAAGCCAACTGAAGGATTTCCTTTAAATGAATCCTCGAGAATTGTAGTTGAATCTTGAATAGACATTGAATTGTACAAATGAATTGCGGCTTTGAGCACCCCCTATAAGAACTACTACTGGATCGACTACTTGCGTCTTCACCAGGGAGTATTCCCTGCGAATTTGAACTATTTTTGTTTCAAATTCTGGAGGGTAAGTTGCTTAATGGGACTCCCACGGATCCACTATAGATTGGGTTTCCTGATTTCTAAGGAGCCGCTCCGTATCAAACACCCTCACAAGTAGTCATCAATCGTTCGATATCCGATTGTTCGTTAATATGAAAATTGTCCATTCGATACGAATCGTTCCCGGATATCCTACCGACTGCGCCAAATAACTTATCGAACACTCGAAATCCATTTTCAAAAACAATTCATTGAATATAAACTGATATACAGAGATAAAAAAAAGGCTTTACAATATTTCTTTAATCTTTACTAGAGATTTTTCTTTGTGAATTTCTCTCTGTCGTGTTGGGGAACAACTCAACTAAGTTTCCATATCGACGGGTCTGCAAATAACCATACTGCTCCTGAGTTGGCTTCGGATGTCTGAGATTGTGTATATCAAGGAAGAACGGACGTTATACTATCAATTCAACAGTAGAGAAAAAAAAAGTCATCAATAAAAATGTTTTAAAAGACTAGATAATTGTGTCCCACATCTGACGTCACGTGAAATATTATTTTCAAGAAAGAACTCTAGATTTAGATAAAACCTATATATTTGGTGACTTTAATATACCAGAAGTTACTGGAATCAGTTCCAATTTGAATATAAATAATGAAAAATTAGTAACTCGCTATGAATTTTCAATTTCAAACTTTTCAATAACAGGAAAAACTTGCATGGCGGAAGACTTAATCTTGTTATTAGTTTGGAAAATAATGTACTGTATAGTAAAAAAGGAAAACTTACCATTTGTTAAAGGGAATAGTTACCATCCACCGTTGAATATATTGATAAAAATCAAAACAAAAACTGTACAAAATATTTCTTAACCTGAATCCAAATATGACTATAAAAAGCTGACTTTGTTACGTTAAGTAGAAAAGTTAGGGATGCTAATTGGGACAGCGCTCCAAAAACACCAAAAATCGCAGCAACTTTCTGCGTTAGATATATTTCATCCGGGGCTTCTGCGAGAAATGTGTCGATTTGTTCCCTTGTCAATACTTTTGACTTTTTCGGTCGATATCCTTCACCCTTTCACGTCAAAAATGCCATAAGCTTGTAATATCTGCTTGTGTCATGATTATTTATGATCAAGTCATTCGACCGAAGCGTTGACGATTTCCATATTTTGCACTTTTCTTCAAAGT
Organism: Zygogramma bicolorata; assembly: GCA_032362365.1. NCBI lineage: Eukaryota > Metazoa > Arthropoda > Insecta > Coleoptera > Chrysomelidae > Zygogramma > Zygogramma bicolorata. The sequence continues at coordinate 12,038,617 of JAVJAQ010000137.1, read as the reverse complement.
ATGCAAGCACTGGCCTTCTTGCCACTGAAATTTTTCTGATCACACCATTTCAAGAAACGATCGTATGAAAACTCGTACTGTCGCTTTGACTGACTAGGCAATAATATAATAATAATAATAATGAATTTAATTGCTTCAAAAACAAGGTTTACAGCAATGAATATAAGTGAGAAAAGAAAATACTATGTAATGAATTGAATATAGTATGTAATTCTGACAATAACATCATTACAGCATTGAAACAAAATGTGGAAGATACACAATGGATTCGATAGCAAGACTAAAAAATAAAAGGATCGTGTGTTGTAACCAAATGTAACCTATATTGAATTATTTAGTTAGAATGAATGAGCGGAGCTTGAGAATATTCCAAATATAGGCAGAGATTGATTTAGCATCAGAAATAGTGATATTTCGAAGGGCAGTTATTAATGAATCAATATCCTGAAGACAAGGGACATTTTGTTTCATTACACTATATATTGGAAATTCAAAGAGTATATGAATGAGTGTCTCTTTTAGGTTCGTATTGCATACAGAACATACTAAGTTTGGGTCAATTTTGTAAACAATTCCATCTAAATGTGAATTTAATCGTGAATTTAGTTGCCATGCGCAATTGAGCAAGAGTACGGGTGACCTGGATAGGTAATTTCGATAATAGGTTAGTACTAGGAAAACTTGAAATTTCAAATAAGTTATATGGACAAAAATTGGAAACGGGAGGCGATAGAAATATCAAAATTATGTAAATATTCGTAATATTTGGATAACAGTTGTTTTCTAGATTTCATGTTGATATTATTGAGGTTGCTCCATGAATCAAGACTGTCTATATCTACAAAAAACTGTTTTACCTGCAGTAACCAATTATATTTCGAATCAGCACCGTTGATCAATCGAAGTTGTTGTTTCAAACAGAGTTTAGGATACCGATGGCTTTCCATTGAAACCATTTTTTGGATCCAATTGAGAGTCATCTTGAATATATTGAAAGCAATTTTTACTCTTCCCGTGTCCAAACGAACAATCGCATCTGGTGAATTGTTGGGAACTAAAAGAACTCTGTTCAAAAAATTAAGTTGAACTCTTTCTAAAATTTCAAAACACCTGAGAATCCACACTGTAATGGAGTTGAATAACACGCTAAGAGCCAGCGAGTCAAACATTTTGATTCTTGGTCACAATAAAGCTGCTTAATTTCCGGCGGTAGAAATTCATTTTCTGGATCACTTTCCATCGAGGAACGAAGAAACGAGTAAGAATAATTCGTGATTATATTGACGTTAGTTTTCAACAAAGACAAATTCACAAATTCTGTTTTTGATTACCTTGGCAACTTGTTTCATGAATAGATTAGATGAAATTGGATTCAAAACCGATAATCTCGATGCTATTATTTTATCAATTAATCAATGTGAAATAGGTATGCGTCAATTTGGACTTTCAACGGTGTTTGTTGAAAAAGTAGTGTATGATATACCTACTAAAAGTGGTTTTATTTTGTTGGAAGAGAACTTCCCTTCTCACAAAATAGAATATCACTTTTAGCACTTATATCAAACATAACTATTTTCGCATCGGGTTTGTTCCTGGAAGCAGAGTCCAGAACTCTCTTCTCCCAACTCGACGCGAAATGAAGATGTCGAGCCCGATACGATTTTTCTCATTATCTCGCACAAGAGCGGCTGTCGGTTCATTAAAGAAGTGTCCCTGGCCGGGACTATGATGGATGACACACCGTTATCGCGATATCTCTCTCTCAGAACATCGGCCTCGCGTCCGTGCCCTTTGGTGGTCCGTTACCATCGCGCCGCCGTCCAACTTGAAGGGTGGAATTATTAATTGATGGGTGGCTTTTTTCCTAATGAGTTATGTAATGTGTATGTCGAGCAGAGAAGGATCGGATGTACCATTGCTCGCTGGAGTGAGCGAAGAAACAGCGCCTTTCGTTTCTTTCGGCAAGCTGGATTCGTTGCAAAAATTATTTCCAATATTATGCCCGTACTTCGGAGTAAACCAATTTTTATTCTGTAGTGATCTGCTTTTGGAAACATCTACAATGATTTTTCGAAAAATTGGAAGGCCAAAGAATATAGTCAATTATTTATAATGATCATAAATATTTATTGAGCAGTACGAAAATGAACATGAAGAACCTAAGTACAGCACAATAGGAGAAAATTCGGCATCAGCCGTTCTTCCATTCCCCTTTGTACATTTCTATATTTTAGTTAATATTCACTACCGAATAAAATATCGAAGAATACAGTGAAAATGACAACTAGGAAACTTACTTTATCGATGTTCAGACTGGAGTAAAGGTTTTATTCTATTTCTGAGGGCTACAAAGGGAAGACCAAATTCATTTAGGATTTCATGGAATAACCTAGGAGTGTTATACGAAAAACATCCTTCAAATTTCTTTGACGAATTTTGTGGAATTGTGTAGTTATCAACTGTTACATTTATATTATGTAAAAATGACCTCTTCACTAATGCACTATGCAAATAAGTTGGTATTCGTAGAAGAATCATCTTATACAAAAATGTAACAAAAGATACATCATTCTATCCACTACTTTCAATTCACCAAGTTTGTCAAACGGTGGGGTAACATTTTTTCCTACAAGCGTGCGTGATTCACCCTCTACCCGCACGCAATTCAGTTTGAAAAGTGTCATTTTCCCACACTAGTGCGGGAAAAGTTTTCCCACACTAGTGCGGGAAATTTTTTCCCACACTAGTGCGGGAAAAACATTTATATCCTCGTAAAATATAAGTGGTGGGTGACAAAATATGAAAGTTCAAGCTCTTTTGTTACAATACTAAGTGAGTTTGTTCAAAATCCTCCATCATTTTGCACTATTTATTGAAAAAATGAACAAATATTGATAAATAAAAATGTATTGTTATGAAAATCACCCTATATATAGGCTTCGATTGATCTGATAACGAGTAGGTAACAATTGATGTTGTCATGCCGATCAATACACAAATTTGTTTGTAATTGTCAGAGTGACAGACAAAGCGTTACTTATATAAAATTTCGATTCAGTGAAATTGCCACAATGGATTATTCACCTGATGAAGAACTTCCACAAGAAATCGTGCAAGCAGATACAGATGCGAACTTAGAGTTATTGCCAACGAAATCTAAACAAAGGTATGAGAAGCAATACACGAGTTTTATTGAATGGTGCAACAATAAAAAAGTGAAAACACCAAATAAAGAAGTATTCTTGGCTTATTTTCTAGAAATGTCTAAAACATGGAAGCCGAACACTTTATGGGCAAGATATTCAATGTTGAAGAGTGTATTCAAAGTAAAGCAAAATTTGGATAGTAGCAAATTTTACAAAATAATTGCATTCATTAAAAGACAGAATGTCGGTTTTCGACCGAAAAAGGCCAAAATCTTCACTCAAGAAGACGTTTCAAAATTTATGACTGAAGCACCCGATGACATATACCTCATGATTAAGTTAGTAGCAATTTTTGGATTAGCTGGTGCTTGCAGACGAGAAGAGCTAACAAAACTCACCATTGACGACATAGACGACAAAGAAAACTTGATAATTGTTAATATCAAGGATTCCAAAAAGCATTCCTCTAGATCCTTCGTGATATCTGAAGAAGCAAATGATGGTTATTTTTTGAACGTATACAGAAATTATGTACATTTACGTCCAAAAGAGACTCCTCCCCGTCGTTTATTCTTGTATTACAAAAGTGGAAAATGTACTGTGCAATGTGTAGGAATCAATACCATAGGAAAAATACCCTCCGAAATAGCAGTATATCTGCGCCTTCAAAATCCACAGCTTTACACTGGTCACAGCTTCAGGCGTTCCTCAGCCACTTGCTGACTGTGGTGTGGGTATAACTAATATCAAACGCCTAGGAGGATGGAAATCGACGTCAGTTGCAGAGGGGTATTCAGAAGACTCCACCAATCGAAAAAAAGGTAATTATCCGTTAAGCGGGCTCCATAGTGAAATTGAAAAATTTTTGGTGGAACTTACGTATTTCGGCCTCCTGAACAAAAATGTCTAATAAAGTTTTTGGGGCTCGCAACTAGTTTCGGAGATACGGCCCCCCAAAGACAGGAAATCGGGGTTTTACGTCTATGTTTGTTTCTCAGCCAATTCTGCTCGAAATTCCTCCTTCTTTCTATCAGCACAATATACTCATTCTATATATCCTTCTTCATCACTTTTCAACAGAATTACAAGCATTTTTCCATTTTTCACAACAAAACTGTAAAAGGTAAATCGTCATAGAAATTCGAGGTTAGCAAAACAATAGAACGCTTTACCTTTTAGAGTTTTGTTGTGAAAAATGGAAAAATGCTTGTAATTCTGTTGGAAAGTGATGAAGAAGGTGGTATAAAATGTGCATATTGTGCTGATAGAAAGAAGGATGAATTTCGAGCGGAATCGGCTGAATAAACAAACATAAATGTCAACCCTGAAAACCCCGATTTCCTGTCTTTGGGGGACCGTATCTCTGAAACTAGTTGCGAGCCCCAAAAACTTTATTAGACTTTTTTGTTCAGGAGGCCGAAATACGTAAGTTCCACCAAAAATTTTTCAATTTCACTATGGAGCCCGATTAACGGATAATTACCGAAAAAAAGAAATGTCCAACAAAATTCTCAATTTGAACACTACATCGTCTTCCGAGTGCATTTTAGAACCATCCACGTCTATATCGATCGGCGACGATCTGATGCCTGTGCCTGCTCATTCGATTTCTTTCGATAATGTATTGCCCGAGTTACCTCCTTCTTCAGGAAATCAGCCATCTTCAAAGAATATGCTGGCTTCCGCTATAAATTCACATAATGCATCAAATTGTACATTCAAAATAAATATTACGAATAATTAGTGGATAGAAAATGTTACTCTTGTTAGTTGTTTCCATTTGCATGAATAAATAATTGAAAAAATGAATTTTTTTCCTGCGCTTGTAGAAAAAGTATTGTTCCTAACTCATGCGGAAAGTGTCTTTCCGCACTTGTTAGGAAAATTACTATTCTATACTGTTCTATCATGTCGCACGCATATCTCAGACAAGCATTCGGAATATTTCGCAATTTATTTCGGTTAAAACTATTGAGGAAAAAATAAAACACCATACAACAGTAATCAATGTATGGAAATATTAGTGATTTAACTAGTTTCCCTTCAATACTTTCCGTCTGTTGATATTTAAATTGGTACAGAGATCTCAACTAGAAAAATGAGATTTTGGTGGTGTTCTTCGAATTTTCATTTTGCAATATAAATATAATCCAAGATTTTTATCGCCAAAAACTCATACAATTGGTGTATTATTTATTGAATTATTATAAGAGCATATTTCTCCTTCCAGGTTTTTTGGACCAATGCATAGAGCAATAGTTTTTTTAGAATAAATTCTGAAGCCATTTTGAATACACTTGGATACATTGTCGAGGTCGGCATTGATTGCGTTGATATCAGATTCTATCGAAGTGAAACATGAACGATAAACTTGCATATCATATGCATATAAGTGGATGATTGAAGATTGCAGTAGATCAAAGGTAAATATTGCGTAAATACTGCGAGGATGTATTTCTGAAATTTGAGATGAGATCATGGTTTATTTTTACCCTTTGTAATCCCCCATTCAAATAATATGTGAACCACTCAAGAGCAATTTCATAGAAACCGATGTATTTGAGCTTTGCGATCAGCAATTCATAATTGACAAGGTCGGAAGCTTTGCTCTGGTCTCAAAGTACGAGAATTGTGCAATTTTGTCAAGAGAGACAGAGATATCATCCACCACGTTCAGCAAGGCAGTATTTGTGCTGATGCTTTCTGAATCCTGCTTGAATGACAGAAAGCACTTTATCAGTATCCAAATATTCGGGTACTTTGGAAGTTTCATGGAGTTTAGAGAAAGGTGACAATATGGAGATCGGTCCCAGATCGTCGAAAGCTGATGGATTGGAAGTTTAATTCATTTATTCAACTCCATGGATAGGATCAATGAAGTTGAATGAAGATAAAATATAATAAATTATCGAAAACAATTTGATAATTTACACCCAACCATAGGGGAAATTCAATCGATACTTATGTCCTCAACATAGAAATTTTTTGCGAAGTATTAATGGGGAAAGCTCTCAATCAAGATCTATCAGAATGTCGAAGTTGTTGGCTAACTTGAGTTGATATATATGTGGGGCTAGACTGATTTTTTCACATTTCCCCACTATTTCCATTCCATATCGCCTTTGACAATGTCTACCGCACTTGTAGATGAAACTTCAGGACCTACAGACCACGGCCAACAAACCTTGAAAAATGCAATTTATTTATTGACCAAACAACCAAACTGTAATAGGTTTTGTTGCGGTAGCGATCGTGAAATCAATGACCGTGAAATGTTCACTATTAACGGCATAGAAAAGCTGATAGAATTTCAATCACTGATGAATTAGAAGAGGTGACATGCCCCAGTATTATACCACGACGCTGTCACATAGCACACCTGTTTAATAGACGATCGATATCTAAAAATCCACCCTGACTGAATAAGAAACTTGCTCATGAATCTGACACCCACAATAAAAAATTGTGAGGAAGTGAGTGAGTAGTGTGAGTCGGTTTTGGCAATTCGATATTCTGAAGGAATTCATGGATTTTATATGAAAAAAACCCTTATATTTGAAAACAAAGACTTTTACAAAGCCGAAGGAATAATTTACCTGTTGCTCATCAACAAAATAAGTGAAAAGTCATTTAAATCTAAATTTCTCTCATTATTTCAACACTGAATCTAACAGGAGTTGACACTCCAAGTCTCCAAACTCTCTTTCTCTCACTCTTCCTCTCTATGTTCGTTTATTGCGAGGGAAATTTTGCTGTCATTCCATATTAGCAATGTTACTTCTCACGAGTAGAATACTATGCTTTTTCTATGGCTATACTGGGTGTTCATTGTGTAGAGTGGATTGAAAAAATCTTTCATTTTGGGAAAACTGCGTAAATATTTCAACAAATCTGGATATTTATTTCTGGCATTTCATTCAATTCCAAGCGGTTTAGATGATGATATTTCTGTACTTGGGAAAAAATTCAAGGATTTGACGCTGTGACTGTTAGCTTATAGCACTGACGCTCTATGATCGGAGCTAGTGTATCTTCTAACGTACAGCTTATTCACTCCATCTTGACACAAACTCAGATACTTTTTCAGTTGCAGACTGTTAGTGTAGACCATGACGAAACAAATAACACCTTCTAGGTATGAATTTCAACACAGTGAACACGTATAATACGTGTTTTTTCATCTTAGTATACTTCACATAGATTGCTGGGCATATGCGTTCTCAGTTCTGTGCCAAGTTGGATTGGACAAGCTATAACTCTTTCGAAAAATTGAAATTACTTCACATAACCCCCACTTCTCCCAATCCATATCGCCTTTGACAATGTCTACAGCACTTGTAGATGAAACTTCAGGCTCTTCAGACCACGGCTAACAAAACTGAAAATCGAAATCTTTTCATTAACTAAACAACAATATTGGAGAAGGTTTTGGTTAATAACTTAAATCTTGAAAGTTGAAATAATCAATGTGAATGAGTGCTTGAAAGTTGGAATAACCAGAAAGGTGAATGAGCAAAAACTATTCGTTTCGTAGTTTTCTGGGTTTTTAATCTACCACAATCTGAAAAAAATTGAATCAATATTGGAATCTATACAAGTGTAGAAGGGCAGATTTTTAATCTACCCCGAAAATTTGATGCGTCTATTGAAAAACAAAATAATGACTTTGAAACGGTGAGTAAAAACAAATATTGAAAAAATTCAACATAAAATACATAGTGAAATCAGGCAAAATTGAAGAATAAATATTGAAAATTCTTGAAACCAAGTTCCAAGTTCGATGTATTCACTACGTTTTATTCACTAGTATCCGTAATTGTCTACAACTTCCTCAAGTCATCACCAGAAGACAATTGCAGAAACCAGTAATAGAAACGTCGTAGGTATTCTCAACTTGGCATTATGTGTTTATTTCAATATAAGTTTTTACTAATTTACAATTCTAATTATTTCGAAAATGTTGTTTTGTTTTGAGAAGCTAATATAGTTATATTCTACTCATCCATTTTGGAATTCATATTTTATTATGGTTTAACTAACAGGTCATTTCAATAATTCTGTTATCAGTGTTTTATTAATACAGCTTCTTTTGATCCTATGGATAAATATGAAAGATATCACCATTGACAGATTTGAATCTGTCATAGACAGTTATATATATATATATATATATATATATATATATATATATATATATATATATATATATATATAAAACTTGGGAATTATATTTGGGACAGCAGCAAAAGCGAAAGTGTACTCTTATAACAATATATTTCCGATATTTCGACAATCGTTTATTGTCATCATCACGGAGCTACAAAATAATGCTGATGAATGAAAGTATGGAACAAAATTTTCCTTACTAACATTGTTAGTGAGGATGGTCGCTAAATGAGATGGTTAGAAAAGTCGGATAACACATAGTGAATTTTTTTCAAAAACGTTGATACGTATCAGTACAACATTTAAACACGTTGGAAACTATTTTCTTCCTTTTTGATGAAGAGGTGTAGTGACGAACACCATGTGAAAAAGATAAAAGAGCATGAAAATTTTATGATTATGAAGACGCCAAAAGTCATTTGTCGAAAACGTCAAATGTCACTGAAATATTCTTGTTGAGACACAATTTGGCCGAAGCCGCTGAGACCTCAATACAATTACAGGTGCTGCAAAAGAAGAGATGGGAAAATGTAATATAGTAATGAATTCCTAAATTTTTTTGAAAAATGAATTTATAGTGTAGCCGCTGAAAAGATAGAATGATCACTTTATTGAATTAACATAACACACGTAAATACAAAGCAGAAATGAGTACAGTACAGTGTAAACAGTACTTCAAATATTTCAGTTTAGAGGCGTGGCATCGTACGCCGTGCAGGCTATATATATATATATATATATATATATATATATATATATATATATAGCCTGCACGGCGTACGATGCCACGCCTCTAAACTGAAATATTTGAAGAACTGTTTACACTGTACTGTACTCATTTCTGCTTTGTATTTACGTGTGTTATGTTAATTCAATAAAGTGATCATTCTATCTTTTCAGCGGCTACACTATAAATATATATATATATATATATATATATATATATATATATGCAGGCATTCACTGTTCATGCGTCCGTGAATTCTATCTTTTGAACGGCCCGACTATAGTTTTGTGGAAAAATATATATTCAATATTTTGATTAAGTACCGTCACTTGAATTGCCTTCGAGAACCCTCGAATTCCTATAATTCCAATAATGAATATGAATGAATTTCATTCAAATGATTGAGATCATTTCTTTTATTCAAACAATTTGAAGACATTCTTCTCGAAACATTCCTTTCAATTGTTAAAGAGTACACTTTCGCTATTGCTGCTGTCTCAAATATAATTCCCAAGTTTTGTTCTTAACTTGTCAGCAAAGACTTCCTCTCCACTATATATATATATATATATATATATATATATATATATATATATATATATATATATATAGTGGGCCTTTATATTTAATATATCGTTTCTTTTACTATTCTAGTTGTTGTCCAGACATTCTCATCACTGTCAAAATTCCCAACTATGCCATCTGATGAGATACCATGGCTCCAAATACCAACTCGTCCTCTCCATGCCGTTCAAAAAGTTCTGAAATCCGATGCCAACCAAGTCTCGCGCCGAAAACAAAAAGATGACAGACAGACGTATTCTTGCGAAGAAGCGGTCCAGAAATCGACACCAGCGGCACATAGCATCACCCTTCACAATCGAGACGACTTGACAAAGGACAGGTGAAACCGAAGCTTTTTATATCTTCGGTTTTCGATGCAGCGACCAGGTAACTCCATACGTCGCTATCTGTGTTAGAAATCAGCCGAGGACGGGTAAATGTCAATAAGTTGACTACTCAAACTGCGAGACGCAATCAGGGGTGGATCTGGGGTCGATTTCGGAAAGGGTTGGGAATGGAAGGTAAAATCAAGAATCACTTTATTCTTTGATAGTTTAATCTAAGTAATTCGTATTGCGATAACTTTCCAATGTATACAGGGTGTAACTGAATGAGTGTAAAACATTCAAGGAGATGATTCCTCATCGAAAAAAACATAGGATTTTTCATATAAAGAAACTTCATTGGAGCATCCCTTGTTAAGATACAACCCCTGAAAGGGGGCGCATAAAATTTGTATAACAATTTTTTTCACAAGCACTGAAAAAGTTTAAATAAGTTTTGTTTTCAACCCTCTGATCGATTAATGCAGGTACCAACTACAAAATAACAAAAAATCCAATTCGTATTGTCGCAACTCAGTACTCGTTTGGCTTATTACGAGAGGATTTTTCGCTGTTTCACCCAACTGTCATTCATCCAAAATAATGAAATGACTCATTTGAAAACATAATTGAATGTTTATTATAAAAAAATGAAGAAAAAATACATCATATAGTCGAAAAAATATAAAGAAACACTAAACACATTATACTGCTTCCTAGCAGGATCGTTGATAAGGAGATGTGCTGCATTCCGAAAAAGGCTCTGGAGACCGTATCTGAAGAGTGATCAATGAATACTGACGACTTTCTGAATAATGGATACCGAATCTTGACCTCCCTCAATATTTATAAAGATTTATCTGCTGAGGTTGCAACTTTGCTCCGGTCACCGTACTAAGGTGAAATGCCTAGCGCGCATTCGTGCAAGTTTGCGAATTTCGAGATTGTTTTGTATTCTCATATTCTGTAATCGTATCAATTTGATGTCTATGAACTTGGATTATTGAAGATGGAATTCTGAATACTGGGTGTTGTTGTTCTAAAATATTGAAGTTGAGGTTGAAACATCTTTCAATTCATGTATTTGCTTGAATGGATTTTGAATTATCTAATGACGGTTCCCCATTATGACGATGTATCTCTGTAGTTGTAGGTAATTTGTTTTTGCTGCGAACTGGTTTATTTTGGGCAAAAACCCAAGAGACATTTTTTGTTTAGAATGAAACAGGCTATCAGAAATAAATTTTCAAATGGTAAACAAATGATAAGAAAACAGTAACATTGGCAATAAATTTTAGGGGTTGCGTTTTCCACCCCTTGCAACGATGGGGTGAACCAAATAAGTTACTGGCTAAGTTTTTTTTTGGTAGTACAAAACGTAAGGTTAATTTCAATATTGTGAAAAACATGGTTATACAAATTTTATGTACCCCATTTAAGGGGCTGTATCTTAAGAGTGTCAAAATGTTGGTGATGAAACAAAAATCTCTGATGATAACAGTGCTATCGAAAAAAGAATTATATTTCAGATAATTGAGTTTCAACTGGTTTATTGGAAGCAAAAAAAAGTTTTAGTGATCATGGGCTTCTAGGATAAAAGTATTTCGCAGTATTTTCGATCAAAAATCTCATCATAAGATGTGTTCCATTTGAAGTTCCAAAGTTGGAGTAATTTCCCCCACATCTCAATAAACTCAAAAAAACTCATTATTAACCAACAAATTGAATTGTAATACCACCTAAGCAATAAAAATTTCACATTGATAGCAGGATAAAAAAAAAGGCCAGGCGCGTATATAGCCTTGGCTTGCAGGGGGGCGGGGGATAATAACGAAGAAAACAAATATGTTTCCGCCATTTTATCGAGACACAAATGCATATTGGCCTTTTTACCAACTTACCTTTCACAATGGTTTGTATTATCAGGAAAATGTGAAATATAAAAACGTATGATTTGTTTGATTTGGAATTAAACATACACATATTGATCTTAGAAAGTATGAAAAACAAAAATTTCACCAGAAAAATATACGTTCTCGCCATTTTATCGAGACACAAATGCATATTGGCCTTTTTACCGACTTACCTTTCATAATGGCCTGTATTATCAAGAAAATGTGAAATAAAAACGTATGATTTGTTTGATTTTGGAAATGAACATAAACATATTGATCTCAGAAAGTTTAAAAAACAAAAATTTTACCAGAAAAATATACGTTTCCACCATTTTATCGAGACACAAATGCATATTGGCCTTTTTACCAACTTACATTTCACAATGGCTTGTATTTTCAAGAAAAAGTGAAATATAAACGTATGATTTGTTCAATTTTTGAATTTAACATACATATTTTGATCTTAGAAAGTATCAAAAACAAAAATTTCACCAGAAAAATATACGTTTCCGCCATTTTATCGAGACACAAATGCATATTGGCCTTTTTACCAACTTACCTTTCACAATGGCTTGTATTATCAGGAGAATGTGAAATAAAAACGTATGATTTGTTTAATTTTTAAATCCAATATACATATATTGATCTTAGAAAGTATTAAAAACAAACATTTTACCAGAAAAATATACGTTTCCACCATTTTATCGAGACACAAATGCTTATTGGCCTTTTTACCAACTTACATTTCACAATGGCTTGTATTATCAGGAAAATGTCAAATAAAAACGTGTGATTTGTTCAATTTTGGAATTTATAATGATATTCGTTCATGTACTTATTATACTACATATTAATATAGGTACATCGAAAAGTATATCCTAATGCAAGAAAAATAATGGATTTTTCTTTCAGTTTTTCTCATTGAGATAAATACCTATTACCACATCAGCTTCTATGTCTAAGGCCCAGGCATGTACCAACATTGAGTCACTTTATGGCTGAAAACTTCCCCCTGCAGAAGCAACACAGCTTGGCCAGGTCGAAGCATATTTCAATGGGAGGAAAAATGTTAGTATCGCACTTTTTAAAAGCGGTGTCTATCGAAGTGGGAACGTTGTTAACGAGCTCCTAGAACTGTCTGTGTAAATCATTGCAAGAATGTGCGGCGTATCAAACAGAGTCAGCATTTTCCTCTAATTCCTGAATTCTCAGATTTTACAGGGTTACAGGAAGTGGAGGTGAAAAGAAATTGTGATTGTTTTATTTTTTTGATGTGTAATTACCCCCTTTACCCCTCCTTCTATACGCGACTGAAAAAGACCTTAAACTTTTCTAGAGATCAATTACCCAAATTGATACTGAGTATCAATTTCCTCCTCCTGAAGATGCTAACCTTGTTCGCGAAACGCGCGTCAAGTGCAAAAAAAATCAGTTTGATGTTGTGGTGGTTAATCTCTAGGAAAAGTTTCAACTTTTACACCAAAGGTTCCAATCTTATCGTTTATTTAAAAAAGACCTGAATCGGTTTATACCCCGCATCCATAAACAACAACAAAACTTCCCAATCCAAGATCACAATATCCTGTCGATTATTCCCAATACAATACCCAATCTGCAATTCGATATCGTGTCACCCGATTCGACCCTACAAGTGGCACTGTCGACGATGCAGTTGAAAGAAGAACTAACCATTCACGAATTATCATAATTCTCCACTAAAGATGTCATCAAACAAACAGCAGTTGGCGAGCGCCGGACCAGAGACAAATTGGGGGCACAAACCATCATTCGACAATGACGTTCGGCCATTCATGAAGCCGATGGTTGACAGGAAGAAAGTCCTTGTCGCATGGAGATTTCGAGTAGACGTGATGATGTAGTGGTGGGCGATTTTTGCGAGGCTCGACAAACGACGACATATGGGCATACGCAAGTTGAATAGGCGATATTCGATAAGGATAAAAGAGAAGGCTCTGTTTCATTTTCGGCTGTTAGCAATTGTTATTTATGTAATTAGCGCCAAGATTGTCAATTTCACTTATCACCTGGCTTGTCACAATTAGAACCGTAATATATATGTCAAGATGCATATAACCCTGGTGCGTCGACTGATATGCTTTTGTTTAGTCAAATCCTCTCGATCTGAGAAACCGAAGCCAGAGCCTATATTTTTTGACGGTAGGTAGTGACACAGGTAGTGATACAAATGGGATTTTCTTAGACTACATTTCCAACCAGGCGGCAGCTTACGAGTGAATCTTATTGGCTGAATCCTCGCGGGATTTTTCGTCACCAATAGAATCATCAGTATACAAAATATGTAAGGCCAAGTTCGTCTAATAGAAACCTATCAATTGTTTTGAAAAGTTTGACACTTCGATTTGAATTTGAGAAACCGGTTCATATTGTGAAACTTTTTCATTTCAATAGATTACTAGAATGTCAGGATCGAGCCACAAGAAGTATAGATATTCGAGATAAATTCTCCATCCAGAGAAATCTAAACAAAATTCCATAATGAAACGTTAGGAGCTTCACTGAAACTTCCGAATCCGAACGTTCAGATTTCTCGTCACATCCTAGATATATACTCGTATGATTTTGATAGAATAGGTATACCTTGAACAACTCAAATCGATTTGAAATGATATACATCATTTGAGGAGTGCACGATTCAATTCACTAATCCCCTGTACGAAACTCATTATAAGTCGCTCGCATAACATTACTTACCTATCTTCGGTTCCTCAGATATCCACTATACTTCCCAGTTTCACTCGCAACCATTGATTAGGAACATTTGAAATCACATTCACAGAGATTTTAATTCATATTTCATCAACTTGAAAGCGAAAGGAAAAAGCATCAAGTTATGATTCATGACATAACCTATAAATTTGATTTAATCGAAAGGCGGGACCGTTGACGTTCATGGCATCACAGATTGAAATTTCAGCGGATCAGGGTAGGCTTCGAAACCAGATTCGTGAGGTGCGCCTCTGGTGACAAACTCTCGAAGGGATTTCTACAGTTATATTTCTTCAAAATCAAGAATGCCAGATATCGAGAGTTTATGACTACGATTTTTCAGGTATAAGTCAACGCACTAGGGTTATATGCATCTCGATATATGTGTATAATAACTAATTTGTCTTCTACGTCATCAACTATCGTCTGGCAAATATACCCACTTTCAAATGTATGTCGTCACTACTTCATGAGAAGTTCATTCATATCCTGAACAGTAAACAGCCAAATATTCTATAAGGTTTGAAGCAATATTTTCATTTTTATTCATGATTCTCGATACTGTGCAATGAATAGGTAGAATACAACAAATAAATCCAAAGAAAAACTCTCCTATCTTCCACATCGATGACATATGGCTTGGCAAGCATCCACTCCCTTTTGAAACCTTTCCCTGAGGTGGTTTCGAAATACTACCAATATTTTGGAACACATTACGTCATTATATCAAATGATTTATATGGGATAATGTTTTCAAATTATCTGAGATAATTTCACGAGAAAATATGGCTCATATCGGTTTGAACGATAGACATTACAACTATTGGACTGACCTTTATGACAGTTTCTACATATAACACGATGCGGAGAGAAAGGATATGCACATTTAATAGATATTGTGAAGGACACAAAGACAATTTCATTCTTGAATTACTTATCCTTTCAAACCTCTCTTTCTCTGCTACATTGAGGAAAGAATGCGCTTAGAGGTTATACTTGAAGTATTCTATTTTGCTCCTTCCGCAGTTCTTTCTTAGAGGGCCAGTCCATTAGCACAGAATATTCAACTATACAGAAGCAAATTCAAAGAAATATTCGGTTGAAGCCACGCCTTCCCAAGGTGCACAAATAAGGGACTAAAATATATTATTGCTTGTGGTCCAGTGAGTCAGATGAAGACATAATTAATTTGAGGCATGTCACTTGAAATTTCTCAGTGTATTTTCCTATTGTTGGTATATATGTCAGATTTCTCAGTGTACATGAAGGTGCCAAAGTTCGATCAAGGTCAAATATTTTTGGGACAATTGTGTTAGATATATAGTAGATAGTAATTAAGTATTCTGTGCCATTGGTTGTTATGTCTATGATTTGAACAATTATGACAAGACACTTTGACAATCTTGACACTGATGGCCAGAATCACGACTGGCAATTAACAAATTCTGAACCGAGCCACCTCTTTGATCCTTATCGAATACCGTCTATTAGCACAGGGACTACGTTTATTGTGAATTAATTTGGATGAATTTATCGGAGCTAATGGATCAAGAACTCAGACCTGGAGTTCTCGAACAGTTCAGGATCTGAAACAAATGAATATCAGATTTAATATATCAATCTTTATGAAGTAAATGGTGATACAGAAAATATATAAAGATTTTTTATCACAACCGTACCCACCGGTAAAACACAGATGGCTTAAAGACCAAGAAAGAGTGGGAGTTGGTATATACGGAGGCAAAGCAAAAACGAGAATCGCCATCAGCCTTGGACATAATGCAACAGTGTTCCAGGCAGAAGTAGCGGCCATTGAACACTGAATAGGAGAACTAATCAGGCAGAAGGCCGCATACAGAACCTTAAGGCGCTCAGCTCGAATCGTCTTCTCACAACTGGTGTAAAGTTGTCTGAGTGCACTCAAAGAGCAAGGTGCCCAAAGCAAGGTACTCTGGCCTGGATACACGGACATGAGGGTCACAGGGGCAACGAGGAGGCCGATGCTTTAGCCCGTTAAGAAACCTTTTTCAAGTTAGCGAAAGCATGTATAAAGACCCAAGAAGACGATGAAACCTCACTGAATGTGCTAGGTGAATACGAGATACACGAGATGCGTGGAAGAGAAACCAGAGGTTACTAGCTTTTTCAGTGTCAGTGTCAAGGCTATGGAGTCTCATCAAAGAGATCGAACTGGACAACGATCTCTAATAACCAAGAAGCATCACAATAGATCTAAAAGGGTCGTAGTGAATCAGGTCATGGGCTAGCTCACTCAATAATCTAACCAAACCTAGAGCTATTTTCCATATTAGGTGAGACGAGAGATAAACACAAAATGACAGAATTGCATCTGGTTGGTTGAGATGTACTTCTAAATAGTCGTCGTACGTTTAGAACTTCGAAACTTCACTTCATTTACGGGGAAAGAATAGGACTGTTTTTAGGTTCCTGGTACTACTAGAGACTTTCTATTGGTAGTGGAATCGCCTTTGCTCACTTGTCTAC
This sequence comes from Zygogramma bicolorata, assembly GCA_032362365.1. Lineage (NCBI taxonomy): Eukaryota > Metazoa > Arthropoda > Insecta > Coleoptera > Chrysomelidae > Zygogramma > Zygogramma bicolorata. The sequence continues at coordinate 12,021,543 of JAVJAQ010000137.1, read as the reverse complement.
CAAGCGAATCGCTGAAGATGATTGAATATCTTCAACATACACTTGGCTAATAGATGACTATAATGGGGAATATTCTTCTATAAATTCATTCTTTCATACTATTTTATACATCGATTAAGTATTAATCGATGTATAACAGCGACCGCGTTTTTAGCGGGCAGCGGGTCTAACTTTTTTATTCGACGAGATATGGAAAACTTTTATTGGGAAAATATGATCAGCGTCGAAAAATAGACCGATTTAGCCAAACTTGATTTTTTGTCTGAGTGTGAGTGTCTGTCCGGCGTAGCTTTTTCTTTGAATCACGATAGCGATCGAACGGAAAGAGATGACGGTTGGAAACTCGGGTCTATCTTAACCTTTGATTGGGTGCATATTCCTATCGTTTTTCCGAGGGGTCGAGAAACGAAAAAAGTGTTTTTCTGGAAAAAAAGGTCTGTGTAACACGATAGCGGTCGAACGGAAAGAGAGGCCGGTTTCGAACTCGTGTCATTTTACATATTTTCAGGGGTGGCTAGTAGAGTTTCGATGGCAGAAATTTTTGTTTGCCATCAATAGAATCTCCAAATCTTCTGCTACAACTTTCATCCGAAGAGAAAAAATCAATAAAAATTGGTTTAAATTTTATGAGTTTTTCTGTGTCACGCGTCAGTTTTTTTCAAAACACTCTGTAGACCATACCGTTGCTCGTAATCGAAAAAAGAAATTACTGTCGTAGAGGTATGAAGAAAATCGCCAAATATTGGTAGAAACATTTTTTTCTGAAAAAATAAATAAATAGGTATCTCGGAAGCGAATGGGATAATAAAAAATCAGCAAGAGTGATATTGTGTTCATCGAGGTGAATACTATGAAAAAACCACCATACATTTTTACTCTAATATCAATAGTACGGTAAATATTGACCAAAATTCCAAATGGGATAATTGAAAAATTTAAATAAAACGATATATCTCTGAAACCACTGGGTTAATTGAAATTTGTCGAATGAGGTAACTTGTAGATCTCGTCGAATGCTTTGAAAAACCTGGTTTCATATTTCCTGTAATATCTATAGTTTAGTAAATATTGAAGATTATCTGTGAAATGCCATCAACTCGAAAACGACCAAGTATAAATATAACAACGGAGCTCATGACGTCGTATGCATGATACAAATTCATTGGATATTAACAGTTGCTCAGTCGTATCATAGGCAGTAAAGAAATAACTGTAGTCAAGTCAATTTTTTCGAAACAAGTGACTGCATAGAATCGATGTATTCATAACATTGGTTACCAATGATAGTTAAAAAAAGTTGTTGATTTCTCAATAGTACGAGAAAAATTAAAAAAAAAATTAGAAGGTTCGGCATATAATCAATGTATTCATAACATTGGTTTCCAATGATAGTTGGAAAAAAAGTTGAGGTGATGATATCTCAATAGTACGAGAAAAATTGAGGAAAAATTGAAAGGTGATGGAATTCAATCGATGTATACATAACATTGGTTACCAATGATAGTTAAAAAAAGTTCAGTTGATTTCTCAATAGCACGAAAAAAATTGGAAGATGACGGCATATAATCGATGTATTCATAACACTGGTTTCCAATTATAGATAAGAAAGAGGAAAGTTGAGGTAACTCAATACTATAGGGAAATTCAAGAAAATAAGGTAATCAGGAAAAAACGAGTGATCCATAAAAGACGAATTCTAGGCCCTCAACTAGGTCAGTTTCAAGGTCAGTCTTGTTCCTCAATTATTTACAACTTCCTTATGAGCCGGAATTGAATGGGAACGTATTGAAGTTCTAAAGGAAGCTCGGTGTAATACACATTACATGAGCAGGGGAAATTCGACTTTTATCAACGACACCATTAAAAATGAACAGATAAATTGATGAACCATAACGCAAAGTCCAAATCTTCTAGACATATCGAAACAAAACTTGTTTTCCGCAAAATCTTGGATTCATTTCCTACTCCGAAAAGGCACAAGAACAGCAATAAGTTAGGGTGTACTTAGGGGCGGTATGTGGTCGTTCAATACACCTAGCAATTACTTTCAACATAATGCACACAAAGGATCACTCAGCGCTTACTTTTCCCTATCGCGATTCAAAAGGTGCCGCTTTCTACGCAGACATTGAGATGGGACCGGGGATTATCTGTTTCGAGATGGTTTTTGTAATGTATATGCGCCCAAATCTCTAGAAAATTGGTAAGTGAGATGTGTTTGGGAAATAATGGTGTGAATGAATTTCGTTGTGGAATTGTTGTTCGAAATGACCAAATATGAGGTGTGAGAGAGGCGTGATAATAATAATAGTTTCCTCTTCGACAATTGTTATTCTATCAAACTGTAAATGTATCGTCGATAGGACAATCAAGAACTGAAACCTTTTAACAGATATTAATTACGCTTGCCAAACTGACATCAGGAATAAATAAATTCATACTGAATCTGAATACTCGAGAGAGTGAAGCAGAAGTGAAGTAAGGATTTCGTGGAAGCAGTTTGTGGCAACACTGGATTTTTCCGGTTTCATGTATCGTACAACAGCATAATATCCTTTTTTTTGTTTTGTTCGATGGCCTTGGGTAGTTACCCACTAAGCCATTCAGAATTTAATAAGATCGCTATAATTTTATACCCAACGAGAAGTATTTAGTACGTCGGAGCATAATTCTCCTTAAAAATGTGTCCTTAGTCCTTATAGCTTTCCGACTCTGACCCATGGACTACTCTCTTCCCAGCTGATTTGGTATTCTTTGGTTGTCATGGATTATCTATTTATTTCCGAATCCAAGATGGGTCATTATCCCTTGATCGCCGACTATCTTTCTGACAAAATGGCGTTTCGAAAACAATAACTTCAACACAAACACAACCAGATACAAGATTATCATTATTTCAATGCCTCGAGATGGTTGAGCAGGATCCTTTCTTCATTCCAAATCAATTCGAATTACCTATAATATCAAATTAACATGTTCCATATTACCACTGTAATATTTCGTTTCATATTCATTTAGAATAAGCCAAAAGTATTTCAATATTTTTGTCTCATTTGCTTGAATAATTATTTTTGGTCAACGTCAGTATACAATTTCGACAACATTGAATCTCCCAAGCACTTGCAATGATCATCAACCATACCCCAACTCAAAAAATCCTCCAGTAAATACTCTCCAGCTATCTACGATCTAAATTTCCGTGAGGGTGAAAGCAACTGTTCATGTAATCATGAATTGCCTTTATATCGTTACACGGGATGAAATCGCCCTATTCATTATGAGCAATAGAAAATGATTCGTTACAAATAATGTAAACAGCGAGGGAGACGGCACAAGAGGGTGTCGCCCTCTGTAGGAGGCTAATCTTCATTACGCAACTAATAGTACGTCAACGGTTGTGTTATGCACTCTTGCGGCCATTCAATATCGATGTAACAAGATATGTTACACCCTTATTATAACATGTGTAAACAACACTGAATATAAGATGTTATTGTTATTGGTAAAGTGGATTTATCGCAACATATGACAAGAATCACAATAGCTTCTATCCTAGGATAGGGGTAGTTATCAGAAAAATATGGATGTCGAATGTGTTTTTTTCTTGGTAAAAGTGAATCACTGGAGTTTTTATCAAGCGTCTTTTGTTTTGAGTTCACCTTGAAAACTTTATATTGTGCGTAACCGCTACTCATAATTTTGACATAGACTAGAATAAATAATTTTTTTAGGGGGTAATTAATTATTATGAACATATTTACAACTGATAAAATCTAAAGTCACCCGTATCCTAAGTTGATCTAGCATCAAGTTATAACATTCGCATACAGAATGTTTATTTGATATACATATATAACACTGTGCAAGTGAGAATCCCACATTTTAAAAGAATTTCAAGAAGCATAATTTTTAATTTTTTTGGATTTGAATATATTAACTAGACATACTTTCTCTATTGCCAGACATTTTTATCACTACTAACTATGTGCCTTTGAAATTCTTTTAAAATGTAGGATTTTTACTTGTACAGTGATATCAAATAAACATTCTGTATGTTAATGTTATAGCTTTGTGTTAGATCTACTTAGAATACGGACAACTTTAGATTTTGTTAATTGTAAATATTTCAATGAACTTGTGATATCAAGAAACCACTTTTCTTCCAAAATAAGTATATAAAATGGTGTCAGAAGTATAAAACTGAAGGCAAATTCAATGACTATTTCATTCCGAAGAAAAATTTAACGATAGAACGTCACGCATTTTTCACTAGAAAACAAAGGGCAGATGAAGATATTATTACATTCTTAAAAGATCTTCAAAATAAAAGTCATTCTTGTGAATTCGATACGTTGGGATTGTCATTGGTGAAAGATATGTTCATATGTAACCTACATCATGAATTCCAACATATCAGACAAAGTCTTTCACAAGAAGCGATTCTTACATAGTATAGCAAAGGGTCGGAAGAATCTGAAAAATAGAAAATTTATGAAAACTTCAATACAGAGTATGTTACTAGATATGGAAGGAAAATAAAGAAACCTACTTATTTTAGCTAGTACCAATTCATCAATAATTTTACTTTATACTTTGTTCTATGAAAATTTTACATAATAATATGTATATCAAATAAACATTCTGTATGTAAATGTTATAACTTGATGTTAGATCAACTTAGGATACGGGTGACTAGATTTTGTTAATTGTAAATATGCCAATGAACTTGTCACAACAAGAATCTACTTTTCTTCCAAAATAAGTATATAAAATACAGGTAAGATTTGCACTAATGAACCCAACCGATACCGCTAGCCGAGGCTCAGACTCTAACTGAAAGAGCTAGAAGGACGACATAACAAAAAATCAGCTGACGTGAAATTCTTGTTTTCCAAACGTTGATAGCTACTATACTATTACGAACTAAATCACTCTTCGAAACGCAACATAACCATATTTATACTTCCAAGCAATTGCATTTTAAGGTCTTTCTCTATTGAAGAGAAAGATCTCATCGTATAAAAATGTTGTAGAATAGAATTTATTACATCCATATAGTACAATAATACTGGACACGTCAAGTTGTGATGTCATAAACACACTGAGAATAATTATAAAAAACAATTGAGATACATTGACAAACACACATATAAGTCACTGGCAATCTGCAAGCGAGCCGCCAATCATCTGGCCAAAATCTTTTAAATTATAGAGGCTCATGTTAATTAGAATTTTTTTCATTTTTTTCTTGAAAAGCTCCAATGGCAATATTCGTACTTCTCTGGGAAGCATATTAAAACAAAGATATTCCTATTGATTTGCCTTTTTCTAATCTCTTCATGGGAGGTATAATGTTATGTTTACTCCGAGTCGAGTGGGAGTGAATATCTGAATGCATAGTAAATGTATGTATGTTCTTTCTAACGTGTATGAGGTTTTCATAAATTATTTGAGAGAAAATAGTCATGATTTTAAGACTTTGGAATAAGGGTTTACAATGTTCGTCATATTTTACTTCAGCTACGCTACGTACAGCCGCTTTCTGTAAAACGAAAATTCTTTGAAGATGAACGAAATTTGCATTGCTCCAACTTAGTAGCCCGTAGGACATCACTGAGTGGAAGAGAGCATGGTATGTTGACAGAGCTGCTTCTTGGCTCACAATAGTAGCTATGCGTCTAATGGCATAAATTGATTAAGGTAGTTTACTACAAGTAATATCAATATGTGTTATCCACGTAAGAGACGGGTCAAAGCGAACCCCCAAGAATTTAACTGCCCCTGTTTGAGGAGCTGCACGAAGAGCAGTGTGATAATTCGAGAACAAATGTACCTCAGTTTTCGCTTCGTTTAGAAATAATTCGTTGGAGTCAAACCACTGTTTTGCGTGGCCACTAATCCCTGATGATATATCATCGATGTTGAGAATTTCGTCCACATGAACTGAGAAGGACGTATCATCGGCGTATAGTCAAGAGTTCGTGTTTAAGAGACATATGTGAAGGTAGATCATTGACATAAATTAAAAATAGGAAAGGACCCAATATGGATCCTTGTGGTACGCCTCTTTCGATGAAGCGTTCCTGACTCACATTACCATTATTATAGACCCTCTGCGTTCTATTTTCTAAGTAAGATTCAATCATATATTTAGGAACTCCTCTCAATCCATACATTTCCAGTTTCGCCGAAAGTTTATCATGACTGACGCAGTCAAAAGCCTTTGACAGGTCAGTAAAGACAGTAAGACATGAGTGTTTTTTTTTCAAAAGCCTCAAGAATATTATTAGCCAATTTGTTCACAGCGTTTATTGTACCGAATTGATGTGTATTAGAGACTCACCCCTCTCCCAGGATGAGAACTTCTATACGCTCCTGTTCATAACTCTTTTCAATTTTTCATAATTGAAAACTTTCTCAATAGTCTGTTGTTTCTCATATAAATGTTTGTTCCAACATAGCTAGTTTTTATTGATGAAATAATTTATTCTCATACAAATTTTTGCAGGCTTCCTGACCTCTGACGAAGTTGATAAATATGTAAAAAAGTCAACTTTGGGACTTGTGTGAATCATCTATTGCTTAGTCACACATTAAATAATTTTAAAACATTTTTGACTGATTCTTTATTGGCTTCATTATATATTTTGATTCCATTGATTAGAAAATATGTGAAAACAGCATCATGACACTTGTCCCTTGACGTTGTCGAATTCTCTTCGGCCACCAAAGGATTTCGGTTGATTCATAACCAAAATTCACACACAACATTGCCGGCAGGAAATCAAAGACTGTTTACACAATATAGATTAAATCTTCAACCAGAAATCACCCCAATCTCCAATCGCTCGAACTTTCTATTGAAAATCATAAACCACCATCAATAACTTCATTTTACCGTCTTTATGATTTCAAAAACTGTATCTTCGGTTGAAAGAAATCAAAAAGGGCCCAGAGAAAGGAGATAAAATCGATGTGCTCACCTATAAAAAACAGAGTGTGTATAGCTTATGAACTACATAATCGTCGGTCCTTTTGAACTCGGAAAAATTTCCAGTAGAAGAATAAAACTCCAGTAAGCTAAAGAAAGGACTGGATTTCACATTATGGGGATTACAAGATACAGGTATCGAGCCGAGCCAATATTGCGGGTTCGGGATTTAAAAAGATTGCCGAGGCTTATCTGGACTTACAGAAAGCACTTATACTCAGACAGTGATATTTTTTCGGCTCCATTTTGAACTAGAAAGACGATATTAGGAGAAGAAGTGTATATCTGCTTGAATATTTCCCTCATATATGAAATGTCCCATAAGAGCAATGCAATTATCGAAAACTTACAGCGGTAATTGCATTGTATCAAGTCACCATAACAACACATTTGAAACCGTATCGCTAGACGTCAGTAAACAACACAAATAAATGTCAGATAGACTTCAAAAATAGAGAAACATTTCGCGTTTTGGTGAATGCTCCATACAATCTATAGAGGAAAGTGTAAATGAACAAAAAATAACATCCTCTTGAGAATTTCTTTATTCGTGAAATATTCCAATGAATTACATTCGTGTATAAAAATGACCAGATAATTTTTATGCACTCGTGCAACTATAACCGAATATTTCCATCGTATGTTAAAAATCCCATATGAAGCGGGACATTTTCGATCAATTACAGCGATAAATTCCCGGCGGGACATTTTCGGGCTGGTAAATACCCGGTAGGTATCGGAAAATACCCGCTCGGTCCGTATATCTATAGTAACGATTGTTAAAATGTACATTTGTCATCTTGACCGGCATAAATACTGAATTTTGAACGTCGTTGTTTTAACTCCGGAAATATTATACCGAATTACACTCGTGCATCAAAATAAACCTGATTATTTTCCATTCAAGCATGTTGTCAGTAAAAAACACTGCTTTCGGTTATTTTCATATTTTGCTAAAAGAGCAATATGAAAATGAACTCATGCAGTTTTTAGACAACATGCTTTCAAGGAAAATTATCGGTAATTTTGAAGCACTTGTGTAATTACTCCCGATAAATTCCCGGTGGGACATTTTCGGGCTGGTAAATAATAATAATAACTTTATTCACTACAATATTCAAATACAATGATGAGTACAAAGTGGAAGCGAATAAGGAACCTTTGCGATAAGTGCAAGCACTTGTTTCGCGATGAAAAATACAAAATGTGATAAAATATAAAATGTGATAAAACTATAAGATAAAAAATGTTAAACGTGAAATGTAAGAGTTGAATTAAGTGTATGTAATTATGTAAGATGTGGAACATATAATGTAAAATATAGGACGAAAGAGTTTTGAACCATAATAAACGTAGATAATAACAATACAAATATATGAGCGATGAAATATATAAAATGTGATAAAACTATAAGATGAAAAATGTTAAACTTGAAATGTAAGAGTTGGATTGAGTGTATGTAATTATGTAAGATGTGGAACATATAATGTAAAATACAGGACGAAAGAGTTTGAACCATAATAAACGTAGATAATAACAATACAAATATATGAACGATGAACAATATAGTGCATTACAATGAAAATGACAATGAACATCATACGATATGATACAGTGTGTATAACAATATAAATGAAGGAAGGTAATAAAAATGATAACAAATAATAACAACAACAAGAGTATACGAAACATGTCTACCCGGTAGGTATCGAAAAATACCCGCTCGGTCCGTGTATCTATAGTAACGATTGTTAAAATGTACATTTGTCATCTTGACAGGCATGAATACTGAATTTTAAACGTCGTTGTTTTAACTCTGGAAATATTCTACCGAATTACACTTGTGCATCAAAATAAATACACTCGTGCATCAAAATAAACCTGATAACTTCCATTGAAGCATGTTGTCAGTAAAAAACTGCATTCGATTATTTTCATATTTTGAAGCACTTGTGTAATTACTCCCGAATTTTGGTAGACTGTGAGCAGGAATATCTCAATAAATCAACCAAATTCTTCTCTTTTTCATGAAACACTTTTGTTCACATTATATAATCAGCCAGTGAACTTACTTGAAGACAGGCAATAAAAAAATCCACTTGGACCAATGTGTTCAAACCGATTTTCAAGTACCTACACATTAGGTAATGGGCTAATATTTGTCAGGAAACAAGTACTCCCCTGGCAATTACCATCAAAGCCATCGAGTAAACTCAACACGGGACACTAACCCGCATATGCTCTTGGTGATACAATTAATTTCCAGTTATCGGGACGGGCACACTCGCATACTGATTTCGGACGTGCTGGTCTCTCATCAGTGCAAGGTAGTTTCTACCAACAAATCGAAATCGTTGGTTTCCCATGATGTGAAAATTTCTCCTGCACGAGTATTGTATCTCAAAAGAAGTCCTATATATATATATATACAATAATAATAATTTATTACACTCATAACATTACAAAAGATGTACAAGCCAGCCAGAAAAAAAACATATAAATTATGAACTGAGTGTGGTTAGCGATAATTCTAAGCCAAGTATTCCTCAAAAGAGTATGGCTCAAGCTCACAGAGTAGTTTGATGAGTGGTTTCTTCACTGAATCAAAGTCCGGTGACGATTCCAAGGAAGAAGGTGAAAGATTGAAAAATTTAATGCCCGGGAGGAGAGCACCTCTTTCTATTAAGGCTAGTCTGTGCAATGGTACATTATAGTTGATGTTGAAGACGACTCTCACTGAATTTTGCGAAATAGGTAGTTTATTTTTAGAGCTATGAAATATTATTCATGTTAATGTAAAATATGACACATTTTAATTTTTCTCAAATGGAAACACTTCATCCTCGAGAGATTTTCAGTGATAATAACTATGGAAATTGAAAATTACATTTTTTTTTTTCACTTCAATTTTCGAAAGCACGTGGCATGGTAACTGCCGACGCTGGTTGGCAGTTATCCAAAGGTAGTGATCCTGAAAATGTATTTGAATCCCACTCACGCGAAAAAATCTCGAACATACATTCTAATCGAATATTAATGAAAAATTATTGATTTTTTCCGATGCTCTTGATACTATGGAAGATGTCCGATTTTTGATTATGGGAAGTCATCGTCTTTATGTTGATGATGGCACTATCTTATACTGATTAGTGGCCAAATATCCCGAACCTGGTCTGCAAGTGTGCCCGTCCCAATAATTGAAAATAAATTTCCTCATTTGTATCGCCAAGTTCAAATGCAGGATTTTTTCTGTGAAGAAACCTGCACTGGCACCGGTCAGATATAATGCAATGTCTTCGTGGCATTGGCCAGGGAAGTAGTTGTTTCCAGACAGGTGCTTGCCAAAACCTAATATGTAGGTGTTTGAGACTGTCCTGAACGGAATGTTCAAGAAGTGAAACACGTGTAACCGTATTGTATACTGCCCAGTGAAAAATCATACAACGAAGTATTTCAAAGGAATTTTACCATTTCAAATCGAAATTATCAACTAGTAAACTATTAATTCAGTTCGGCAACCCATAGGTAACATATTTCCGATGCATTCATTGTCATGGATTAATTGCGGTGTAAATTGATGAACGTCATAATGATCGAATGGGTTAATAAACGTAAACGAATATGGATGTTTCATAGCCTAATGAACGCCCTAAACTGAATAGCCGGTAATTTTCAATAGTCCCACTGTTCGGCTAGTTCTCGGTAGCCGGTTTGTATTATTCATATTAGAAATAAAAAATCAAGGAAGATGCACCAGTAGCTGAATACGAGATCAAAGGCGGGTGGAAATAGCCCAGGAAAATTTGATGGTAAAGTATGAATTTTGTTGAAATACGGATTTTTTCAGATTTTTCTAATGTAAGAAAATTGATACTGTATCAATTGTGACGGTTTTTTTTTGGGGGGTTCTACGTGACTTGAATGAAACTCATATAATGACTCCACAATTTAATTGATCAGAAATGATTACATACATGAATACACATACCCATATGCGCACCCACACGCACATATACATATACACATATATACATACATATAAAAACAGAAAACCCTCGATAGCAGGATACCTACATTATATTTCAACATATCTAAACAAGCATGGCAATAACAATAAGTATAGAAAATATACAACATAATTCAGGCCACCGCTTGGACCACTTAGGTCCCAAACAGAAGGTCACACAGACCAGGGTAAGATGGACCACTTAGATCCCAAACAGAAGGTCACACAGACCAGGGTAAGATGGACCACTTAGATCCCAAGCAGAAGGTCACACAGACCAGGGTGAGATGGACCACTTAGATCCCAAGCAGAAGGACACACAGACCAGGGTAAGATGGACCACTTAGATCCCAAGCAGAAGGTCACACAGACCAGGGTAAGATGGACCACATAGATCCCAAGCAGAAGGTCACACAGACCAGGGTAAGATGGACCACATAGATCCCAAGCAGAAGGTCACACAGACCAGGGTGAGATGGACCACTTAGATCCCAAGCAGAAGGTCACACAGACCAGGGTGAGATGGACCACTTAGATCCCAAGCAGAAGGTCACACAGACCAGGGTAAGATGGACCACTTAGATCCCAAACAGAAGGTCACACAGACCAGGGTAAGATGGACCACTTAAGCTTTAACTTAGTTTGAATACAGCAAAGCAAAACAATGTGGTAATAATAGAATACCTATAAATTGCTTCCACAAAGTAGCTCCGAATGAAAATCGCTAAAGCTCATGGTATACAAAAGAACCACTCCTACCTTGAATAAATGCCAACACCACAATACAATAATCACAACTATTCACCCACAATAATTTTAAAACCACAGACCCACTGTCTCGTACGAACGTTAGAACTATACTGGTAGTTTTCATCTATCGGGGTGTATGACTCAGCGGTTGGTCATATCGCCATAACCCTTGAGTCATCCCCAGCACAGGCAGGTATTTCGAATATTCGGATCTAACAGTCGGCCATACTGCATATTGTCTCGCCCCGAGGCAAGTCAGTCAATCTCCGAATCAATAGGCATTGGCATCTGACTATCACCATCGCTTTCGCTGGCTGACGAATCTGATACCCCTCCATCTGTACAACATATCAATCATAGGGCAACATTTTTTTTTCACCACCATTGGCCCACTAAAAGGTGGGACCATTTTTGACTTGGTCCTGCTTCTGGAAGCTGTTGCTTCTCAATAAGAATCAAGTCTCCTATTCCATATTGGCGTGGTTTCTTCCTTTTCCTATCGAAACTTTCCTTCATCCTTCGTTGAGATTTACTAATATTCTCACTAGCCACTCGCCGGAGTTCTAATAAGTCTTCATACACTCCGGAGATGGTAGCCACCTCGTCAATAAGTGCTTGGTCCCTTGCTAAACGCTGCATTATTCGTCACTGTTCGAAGATAGTCAAAAGAGATTCTGGATCCTGGTGATTTCCAGCTCGGGCTGCTGCAATGACATATTGTTCAGTGAGTCCACCAGTTATGCAAGAGACGGCGTCCTTCCCAAATATTTTACATCTGCTCAGTAGGGATAACTTCTCATAGTAATACTTAGCATATGTTTCGTTCGCTGTTTTTTTTTTCTAGTCATCATGTGAAAGATCTTCCGGATTAAAAGGGGGTATAGCATCACCCCTTACGCTTGGTAAACTTGTAGTTGGTCTCGTCGCCATACTCTGCATAAACTCCGACATGATTTCGCTCAGCCTGTCGATGGAACGCGAGGGAGACCCCTCCCTTCTTTGTCGTTTTCTTCTCTCTCTCGTTCCCTCGGCAATAGATCTTTCACTAGAAGATCCATCTCTAGCTCTTTTGGACCTGTAACCATCTCGCCTACCCATGTTGTTTTGTAGCTTACCTTGAATAAGTGGGCTTTACGTACACCAGATCTTGGGAAATACATGAATTACTTGTCCAGATATGAGAAAAGTAGGTAAATTATGTTCACAAAGGCGCTGAATTTATCCCACTTCTGAAAGTTGTGACGGTTTTTTTTTGGGGGGTTCTACGTGACTTGAATGAAACTCATATAATGACTCCACAATTTAATTGATCAGAAATGATTACATACATGAATACACATACCCATATGCGCACCCACACGCACATATACATATACACATATATACATACATATAAAAACAGAAAACCCTCGATAGCAGGATACCTACATTATATTTCAACATATCTAAACAAGCATGGCAATAACAATAAGTATAGAAAATATACAACATAATTCAGGCCACCGCTTGGACCACTTAGGTCCCAAACAGAAGGTCACACAGACCAGGGTAAGATGGACCACTTAGATCCCAAACAGAAGGTCACACAGACCAGGGTAAGATGGACCACTTAGATCCCAAGCAGAAGGTCACACAGACCAGGGTGAGATGGACCACTTAGATCCCAAGCAGAAGGACACACAGACCAGGGTAAGATGGACCACTTAGATCCCAAGCAGAAGGTCACACAGACCAGGGTAAGATGGACCACATAGATCCCAAGCAGAAGGTCACACAGACCAGGGTAAGATGGACCACATAGATCCCAAGCAGAAGGTCACACAGACCAGGGTGAGATGGACCACTTAGATCCCAAGCAGAAGGTCACACAGACCAGGGTGAGATGGACCACTTAGATCCCAAGCAGAAGGTCACACAGACCAGGGTAAGATGGACCACTTAGATCCCAAACAGAAGGTCACACAGACCAGGGTAAGATGGACCACTTAAGCTTTAACTTAGTTTGAATACAGCAAAGCAAAACAATGTGGTAATAATAGAATACCTATAAATTGCTTCCACAAAGTAGCTCCGAATGAAAACCGCTAAAGCTCATGGTATACAAAAGAACCACTCCTACCTTGAATAAATGCCAACACCACAATACAATAATCACAACTATTCACCCACAATAATTTTAAAACCACAGACCCACTGTCTCGTACGAACGTTAGAACTATACTGGTAGTTTTCATCTATCGGGGTGTATGACTCAGCGGTTGGTCATATCGCCATAACCCTTGAGTCATCCCCAGCACAGGCAGGTATTTCGAATATTCGGATCTAACACAATTTTTCCCTTGTTAGCGAAACGCGCTTCGTATGCAAAAATATCAGGGTAATTGATCTCTAGGAATACTCGAAACGACAGAATTATGGTTGAGAATAATATATTCAGATATAAAGTAACCTCAACCTATACAATCGAAACTGTAGTTCAAAATCTCATAATTATTCCATGCAGAAGTGGGGAATCAGCAGATCATAAAACCTTATACACTTATAAAGTCACTGTACCAATCCACCACCACTCAAATACAAACAACTATATTTTGGAGTCGTATTCGTGAAAACATACTGAAACATCAGATGTTGATATTATATAAAACCAAATAAAACCAATATTATATGTTTTCATAACAAGCAAAAAGCAGAAAAAGTAATCAATGTTTATCTTGAAAATGCTCAGATAGAACAAAAAAATAATGTTAAATTTTTAGGTATTGAGGTTGATAAACATCTCGATTGGAAACTCCATTGCTCTGGAATTGTCTCTAAGCTGAACTCCATAACATATTTATTTTATGATCTGAAATCGATTTTTAATATAGGTCAAAAGATGAATTTATACTTCGCTCAGGTCGACTCAAGACTGCGATATGGTATCTGTGTATGGAGAAATTCTACTTCCACTCCTGAAAATATTGAAATCGCCAAAAAGAATACTGAGATGTATTATTGGTCTACCAAAAAGGACATCTTGCCGCCAATATTTCAAAAAATATAAAATTTTAACAGTTGTGTCTTTGTATGTTTATGCAATGTGCCTGTATGTTTTCAAATACAGAAATAAATTAATTCGTGTTGGTGAATATCACTCGTTTAACACAAGACAAACTAAAAAGTATGTCATACCATTTGCAAAAACAAAACTATCGTCTTGTGCCCCAAGCTGTTTAGGTCTGAGATTTTTTAATGCTCTTCCAATACAAGTGTCGGAATGTGATTATATAAATATTTTCAAAAAAAAATTGAAGGACTTCCTGTTAGATGAATGTTTGTATTCAATTAGTGAATACTTTTAGATTTACGTTTCTCTTTTGTAACAAAGGACGACTCCTATACTGATTATTGTCAGTTTCTTAGGCAAATAAATGTATTTTATTTTATTTTATATTATACACAGATTTGTAGCGACCGTACTGATCCACCCCCGGACAAGGTTGCTAAATTTCGATGACTTGTTGGTACTGAGAACTTATGGAGACTAATTCTGATGATTAATGACTTTTGTTGTATACGAATATAAAACGCTAGCGCCGCCTGGGAGGGATACGCTGCACTCAATCGTATAACTGTAGGTATATATAGCTTGTCCA
Source organism: Zygogramma bicolorata (assembly GCA_032362365.1). Lineage (NCBI taxonomy): Eukaryota > Metazoa > Arthropoda > Insecta > Coleoptera > Chrysomelidae > Zygogramma > Zygogramma bicolorata. Next base: position 12,006,158 of record JAVJAQ010000137.1, on the reverse strand, counting down.
ATCCATCTTGGCACAGAAATTATAACGTATATGCCCAGAGATCTCTGTGGAGTGTATTAAGATTAAAAAACAGCTATTATATGTGTTCACTATATTGAAATTTATCCCTAGAAGGTGTTTTTTCCTTCGTCATGGTCTACACTAACAGTGTGCAACTGGAAAAGTCTCCGAGTTTGTGCCAAGATGGATTGGATAAGCTGTACTTTACGGAATTGCCTCCTCCGAAATAGGATTGAATAGGAAATACAAGTGGATACAAATTGGCCTCCGGTTTTTAGAAATCGCGTCCGATTTCGGAGGCGTGTTCTGCATTAGAATGTTCAAATTCGGCTTACATCTCTTTTTCTAATTATTTCAATTTTTCAAATAATATTTTGAAAAAGATTTATATTTCGAATTCATGTTTGAATTTTAGTGCCTTTCATTTCGATTTAGTTTCTTGATCCAACTACTTGACTGTATTAAACCTCATTATTGCTTTCTTATTTGAAATGTTAATATTTTGATTATTGGCCTATCGAACGAATTATCACAAGACCGCCTGTCAATTTGAAAAAGAAGTTTCGTTGGTGGGTGACATCATACTAATTCTTCTCTATCGAACATTTCCAAAAATGACTCCTTGTTACGCAAATTTTGTCCGTCCCTGGAATCAAATCCCATTGAAAAGTTGAGAGGAGGACATTTTTCGTCTATAGTGCACAATTATTGCGCTACTTATTTTCAACTTCAAACTCGGACTAATATGAGTTGATACACTCATCTTCAAATGCTTTTGTCTTATTTTTCCGGAGCAGAATGATTATGGAATTCTCTTACACACCGCCGTCTTTCATACAGAAACAGTGACATGTGAAATTCGATTAGGTAAAGTATGAACAGCCACGTTTCTTCAATCTTTTTACACTCACTTTGATGTGACTTCATGCTCCGATATATAGGAAATAAGTAGGTAGGTAGGTATTTATATATGGATTCATTTTATTCTTGCGGTTGAAGTGATAATATGTGAGAGGACGTTTTCTATCTTGAAAAGGGTGTGGTTCTTTCTATATTTTCAAGCTACTGCATATGTTTCGATTTATTGAGTTATTATCAAAATATTAAGTTATATCATATAAATAGATAATGTAAACTGACCTGAATATTGAACATAATTCTCAAAGTGATAATGATATTTATCAGGTTCCAAGCAAAAATTCAACAATATTCACAGTAACTTAACAAGTGTAGTAGAAGAGTGTCAAATTCAGGACCCAAAAGTTCCGCTTTCGTAGTTTCATCGAACAATTTGACTTTCGGTATTCTTCATACAGATTATACTATATATACACAGTTCTGTACAGATATTCAATTATTCTATATTTACCACTGATACTGAATATGAAAATCAATCAAGTGGTTACGTCGGTTTTTTGTTCAAGATATAGAAAAATTACAATAGGGTTGCCAAATTAAAACACCACTAACGAACCCGACTAGGTCAGTGGTGTGCACTAAGTCGTAAGTGCATTCAATTCAAAATGGTGGAACAGAAAAAAAAGGGGAGCGCCACCTTCTTTTCGTGGCCAATTGTATTACGAATGAAGACAATTTAATCGGATTCGAAGCAAATCACATCAAACTGTCGGATTTTCAGAGCTGAGTAAATAAAAATGTATTCACCTTAGAGAAAGACAACACAAAAAAAACAAACGCTAATATGTGACGTCACCTAAAAGCTCACACCGTTTTTCATAATCAGGTAATTACGTATCGTAAATATAAGAAAATATAATAAACACAGTCAATTTTCTTTATTTTTCAATGAACTCAGCTCAAACTTAGCTGCTTTTCTGGTAATCCTTTTTAACGTTGCGAGAAGGGGTGCAGACTACCTTAACAGTATTCCGGGGAAACTGACGCCTCGAAAATTCGACGGTGCTCTCAGCCCACTGTTATGATGAAACCAGGAGAGTCCACAAGAATAAATCGTTGAAACAAGCGATCGTTTCCAATGTGTTTGATTCTAGCCTGCAGATACGTTTTTCCGTGTTTCTATGGGGATAGCTTGACACCCTGAAGAATATATTCTTCGTCATGACAATATTCACATGAATAGTGTGTAAAGATAAACCAGAAGTTGAGTTCCTTTTACTAGTCGAGTTACTCAAAAAAGTCTACTAACCTCTTGATGATGGAGGGTGTTTTCAAGATGATTTTTCTTGGAAAATTGATAGAAGATGTAGAACTGATAATCTGCCTTGTATATATCCTGCGTTTGCAGCTATGGTTTTCAGTTCTATTACTCTAAAGCACACAATATCAAAATTGTTCTAAAAAATTGTTCTAAAATTGTTCGTTTCCGTTAACCAGCTGACGAACGTCAACCCTCAGAAGTCGAAACTTGTGCGAGCAATGGATCAACGAGGCCTTACCTTTTAACGTGCGATTACCCAGCACGGTGGCCCGGCGAGGATTCGAACCCCGGCCTTCCGCTTGATAGGCAGATATGCTAACCACTACACTACCGAAACCACTCTCGGCCGAAAATTTTGAAAATCCCTTCAGGTACTTATAACGACGAAATAATTCGACTAGGCAATCCTTCAATTAGGACTCATCTACCGAATTGGTTTTCGTAAAATTTTTAACACTAACACAAAAGCGCTTTACGGTTTTTTATATCGGATTAAACTCTGTTTGGCCCATAGGCGCCGGGTTAAAAGTGAATGAAGGATTACCAAGTTGCTGAAAAATTATATGAAAAGTTGGAAAGATGTATTAATTGACCTAATCGTATATTGAAAAAAATAAAAACAATTTTTTTGAACGACTGAAAAAGTGAACCGTAAAAAAGTATTCAGAGTTACGGGTATATAAAATACTCCCCACACAAGCAGGTCCGATTTTTGAAGAAAGTCATTATAAGCCTATTGGTCGATCTGCATTATCCAGAGTTTGACTTCTTCATAAATCTAGAAAAAAGTACAATACTCAATGGAATATCGACATCACATTTGAAAGAGGATACCAAAGCATTTTCTATACTTCTATTACGGCTACAACAGAAAATAGCGATCAAACAAATAACTTCAAATTTAATGTCATCATCATTGCTTGGATATTGACATTCCATGGAAGACCCGATTCTTTGTGTGCTGATAACAACAACTGTAACACAATGAAGTAATTTTTTATCAGGTAAGGAAATGAAATTGGAGATATACAATGCACAGCTTATCCAGTCCATCTTGGCACAGAACTAATAACGTATACAGTGTGTCCAAGATAAGGATCCTAACATTTTCTCCTAAACTAAAAAGAAAACAATGGCATGTGATACATCGTTGAATTTGTAATAAAAAATGGAATCAGATACAGGGTGTACTTTTTTTTCGGGATATTTAAAAAAATGAAGTTGATGGTGGTTTTTTGAAAACGAAACGTCGGATATAAAAACTAATAGTTCCCAACGAGACGGCCCAAAAACTACCACCCTTTTCTTCAACCCCGGTGCCAGTAAATTTTGACGGCATTAATAAAACACGAAATAACATCAAAAAGTATAATAAATCATGCTATTGCCGTCAATAATGATTTGATACTAAAATGGATACTCAACTTTCAAATTTTCAAAATTTTTCCTGACTTCCGGTGCCATTTTTTTTTGACGGCAATAAGTTTAAATTTAATTTTTAACTACTACTGTTAATATAAACAGTATGCCGTCAGTAATAATTTTATACAAAATGACGTTTCCAGATGCAATGTTTATTTAATTATGGCGGAAAATCGGGCCACCAGAAATTGACGGCAGTGGTCCAGAAGTCTTAGTTACGTCGTTCCCCATACTTTTTACACGGTCTCTAGAGTAATAAAATGGCACCTAGTTTTTGGGCCGTCTCGTTGGGAACTATAAAGATACCATCGTGTAGTACCTTGAAAGTGCCAATGAAAAAGTGTTATTCGTTTTTTGATATCTTTTCAAATAAAGTCAGAAAAAAATAAAATCGATATTTTCAAATTCTCGTTTTTCCCAAATATCTCAGCAGGCCATGAAAATTCTTCAAGTTTCTGAACGGCATGTAAATGAGCTTTACAGAACACAACTTTTTCCTAATTTAACCCAAGCTGTATCTCCAACAGGTACTGAGATTCCCATGCTTAGGATCCTTATCTTGGACACACTGTATACCGAGCAGTATCTGTGAAGTAGACTAAGATAAAAAACGCCTATTCTATGTGTTCACTGTGTTGATATTCATTCATAGATGGTGTTTTTTCTTTCGTCATGGTCTACACTACCAGTGTGCAACTAGAACAGTATCTGAGTTTGTGCCATGGTGAATTGGATAAGCTGTATCTCACATTATTCTAACACCTGGAACAGTTTTTTTCTCCAGTCGTAGGAAAACTATTATCTTCCACCTGCCTGATGAGATATGCAATGATGAGCGTTATTGTCTGTACTTTCATTAACCGATGTCTCAATTTGATATTCGCTTTTTATAGACCACTTATTACGCTATAAGGTAGACACGATTAAATTTCCACAAAATTTATTGTCTTCGCGACATGTTTCGGTACACTGTACCTTTATCAAGCGAATGTATTTAAACACTAAATTATTCTTCGCTAAAAGTTCCTTAAATATATCAGGGCCTACTCTAATTATCTATGATTCCTAGAATAATACCACTGACAATGATCATCATTGTCAGTGGTATTATTCTAGGAATCATAGATAATTAGAGTAGGCCCTGATATATTTAAGGAACTTTTAGCGAAGAATAATTTAGTGTTTAAATACATTCGCTTGATAAAGGTACAGTGTACCGAAACATGTCGCGAAGACAATAAATTTTGTGGAAATTTAATCGTGTCTACCTTATAGCGTAATAACTATGGATTTCCATCAAGTAAAGGCCACCTCAGTCCAAAATTTTATAGACCAATTTACAGCTACGTTCCCTCATCCATTACGACAAAAATATTCTTAAAGCCAGTACCGCAAACGTCCACCCATATCTATAACAATTTAGACATTTATGAAAGGAATAAAGACATGCCGCAAAAAATTGAGACAATCTCGAAGATTGATCTCTCTAATTAATTAATATAATTGAAAACATTCACATCACAGACGGCGTAGCTTTGCGTGGCCAAGTGGATAACGTTTCGCTTGTCATTTGTTTCTGTCTTGTTATCCACCGCACGCTGAGAACGAAAATAAAAGACACGACCGGATATAAAGACTTGTTTGTGGGCTGTATAGTATGTATTACTTGTCTGGCGTACTCTGAAAACCTCAATTTGTCGCAGTTTTTCAAAAGATGGGTCTATTAAGGGTTGCTACATTATTATCGGTAAGGGTGGTCTAGTGTCCAATGTCCTAACAGATAAACTATTTATTTTGACAGGATGATGAGACTCAGAGGGCTTTAACGTTCGGTCAGCCATGTTCGATACTCAATCGGGAAATTAAAAGAAAATGTAAAAGGAAGTATAATATATATAAAGTGGGACGTAGAAAGTCCCACCTCCATAACCCCTGAACTGAAATAGATATCAAGGGCAGATGAAATCTACGGAAAGAGGCAACGTCTTTAGCACTTTTAGACGAAAAACTCCATAGTGTGGTTCCACTTACCGCCGTGACTATTCATTATTCTACATTATGAACACTACTCATTCAACGAATTTCCGCTATTACTGGAGTAATACCTCTCTGTCAAAGTTGTCAATTTTGATTTGAATATTCTCATAACCTCGATAAACTCCCAGGAACATTTGTGGAATTCCGGTATATGAATGTGAGGCTCAGAAAGGGGATTTTTATTCATGTGGTTTCAGTTTCTCTGTTTACGTTGATTGTCAATTGAGGGTTCAAACCACCAGATTTTCCTACCATATTCATTCGAAATCTATCAAAAACCAAAAAAATATACTTTTCCTCTGCAACGTTTCGGAAGTCAGTCTGCTTTTTTATGCTTTTTTTGTGTACATATTCACACGAAAAGGAAGCCCTGTCAGGTTCAAAGAATACAACGTGGAACAAGGGACAGGAGATACGAATTACTTTGAATTTCGGAAGTTTGTGAGACTCAGGAAAAACCTCTTTGGACCTCTTCAGCTGTTCTATTGAGGAACTATCCCTGATTAAGAGAGGTTCGACAGGTCTCTAAGCTCAAAACAAAGCAGATGGAATTCTGTACTGTTCGGGTGATCTGTGTTGATCTTGCCATGGGTGAAACGATTGAAGACCGTGAAAATATCGACCCTTCTCCAACGAAGTGAGTGAGTTTGTGAGCGAAGAATCACCAACAAGACGGATTTCCTTCCTCTGAATAGAATCAAGAAGCTTCTATGAATGTTTTGGTGCCGAGCTTCATACATCAGATTCATATTCCAAGACCTGTGTCTTGAAACTTTTCCTAGAGATCAATTACCCTAACACCAAACAGATATTTTTGCACTCGACGCGCGTTTCGCTAACAAGGCTAGCATCTTCAGGAGAAAAAAATCGATACTATCAATCAATTTCTCAATTGATCCCAATCAATTTATCGATTTTCTTCTCTTGAAGATGCAAAAATATCAGTTTGGTGTTAGGGTAATCGATCTCTAGGAAAACTTCCAACTTCTACACCAACTGTTCCAATCTCATCGTTTATACCTGTCTTGTAGATCATTAGAAGCTGGCGAGTGAACTATTTCTTCTCACGAAATAGATATCCAAGCATCCTTAGCGATCGATCTCAGTTTTCCCATGAGATATTATTACTGATCGTGATTCCTTCGATAAAATTCTTTTGGAAATTTCAGTTCGGGTGAATTGTGTTGAAATGTGGCACTGCCATGAATAAAAAAATAATATTTAAAACAAGCCATTATCAGATTCATATCAAGACGAACCTTTACACACGGAACAGATTTGAAAAACCTTATATACATAATATCCCATGTGTATTTGGTAGCGTTTATACTGGTGAAACATGAAGACAATTAAGAAAGATCAGTTGAACTTGAAAACACCTGTAGTAGAGAAATAGACGAGTCAAAATAATATCTGAATTCGTCATCTACAAATGGTACAAACGTGGTGGAATGGAATACTATTAGTATACTCATTCATGGCAGAACAGAATGGAACAAAAAAATACTCGATAGGCTACTTGTATTTTGCTACTTGTTCATCGAATTGGGATCAATGTTGAATGCCTCTTTTCAAAGAGGGATATTGAACTGGGAAGATTCAGTTCGAAGAAGGTAGGTTGTTTCAAAATCAACACTTGGTAGAACTAGATTTTCTGAAAAATTTTTTCAGAGGACTTGAAGAAGGAAGCAAACAATAGTTTCCAAAATGTCGCCAAGAGGAAGTAAAAATATCATTGATATATTTTTCCATTCAATCTATAACTTCATAATTTTTTTTATATTCCATTTACGTATTTGGGTGAATCTACACATTTACTGTGATGCAGATTATTCATTTTTCAGTAAATAGTCAATAACTTCCTGATATATCTACCTCCACAAACAACATCAAACAATATTTACTAGAATTAACATTTATTTTTAATTGAAAAATAGTGAGGATTTCAGGGACAAATATGTACAAGCACAGTTTTTACGCAGCATTTTGAAATTGTGACGTTCAAATAAAAATTCTTCATCAGTTCGGCATCCACCCAAATCCAAACTAAACCGGAAGTAGTTCTAGAATTTTCAGAAACACTTAAAGGTTGAATATCATGTACATCCAATTGAATTCATGTGCTTCCTAGAACTTCATTTTAATATCAGAATTTACCTTCATTGGAAGCGGTAAGTATACCCTGAAAAGCTATTTGTTGTAGCTCTAACAGGAATTTTTTCGCAACACGTTCATGCAAGCTGTGAGTCAGCTAGTAGAATTTGAATCAGTATGCCTTCATTATTCTTGTAATTTCGGCGACGCTTTCATATGTGAAAAATCCATGCTTGAGAAAAGTTCATCAAAAATTTCTACACCACGTTATCAAGCGGGCAAAACAACTGACGGACCCTCACCTGTCAACAATCCCCGAACAATACCAAAACCATAACACAGAAAGAAATACCAATAAAAATACAGAACCTTCATTTCAAAATATCTTCGAAACCGTCGACTGAATACAGACGCCGGGGCGACAATGCCCGTCCGCCGACGCTGTAGGCAAGCGTCGTTTTGAAATGCGCCGCCGCTATCAAAGCGAGAACAATGGCGTCCATCTTTCCGCCAATGGAATCTGCCGATTACCGCGACCAGTCAGGCAGACGAAATCGGCGAGATACGCCCATGAGGAATTCACCCAGTCTTATCACCTTGGCCAAAGAAAAATCATCAACGATCTGTTCTGAACGAAGACGCTGACCAGCTGCAACCCACGGCTTCGACTATATCACATCTGAACTCTCGTCGATCTGGCGGTTTCTAGGAATACACACTTGTGGGTAGTATCGGCTGGAAGAAAAAAGCGCACAGGGCCAGCCAAAGAAAGAGCCCTGCGAACAATGCCAAGATTATCGTTATTATATTGAGACGGATCGGCTTTCTTTGAGCTTATCGCCGTTCCCCACCATCGCGCGCGGGGGGCGTGGCGAGCGCCAGCCCCGCCCTGTTGTACCTTGGATGAAGTCACCCTTGAACGAGAGAGTGACATGATGCTGAAGCCAGTCTTCTGTATCCTTTCGTGTGGTGAAGCACATAGATCCTTACCGAATATAACATTTGAGCACGTGGTTCTTCCGAAAGTTCAGCGGACCACAAAGAAAAGCGGCAATTATCGGGAACTGAGGCGTAATAGGTGTACGCCCGCGAATTTAATCGAGTAGAAATCGTAGTTGGCCGGGACGCTTGTTTGTTTTCGTCTAGAATTACATTTGCTTCGGCGGGTTTTGTTTTTTGTGCTTGTTAGGTTTGACAAGTGACTTTTCGGACGGTTAATGGTTGTTGAAATTGCTTGGACGTAAAGGTAGGCTGTTTTTTCCTAATTTTGGTGAATGTCCCCCTTTTGTGATGATGAATTTGGAAGTTCCAGTTATTGGCCTAATTTAATTTGTTCATGAAATTGGAAAATAACAGGACTTCATTTCTACGTATATCTCAATCGGCAACGAGCAGAGAGATTATGAATTTTCCAAAAAATTACTGAGCGGGAATATACCGTTTTAGTCATATATAGCCTATGAAAAAAAACCAAATTTCATTGCTATCTATCGTTCATTAACGTTGACACAACAATAGATTTTTCCGCAGGAAATGAAACAAAACTTTAGTTATTAAACGAGGTATTAACTCAATTGATATGTGGATATAAAGTATTTGTTTGATCTGAACATTAGGTTTTCTCAAATTAATGGTTCAAATATTTACAGTGAGATTTGTAGAAGTTAAAGTAGAATTATTCAAAAGTATGTGAAAAAATGTTTATGACGTGCAAATATATTTCAGATATTCACAGAATTGCATAAAAAGGACATACATAGCTCTCATCATTTGAAACGAAATGGCTATGATATGAAAATTTTCAAGAAATCAACGATATTCAGATTGCTCACAACGTCAAAGATTTCATTTACCTACTCATTTATCGAATTTATGATTTACCTATATGAACGATGATGCACTATAAATATTCTTTGGAAAGAAGAAGAGTAAATTATGTTCCTATCATGAAAAATTACCATAAGTATTTTTATATTCATTTGAAGAAAAATTTTCAAAAGATCGGAAATGATGTTTACTTCTTTATATTTTATAAAACATTTTTTAGATGTCATTCCATTTATGATTTTTCCTCGATTTTTTCATGTTCTTAGTCTCCAAATAAATAAAGTAAAAAATTCCATAAATTCTGAACGATGTTCTTGGTTGTTATTTGCTGCAATTTCGTGAAATTTCGAATTTTGTTTTACTTGAAAATCAGTCTTGTTTATTTGATCTCGATTTTTGAAATCAGAGTTAATAAAGGTGATGACGACATTTTATCAGTTTCATAAAATATCATATCATTCTTCAAGATTGAATTCTATCTATCATGACAATAATAATAGAATTATTCCATGAATGAGTGCAGAAAACATATCTTATAATCATATAAATTTGTGTGAATAAATCATTAAAAACCTTACAAAAAAAATTGTAAGAATATTATTCATTGAACAAGAAAATTAATCGATGTCATTTTATAATGAATCATTGATACAAATGAAAACATTTTTTGGAATATTTAAAAATTTTGTTGTAGTTCATGGCGATACAAATGAAAGAATTATTGGGACATTCCGCCATCTACCTAATTTGCAATGAATTAATGTTTATTCAAGACAAATTTTCAGTAGACCGTGAATTTTAAAAACTTCTCATTTCCCTAAGAATTTACTTGATTCAGCATTCTTGATGTTCTCACATAAACTGAATGAAAGATGCCGGATCAATCATCTTTTGAAAAATGTGATTTTCTTATGTTATGAAACAAACCATCGGTTACGGTTGATGAAGATTGTATTACCTAATTCCCCAAAATAAAGTATACATCGGGATTGGAAATTTCTACCTTCATCTGATTCCATTACTTGTAAGTAGGTATTTACCTTGGGTAGTTGGATTTGAGATGAATTATTATGTTATAAATATGTTTTCTTGTAGGGAGGGATGATTTCCATGGCCCCAAATTCGTTAATGTTTCTGGTCAGTCACACTTTTTTTATCATGTAAAAAATATTCTATAATCGGCCTACCTATATCTATTTTATCCAGGGTTCCTATACACGGTATAGAAATGGAGCCGGAAAAATTGACTTTTATCTAATACAACGCCCGTCGCGTCTTATGGGTTCTTTGAATATTCTTTTTACTTCATGTAACGTTTATGAATGACTTGATATCAAAAAGAGACTATTTGCTGATTTATCGATTATACTTCTTTTAGAGAATTTTTTTGCTTTTTTGGTAATGGAAAAAAAAAGTCAAAATAAAGTTCCTCATAACTTTCTACAGAAATAACCTTGTTTCTAAATGTCAATCAACTCCCCCACAAACTTGTTATTGTATTCCTTTTCAATAACGTTTTCTTGCTTCTCTATGTTCGTTATTGAAACTTTGGACAGAATACATCAAAGTCATCGATTCATAATTATGAAAACTGAGTACAACACTTTCTATAACGAAGCTGTCGCAGTGGGTTTTTTGTCGACTTGACTTTCGATGATTTGTTTGATCTTTCCACTTCTGCCACAGTGGGGTCAAAAGATCCGATCTTATGTAATTACTACGAGATCCGAGGGCTTAGGATCTGGCCATTCTCTACTCTACAGAAGGTTATCCACGCCAGTCGTCTCCATACAAATCGGCGGATATCACTCAAAACCCTCCACGTAATTGGAAACCGTATTCAAACGCTCTTTTACTACAGGTTTAACGATGTTTATTATTGAGAGAGTTGACTTATTCAAAGGAGAGTTTTTCACAAGCAGGCTTTGAGGAGAATCGGTTCGTCGGCTTGAAAATTGGTTATTGAATATACATGAAAGGTCGATGAGGAAAAAGTTTGAAAGAGTCAGAATCATTCTGAACCAATGTTATCAAAGGGGGCGGTTATATTGGATAAGAATTCGTACGGAAATCGTAAACAAATGCGTATATTGACATGGGACATGGTTGTGTTATATTATGTGCGACCATTTGTTACAAATTCGTAAGTGATTTCCATATGACCAGAATATTTGTTTATTTCATAGTTGTTCGGACGACTTGCTTGCATTTTTCTGGTGTTCATGGATTGCGAATTATTGATAACGTTAGTGCACGAAAGGATATCCCTGCGGGATCAAAAAAGCAAATGTATCACAACAGAGAGTTAAACAAAAAAAGTATGGAGGGAAGTAGTGACTGAAATGAAGCTAGTTGGTATATATTTGGTTGAAAACTAGTTGTCAACCCATGTTCCTCTTTTTTGTTTCAGTAAAAAATATTTCACTAATGGTGATGATTCAAAATAATAAAACTTTGATGAACAGTGCATTTTTTCAATGTCCCTCCTTTTATTTTTTGAAAGGTTAACTCAAACAATAAAAACTTGGAATACTGAAATTGATCCATGAATACTATATTTTGGAGTAAAATTGACACATGACAATTTCAAGATGGCGAATGGGCGCCTCCTGAAAAAAAAATCGATGGAAAGGGGGTCTTGTAATACATCATTTTGAAGCTCTTGACAAATACGTTTACAATTCTTGAATAGGAAGTCAATATCTTCACCTACCATAGAATGGCAGAACATTTGATAATTACCTGAAAACAAACACATCGATATCGATATTTCTAGAAATATTCGTTTTTCTCTGTCATATGGCAATCCCAATAACCCGATGAGGTTTTATGAAAGATTATAGACTTTCAAGGCCGGCACTGATGGATTGCTAGAAGTCTCCGGGCTTCTGAGCCGTGGTCGGCAGGTTTTTGGGCCTGACATTTCGTCTGCATCTGCGGCAGACATTCTCAAAGGCGATGCGGCAATGCTCGAAGTATCCTTTCCTGCTGCGAGGCTTTGATTTGATGTGGTTCGGATGACGTATCATTATTTGTCGGACCTAGAATCGGACTGTGTATCAACTCTAGTTGATTTTCCAAACCGTTTTTTCTCTCATTGGGGGGATCTGTGTATTTTGAACAGCTGGCTTCTTTCCTTTTTCCAAAATATAGTATTCATGGCTGAAGTACATTATCCCCGTTCAAAAAATAAAAGGGGGGACATTAAAGAAATGCACTGTAGAATCCATAATCATAATTCGTACGAATTCTTATCCAATGTAACCGCCGCCTAAAGAAGAAATAATTTGATCCGTGTGTCGATTATAATGATACTCTAATGTTCCTGCACCTCTGTAATTCTTACGTTTATTATTTCCACCAATCGACCCAAAATGGGTGAAATTCATCATAAGTTCATTGAAAATATTTCCCGAATTGTAAATAAAATAAACTATTGGTTTAAAATATATGAAGAAACGGATTAACATTTAATAATTTTGATACCAAAATATCTTTCGAATCTTCACTACCTCGATTTTTTCTTTTAACAGAAGAAAGGGTTACTAAAAAGTGGCTTACCAAGCATGGATAATCAGTTGAAATGGATACAAATGAAAAAATAAGAGCTTTGTTCAAATGATTGTATGAAGGATATTTGAAACATTTCTGGAGAGAAGAATATACTTTTATTTCATGTATATAAACTGAAAACACTCATCTAGAATATGTATGAACTATCAAATATATACTTTCATGAATTTTTGAGTACCTATATCATTATTCCATAGGAATAATCATAAGCTATGAATGGATTTTTTTTAACTTCTAGGAGTCAAAATTGACATCTGGGAATAATAGAATAAAAAATAAAATAATCATAAGCTATGAATGGATTTTTTTCAACTTCTTGGAGTCAAAATTGACATCTGGGAATTATGGAATATGCTATTAAGTACCATTATACTCAATCTGGTTTTACCAGTTAGTGGCGTTTTTAATTAGAAATTCAGATTTTTGGAGACCATATATCTGTTTCAAGGCATACCTATGAAATTTACTAGGATATATTGAAATGTGAATATGTTAATTACTTCGACTTTTTTCATTATCCATACAAAAATATATCTTTTCTAGAGGTCTGATAGTAATATCAGTTCGATGTTAGGGTAACTGATTTCCAGAAAAAGTCATAACTTTCACATTGAAGGTTTCAATCTCGTCGTATAGAAACATACATATGAAAGTTATTGTCAAAATTGAAATGACTGGAATTAAATATTTATTTTGACATCTGATAAATATTCTTGTATGCAAAGTTAAGTACCTGGATCCTAATTATCTCTGAAACACTGAATTGTAAATTCAAAGCACCACTTTCAGGATGAAGGATGATAAATTTGTTTATTTTTAATTGAACTGGCCGATACTTGATGAAAATCCATATTGACAAAAATATATAACAGTTTCCTGTATGATTTCCACTCACAATGGGTTTACAAAACCGCGACACGTGTTTCGCTATTACAATAGCTTCATCAAGCAAGATAAAAAAATATTTGTAGCTATTGTAATAGCGAAACACGTGTCGCGGTTTTGTAAACCCATTGTGAGTGGAAATCATACAGGAAACTCTAATATATTTTTGTTGATAAATTTGTATTAGTTGGGAAGTGAATGATCTATTAAAAATGCTTTTTTATGTCATCTAGAGATATACAGTAGGCATTATCCCACGACAAGCAAATGCTTCTGTGGATTCGACATGTATTCATCACATCTATCATTACATTATTATTGTTATATTATTGGTATGAATAAATATCATTATTATTATTATTATTAAGAGTAGGCATTTTTTCAAGTGCATGACGAAGTATTCACTACAGTTTTGGATATACTCTTGAACTGATTGCTCATTATTTTTATATATAATAGAAAAAACCATTGAATATGAAATCATGTTTCCTTTAAAGAATAGTAGACACACGGCACAACGGGTTCACAAAACCGCGTCACGTTTTTCGTATGATTCTTGCTTTTGCTGCAAAGCGAAATATGTGTCGCGGTTTTAAAAACCTATTATATTAAGAATCGTACAGAAAACTCCAGTATTTTCACTTAATGAATATTTTCATCATGTATCTTAAAGTAAGAGTTCGTTGGAATATCGTCAAAATGTAGAAATATGAATTTTTTCAATCGATATGCTAAGAAAATATATCCTTTACTCATATTCACAATTAAAAACGTTTTTATTTAGAATGTTATATAGGTACTTGATACCTGAAAATAGTATTTTTTTTTTCGAAACTCACTATATTCTGTGAGGTTTGTAAGTTTTCGAATAGTCATAAACAAGCCTGATTCCATTTGAGTTAATTATAAATCCACAGAAGTAGGTATACTCTGGTATAGATATTATGTCCACATATACTTAGTTCCAATTGAATCTTTTGTTCTAAGGTTAATTTTTAATCGAATTATGTATAATGAGTAGTTTGAATCCTATCAAATAATATCATTGTTTATAGGGATATAGTTACTAAGTGATTTCGTTTCCAAGTTTGGTTTTTCTTACGAACGTCGTAGCTTGATTTCTGGATTAAATGATGCCAGAAGATGGCAATCAATTCAGGAAGAGAAGTGGAATTTTTGCTGAATTTTTGCTGAACTTTTGTCGTCAACTCTATTTTGAAGCTTCATTATCTTTTCTTTTAACATTTCAGTCAAACGAAAGATAGATCTCTGCACCTATATTTCCTTTCAGACTATATCTGTTGTGCATTGTCAAGTAAACGGAAATATCGACATTATACGGTAGATGGCGTAACAAAAACTCTTCAAATCCTTTTTATAAACTAGCATTGACTATCCAGAAACAATGATAATATTTCTGAATTGAGGCTATATGCAATTTATTTGTGTCATATAATCAAGTTGGTATGTACCTACAATTTCTCCTTCAAAAAATATGAATATATACTAATGAGAAAATCCTAATTCATTTCATGTCGATATTCTATGGTGAAGTTGCATCAAAGAAATTTTTTCATATGTTCCCTTTCATACACCGGTTCATAATATATTCATTTGCTTTGCTGAATGGAAAAAAATAAAATGAAACGACGTTAAAGCGATGATACAAACATAATTGAAAAACTACATTTAAAAACATTTCTGACAGTTCGCGTTTAATGACGTAGGTTTATATAATTGTGGGGTGAAAGAAGATCAAAGGGATTTTTCATTTGGAGCAAAGCGTACAGAAACTCACGCGAATAAATACTCAAGGGAAACGCTACACACAGTTCAAGTGTATATGCGAGCGCAGAAGTCTGGGGATTTATAAAAGATTGCTTTTATGCCAAACTTTTACAGGCTTTACGCTTTAGCTGCAAAAGTGTAACGACTTTTATGTTGGAATTTGTCCTCAAAAGCACAAACCGGTACTCGCAGTTTCATGAGAGCTTCGAACTTCCAGCACAACTTTTGCAAGGATGTTGAAAGCTTGCCCATGATAATAGACAGTATATTCCTTCAGCGGGAACTTTTCGAATAAATACCGACAAACCCAAGCGGCTTTGCATGATTAAATTATTCCCGTATTCCAGTGTTCTTGGAATTGTATGGGATATTTTGTCTGGTTCTTCAGATCTACGACTCGCAAAGACGTCGGGAAGTTTATAATTCGATTGATGGTAGGAACTCCAAGTTTATCAAACTATGTTTCTCGAATAATTTCGAAATACGGCTATGATTGAAACTGAATATTGAAATAATGAGGACTGTTTGAGCGTCCTTATTTTGTGGTGGATCAATATTTGTTCCGTAGTTTTCTGGGTTTGTTACCTACCAAAATCTGAAAAAATTATAATTAATATTGGAAAATATACAAGTGTATAGATAGTGTAGAAGGGCAAAATTTGAGTTATATGATAAATTGCTTACTAATTGTATTTGTTCTATCCAGAAAGAACTGTTTTTCAACAGACGCAGACGCAGCAACTTTTTGGGGTGGATTGAAAATCTGCCCTTCTACACTTGTATGAATTTCAATACTGATTCTTATTTTTCATATTGTGGTAGGTTATAAACCCAGAAAAATACGGAACAAATGAGGAGAAACTCTCAGAAATGAATTCAGACTATATACCAGGGTCATCTATGAATTGAATTCATTAATTTCAGCCCGGAACCTTACTTTTTAACCGTTCAAATCAGAATCTCTCTTTAGACTGTCCTTGTAAGCAGTATCATACAAATTGTGATCCATGATTTGAAAAAAAGAAATGGAAATTATTTGATTGTGAAGATGCTTCCATGAAACACGAATGAGCAAATGGTATTAGTTTTGTAGTTGTTCAGTTAGAACAGAAAACTCGTAGACTTTTTGGTATTATCTTCAACCTGAGTAATGATGCGATCAACAAAGAAATACATGCTTCGAGAACACCACCTAACTTTGGTAATTTGGTACTCTGATCAAATGAATTCTAGATGTGATCTTCTACATGCAACGAAATCTCGGTCGATAACTAATAACTAACGAGGAAACATCGAAAATGGAGAAGTTAACCTATGGAAAACTTAAGTGCAAATATTAAAATTTCTATATTCTCAAGTATTCACTGTTGATCACTAGGATGGAGAGAGGAAATATTCGTGGTTTCTATGACTAAGTTTGACAAAATGTGCTTCCATGTAAAAAGTTATAAACAAGAGTGGTAATACATATTTTTTGAATGCTCTGTATTCTATTGTATATTTATCCATTCATTATGTAACTTTAGGAGTAGCAGGAGTAGTCTCAAAAGTAAAATTGACAGATAAAAATTTCGAGATAGCGACTGGGCGCCATCTGGAAAAAATAACTAAAAGGAAAGGAGGGTCTTGTGAACATCATTTTGAAGCTCCTGACGAATACAAACACATAAATATCTATATTTCTAGAAATATTCGTTTTTCTTTGCCATATGGCAATCTCAACAATCCGATAAGGTTTGATAGGTTATTCACAAAAAAAAAGACAAAATGATTTCACAAGTAGATAGGTACCACGTGAAATATCCTCAAAATGGTCAATTGAACAAAATTCAACAAAAATTTTATTGGAATAGAAACTACTGTTGATTTTCTAATCACTGAAATCGTCGAAAAGAATCCTAATTAATTCGATATGGATATCATTTTACCAACAAGATGGAGCACCACCACATTACTCCAAAAAAGTGAGAACCTATTCGAATAATACTTTCCAGAGTCGTTGGATTGGCCATTGAGGTCCTACGGAATGGCCAGCCCGCTTTCCAGATTTGACACCATCAGATTTTTTATGGGGCTATCTGAAGGATACTGAACCTGCTTCAATTTTTGAAGTACGGCAGAGAATAATAAATATTTGAAGAAATATCGGCGTTGCTGTGTTCGTAATGTTCAACGTGAAATATCGGATAGGCTGTTCTTATGTCATGACGTTTAAGGTAACCATTTCGATAATCTTCTGAACTCAACTCAGCTCATTTCAAAGTATGAGGTTGAACGTCGAGATGTTCAGGCAGTTATTGAATGTTCCGGTATATTGTAGCAGGTGAAGATATTGACTCCATATTCTAGATTGTAAAGTATTCATTAGGGGCTCCAGAATAATGTATCACAAGCCCCCCTTTCCATTAATTTCTTCTCCAGATGGTGCCTGGTCGCCATCATGAAATTTTCACCTATCAATTTTACTCCAAAATATAGTTCAATTTCATAATCCCAAGATTCAATTTCTTCAATTACCCCGTTCATAAAATGAAAGGGGGGAGAATAAAGAGAAGCACTGTGTATTGAACAAGAATTAAATATTCTCAGGGACATACAAATAAATTTTGATTCAAGCAAGCGTTGCGAATAGACAAATTCGATGACGTTCCTAACAAATATCATTCGGAACATTTCATGAAGAAACGATGTAATGAGCTTTTGCAGATTGAGCAATCAACAGAAACAAAAAATCATCGTCTCCATTGATGTCGAACCGCACTAGCGTGATAACATCAGATCTTTTCAAAGTTCCGATGATAACGGAAGATTAATGCAACTATATCGACATGGCATTGTCCCCGATTCAGATGTCTAACGGCAGTCAAACACAATCAGCGGTACTCTGCAACAGAAGAGCACAAAACGGTTGAAATTTGTCTTCATTTACTCACGGTGGTTATCGCCTCCCGTCGAGAACAATGGAATAAACCTTGTCATAGATCTCTTGCTACTCACGTTCATATATCACCCTCCAGCGGTTGCCGCAGCAAACAATGACGGGATCAGAGGTAGCTCTGAACAAGATGTTAACCTTTACAGAGCTTTGACAAGTGAATTTTTCGACTCGGTGATTCGTCAATGATTTATTGGCTTTATCCGATCGATTATACTCTGTCTCAATAACGTATGAATAAGAAGATGTCGCAGGGTAGCTGTGATGAATTGATTTCGTTTGCTTGACAAATGAAAGTGGATAAGGAGGCATGATTCCGAGTGATATTTTGTAAATACGCATGGGCGTGTTACTCAAAAATAGATTCGATCATGTGTTGACATTGGAGACACTGAGCGTGGGAAATAGTGAGCTAGCTCCAAGCAGAAGTGGGTAATCCCCTTTAATGATTTGTATGTATTCATATAGGATGGTTATAACTGGTTTTCAATGAGTTTTTTCTCATTATTATTCATTAGGTCAACTTAGGATAGACAGTATTTACTTTTCCAATCTCATATATAGAATACATTCCTTTAGATAGACAGTAATTATCATTTCATTTCAACAATATGCCACTTTCAAATTCATGTTGAAATGTCATCTTTCACTACCCACCAATGAATTCCCAAGGAGTTGGTGGGCTCAATAATTTATTAATGAACAATCATTGTTTTTCTCTTTGTGGTTTTTGTGGTGATTTCTCACAATCTGAAAGTTTTTTGATTTGATGTTGGAAACTAGACCAAGATTTATATATTCCTGATGCGATCTCCGATTCGATATTGTTTCGTCAAAAACTCCAGACACGATCTATCATATCCACGGAATTTACTGCGTTTTTCATTAGATGGTGCAAAAATCGATTTCTGTCATCTTTGGCATTTGCATTCCAATTCATTCGAATTTTGCAACAAGTTTTCCATAATTTTACTGTTCCTTCTAATCAGCTCTTTGTCGTTTCCAGATCAATTCTCAACCGTAGTTTTGTTGGTTATTTGTCTTTTATCTGCCGTTGCATTCAATTATAAGTTGTTTTCCGTTTGTTTAGGTGTTGTTTTGAATAGTGTTTCATAATGGATATGAAACGCTGTTGTATTATTTGTGAACGAAATAATCAATCATCTATATCAAGTTCCGATGGTTGGTACAACACATTCAAAACACATGTACTCAAGTTCAACTGGCCGATATAACGCGAGATTATTCTGACGCTGATAAAAACAAAGTTCATCTTGCTAAATTCTTACTCTGGTAGAAGTTATATTTGTGTTATTTGCTGATCATTTCTCAGAATTTTCCAGAAACAAATTCATTCCAAGTTTCAGCATTAGTGACTAAAGTTCTTTCGAGAGAGTTTTTCAAATACGGTCCTCTTGTACAGCGCCATAATAGCCAGCACTATAGCAATCTTCCTAATGAATTGAAATCACTCAGGTTGATCTGGACTAAAGAGGGTCCAGTTCATTTCGAAACTGTATATTGACGAACTATTTTGTACATGTAGTCCAACTCCACTACCTCTCACGTCGATACAACGATATTTCGAAGAATATCATCAAATTATCTGGAGCAGGACCGGATATCGAGAATATAAAGCAAATGCATCAATCTGTAATAAATCTATCAAGGTGCATATCTGTATTTAGGTCTAAATAGAAACGGCCAAACATAAAAAATATAGAGAATTCTTAGGTATGTACTCGTGCAATTTTTGACATAATTCGTGTATCTTTATCCTTCATTGGGTAGAGTGTTGAAAAAAAAAAGTACCACACTGACTTTGCACGAGTTGTTCCAGAGAATTCGCTAATAGAAATTTCGTCAGACTTCATAATGTCATATGTCTAGAGCTGCCGCTTGACGCCATCTGTAAAAAAAATTCAAGAATGTGAATATCCTGGACGTCATTATCGAGTGAGCCTTAGGCTGGATTCAGACAGATCCGAAATCCGATCGTATGATGATCCGATAGCTGTCTGATTGGTCTAAATTGAAATTTAGACCAATCAGACAGCTATCGGATCGTCGTACGATCGAATTTCGGATCTGTCTGAATCCAGCCTTAGGTCTAGCTTTTTTGACGAAAACATTAACATTGTACTGGTGTAGAAGTACAAAATGATTATTAAGTATTTGAATGATTTCATTTTTGTATCATGGTTCGAATGTATTGGAAAATTGAGATGAATCTACATGAAAGAATACTGGAAGAGAGAATGTTTGAACTACTGGAAATATTCCATACAGTGATTAATCTTCAAATACTCATCATATTATTCCCTAATCTCCTGAGAATATTCCACACAGCTATAGTCTTTCATATTATTGCAAGACGAATCAATAGTGTTTTTATCGAGGTATTATTTTTATTTCCAAGATATTGAATCTAGCTCTATTGATGTCTTGGTACATTTTTTGTTATTAATTGTACTCGATCTTTCAAAAAGCCTCTCTTGCAAAATGGACTATGGCAATTCAATTACGATAATCAATCTTTTTTTTCAGGTCAACCTAAGAGATCAATCTGGGAGCCACATCCGGACCCGTCCCGACTCCGGGCGGGTATTCTCCAGTTATTTCCGCTGCAAAAACGCTTTCCCTAAGGGAGTCATCCTGTGCTGAGGCTTTGTGGAAAATGCCCCACAAAGGTGGGTGAAATAACTGCTGTTGAACTTTCATGTAACTTATCGGTTCATTTGTTTCCACATCGAGATCAACACATTCTCACATGGAAACTCTATGATATGTGTTGCGATTTTGTTGAATGATGTCTGGGGATTTGATAAATCATTGAATTGAAAAAAAAATCAGAATATTGATCATATTTGAATGAAATCTTTGGGCTATATAGATTGTTCAGAATTGTTTTTTGGTGCCTATACGGTTTTCAGCCTACCATGTTTCCCAATACAATAAAGTTTATGAAGTTTAAGGATGACTGAATTCCCTGAACCAAATGGGAACCTTGGTTTTGATTCTCTTTGCAGGTACTATAATTTTGGTTCTATTTCCATAATCCTCCCCATTCACAGGGTGTGAACCGATTCAGACCTGCCCTTGTTCTTTATTCTCTTCTTTTTGGAATAATGGTGGTTTATATGATTAGGTTTGATCGTTGAATTCGAAAATCATGATGCAAAAGTAGTGGTCGCAAGATCACCAGATTCAACACCACAGTATGTTTTCATATTCGTATCCTGGTTAATCTGCTAAGTCTAAGAATGTTCGCAAATACTGTATATTCCTTTCGAAATTCCAATTTCATTCGAACTGGAAATGCTATAAAATCTCAATTCGGGCAATCATATGATACCATAAAAACCACCAAAATTTATAATATCTTAGGGAAGATGCAAAAACGTTTCAGGAAAGAGCTTGAATCTAGCTACGAATGATATAGACACTCAATATCATATTTATGTTTTGTCATGATCCGTAAAATTTCGTGACGGTTTTACATAAGAACGGTGCTCGCGGCAAGTGGCTGTCTTTCATTGGTGTAAGGCCATTTTTTTGATTCAATTTTCCACTCTGATTTGTCATTTCGATGTGGAACTTTACACTGACGCTTATATACTAAGTTATTTATCGTTGGATGGTAACGCAATATTTTGTTCATCCACGAAAGCGGTCTATGCTAAATAAGGATTGTTTTGGTTATGAATCAGAACTGATTCAGAATCGTCCCGAATCGACGCCAAATGAATGCGCAAAAGGCTGTAGTTCTCTCACAGTTCCCAAAAAGCTAAAATCAAAACAGGAACATTTTGAAAAATGACGTGGTTTTGTTTGATTTTTTTTGTATTGTCTATGAGTTCTATGTAAAATTCGAGATATTGAGGAAGAATTTTTGCATTATGAAATTTATAAAAGTAATTGATCGTGGCACTGAAATCGAATGAAGAATTGTTCAAAATATGATTTGAAACGACTTTTATTTGGAAAAACGCCGTTCTTTATACCAACCCATACTCTTCATCAGTTTTATCATATTTGAGAAAGAGTTTTAATGTAGAACTAATACAGAAAATCTGTTCAAGCTGTTTCAATAAAATGTTTTGATGCATTTCGATAGATTCAATTCCTGAAATTAAAGTCTACATCGTTTTTTGATCTATCCAACAAGATCAGCAAATTGAAATCCCAAGTGACTTCATCATGAAATATGTAGTAGGTACTGAAATGGCAAATAGTAAGAATGTATCAGATGTTTCAAAATACTAAGAAATGCTCAATAGCTACACGACAGTTGATCGACTGTTATGAATTTATGCACGACTTCAGTGACCATTATTTTGTATGGTGTATACAGTTTCAAGCGGGACATGCACTCTCTTCCAATATGAAATTTTCTCTAAATTTTCCTTTCAGTACACGGAATTGCTAAGATCACTGACAATGTGCAGAGGCAAACAGTTTAATCCTATGAAAACATCATATTGTTACGATATTTCCTTAAAGCTCCAAACAACACTAAAAAACTTTCATCACAACGCTCCATCATCTGCTGGGGCAGAGCAAGTGATTTCTCCAGAGTTTTCATAGCCCAGAAACGAATTATAAGGCTAATCTTCAATATGGGCTTCCGAGATAGCTGTCGGTCCGTGTTTATAGATAAAAAAATATTGACAGCCCCTTCCATCTACATACTAAAATGTATTATGTTTGTTAGGCAAAACCCCAAATTGTATGGGAAGACAGATACCGAACACAATTACAATACAAGAAATGGTGATCTTTTGAGAATCCCACAACATCAGCTGACAAATTATAAAAAATCTCCTCATTATAACGCCATTACCTGCTTTAATAAATTGCCAAGTGTTGTCAAAACAATCAGAAGTGATAAGATATTCCACACTTGTATCAAAAAATTCCTTCTAGAGAAATGTTATTATACTTACCAAGATTTTTTAATAGACAATCTCACAAACAATTTTGAAAACTGTGATCCAAACTATATTTAGGTTCAATTATTGAATATTGTGAAATACTCACATACCTTCTACCTATGGGAGTATATTTTTTTGTAGATATAAGTACATATATAAAGCTGTGCTCGTTTCTCTCTTATACATACATATATATATATATATATATATACATATATATATCATATATATATATATATATATATATATATATATATATATAATGATATATATATATAGTATATATATATATATATATATATATATATAATGATATATATATAATATATATATATATATATATATATATATATATTCATTTTTTACAACTGACTTACCATATATACCTAGTGTATCAGAAATGGCAAATAAACATTATTATTATTATTATTATTATTATTATTACAATCCAATACAATCACTTAAAGTGCTCAGCTGCACTATCCAACGCTTTGTACCAAAACTCTCTACACTTCGACTTATGCACTAAGCCATACTGAAGCTCTCTCTACTAGAAACTCAGAAAGAACTCTCTCGTCGCAATTTTCATACTTGTGTACGCCTATGGAGAATATCCCAGACAGGTCTCGATGATGTGTATCGAACTTTTTACGCCAGCCAAGATTTCCTGGAAGATGACGTTCTCTCTTCGACCCCCCTTATAATTTTGCGTTTACGAGCGACAGAGCCGGCCCTAGGAGATTTCGTAACAAAATTCTTCTTTGATTTGCATACGGCTTGCATCTGAAAAAATCAAACGACTTTCACACATCCAACAAAGTATAATTCAACCAATAATGAGATACCACAAAATTATGAAAATGTTGGATAAACGTCTCTTACCGATGTGTTTTCATCAATAGCGGAGCTACGAAATATTCAGATTCATTTTCTGAGAGTATGCATCGGAATTCATAGTCTTTTCACAGCTTTTTCTCACTTCGCTGGAATTTTTCTCTCAGAGATGTTGAATTTTCCAATTTAAAGTTGGAGGTATTCCGTTTCCACCTTGTCTTTTTCTAAGATTTCGGGCAGGATATTTGAGATCAGATCTTCATTCTCTATAAAGAAACGAATTCAAGTAAAAGGAGTAATTGACTTGTATTTCACCAGCATTATGCAATGATTACTCAAAATTCTTCATGAAACATGAAAATGTTGAGCTATGGATTTGAAACAATTAAAAATAGTGCGAATTTAGTTTTCGCCAGTTCTGCTCCATCTTTAGAAATTATAATAATTGTTTTGAAATAGTTTGTAATAATCTGTTCAGAGAGCAAACCAAAACAATCCTTATACACCGGTACATTCTTGTAAATACCGTTTCGTGTGATCATTAAAATGAACAACTATCGAATTCCAATGGAAAATTCAGCAATACACAATCAAAGCAGCTCTTGAATTGGACGAATTGCGTGTTTATTAACTGGTTCATTACAAGAAGGGGAACGAGAAAACTTCATTTAATTGCTGCTTGATTAAAGGGCGCAGCGTGCCCATAATCGAGGGTGGGTTATTATGCATCGGGGTGTGATTATTGAGGGGTGCGATGTACTCAAAAGAACAAACGTCTGGACTTATCGAAACCGCAGGAAAGCACTTGCTCAGGCATGCGGCTCCGTTTTATTGATATGCTGAGAAATATGTGAGTTTTTGATGGGTTGTGGTCGAGTTCGTGGGAATAATTATCCGACAATGATAAGTACTAGGTTATCTGTTCCGTGATTGAGTACTTATTGAATTTAAAATCGAGTGGTACAACCATGGGCGCCGTTACAAAAATATTTGGGGGGGGGGGGGGGTAAAATTTTTGAAAAAAAGAAAATACTGCACTAAATTGATACGAACATACTTTTGAACAATACTAACGAGTGTGGTTTGAAAATAATTGCGAAATTAATTCGAAGACACGACTTAAGTGGCATATGGACTGGAAAAATCAAAAATCAACGGAGGCGCCCGCCCCCCTTGTCCTCGAAAAATGGCGCCCATGCGTACAACTGAAAGCTTCAGTCTCGTGTAGGGGGAAAATTTCATTTTCTTGGGGCAGATCTGCTAGATTATTACATGGCAACGAGAATAAGTGGACAGATATTGACATTACGCCCGTTTTTAGCACCCTAGGCTATGATGGTCATGACGATTCTCAATTCAAAATATTGTAATGAAATGAAAAATTATTCATTTTTGTCCATCAGATGTTTTCGTAGCCATGAAACAACACGAAGTTTACGTAATACTATGTGATGCCCAAAAGCTTATTAATGATTTATGAGAATTTTCGTATTCAGAAACTCCACGGCCATAACTCGATATTTAATTTTCTCTGGCAACTTACAAGCTCTCGTCGCCTGGGGCCCTTGACCTTGTAATTACTATTGCCCCCTCAATCAAATTTAAATCTCCATTATCCGTGGTTACTTTATACTCCTGATGCCGCAGGCAGTGAATATGTCACTTTTTCTGCCTAGACAGTAAAACTGACTGTTTCCAGGTTTGATATAGTACGAGGCAGATCTAGCATGCATAGCTCTGAGTTTGTGTGAGAAAACGTCACTTCCTTTAATGAAATATCATCGTAGAAGAGTCGAAGACTTGTCTCTTTCTATAGATATTTTCACGGTCGATACTCTTCTGAATTGTTATCAATCATTCCACACTTGGCAATATCTACACAGATGACTCGAAGAGAACAGAATTCCCACCCCTTTGTTGTGAACTTGAAGACCTGTCGAACATCTGTTGCTCGGCGATATTTTTTCAATAGAACAGATGAGCTTTGGAACTCCTTGCCGAGAGAGGTTTTTCCTAAGGCTTACAAATTTCAAAAAATTCGAAGTAGGTAAATGTTAATTCGTATCTTCTGTCCCTTGATTCACGCGGTGTTCTTCAAAAATCACAAGGCTTCTCTTTCGTGTGAATCTGTATGTAAAAAAATACCTAGTTCAATTTTTCTATATTTTGACTTCATTTACCATTTTATTCGAGTACTTCAATTTTATGTGAAAAGTAGAAGGCAGCATCCAGATGGAATATATATATAATTATATATATATATATATATATATATATATATATATATATATATATATATATATATATATATATATATATATATATATAGATATTGTCATGTTTATTGAAGTGATATATTCGTATCGAAGTTAGCAGACTTGTCACAGGCGTCAAAGTGACAAGAGATATGAAAGTTGATAATTGAAAAATTTTGTGATTTAGACAATTTCAGCTTTGGAAGTGATAAAAAATATTTTCTGTCAAATTTAGAAAATTCCATTTCATATTACTCACGGAATGCGTCCATTATAAAAACACCTTTTCTGTCTGTTTACAAGTATAGCTATTTCTCAATTATATTTTGAGTTTTATGATTTTTGTGACCGCATTATAACCTCTCTCATTAGATACAATTTTTATGTAATCGCTGCCATTGTAATCATTAAATTTATAATTATTTTTCAATATGGATTTTGAATGTTTTGGCTATAACCTCTCAATATCCACTTGAAGAAAATTACAATAGCTCAAGAAACGGTTGGTTTTATTTTTGAAAAAAATGCGGTTTTAAAAAAATTTGAGATTCATTTTGATCAAAGTATTATAAAGCCCCTTCATTCACAGGAAACGAGTTGATACTTGGCAACCAGTGACGTTCCACAATATTTTTTTTTGGGTAACCGTCCGTGACATACCCACTACTCGGAAGCTGTTTCTTTGAAAAAGTAGCATATTTTTGGCCTAGGCGGCTCAGTACGGAAAGAATCAAGTTGTTGTAACTATAATGCATCTGAATCCAATTGAATCCCTTCAATATAAGCAATTTTTCGAATATTGATATCCTAAATATCAATTCAAAAATTGGAATGTTTTTGTTACCACCTATCTCCTGTTCGAATTCCGAAAATGAATACAAATTGTAATTCAAATGTTTGAAATTTTGTTCTACAAAAAAATATAATGAAGAAATCTGTCTCATTGTTTGCTATTCTATATGGTTGCCAAAAACATAAGGTACACTACCCGCCAGAAAACAGTTTTTTTGGACTTTTCACGCAAATTATTATTCACATGAAAACTGAAATTGAAATTTTGGTAATACTTCGGTCGCTATGAGCACCTAATTTTTGATTTTTTTTTGTGGAACTTACGTAATTCTGTCTCCTCTACAAAAAACCTAAATTGAATTATCGGCGGTCTCTTATATTTTCGGAGATATAGGGCCTTTTTGGTGTAAAACTTCACAATTTTCCACATCAAATTTCTGTTGTTTGAACACACAAAGTTCCTCCTTCTTCTGATCAAACACCAAACACTCTCTTATTCACTCTTTATTAACATTTTTAAGCAAGAAAAGTCATTATTTCTTCAAAAAATCCAACTTTCCTCAAAAGTGAACATTAATGCATTCAGTTCTCAACAATAACAATGAGAGCGGCAGCACTGCAAATACATCACTTTCGACTGTCATTGCACTATGACATCACAACAAATTGGTTATGGTTTGAAAATAATTGCATTTTTTGGAAAACTAGTGTTTTTTTTCTGCTTGAAAATGTTGAAAACGAGTAAATAAGAGAGTGTGTGGTGTTTGATCAGAAGAAGGAGGAGTTTTGTGTGTTCAAACAATTGAAATTTGATGTGGAAAATTGTGAAGTTTTACACCAAAAAGGCCCTGTATCTCCGAAAATATAAGAGACCGCCGATAATTCCATTCAGGTTTTTTGTAAAGGAGACCGAATTACGTAAGTTCCACGAGAAAAAAATTTAAAAAAAGGGTGCTCATAGCGACCGAAGTATTACCGAAATTTTTTCCTGTGAATTCACCGAACGATGAAGTGGGACAAGTTTTTCACTGAAATAGTTCCAAACCAATCTCAGGCCCAGCAAACGATAATGAATCATACGCGAGCCAATTCCACCTTGCTTTAATTTATGCTAGTCCGCACCGTCTGGTGGCGGAGCTGTCACCATCTTGCCGACTAAAGCCCCCCCTCCTCCTTCGTTTCACGTTTCGGTACGTCCTCAATTCGGCATGTAATGTTAAGGTTAATGCAATTTGAGCGCCGAGTGTCGCGAACTACGGGTTACCGAGTCAACAAAGGACGCCATTTTCACGAAATCCGAGCAGAAAGACAAGAACAAGATGGAGAGACGAAGATGGGACGCTCTCCGAGGATAACTGATTCCTCCGGGAGGCTGGCGAGTGCATGTACCGGTCCGATGTGTCGAGAGCTCTCTGGATCTGGTCTGATTTTTACAGATTAATGTCGTAGGATCTTGAGATGGAAGGCGTTTAGATGGACGAAACGGGTAGTGAATCAGTTGTCTGTCCAATACTCGTCGTGGTACTAATCAGTGAAGTGGTTGTTTTTTCGTCAGATATCTGCTTAATATCTATATACAACTTATATTTACACGATAGAGAATATAACGACTTCGTTCTACTCCCTTCGTAGAGCTCACGATAATTTCAATTTGATTTACTGATAACGACATTCTATGGTATGGAATAGCTCCAGGAATAATTGAGTATAAGATAGAAGTAATATCAATGTTTAGGAAGGATCCGTTAGCAGAGCACCCAATCAACAGTTTGCCAAACCAATATGGGGTCATGGAATAGTTGAAAAAATGGTTGTTATATTTGGATTCCGTATTCCTGAAATATTTTATTGTGTAATTGGGGATGAAAATTTAGATTAACGATCAACCATGCAAGACACTGAAATCACTTATTTCTAAATAACCCAAATAATTTAAATTGGGTTGGGGAATGATGTCAATCAACTATGTCGATTCTAAGGTTTGACTAATGTCCGTAATGAGGAAGAGGCCGTTTCCAAAAATTCATCAGAACAATTTCAAGAACCAATGGAAGAAAGAATTAAATTTTTTTCATATGCAGATACACCTGAAAGGGAAGCCCTGTAATGTTCGAAGAACATCGCGTAAATCAAACGACCGGAGATATGGAATTATATTCATTATGAATTTTTGAACTTTCTAAGCCCCAGAAAAAAATTTCTTTCGACAAGGAGTTCCAAAGCTCAGCTGTTCTATTGAAAAAGCATCTTCGGGCAAAAGATGTTCATGATTATGAAATACTTTTTCACAAAAATAGAAATACTCCTCACCCCATTTGAAAATAGGCAAGCATTTTTCCTCCATTCCCAGAACAATTTCAAAAACCAAGCGAGGAAAAAATTGAATATCGCATTCATGAAATACTTCTATTTCGATTTTCACAAAAAAAAAGAAACTACTTTTACCGCTCGCTCCTGCATTATACCCTTAAACTGGCCCGAAAGACCGGTGGGTCTATTATCCATTGAACCAAGGATTATTTTCCGGGATTGAATAAAATGGAATCGATTTGAACTCTCATTGGTCAACTCAGTTAATCTATTGACTCTCGAAAAGTATTGAGACAAGAAAGGAAATAATGAGTTTGACTCGGAGTATGAAAAAATATTCGAAGAAACGTTATTATAAAATGAAATATTGCTGTCAATCATTCAGATAAAGTGGAATGAAATAAAAACAATTGGCATGAATGAAATATAAAGAAAAATAATGGATAGAAAAAATATAAAAAATTCAAGACGCCACTGAAAAATCAAATGATAACTTGAGCACTATAAAGAAGAAAAGTCAATCATTTCAATCGTCTTCAGGTGATGAAGGACAACTGAAAGAAACGAATTTAATGGCACGAAATTTTCATCCGGTGATCTAGTTGGTTAGTTTATCGTAGCTCACTAGTTTGTCAACAATTTTTTCACATAATGATTTGAGAGCTTGGGATAATTTGGTTCGTATCAAGAACATAATATATATTGGATGGAGTGAATAGACGTAAACATAAATTCAAACTGTAGATACTTCCTTCCCTTATCTCACCAACACGAATACGTTCATCTCAAAAAATCCTATCATTCTGAAACTTTATTCCGAACTATATTCTTCTATAGCTTTTTTTAAATATATTATGGAGAAGGAGCAGGGTATAATTTACCTTTGACGATTATAAGTTAAGTTCTGCATCTTCTTGATCTGAATCACCTGAAGATAGTTGAAGTTTTCCTAAACTCGTTATTATATTTTCAGGATCCAGAAAATTGCTAGTGGAATTTTTGCCACATATTTACGATTTTTTGATGTGTGAAGAAACTGTTTTAAACTGCAGCTAGACGAAAGTTCACCACATCGACACTCAGCGGCTGCATGCTGAAAATCCTAGATTTTGCCTAGTTGGATGAACCCTCTCAATGATTTAGTTTAATTTTAGAATTCGGTCTAATCATTCAGCTATCTGCCTTGTGCGAATTCGACGTGAATCGTGCTCTAGCGAGCATGAGATAGGACACAGATTAAATCCATCACGAAAGTAGTGTTGGCGTTTGTACGTTTTAGACTCACTGTCTCCTACTATAAATCTTCGTTGGGAATCAGATTCATTCCCTTGTGCACTACTGGAGTGATTTGCTTTTTTATTTTTGAAGTCGTTGCTTCGAAGCTGCGTGTTTGATGAAAAAAGGAAGTTCCATAATTTATCCATATGCTCAATGAAGAGGCTGGAGAGTTATGGGCAAAGTTTTCTCTGAACGAACCAAGCTTGTCTGGGCTTGATAATGAAATGTTATCCTGGTGAATGGAATTTTTTTACCAACTCCAATTTTTTTCACTTTGTCTTGTAGAAATGTCCTGTTTGCTTTGCATTCAATTCAATTTTCGTGTGCTTGGCACACAAATGGAGCAAGAAGTGTTTTACAAAAATTCTCTCTTCCTTGTAAAAGAATCAAAAGTATATATATGATATACAAAGAACAAATAATTTTTTGCATTCCTGAAAAAGCAAAAGAAATACTCTAAGCTTTGTTTTTTCCCCAAAATAATCACGTTCTTGAAAAGGTTCAAAGCCAATGTGAATTGGATTTCTATTTTGTTTGTTCAACACACATGAAAAACTGCTAGATGGATTAAATTGCATTTCTCTTATTACGATTCTATATCTCATTCTATTCAGAATTTGAATGCTTGTTCATTGCTGATTGGACAAATTATCCCTATACTATTTTGTATTAAAACCGCAAAATTTATTTTTCAACAGTACTGAATAACCGCGGTTGTGGAAGATAATTAGGTACAACAATTGAATCTACGTCTGTGCATCCATAAGACCAGTGACCATGATTGGACATCTATCCTATGTTTTATGTTTTGTTGAAAACTGGAAAATCCGAATTTTCGCAATAGATATTCTGACACTGGGGATGTACCTCATGAGAGAAGCATATGGTTGAATCTTTATCCTCGTTAGTCAGTAAAGGGTCCAGTGACAGCCCGAAAGTGGGTTTGGGGAACCGACCTCCTAAAAAAAAAAAAAATTGACTACTCCAGAGCTGCGTTTCAAGAAAAAATAAATCGAGAACAACCAAGTTCTGTGTGACTACTCCGCAGTTAACCGGCTACAGTGTTCACATTTCTCATCTAGGTGGTTTTTCGACGGTCTTTGCCCCATTATGGTTGCATTCACGATTTTTAGTACGTTTAGGGATTGATCTACCTTTTAGTGACGAGAGCCGGCTTGCAAGTGGTAATCACTATGAATTTGAATCAACTTCGTCCGGTGAACTTTGTTGAAAATGTAAAGGAGTTTTGGTGTTAGTCAAATGTACTTTCCATGGTACTAGCCAAGAAACTAATTTTTGGATGGCGTTTGCTCCTCATGTATGTGCACAAATGCAGTGAACCAGCTCGAGAACTTTTTGTTCGGGTTGCATCGTATTCAGGAATACTTCTAACCACCCGATTTCTCACTCCAATTATCTTGTTAACTTGTTATGAAAGCTCGACAAAGTGGCTTTTATTTCCTCATTATTATATCAGTAACCATATTACCTTCGTCGTGAGGCGCAAAGTTGGTCGATTAGAAAAGTTAACAACCCTAAGCGTTCTGGAAAAGTGGAGCCTACTGCGACAAGTGGTGAATCTATGAAATGATTGAGAGATCGCCAAACCTTCATTTCAGTTCAACTGGGTTCTGGTATTCACTGAATGCCGCCAGCCTAATGATCTGCAATCATATACATACGTCTATCGAAACACTTCTTCATTGGCCACCATTGTATATCAGAATAAAAATCGTGTTTCTTTCGTAAAATCATGCAACAATCGGAGGACGAATGATTTGAAGACGAAATGTTTCTCTTTTTGTTTTCGAAGTGTCTTATCTGTTAACCGATTGCCTTCACTCTATAAGCCCTCGAAACTTGTGAGAGGTGAAGATCTCTATTGGTGCGATTTCTAGCAAGATTCATGTCTTGTCTGTGATGGCTTTGCAATTGAAACCAGTTTCGAGTGTTTTTTGTATTATTACATTGGATGATTGAAGTGCATTATAAAAATGAAATTTTATTTCATAGAATATTTCCCTCATATATAAAATGCCCCATAAGAGCAATGTAATTATCGAAAAACTTACAGCGGTAATTGCATTGTATCAAGTCACCATAACCACACATTTGAAACCGTATCGCTAGACGTCAGTAAACAACACAAATGAATGTCAGATAGACTTCAAAAATAGAAAAATATTTCGCGTTTTGGTGAGTGCTCTATACAATCTATAGAGGAAAGTATAGAATAACAAAAAATAACATTTCCCTGAGAATTTCTTTATTCGTGAAATATTCCAATGAATCACATTCGTGCATAAAAATGACCAGATAATTTTGCATTCAAGCGTGATATCTTATATTATATTTTGTAAAAGAGCCCTCGTCCTTCGGACTCGGGCACTTTCGCCAAAATATGAAAATAAATTCTTGCAATTTCTAGATATCACGCTTTCTTGCAAAATTATCGGTAATTTTTATGCACTCGTGCAACTATAACCGAAAACATCACAACTCAAACTGAAAAATCTTGTTTCTCCCATACCACATTAGGAAAGTTCTGGCCTAAGAGGATTGGAAGGTATTCGAAACCAGCCGGCATTAAGTGCGTTATAATCTGATAATACATTAGTGAATAGCAGCTTCCACTGTACATAATTCGGAGGTGGATTGGGGATTCCGAAGTTAGTAAGTTGCTTTGCCAATGTTCGATGCATATGCCTCTGTTTGCTGTGCCATAGTATTACAATTTGCCCTAACAATGGATGAGACATTGAGTAAATGAACAGTATTGGAAATGTTCAAGAGATTATTCAGCTATTCTAGTGGGTAGACATTGTTGGAAAATTTGAATTTGAATTCGAGTTTTCAGAAAAATTTTCATTCTACTCTTAACAATTTGAGATATAAAAAAATGAAAAACTCCCATTGAAAAGTTGTTACAAACATGAACATTGTTTCAGAGATATTAGTTTTTTAAGTACTAAATCCATTCATTGGTTTGAATCGTTTCGAAAGAATTGTTTCCCAAAAAATTGTTATCATTATTTATTAGCTCTTTCATAGTCTAGGGAAATATTTTCTGTAACTTTTATATTCGTTTATTCAACTAATGATTTGATATAAATACTTTTTAGCCTATTATTACATATCCATGTATTGGCTGGCACCTCATAAGTCAATTACTACCCTGGCTAAAACCACGAAGGGTATTGCATTATATCGGTTTAAATACAGATACAATGGTTGGATGAAAACACAACCCCACTATTCATCTCAGCTGAAAAATACATCCATTTCCATCAATGTAGTGGATTTTAGTGATTATAGGCGAAGTTTTACATTCACGGAAAACTGTGGAGATTCTCGGTTGAATTATTCACCAACACCACGAATCAATGCTGTGAAGAAATTCCAAGTTCGAATTCTAATTCTCAACTATTTCTGCAGGCATCCTGTTGAAACTTATGGAATGGTTCATTTAATTGAAAGTTCTACAAATCGTGCTGAAAGTAGTTATTTTTGGTTCATTCTCTTACTTTTGGAACGATCTGGGCCTCGCAAATAATAACAAATCGAAGATAAGGCTAGTTACGTCCAGTTCAATGAAAATTTTTCATTTCTGTAAAAAGAATAGTTTCGTAGAGTACAGAAATAATGGCTGTGGAAATACAATCTGATAGAGTTGAGTTTTATCAACAACAAACAATACAGAGTTTTGGATGATTCAACTTGGAACATATTGAACAATTTAGCAATTTATATAATTTTTGTTGAAATAGCCCATCCGAAACGGGATGTTCAATTGTTTTATTACAATTGCTATACTGATTCATTAACCGAATTCCGAGACAACAGCGCTTTTGCTTGGATTACATTCTTACTAAATGCTGTTTTATTTATAAGTACCTATGTTATGACTATGAACAGTTAAAATTTGATCATTTACCAACGTTTGGAAATGGAGATTATTGTGATACCGTCGAAAAAAATCGCGAAAGTAGGGAAAGAAAACTAGTTCAATTTTCTCTTGTTATCTTTTCCAGAGGAGGACCTCATGCACCACATGGGCCAGAACACCATCTTCGGGTGTTCCTCAGCCGGCCACAGCGGAATCAACCAACTAGGAGGAGTCTACGTCAACGGCAGGCCTCTACCGGACTCCACCCGCCAGAAAATCGTGGAGCTGGCCCACTCTGGTGCCAGGCCATGCGACATCTCGAGGATCCTTCAGGTTTCCAACGGATGCGTGTCCAAGATTCTCGGCAGGTAAAGGTGCCAGGCGGGGTAAGACCTCCGTATCCGAACTTCTGAATTTTTCCATGGAAATGTGTACTCGTTTTCTACTCTGATGAGTATCCTCTGGGGACTGTTTCAAGAAAGTACATGTCTTGTAGCTACAAGAGAAACAAAGAAACACGATGCTGAATAAGTATTATTAACTTGTTTTTTTACCTGTACATATATTGTGTTTCTCTTGTAGCTACAAGACTTGTACTTTCATGAAACAGGCTCCAGGTGGAATTCCAACCGATGCGATAGTGTAAACTTGATGTCAAACAGAAATAATGAGATTCACAAAATTAATAGTTCTTGATATCCCCAGATGAACACACAAAAACCTTAAGATCGATAGCGAACTCTTGATGTCCTCACAAGAGAATGTTTCAATGCCAGATGTTTCGAATGTATATGTGTACAAGTTTTCATAGATGAATTTGGCTGTTCGAATTCGGAAGTCGAGCCCCATTCAGAGCTGGGACAAGTACATGACATTTTGGTCCCAAGTACCTACGTAGTACGAATACTTTTGAAATATTGCACTTGAGTATTATAATCAAATGATACTTCACAGAAAAATAATTGAATAGAATATTGTTGTATTCCATAGCTACTAAATATTCAGCAATGTACGAATTTAGTCAAGAATGTTTGAACGTCAATATTTTGTGGTGGATCAGTATCTGTTCCGTAGTTTTTTGGGTTTGTAACCTACCACAATCTGAAAAAATAAGAATTAATATTGGAATCTATTTTTCTAAATTGTTGTTCGTTCCGTTAACCAGCTGACGAACGTCAACCCTCAAAAGTCGAAACCTGTGCGAGCAATGGATCAACGAGGCCTTACCTTTTAACGTGCGATTACCCAGCACGGTGGCCCGGCGAGGATTCGAACCCCGGCCTTCCGCTTGACAGGCAGATATGCTATACAAGTGTAGAGGGGCAAATTTTCAATCTACCCCGAAAAGTTGCTGCGTCTATTGAGAAACAGTTCTTTCTGGATGAAACAAGTCCAATTACCTATCAAAAAAATAATAAGAGCTAATACATATATATATATATATATATATATATATATATATATATATATATATATATATATATATATATATATATATATGTTGTTGTTGAGTTCGGGTTGAACCGCGTCTGGAGTTTTGTTTTCGACGTTCGGCTCCGATTTTGGAGCCATTTTCAAGAGTTAAATGTGACTTCACGCTGAGGTCTCAATCTGCCTACTCCCCAGGTCTCGTCACGAGTTCTTCCTGAGATCTCAATCTGCCTACTCCTTAGATCGAACTGAGGTATCGAGGGATGTTGGGTAGTATTTATAGCAGCGGGTGCTACTAAAGGACCGTCGGATGTCTTGGTGGGGACTGGGCATCTGGAAATTAGGGGTTTCCATGCAGTTGGAAGTCTCTGGCCGTCGTCACGTTTATTCAAGCAGGAAGGTCGCTTCTCGATTTCGATGGCCTCACGAATTATACGAGCTTGTAGTGTTTTTGCTGTGGCGATGGTCTTAGTGTTCGCAAAGTCTATGTTGTGTCCTGTCTCTTGATGATGTTTGGACAGAGCTGAAGATGGGTCTGATTTTCGGACAGCAAGTTGATGTTCGTATACTCTACTTGTCACGCGTCTGTTGGTCTGGCCTACATATGTTCTATCGCAATCAGAACATGGTATTTCATATATACCCTGTGATTCGTTGACAATTTTGTCCTTGGGGGAGCTGAGGAATGTGGAGATTTTATTGCTGGCTGTAAATATCGTTTTTATGTCCTGTTTTTTGAGAATTCGGCTGATTTTGTCAGTAACACCTTTAATGTAGGGAAGAAAAGCTTTGTGGGGAACGTTGTTGTCTGTTGGGTCTCTGGGAATGGAATGAGAAGTTTGATGGCGGCGGATGGATCTGTCAATTTGATGTTCTGTGAATCCATTTTGAAGAAGGGCTGATTTGAGTTGGGCTAGTTCCTGTGGTTTGTTGTGGAGGTCTGTGAGGTTGATGGATCTGTGGATGAGGTGGGAGTTTGCGTTAAGGTATCGGTTTGTGTGTGTTGGTTTCCTGTAGACCGTGTGGGTGAAGCATATATATATATATATATATATATATATATATATATATATATATATATATATATATATAAATACGTATCGTTAACGTTTCGGAAACTAAATCCGCTTCAGTTCTCAAAACTTATGTGCAAATTCCTGTTCAATTGCAAATATCTCTCGTAGACAATTTTCGTGATTGATTTTTGTCAAATTAAAAAATTTTGTCCTTCAGAACACAATCCACAATGAAAACATACAACCTACACAAAATACACAACCTGTATCAAACATTATACCTTATCTCCCTCGTTTGTCTGAAAAGATAAAACGGATCGGCAACAGGTATAATGTCAGAAAAATATTCAAAACAACGAATAATTTAAGGTCAATACTCACATATACCAAACCAAAAAACACAACGGAAAACACAAAAAATTGTATTCATCAAATTCCTTGTTCGTGCGGTCAAAAATATATCGGTGAAACGTCTCGACCATTGGAAGTGCGAAAGGGTGAACACAATATGTACACCAGGAACAGACAAATAGGTGGTTCTACAAGAGTGCAAGAGTTTTTTGCATTTGAACGTCAATTTGCCTATAAGTTTTGAGAAAGAAAACGGATTTAGTTTCCGAAACGTTAACGATGAGTATTTTCATATACAAATTGGTTCTTATTAATTTTTTTGATAGGCAAAATTTGAGTTATACGAGAAGTTGCTGACTAATTAGACTCGAATCTTGGAGGATGGAAGAACTTGAAGGTAATCCCAGAAAGAACTGTTTTTCAATAGCCGTATCAACTTTTCGGGGTAGATTGAAAATCTGCCCTTCTACACTTGTATAGATTCCAATATTAATTCTAATTTTTTCAGATTGTGGTAGGTTACAAACCCAGAAAACCACGGAACAAATAGTCAAGATTATTTTTTACTCCAAAATGAATATTGAAACAAATTGTTTGTTGATTCAGATCCTTTCACTTGTACATTTAATCAGTAATAGAGGAAAAAAATTCAAAATGGAAGTATAGGTTGATCAAACCTCTCCTGATTCGAGTACAAGTACAAATGAAAAGTATTTTTGTACTATAATTTGGGGTTGTTTTCCCAAAAGTCCTTTCTAAAAAATAAAAAACATTTTTGCACTATAAGTTGAGTACAAGTTCATATCAAAAGTATTCGTACCATAATTTCAGAATACTTTCCCAAGTACTCCCAGCTCTGGCCCCAAGCTCTATCTCTATCTGTATGTTTGGCTGATGGTAGTTATGATTACAGGTACTATGAGACGGGGTCAATCAAACCGAGGGCGATAGGAGGGTCGAAACCGAGGGTGGCCACCACGCCGGTGGTGAATAAGATTGCAGAGTTCAAGAGGGAGTGCCCGTCTATCTTCGCCTGGGAGATAAGGGATAGGTTGCTGTCGGAAGGCGTTTGCAATAACGATAATATTCCCAGTGTGAGTAGGCTTTGGTTTTCGTCTTTTTCACATGATATCGAAGTGAAATGTTTGCAACCCAGTATGGAAGTATTACTGTCATAGAATCTTGAAGAGTGACGAACAAAAGAAATGAAAAGGCATCATTTTTGTCTCCGGTTCATTATTTTTCCAAAGTCTCTCACTCAGTCGAATATTAATGAAGTGAACTGATATTAGCGATAGCTCTGATTCGTTTATCAAAATTTGGCAGTACAATCAATACCAAACGGACAGGAAAATCTAGGTACTGAGTTGCTTCCTTAAAAACCACTAACCGTCACTAGCCAATCCATTTTTATCTTTGAAAATACGGCTATTTCAGTGAGTGGTCCGAATGTTGCTACCCAGTAAACACATAACGTGTTTGAAACATTTCAAATGAATCACGTGTGAAAATATTTGAAACATTGAAAATAGAGGTTTCAGAAATATACCAGAAACGTGTCATAATCAAAGTATCAAAGCAATGTCTCTGACATATTTCGAAAATAGGCAATATAATATGTTATCAAATGACACATGCCAGAAATATTTCAATAGCGTATATGGTTGGCAGTTGTTAGCACGAACAAAAGGGCATGCGCACAAATACTCGATGCATACAGTTTGCCTTAGAGCTAGATAATCCATCCATCTCGTCTCGTCACTTTTTTATGTTTTCTTGTTTTAAATGCGGTAAAAGTCTATTTTGTACTATTTACATATGAGCATTGTGCAAGAGGATTGTTTACTTAGTTTAGAAATGAGAGATCAAAACGAAAGTTCTTCAAAATATTACTGTTCGGAGTGTATAGGTTATGTGCATGGAAAATGGAGTATTTTACAATCCCTTGAACGATCTTCAAGTAATTTCTACTTCAAGAGGTGAGTCTATTTTTCAACATCTTTCAATTAAACGCCCCATAATGCATTGTTATAGTGACGGACAGCGGTTTCAAGAAGTTCACAGGAGAACAAGAACAATTCTGAGATGGTAAAGGTATGTAATTTTAGAATGAGCAATGATGAAATGTATAATATTTTGTAGATTATGCCTGGAAACGATTTTCTCCGATGACAGAGACTTGATAAGGTTATTCACGTCGTCATAGTTTCACCATTAGCCTTCATAAGAGGAAAACAAAATGATGAGCTGTTATTTCGTGCATATATTTCAATTATGTGATCAATAAAAAATGATAAAAACCTACCTTTTTTTTTGGAATTCCACAATACCCATTATACGAGAGATACCTTCTGAATTTTCCATATGTTTCAAAAAAGTGTCAGACTATACACATCAAGAAATGTTTCAGATACGTGTTTTCATGTATTCATATGCAGTTATGTTATGTATCAGGAACGTTTCACATGAAACATTACTTTGAAACGTTTCATACCTAGGTCATTTCTGGTGTCTGCCATGTTTCAGGAACGTGTCTGAGTCAAAAGGTTAAACGTTTCAAATGGAAAATGATCGGTCTCAGAAATATTTCAGACACATATTTTGGTTTACTGGGTACTTACAACAATCCTCGTGAAACATAACTGATATTTATGAGACATGAATACCGATCGCATTTATCGAAACAAAAGAAGCCAAATTTTCAATCATTTTGACCTCTACGTAGGCAAATGTCATATACAGAAAATGACAATATTGACATTAGTGGAAGCGTATTTTAATTCGAATTATTTTTTGGTTATTTTCTTCTACGAATCGAAGAATAGAAATTACAACTTCTATTGAAGAAAAGAAATCGAAAAAAGTTTAAAAACACTCTCTGTAGCTGTTTTGGATAGAAGAAAAAGTCCATCTTTTTATTATTTTATTCAATCATTCTTTTTCGCAACTTGCAGATACGTATCGTATTTTTATGATTTTGGATATTTAATTGACAAATTTTTTGAAAAATTTGTATATACTTCCACTTGGCGACATTTCGGAAGCTAGTCTGCCTTCTTTTTCGAACCTGTTTTGAAAATTTTCGATGAAATCACAACTTTTGGTATGTTGTGTCAAAATGTGACACTGACATGACTTATCAATAACTATACTAAGTGTTGATTCTGCCACAACCTATTTCGAATTGAACCTCCTTAGTTCAACCCCCCCATACTCAATGAACAAGTGGCAAAATCTCTATTTCAGTTTTTACAAAATGCAAGTAGCTTCTCTGAGTTCGTCTTATTTCAGTCTGTACTGTCATTAGTATATTGATGTTATTCCACTCGACCATGTTTGTACCATTTGTTGATAATACGTATTCAACTAATTTCGGCTTATCTGTTTCTCGTCTTCTCAAGTTGCTTTTATGTTCAGCTGTTCTTATTCTTAATGGCCTTGATGTTCCATCAGAATAAACACTGCCACGTACACAGGGAATACTATAAACACAATTTTCTGTTTTGAAAAAACAGAGAACACGATAAGATCCCCATTAATTCGAAACAAACCTCTGAATACGGAACAGAATTGATATTCATCATATTAGATTTCCATGACCTACTCTTAACAATCAAATAATCAATATTTCTTGTCAATCTGAAATAAATCTCCATCAATTTTGTCTTGGAATTACCTTCAAGTTCTTCCATCCTCCAAGATTCAGGATTTTATACCATTTCTGTATATTCTAGTTGAAGAAATGGGTTTTTCTTGTAAAACTTGAAAGATATACCAAAACCTTTTCTGTCGGACTTCAGACAGATTGATATGTTACCTATTATGAAAAGGGAAATATTGTCTACTAATTTCTCGAATTTTTATACAAATATTGATATGAATAAAAATTAGAATGTTTCTGTTAGTACCTATCATCTGTTCGAATTTCAATATTTGATACAAATACGAATAGACATATTCGAAATTTTGTTCTTTGAAGAAATATTTCAAAGAAATGAGTGTCATTGATTTGTTATTCTAATCGATTTCCAAAAAAAAAAAATACTTTACGCGATCAAAATTCTATTTTTCGTTGACTCCTGCACACTGTTCGGGAATTAGAAATTCTGACAACTCATATGCGAGTATTCTGCAATACACCAATTTTTATGAGGAATAGAATTTTCTGACAAATCGATAATCAGGAAGTTTAGAGATAGGTAGAAATTCTTGAATCCTACTTTATGTAGTCTGGACCACATTTTGATAGGCAAGCTATTATAAGCGTTTTCGTCTATTTATGAAACCCTGTAAATATTATATTTCATCCGGTAAACAGATCGGTGAAGGTGGACCCTCTATTCCGTCTCTTGGACTAATACTCCTGCCAGAATTCTTCAATTTCAATACTTCATTAATTCTCAACAGGTATTCACCCAATTACAGAGAATATTTCCCTCATATATAAAATGTCCCTTAAGAGCAATGCAATTATCGAAAACTTACAGCGGTAATTGCATTGTATCAAGGCACCATAACACATTTGAAACCGTATCGCTAGACGTCAGTAAACAACACAGATGAATGTCAGATAGACTTCAAAAATAGAAAAACATTTCGCGTTTTGGTAAGTGCTCCATACAATCTATAGAGGAAAGTATAAATGAACAAAAAATAACATTTCCTTGAGAATTTCTTTATTCGTGAATCATTCCAATGAATTACATTCGTGCATAAAAATGACCAGATAATTTTGCATTCAAGCGTGATATCTCATACAATTTGCATTCGATTATTTTCATATTTTGAAAAAGAGCCCTCGTCCTTCGGACTCGGGCACTTTCGCCAAAATATGAAAATAAACTTGCAATTTTTAGATATCATGCTTTCTTGCAAAATTATCGGAAAATTTTATGCACTCGTGCAATTATAACCGAAAATATAATGACTGTACATGCTAAGTATTTATGAAGGTTCCTAAAATAATTGCTAGGCTATCATAATGTATGTCACATAAATGAGAGATACTATGGAAAAGATGACACATGGAATATATTGGAGACTTCTGTAAGATATTAGTTCTAGTGAATGTATCATAAAATGTTACAGCTTGTCTAGATTGTCTACGGGGGACCAGAAATTGTATTTTGCAAAGCAGATAACCACAATCGATTTCATTATTGAGAAGTTTATACAGGAATGTTAATGTCATGCCATTGTCTTCTCTCGACCAAAGATTGTAAGTTGAGAGAGCTGAGCAGATTTTCGTGATCATAACCTCTT
Source organism: Zygogramma bicolorata (assembly GCA_032362365.1). Taxonomy (NCBI): domain Eukaryota; kingdom Metazoa; phylum Arthropoda; class Insecta; order Coleoptera; family Chrysomelidae; genus Zygogramma; species Zygogramma bicolorata. The sequence continues at coordinate 11,963,069 of JAVJAQ010000137.1, read as the reverse complement.
GAAGAATAGTAGCCATTGTATTTGAGAAATATAAGCTTGCACAATTTCCTTTGAACTTTTTTCAAACGTTGGACGTAGTTTTGAGAAACTGGATACCAAGTTATTGCTGCATACTCGAGTTTGGTTCTAATAAAGGTCATATACAATAATCTCATTGTATTTACTGAGAAATTTCCCTAATTTCTGGAAAAATAACCCAACAGTCTGAGCGCTCTCCCAGTGAATATGAAACGAACTTTGCCGGATTTCGCATTAACCCATTTCGTGCGGGGGGCGAAACGAAAGCGAAATTTCCTGCTACGAGGCCCGCTATGTTTCATTATTGGAAAGCGCGTGCGTAAAATTCCCATCGATACAATGTGCGATACGCAGTGCGTGAAATGCCTAGCAAACGACACGGCCAGTCCGACTTACTGTCAGCGCCTTTTATGGATTAAAAAGAGGGATGCATGGCCCCGTCGAAGACAGCGAGAAAATGGCGGAGTTCCGGTTCGCCATTGGGCAGATGGGCTCATTTGTTTTTATGATAGTAGAGGCGGGATGGTCTCGGAAAGAACCAGGTGCTTTTGAAACTGCCATTGGGGTTCACATTTGCGTCGGGGACGGGGGATGTTATAATGATGTTTGTGTTGCGGGTTATGAACATTTTCGGCATATATATTTGATGACAATGGGAGAATAGGGATGCTATTATGTATACATAGATACAACGTGCGGCTCTGATGCTATTGGGTAGCGGTTCATGGGAACATATTTGTATAGTTTTTCATCCCTAATTTATTCTTTCGGTGATACCTTCACAAAAATTCCCCTTACTGATTAGTCAACTAGATAAAAAGGAAACTTACCATAATCTATAGTAGAAGGGTTCTTGTTGTGGTTTGATTTTGGTCCGCAGTGTTTAGATATAAAGCAGGAAGAATTTATTAGGTAATATACAATTATGAGGAAGTTCTCTACCTAGATAACAAATTTCTCATCTTCGTTGTATACTCCTTATTTGTTTTTTCAGAATGGATGTGTTATCATCATCTAAAGGAACGTGAACAGAATGTACTATGTTCATGTCACCGGACACATTTATATATCCCATTTTTATCTTCCATACAAGCTTCTGTTAGAGTCAATGGTGTAAAGGTATAAATTTTTATATAATTCATCCATAGTGATGAGTTAACATCAGTAATATTTGATGAATGGTCGACGTGAATTGGGTAAAAACACTTTTGAGCTGTCTTGTTTTAGTCGCAGATCGAATCTTCTTTACATGGAGTACACTGAAGCAGATATGCGGAGAATGTAGGTACTTTTATGCATAATACGTATTCAATGCGTTTTTTTCGTAGTTTTTTGAGTTAGTAACCTACAATTTCAAAATACTAAGAATTGGTTTGAAAATCTTCACAAATGAAGAAGGGCAGATTTTTAATCTAGTCCAATCTAGTCACCAACTTCTCGTATACATTTTCAAATCACAAATAACATGAACTTGGCGGAATTCAATGCCCAGCATGTCGTTTCTTAAGGAAAAGGTGCTTCCCTCAAACTTGGATTTCTATTTCTTGCGAAGAAATACTTCACTTCTCGTCAGCTTCTGATAATCTACATGGCTCAGATACGACCTCTTTGGAGTAAAGTTCTGTGATTCTTCGCTCACAGACTCGCTCACTTCATTGGAACATCGTAGAAGGAACGGTCGGAGACTAATTGATATTTTCACGGTCGGTGTCCTTCCGAATTGTTATCAATCGTTCCACCCTTGGCAATATCTACACGGATGACTCGACAGAGTACAGAATTCCCACTCCTTTGTTTTAGATTTGGATACCTCTCGAACCTCTAGCTCAGGGATCTTTTTTCGAAAGCTCAGCTGAATTTTGGAACTCCTTGCCGAAAGACGTTTTTCCTGAGGCTTACAAACTTCAAAAATTCAGAGTGAATGGTATTTCCTGTCCTGTTTGTTGATTCAAGCGGTGTTCTTTGAATATATATATATATATATATATATATATATATATATATATATATATATATATATATATATGTAGAAATTGATGTTTTCACGGATCTTCGATATGCAAGATGAATTATCTGGGGTTTTATCCGTTAGGTATCTTCTCATCTGTTCAAATGATGATATATATATATATATATATATATATATATATATATATATATATATATATTCATTTGTTAACAAAAGGTTCTCAAATAAGAATATTGCCTTAGTCCAATGTTGGGTATATGCCTTTTTCACTATTCTGCAACGTATATTTGAGTAAATGAAGTGAAATTGCCTCTTCTTCAAGAAAGTAGAAAATCCATTCTGATTCTTGAAAAGGAGTAACACATACAATTTTAATTTATCAAATCTTGTGAGGCCTCGCTTTCCCTTACAAGATATAAAACGTTCCACTTTTAGAGACTGTTTACGAAAATTTGATGTCATAGCTATTTATTTCTTCGTACTTTTCAAGATATGTTATTTATTATCACTCAACTTTTCGGACTGAAAAAAATCAGAGCGTTACAAAAAAGGTCAAGGAAAATTTGTTAATTGTGCAGGTTGGTAAAATGAAACTTCGAACTCAGTACATGATAATCTTATCAGGTGCATTTTGTGTAAAGAAGTGATTTTTGCGTTGCCATTGAAATTATCACTGATTGACGTATTGACCCAACACGTCCTGGAAGTGATATGTGCTCACATTTCAATGAATCCTCCACCATTTTCCCTAATCCGAATCCATTTTTGCTATCCCGACATTCCACCGGAAGCACCCTCTTTGCCAAGCGTTACCTAGGTTACGCATCCCCAAAATACCAGTACACCAATTTTCCCCTCTTCTTATTCGTCGTAATTTTATTTTCGGCAAATATTTTCACACGGCGTCCCAACATTCGGAATATAAACGAAATATGAGATGAATTGCCCGAGGAGTTAATTCCAAAATGATTATGGTTTCGATGCGGTTGTGATTTTATGAAATGATCTTGAGAAAATAAAATTCACACGAAGAGATGTGCGAACGAAATCAATATGCGAAGAACAGAACAATCACGATAGTAGTAGTTTCTACACTATTCTACTTATTTTTATTTCAGTTTGATCACGACACGCCCAACTAACACTTTTAGTTATAGTATCACTACTTTTATTCGGGTTTGAAGGCCGTCGTTCAAACCCGAATAAAAGTAGTGATACTGAAAACCTCGGCCGCGAAAGCCTCAACTATTTTGTCACTTTTAGTTATAATTACATTAATCTTACCTTCGATCAGGTCAGCGACCTTTCTGAAAGAAGACTAGATTACGTAATTTTTACCTTGTAATTACCGATGTGGGGAAAAAATTCGAAGTAATTTGGACGTCGAAAATTGGAATATTCGGACATTTAGTTTTTTAAGTTGGGGGTAAAAATAAGTAATTATGACATGAAATTGGTCAGAAATAAGTAAATATCAAGCCTAAATCCACCTTTCTGTTACCAATTATTCCCTTGGGCGAATGAGTAAACAAAGAGAGGTTTCTTTATATGAATAGCATACATATATACATATTATCTCTATCTCAACTTCTCATAATTTGGTTGCCACAACGCTATGGTCTACATAAAATGCTGACAATAAGTATGGGAATATAAAAATTATTGTCATACGGTAGCTATATGCCCTCTCCTCAACAATATTCTCCTTGCGGAGCGAAATTTTCTGTGAAATGATGGTTCTTACTTAAATATGCGATTTGATGCAAAAATAATTTAGATTGATTGCACATGTTTAAATTGTTTCTTCAAAAAACACTCTTTTAGCAAAGTTATGGTTTTAAAATGTCATATGCAGCCATTATTTAGAAATAAATCGTCAGAATAAACTGAAATTCAATATATTATCGATATTTATTGATGGGTAAAACAGATATTATTGCTCTAAAGTGGCTTATGGAATTTGAAGGGGATTTACTGGTGATTACTTTCCTGTATTTAACCAAGGTTGCTACTTATAAATTATTTATACTTTGAAGTTTAATATTCAAGGCCTGTACTACCAGTATTAACCATTTTTTAGACATTTCTCCCAGGCATGTGGAATAACTGTCCTTAAATGTTAGTTGGGAGTTTCGTTCGCTTTCATATACTCTGAGTTCTCAGCGGAAGTGGCCTTTACTTGATGAAAATCCATATTAAATAAATGTCCTTCGGACTCGGGCAGTTTCGCCAAGATATGAAAATAAACTTGCAATTTTCAGATATCACGCTTTCTTGCAAAATTATCGGTAATTTTCATGCACTCGTGCAATTATAATCGAATATTTTCCTCATATAAAATGTCCCATAAGAGCAATGCAATTATCGAAAACTTACATCGCTAATTGCATTGTATCAAGTCACCATAACAACATATTTGAAACCGTATCGCTAGACGTCGGTAAACAACACAAATGAATGTCAGATGGACTTCAAAAATAGAAAAACATTTCGCGTTGTGGTTAGTGCTCCATACAATCTATGGAGGAAAGTATAAATGAACAAAAAATAACATTTCCTTGATAATTTCTTTATTCGTGAAATATTCCAGATAATTTTGCATTCAAGCTTGATATCTTATACAAATTGCATTCGGTTATTTTCATATTTTGTAAAATATAAAACTCTTGCAACTTTTAGATATCACGCTTTCTTGCAAAATTATCGGTAATTTTTATGCATTCGTGCAATTATAACCGAAAATAATCACGGCATCAGCATGTGGAAAAATAATAATTTCAAACATCTAGTGATATCGAGAAAAAGTACAGAAGAAAAAACATCGTGAAGCAAACTTGTCTAAAATATCGCGAGTGACATGATTGTCTTCTGTGCTCCCAACACACAGCGATACACGTCTCGTAAAGAATCAGATGGAGTGAATCGAGCCCCAACACACTGGAAACTGTAGTGTAGCAGAATGATAGGTCAAACAATCGGGGTGAAATCGAATGTGAAGAGGAAATGCCAATGTAAGGAGGAAAATGCCTGTAAATGGGACAGTTTCGCCGCTGCCAGAAGCACCAGCTATCCCATATCGAACGCTTCCGACGTGATCTCCCGATGAAACGACTAAAACTTTCTTTATTCGTTCGGGAAGAGGGTTTGTAGTTCCCAGAAAGATGATTATTACTGTGGAGAGTAACTTTCTTCTACAGGTCAATATCATGAAGAAAAAACTTATGAGAATATTCATATTGTTCAACCAGTACAAGAAAATCATCAGTTGAACACATTTTTTTCTACAACCGATAAATTTGAGATTTTTTGAGAAATCAGGAAGACACTGAAATCAGGAAAGCAGCAGTTATATGCTCGCATTATTCGCCGTGGTGTACAACCTACCTAACTAGCAATTTTATATTTCAGAATAGTTGCTGTAACATTTCGGTAAAACAAATTATGATATTGCATTATTCTCAGAAACGCTTCCAATGTGTTTATAAAACAGCTATAAGTAGGAAATTGGCACCGTTTTATAAAATATTATAGTCTCTATCATTATTTTGTAAGGTCTTTCACAAACTCTACAACAACACTGTTATGAACATTTCGGCAGTTGCTATAAAATTTTTCTAACACTGAAAAAGTAGTTTAATGAAGACTCCTCTTACTGCACTTTCGCGACATATTCAAGCGATACTTATAAAATATTTAAAACACAAAAAAGTGTTAGAAATATTTTTTTGAAGGCATAAGAAGTAATTTTGTATTGGAAACCAGGAAAATATAATAGATATTATACTTGTGCTTCAGAGAATTATGTTTTAACTACGATTTAAATTTTAGTGACAAATATATAGCATGTTATTAGCAAAATTTAACTGCCAAAAGCACTCATGTATTAATGTTTTTGGAAAAAATCAATAATTGAAGGAAAATTCACTGTGTTGACTTATTAATTTTCTATTCTCAAACTTAAATCAGTTCGTTCTATGATCTTATAACATATATGTATTTTCAGCTGTAAATATCCCTATAGGTGAGGTATTTTTCATATTTTCAATTCATCTAATGTCAGTATTCCCGATTGCTAACATTTTAAAATGCCATTTGAACGTATTCCAGCTATCATATTAGCTGTTTAGAAACACTTCTATCTATCGGAATGTTTTGGCTAAGGAACTTCTGCCATCGAATTTTGAAGGATTAATTTCGAGAAAGTTCTGAACTAGTGGTTTGAGGGTATATATTTTCCTGTTTTTATCAAGAAAAAATTAAAACACTAGGTCACGTGGGAGAGTTCGAAGTATTTTATTTTTTCCAATGACCGATATTTCACGACATTATTTGGTATATAGTTATTGGAACGCTACTCAAATGAAACTGACAAATTATACAAGACCCCTAAAAATCAATGTCTGCTGGTTCCACTTAAACGCTACATTTTATTCTTGGGGACAACAAATATATATTCGCGAGATCAATTCGATTTTAAAACAGTTATCTCACTGCTTAGGAATTGTAGTGAATATACCATACTATAAAATAGTTGAGAAATTATATTGAAATTATATTGAGGTGACAAGATGGCGATAAAAACAAAATTGTGTCGGAAAGCATTCCAATGAAAGTATTTCATAAAAGCTACAGGGAGCAGTTATGAAATTAGCTTGAAATAGTTTCATAAAGATGATAAAAACCTCTCAGAAAAGTGCTATAGAACTGCTACGAAATAATTTACTCTTGAATAAAAAAATATGTTTTATGAGTTGGTTGTAAAAAAGTTTTTGTGATAATTCCGTGACTATTTTTTAAAGGTTTTTTAATTTTATTTCATAAACGTTTCTATGACAAATTAATATTGCCTACAACTGTATTGTGTTAACGGCACGTCTAATATTATCAATTAGCATTTTTGGAGTCATTATGAAATACCAACGAAATAAAACTGTTGCAGCACTATGAAATTATTATACAATTTTGCTGGTTGGGAATGGACTTCGTTGGAAGAAGAATCACTCTTAATATCCATTTTTCAGTCAATTAGTCAATTTTCAGATCGTAGTGGGTTTAAATACCCCAAAAAATATCGCCAAATGAGAATGTATTTACCACAAAGAAATAACACTAATACAATAATCGACTTGTTCCGCCACTCTTGTAGTCTATCCATCACTTGATGACTTTCTTTTTGTTTTCGACAAATTTCGAGGAAATCGATTACTCAGGCAGTAATTTTCAACGGAAAAATAGGCCGTATACCTAATGACCTGAAATTGCTTGAATAGGATTCAGGGAACTGTATGGCCTTTTCTCATTTTCTAATATTCATTCAGGTGAGAACAAGCCAAAAACCAATTCCTCCTCAAGAATTCATTATCTCTACAAACATAATCATGTTTATTATTCCAATATATATCATTATGGATAATTCAGCTTGTCAAATAAGATTAATAGAGAAATGCTGAAAATTATTTTTCGCATAGTAGACCTCCTACATCGGTCGTTTCGCTTTTTCAGTAAGATTATACCTGAAGAATTCATTCGAGTCAGTAGATAGAAAATCCAGCTATATGAATCAGTCACCAGTCTGAACGGACCAATCAAATGTGCATTAGGTTTCATGAAACAATGTATATAGTTTTTCTAGTGATAATAAATAGGCATGGCAATGATTGTATCTGATATGATTCGTTGAAACTGGAAGTTCACTATCCAATATAAATTAAAAAATTATCTTGAATTATCAACGAACATTTCGAAATGGGTATTGATTTGTGGTCTCGGTAGTGTAGTGGTTAGCATATCTGCCTATCAAGCGGAAGGCCGGGGTTCGAATCCTCGCCGGGCCACCGTGCTGGGTAATCGCACGTTAAAAGGTAAGGCCTCGTTGATCCATTGCTCGCACAAGTTTCGACTTCTGAGGGTTGACGTTCGTCAGCTGGTTAACGGAAACGAACAATTTTAGAACAATTCAAATTCATGGTTCTGCAGAGTAAATCATTGAATTCTTCTTCAAGTTTCGAGTATGCATTTAATCAATTCGCAGACTCTGTATGAAATTTTTAGTTACAAAAGCTACAACAATAAACAACAATCATGATAAGTATTTCGATATTTTCTCTTAATCCGACTTCTGTATAAATTCGCTGCAGATCGTATCAAATTCCCACTAATCAGTTCTAAAATTCTAATCCTTGTCCCAGAAGCATTACGTCTACGGTAGCTGTTTCGTATTAAATAGTTTTCAGTAACAAAATCTAGTAATCGCTACTGTTTGGGGTACTTGAGGGTTTTCGGTGCGTGGGGAAGACTATCAACAGAAGGGCGATAAATAAAATACACGACGAAGCAAGCGCTCGGTGTATCTTGCAGCCAATAAAACGAAACAATAACTCGAAATATAAATGAACGTCTCTGTCTATGACACTCAAGCCAGTAATGAAACGTTACCGGAATATCAGCCATGTTGCCAACACGTCTTGACATCATTTTCTAGTATGCAGATCGATGCTCTCTCTCTTTCTCAGGTCCACTGCGAGTGCCTTATAAAGGTATTGTACGATTTAACCAAGATGCATATATTCCTGGTGAAATGACTTCTATACCAGTACAATGTTAATGTTTTCCTCAAAAACGCTAGACCTACGGCTCACTTGATAATGACATCCAGTGAAAATAACATTCTTGAAATTTCTTCACAGATGGCGTTAAGCGGCAACTCTAGACACATGACAGTATGAAGTGTGACGAAATATCTATTAGCGAATTATAAAGAAAAACTCGTGCAAATTCAGTGTGTTAGTTTTTTCAACACTCTACCTAATGAAGGATAAATATACAAAAATTGCACCAGTTCCTACCTAAGAATTCGTTATATTTTTGATGTTTGTTTTTGTTTCGACGTAAATACAGATATTATGCATCTTGATTCACATATTACAAATGCATTTGCTGTATATTCTCGATATATTTTATCGAAAATTAATATCAGAATTCAGAGGTACTGGAGTTGGACTACATGGAAAAAATAGTACGTCAATATACAGTTCATTGAGCATTACAGTGTTTAATTCGAAATCAAATGGACCGCCCATAGTCCAGATCAACCTGAGTAATTTCAATTCATTAGGAAGATTGATACAGTGCGGACTATTATGACGCTGTACAAGAAGACCGTTTTTGAAAACACTCTTCCGAAAAAACTTTTATTCCATGATTTTAAATTCATGTTATTGCATCCTTTCACTGGGCATGTAACAACCATTGTCACTAATGCTGGAACTCAGAATAAATATGTTAAACTGGGAAATTCTGAGAAGCAATAAACAAATAACAGAAATATAACTTCTACCAAAGTAAGAACTGAGCAAAATGAACTATGTTTTTACCAGCGTCAGAATAATCCCACGTTATATTGACCAGTTGATCTTGAGTACATGTATTTTGAGTGTATTGTACTAACCTTCGGCACTTGATGTAGATGAATATTTCGTCCACAAATAATACAACAGCGTTTGATATCAATTATGAAACACTATTTAAAACAACACTTAATTCAAATACTAAACGAACCGAAAACAAGTTATAATTGAAACCAACGGCAGCTAAACTACAAAAAACTAGGAAAACTATGGTAGAGAATTGATCTGAAAAAGACAAATAGCTGGTTGAGAGGAACAGTAAATTTATAGAAAACTTCGAGCACAATTCGAATAAATTGGAATGCAAATGTCAAAAGCTCTCAGAATTCGATTTTTGCACCATCTACTGGAAATCGCAGTAGATTCCGTGGATATGATTGGTCGTGTTTAGAGTTTTTGACGAAACAATATCGAATCGGAGATCGATATTGTTTGTATAACGAAATCCCAAATCACTAATACTTTGGTATCTTAGCGACAATACTTTGTATAAAATGATATTATTGGTTTATATATTAATAAATTGTTGTACCATATCTAAGGGGAATAGGGCGGTTGGACAGCTTCAATGCTATTTTGTCAGTTTTCAGAATCAGATACACCTAAATTCTACGAACGAATTCTTCTGTTGTGAGCTTGGACACCTGCCGAACGTCTCTCAGGGGCCGTTTTTCAGCATAGCGCCCAAGCTCTGGAATTCGTTGCGAACAGTTTTTTTTCGTGTGATTCACAACCTCAAAATATTCAAAGTAAATGGTGATTCGTATGTAATATTCTTTGGTTATCTCTATGCAGTTTGAGAACCATTTCCTTATGGTGAGTTTTCTTCTAAAGTATGAAATAGAAGAGAAAACCTGTTCCTTTCACTTACCCTTGTGAAGTTTCGGTGCCGAACACTCGACCAACGGACTACGTGTATGTGTTTCAGCAGGTCGGGTTTGAAATTTCGATCCGTAGAGATGGCGACGTCTTTCTATTGTGACAGGTGTGAAAAAAAAATTCTTGACAACATTTGCTTCATTTTGACTTGAACCCCATCTATGAAGTAATGAAGAAGCTGGTTTCGAGGAAAATACAAGGTCGATTGATTTTGAACAAACAATTGGCGATAGAAAATATGATCGCAGCGCCAACGCGGAGAGAACCCTGCGAGAAAAGATTTTTTTTTTGTGAGAAATTGGGGAAATAGTGCTTTTTTATCTGTGTATCGGTGATTTCAAAGATATTCGAAGATTTTTGACCATAAACGAAATTGTTCTGCCTTCAACTAATTTTCAGCTTTATAATCCATGCCTTCCGCTGGTCTACGTTCTTTCTCATCAAATTCAAGTACTCCATTTGAACATTCAAGTACTCTCATGAAATATTTTCAACGTCTTTTTATATTCACCCAATAACTTACCCGTGCTGGGTAATCGCACGTTAAAAGGTAAGGCCTCGTTGATCCATTGCTCGCACAAGTTTCGACTTCTGAGGGTTGACGTCCGTCAGCTGGTTAACGAAAACGAACAATTTTAGAACTTGAAGGTCGAAAGCACATGAAAAACAACTACTAATACACGATGTCACATACAACAACAAGTAAGAGTAACAATAGTTATCTGTTCTTGAAGGGTTGAAGTGGAAGCCGGTAGGGGGCATATCGCTTATAATTTATTCAAATATAGAATCTGTGTCTATTCTCCTCGAACACGACGAAAACTGTTACAAACAAGACCACACACGTAACCGCAATTTGATACAGATACAATGAAAGATAGGAGCTCGGCAGAGCCCTGATCCTATTTAATTCCGTATCAGTATATGACATCCTTGGTAGATAGCAAATACTGTTAATGCAAGGGTCTGGTTTGCTCAAGATCTCGCTCTGAAGCCCCAGGCCTGTTTATATAACATGTCGCATGTCACCGCTTTACAAACTCTATTAGTGACAAGAAGTAGCTTTTGTTTGCCTAGAAACTCTCAGGTAGCTAGATGGTACAGGGGTGGATTGGTTTATTTCGAGTAGATTCATTATGGTGACAGTGTCTGTGACTGAGTTTTGCATTGATTTATTATATGGCAATAGCAACAGGACCAAAAGTATACAAGCTGACTGTCCAGAAACTATTCTGTAGGTACTGCGAAAAGTTTCATTGGAAATTTTCTGAAAAGGCTTTGTACCCAAGTTTGGTGACAAAATTAGTAATTTTCGATATTTCAATATTTTTGTCGATACATATTAATTTGAAAATAAATGTTTCAATTATCATCGACACTGTCAGCTAAGTATTGAAACAATGGAAAATTAGTGAAGAGGTCAATTTCATAAAATTAAATGACATTTCGTCCAATCTTTGATGTATTTTCGAAATAATTGGAGAACGCAGTATCGTTATTATTACCAGATATTCTTCTCCGTTGATAATTCAATTTTGTTGTCATTACATTGATATGCCGGGGTACTAGGAAATTATATGTTCCTCTTCAAAACTATGTTCAAATCCAAAAGATATTTTCAATATATTTGTTCTGAAATTTTATTGTGATGTAATGTTTCGAGAAAAACACAAATGATTATTGGTGAACGGTAACTTAAATTGTTATTGTTATTCTAAAATTGTTCGTTCCGTTAACCAGCTGACGAACGTCAACCCTCAAAGTCGAAACTTGTGCGAGCAATGTATTAACGAGGCATTACCTCTCAACGTGCGATTACCCAGCACGGTGGCCAGGCGGTGATTCGAAACCCGGTCTCCCGTTTGGAAGGCGGATGTGCTAACCACTACACTACCGAGACCACAACTGAATGGTCATATTGAAGAAATTCTTATTAAAATATTTCTAGAAATGTTCTTACCCTCTGGGAGTTTCGAATGGATGATTTTGCATGGAGAAATGAGAGTTGAAATCGAATTATACGTTAAATACTCTCAACTCTATATGAGTGATGGGAATTCGAACACCCTTTTGTACTCAACTCGAGTTTCCAGGTGATAAATACCCTTAGATAACTGTTAAATGGGTCCATAATTCTCGATAATCCTATCAAGAGATTCCTAAGTAAATCCACCCTTCTTTCGTATTGTTCTCATCGTGAGCATATCTCCCAAGTCCACCCCTGTGAATGGGTATCCCGCTCATCTCACAATAGATTCCAACAATGTAGCGTTTCTATTGAAATTGTCGAGGAATTTATCAAAATGATACTCCAGAACGATAATAGGCTATTTTCAAAATAAATTGCGACAAATGCCCCTGTCGACACTACAAAAAGATTTATGAACTACTCGAGATTTTGTATGAGGCTACTTTTGTACGTGAAATTGTATTCATGTTTGTCAAAGGATCCGATTTGAGGACGTTATGTGCTTCTGCTGATATGTGAATGGATTTTTGTTTGGGTAATTTATGTTTTTCGTCTCTCGAGTAGGTTGAAGAAAGGAAGCCGGTGAAATTTCAAAGAATACGGAATATATAACATATGTTGTCGTGGGACATGAATTGTTGGGATTAAATCATAAAGGAAATGAAATTTTTTGCCTGAACGGTATGTAATCATTTTTGCTTTCGATTGGACACAGTATTTTTCTTGGGAAAGCTTTTTATTTTTAGTGTTCAATCAAAATATGTCTATGAATATTTATTCATCAGAAAAACTTTCCGAAAGAAGGACGTATATATTTTTATTGTTATAGAATAATTTTCCTGATGATTCAAGAGTTCAGCATTTTCACAATAATTTGGAGTTCATATGGTTCTTTTGACGACATTTGAATATCTAGTTACAGATAAAGAAGTAACTAAAAATCTCTCTTATATATAAAAACCCTCTTATAGAGGTCTTATTAAAAAAGGATATTTCCTTCTGACCTGACTATATTTTCTATTCTCAAGTTCTATATACGATTGTAATAAATATTTTAGTTTTTATTGTTGTTCGGTATACTTTGAATTGATTTTTTATCAATGAATAAGAAAAAAAGTACTCATTCCAAAAAATCATAACGATCCAGGCATTCCAGAAGTGATTTCCATTTGGCACTTGCCAAAATCCTCGAAGAATCGAGCTCACATAAAAGGAATTGCTTTTTCAAATTCACACGAAAGGAAAGCCCTGTAATGTTCAGAGAACACCGTGAGATAAGTCTCCGACCTTTCTGCGATGATCCAATAAGGTGAGCAAGTCTGTGAGCGAGGAATCACCAACAAGACGGATTACCTGTCTCTAAATTGAATCGAGTAGCTTCAATGAATGTTTTGGTGCCGAATTTCATACATGAGAACTATATGCCAAGACAGGTCGTATCTGGGCCTTGTAGATCATCAAGTTTCTCGATAGAACCTTCAGCGATCGATCCCACATGGTTTTTCCATGAGAGATTATTACCGATGGTAATTCCTAGCATCGAGATACTTGACGTTGTAGCAATAGTTACTCCTGACATCTGAATACTAGATGATGAAAGATCGGCTTTCCTCGAGAAGAGACATGCCTTGAAATAAATGAAGAAATGAATGACAATTCAACAAGAAGAACTCACAGAATCAGTGAATTCACGCGTAACATTTCTCATTCATTTGACGTTAGCCCCAGATGATCACAATCCTAGAAACCTTGCGGAAAATGGCATTTCCCTGGAATCTGATTCCAGCTAATGCAAATGATGTGAATAATTATGCAAAATGAGAGCTGGGATGGAGGGAAGGTTGGAGAATTTTCAGCCGCGGATGTGTGTTTCTGACGTACAGTGACGAGGTGTTGTGCTTCCACTCGAGTAGCCACGAAGAATACGCCGTAATAACATCCAGGGATAGGGATAAGCCATTTACGCGGGGTGTTAGCCGTGCGTGAGTTGCACTGCATTGCATCTGGCACATGCATTGTTTGGATACGCAACTTTCCCACAAATTTATTTGTCGGATATTTGGCAATTCTGGGAGAGGTTTTATTAAATTTCGGCTTGTCATACTTGAGCCAATTATTCGGTATAGAAAGCTAATTACTTCATCGAACGCAATGCCCTCTTGTATCCAACAATAGCAAAACCATGCCATCGATTGCTTGTTGCATATTTTCCTTCACTTTTTATTGCGAGGTGATTACATCAGCGGAACTTTTCATATAAAATGCATTCTTCGAATAACACCTGGGAAAAAGTCAAAGGGGATGAGGTCAGGAGAACTGGAAGGCAGTTGAATAGGAATATGTGTTTCTATCAATATATGATTGAAATATGTCCCCAGAGCCGACAGGCTCCTTCATCAACATATTCAGATTTTTCATAATATACAGGGTGTAACTGGATAAGTGTAAAACATTCAAGAAGGTGATTCCTCATCGAAAAAAAGGTAGGATCTTTCATATAAAGAAACTTCATTGGAGCATCCCTTGTTGAGATACAGCCCCTGGAAGGGGATACATCAAATTTGAATAACAATTTTTTTCACAAGCACTGAAAAAGTTTAAATATTGAAATTGACCTGACTTTCTGTACTACCAGAAAGACACTTAGCCAGTAATTCATTTGGTTTACCCCATGGTTGTAAGGGGTGGAAAACGCAACCACCATAATTCATTTCCAACGTAACTTTTTTCTTATTATTTGTTTACCATTTGAAAATTCATTTCCGATAGCCTGTTTCATTCTGACCAAAAAATGTCCCTTGGGTTTTTTGCCCAAAATGACCCAGTTCGCAGCAAAAAATTATTTTACGAACAACTACAGAGATACATCGTCATAAATGGAAAAATACGAAACTAATCTATCTAGTAGGTCGCTATTAGCGATAGTGACAATTGAATTGGTACAACGCTGTCAGTTTGTGAATTTTCGAAATTGAATTAATACTAATTTTGTGTTGTTGTTCTGTTCTTAAGTTATTACTTCCAATGAAGTTTCCTCATATGAAAGATCCTATTTTTTTTCGATGAGGAATCACCTCCTTAAATGTTTTAAACTTATTCAGTTACACCCTGTATAGCTTCGAAATACTCACCAACTAATGGAATTAAAAAAAACATAGATTACTTGAATCAAAAAGTAACACGATTTCCGAAAAATCGATAAATAATGGGATGAATGTTTTAAAATTATCGGAGCTAAGATATCGAATAACTTCTCAAAATGATTCCTTCGCTGAAAAAATGTCATATTGCATTTTTTCGAAAATTATGATGTTTAAAATATATGGAATTAGGATGCCGCCCCAAAAGAGACATGTTGAACATCATTGCATACTTATTCTCGTGTAGAATTGTTGTTAGACGGAGTTGAATATGTTTTATAAAGTCATGCATTTCTGCTCATGGTGTCGGGTATCGGCAGACAAATTTCTGAAGAAAACAAAAGTGTGGCACACGCTGAAATTAACATACGTTCGACAAAAAACATGACTTGAAAAAGTCCCTTCAGATGTACACAAGTTGTTGCCATCGAATTTCTATGAACCGCAGCGCCATCTTCGAAAAAGAAATTGAAATTGACTTAACTGTCAATATTCTAGCGACTTTTCCATTCTCGGAGATATCCCTTCTGCGATTTGTAGGTTCTAAGCAACAAAGATACAGAGGTACTGAAAATATAAAAAAAACTACGAATTTGTGTTAAAATCCAAACCAACGAACCCTCAGGAATTCCTCCCGTTTTCTGGATAATTTCCACGCGGTATTTCGATCAGCGTCGGATACAAGGGGGGGGAGGCACGAGTACCATGACACCATTCAGACGACTCGTCGGCGGTGATTTCATGAAAAAATAATTGTGTTGTCAGAACATTCTGAAGAAATGTATATTGAAAATAATATTTGATCAACACTCTCCATTGCATATTTTTCTGAACTCGATGTTTTCTCGACAAAAATATCACAAAATGACACAAATAGTAATATGGATTCGTGGAAAGGGTAAAAAGACACTTTCCTCCTCTTCAATCTACAGCCTCCATTATCCATGAAATATTATATTTCGAACATATTTTGTATACAAAATGGTTAAGGCTTTCGCGGCCGAGGTCATTAGTATAACTACTTCTCTTCGGGCTTGAAGGCCGTCGTTCTTTGGAATTTCTTCCTAATGTTTCGCTCGCGCGAGTGGCCAGCTTCTTCAGAGGCTTTTTCATTTCCGATGACTGAACGTTTCGATTTCTCAAGGTGTTTTTATATTGATGCAGGTAGTCTGGAGTGTTAATTACTCCTGTCGGGATCGGGAAATAATCATCATTATTAGTTACCGCACTACCTGCCGTGATTTCATTCGTGATTCTGATGGATTGCCTCCAACCAGGGTTACCATAGTCGACTGGTACGGGAGGCAATAGAGATCCAAAAACATGCGGACAATTTCAACATAAAAGAGAAAGCGTTGAGTCTAAACAGAATTTGGATTCCCATTCTGAGGAAATCAAGACTCACAAATGAAATCAGTGATACTGAAATCACGACAGGTAGTGCGGCAACTAATAATTATGATTATTTCCCGAACCCGACAGAAGTAATGAATACTCCAGACTACCTCCATCAATATAAATACACCTTAAGAAATCGAAACGTTTAGTCATCGGAAATGAATAAGCCTCTGAAAAAGCTGGCCATTCGCGAAACGTTAGGAAGAAATTCCAAAGAACGACGGCCTTCAAGCCCGAAGAGAAAAAGTTTTACCTATATTTTGCATACTCTCACAAAAACACAAAGAAATGTATGGGTATACTAAATTATAAGAGAAACTCATTCATGACTGAGTAGACAAAAAAATATAAATTTTTATTCGAAAAAAAAAAACAAACAAATGAATGGAGGGGTTCAAAAATCGGATCACACTAGGTCATAACGAACATGATACTGTATTTCATTCTCATATTATTTGAAAAAAAACGCAACTTTTATTTTTTTGGAATATTTTGTGAACGGTCAGTGATAATCGCAATCTGAAAAATATTTTCGATGATTTCCCTAATGAGTAACTTGCGTCAGACCTAACCTAATCATCCTTGTAGGTTTTACCGAGTCCGAGATCGACATGATTAGCTAAAAATGCGTTCTTCCAGCTTTTCATTGTTTTTCCTCGATGAATGAAAATTATTTTATTTACAATTATTCGCAAATGTACTCATTTCTAACCTATTTTCACCTTGGAAAGTGACCGATTTTCCACTCAGAGGAAGACGAAGTCGGCAAAACACTTTTCCGACCTCTCAGCAGTTTTCCGACTTCGTCTTCTTATGAAGTAATGCGTGTAAACACCAGCGTAGTTACACAAAACGAGATATTCCTGGCAAGATATTACAGTTATTTCACTTCATCTCAGTAGAAATAACAAGCGTTTCCAATAACTAACCCACTAGTTTCCAAAAATTGCACTATAACGTTTCATTCGCCAATTCCTCAAATACAGGATTCACTAGGGGCCAGTCAATTTTTTCACGTTGCTCAATTGCAGCAATACTCGTGAAACGAAAATCAATGAGGCATTATTGGATGCCGAATACATTTACATCGAAACTGAAGAAGCTAGAATGTGAAACATTTCGACCTTTACGTAGATAAATGACAATCGGAGAGAATATTGACATTTCTGAATACGTCATTAAATTCGTTTGTGTGCAATTCCGATTTATTTGAAACACGAAATGCGTTGAAATTAATCTTACAAATAGTTATTCCTCGTTCATTTTATGTAATTTCAATTATTTCAATATTTCAAAAAATCCGTATTTTTCTAAATGCTACCCTGAAACTCATGATGGATCTACTACTGAACAGGGGACGAATTCTTCCCGAATATTCCCTCCGAATTAATATATGCTCGTGCAGCGTTTCTCCGGAATCGAATTTTAAAGTTCCCGCTTTAATTTTCACAATTTAAAGCGCCTCGAAGTAGTGATTATCATCAAGAAGGCATTGTCCCCGGGGAGCGACGGTCGAATCAAGCTCGGTCTACCGAAAAGGAAATCACTGTGGTTTTAGAAATTGAACAATTCCATACCGAAGAATTGAATTACGTTTCACGATTGATTTCTTCCCGGTTCGTACGGAATTTCGATCATTATCGATGTAACGAGGTTATGTAAATCTGCTGGAGCGATTGGGACGATGGAGAAGAGGGTCGATAGCAAATATGAGTTCTTCAATATTCCACAAAATGTTCGTACTGAAAATTCTCATAGGTAGCTCAGAGTTAGTAACCACTGCCAATGGTTTTATTCGAAATGTGCTTATTTCTAATCTACTTTCAGGTTGAAAAGTGACAGATTATAGCTAAGATGCCTAGGAAACCATGGTGTATCTACTTATACCTGAATAGTTTTGGGATAAACTTGGCGAAAACCGATTGCTTGATTTCTGAGATCGCAAAAGCCTAAGATCGCTATTGTAGATGGCGATCAGTCATATACCATATGAGGCTCAATTTTCAGTAGAGAGGAATGTGCAACTGAATATTCTACCACTGTTCATTATTTGCCTACTGAGATTTTGACAGCCCTGACAGCCAATCAAATGCGTTTCAGAAAACGTACATTTAACGTGGAAACCTACCGTTAACAACCTGTCAATACTGTCACCTGCTACCTCTACATGTTATAAGTGTTTTTATATCAGTTTGTAAGACTAGACTTTGATTCCGAGAAAATTTACTTTGCCCATTCGCCTGAGAATGTACGACGAAGTTCCATGCTAGTTTATTGAAAGTGATAGACTGTCTTGGAATTGGAGATACACACATCAGTTATGCAACGGTTCAAAATACGTATCACATCGATATTTCCATTATTTACTTTGTTTTCAATATCTCATTATTGAGAGCTACAGATGTTTCCTCCTCGATATAAGACTTTCGCTCAAGCTGAAACGAATAAAATTAGCTAAAACGCTACATTCATGTTATTATTTTGGGGTGATTTGTTTTGTACTTACCTTAGGTACTGAATAAAGAAGAATATTTGGATTCCCAGATTTTGACTGACCACACAAAATACGTAATCTTCTACACATCGTGAAAAAGTACTTGTAATAACTTCAACCCTTATTCTACTTATATAGACTTTAAAACACTGTTGAGTGCAAAGAAATAATTTCAGTTTTCATTGACAATAAACATCAAAGTTACGTTAATCTGGCAAAACCGACATTCGACAGATTTTTTAAAATGCTCATATAACGCCCCCTATACAAAAAATAAAAAGCTTTTGTAATCGTCGATTGTTTTTCGCCAAGAAATTCCAAACAAAATCGAATCACTAGATACACCAGGGTTTCCTAGGCATCTTAATTATTGCAGAAGGAGACGAAGTCACTTTACAACGTCATGTTGAAATGTTTCGATTCCAACATGTACCCATCAATGTATTACAAAACAAACTAACTCTCTCACGAAATTATCGGTTATAATTGCACGAGTGCATAAAAATTACCAATAATTTTGCAAGAAAGTGTGATATCTAAAAATTGCAAGAGTTTATTTTCATATAATATTTTATTTCACAAAATATGAAAATAACCGAATGCAATTTGTATAAGATATCACACTTGAATGCAAAGTTATCTGGTCATTTTTATGCACGAATGTAAATCTTTGTAATATTTCACGAATAAAGAAATTCTCAAGGAAATGTTATTTTTGTTCATTTATACTTTCCTCTATAGTTTGTATGGAGTACTCACCTAAACGCGAAATGTTTTTTTATTTTTGGAGTCTATCTGTTATTTATTTGTGTTGTTTACTGACGTCTAGCGATACGGTTTCAGATGTGTTGTTATGGTGACTTGATACAATGCGATTACCGCTGCATTGCTCTCATGGGACATTTTATATTTGCGGGAAATATTCGCTATCACACACTATCTCAGTGCCGAAGGTACCAAAAAGATAATTGTTACTTCGCCTCAAAACTCCAATTTTTTAAATAACCGAAGACTTACAGTGATTGCACCGACTTTTCCTTATGGGAGTAACTGGATTAAACAGATAGGAAATTTAATTATCTATAAAAAAGGTCCTCATAATTGTGGGCCTAAAGTGCACGATTACAGAGATACAGTCCCAAACGGTTTTTCACAAAATGGCGGCACTTCCGTTCGCCATTTTTGTAAGTATTTTGTGTTCTTAGGTTAAGTACGTCAGACTGCAACTATCTATGAAATAAAATAACTCCTGCCTAATTATGCATTATGGACACGAGTAGCTGGCTCCCTATTACCTGTACTATAGGTACATTCATTTATGCTTGGATGAAAGATTTTGTTTTCCGTGTTTTTAAGTAGATAGATCAGAATTGTGACCTTTCTACAAGATTTCTTCTGGTAATTGAGTATTTTGTTCTCTGTGATTGGTTGAATTCATATCCCACCATTCAAATGACTGGAATCACGAGGGGTGTTTCCCTTCGGAAATTCGGTGTACAAAATTCACTAGAAATCTTTTTGCAATCCATGAAATTTCTATTTCATGGAAAGAAATATGAAAGAATGAAAGTGACTACCATAATTAAAATACGTGTTTTAATTTAATTACTTTCAATTTGAAAATATTTTAACAGCACGTTGAAGGTGAAAATTTTTGCGAGCCAATCATTGAAGAACCAATCATCTTCAATAATATCATTTCCCACTAACAAAATAGAAAGATATCGAATGCTTATAATGAACAGTTATGTTCAGCATGGCCAACGGGAAGATTGATAATTTGTCAATATTTTTTTGATTCGCTTCTTATTGAAAATGATATCACGATTTTTCAATCATAAACATATCATGCAACAGATGAGTGATTTGCAAAGTAATACGTTTCATCGGAGTTGTTTCAGTTTTGACAAAATCGGTGACCGCTTGAATATAGAAATATTTCATATCAACAGAAAGAAATAATTGAAAAACAGCAATGTTTTCCGGAGGAGTATATCACAATATTCCAAATGGGATTCACGATAACATCACCAAAATGTCATCCAGCACTGTTTGGGAAAAATTAATTGATGTAATGTTTTTCCATTGAACAAATCTCAAAATATCACTCGGATGAAATGACATCAGTGCATTTTCTTCAGGTAGGTAAGACTACATATGTTCATATAATCTGACTTGAAGCAATGTTTCTAAAGGTTCTGAGCTCAGTGACGTAACTTCAAAGGGCTTCTAACTCGAAAAATATATCAAAACACGAAAAGCCCACGGTTGATTATCATCCGCAGTTCCCATCCTTTTCAAGAGCTACAGGAAATTGCAACTCCTTTAATGAATTGTGGAAACGATTGCTCCGAGAACATAATTTGCCATCCTTTCAGCCGCTCCCATTCCCCCTATCCACCTCGGACTATTTCACATATGACCGAACTCGAATGGCCAGAACACGCTTTGGTGATCTCATTCAAAAAACTACCCCTCGCGCCCCTTTTTATACCAGTCCGTATATTTGATCCCGTTCTTTCCGCACACAAACGGGAAGCATCGATTCTTTTTATCTCGTCTGGATCAGAAAACCCAATCGACGTACGTTCGAATACATGTAAAATAAGTTTCGCGAAATCAGCTATCGCTTTTCGGGATCTGGGGTGTCACAGGCAGGGCGACTTCGTGACATGTGGCTTGTGGCCTCAACAATACCGCATGCATTTCCATTAATTTCATTAGCGTAATTGGCGCAGTTGGTTAAAAAAATTCGTAATCATGCGCTCGCTGAGCACATTGTTACAATGCGGACTATTCCGAGATGGGTTTGAATATTTGGAGCACAATGGGAGCATATTGGTTGTTCACCATTGTTGAGTACTGGATATTGTTTTCAATTCAATTCAATTCAATTCTTTATTTTCCTCAAAAAGACGAACTAATGTATAGGAATAGTCACTCTAACTTACTAACTACTACAAAAAAGAAGGCGAATAGAAGACGCTACATACATATAATAATTATAAAAATCACAGTTGGACAGATAAAAACTCGTCGAGAGTATAAAAACAATTATCCAACAAAAACGATTTCAGACGTTTTTTGAATACCGTTAAGTTTTCGCTCATCTTGATGATTGCTGGAAGGTAATTAAAAATATTGGGTCCAATGCTATTTGGAGCATTTCGAGTAATATTACATCTTGCCTGTTTTATGTGAATCAAATGCTTTTGCCGCGTATTTTTGTTATGTATATCCTTCTTGAGACTGAAATCGCCTTTGTTGGTGAATACATAGACTGCTAATTCGTATATGTATAAGCTAGTTAATGTCAAGATTTTATATTTAACGAAAAGAGTTCTGCAAGAACTTCTTCTGGGACTATTGAACATGCAACGTACAATAGCTTTTTGTTCAATAAAAACATGCCTGCTCATTGTTGAGTTGCCCCACAAGAATACCCCATAGCGTAGCCTTGCTTCCACTTCAGCATAATAAATGCTAATAATTTGGCTTTCATTAAGAACAACTCTCAAGTTCCTGAAGAGATATGTTAGTGAGCTCAGTTTGGCTACTAATTGGTCACAATGAGCATTCCAATTAAGATGTTCATCCATTTGTATACCTAAGAACTTTACTGGATTATGGGTACTATCTATGGTTGTGTTATTGATTTTCAGTTGAAATGGTTCAAGTTTGTTCTGGTAGTTATGGAAACGAATAACATGAGTTTTTTTCGCATTGAAAAATAAATCCTGCCTATTGAAATAAGTGGAAGTACGCTGTAACACGTTTTCGCAGTTATTTATTAATTTATCTCTTTGTTTATCTGAAAACAACAAACTGACATCATCTGCATATGCTGTGAATGAAGAGTGTGATATTTTCTTGTCTATATCATTTATATAAAGCAGAAAGAGAACTGGGCCCAGGATAGATCCCTGGGGCACACCCATCTGGACCACTCTCATTTCCGAATTAGAGATAGAACACGAGTTACCATTGTTGAATGTGAGCGAGACGCATTGGTTTCTATTATTCAAAAAGGAAGATATCCACGAAAGTGTTTTACCCCTCATACCATAGCATTCCAAAACCTCTAACAGTTTCAAGTGATTAACACAGTCGAATGCCCTGCTTAGGTCACATAAAACCGCAGCAGGACACTCACCTGAGTCGATGTACTCCATCAATTTCACGTAAAAAGTAAGTAAAGCTGTTTGGGTTGACTTCCCAGAGCGAAAACCATGCTGCATGGGTATCAAGATATTATGTAGGTGGATGAAGTCATTCATCCGCTCCATAAAAGCATACTCAAACACCTTTGAGAAGCTGGGGGAGACTGTTACCGGTCTGAAGTTGTCAATTGATGATGAAGTCTTAGTCTTTTGGATAGGTGTTACCTTTCCCACCTTCAGGGATGAAGGAAATGTGCCATTCAGGAATGAAAGATTTACAAGTTCTGTAATAGGTTTTATAATAATATAAAGAATTCTTTTTACCAAGAAAACAGGTATTTCATCAAACCCTGACGATTTTTTATTTTTCATTTTCCGCATCATCAAGTTCAGTAATTCACTTTCACTGAATGGCTTCAGAAACATTGTGGGGGTTTCATCTTCCCTTGTCTACATCAATCAGTATACCTTCTCGCAGAGAATGAAAAATTGAAATAGCCTTTTGTTTGATCATAAAGCTCTGAGATTATGTCCACCTGTAAGATTCTTCTTGTAGATTTTGAGATTTTAGAGCCTCTGCTTGACAGAGATAGCAAGAGTGAGACAGATTACATATAAACTATGTTACAATGATAACTTTTGTACAGTGATATAATATCTATCCCGGAAAAATCACCTCCTGTAATATCTTTATATCTATGATCTTGAGAAGAAATTGTTTCTTACTGTTATCACGAAATGAAATACTTAAAGATATTCAGCCTTTTTTTATGACCTATATCCATATATCCCTTTTTGATTTCAGAGGAGTTCGAGTCCAGTTATAACTTTTGAGTAACTATCGACAGTAATGATGAAGCACTGTACGAGTACTCGAGTTTTATTTCACTAGAGGGTATTCTGATGACGGACTCTTGTTAGGCAATAACCAGAACACGATCTTGAATCCCCTACTGCCAGAAAAATACCCTAAATAACAGAATACTCAGTAGCGAAATCTCACTCATCTGATTCAAGTTGGGAGTGAAGCCTGGTTGTTCTTCTTCGTAGCATGTCCACGTATTGTGTGAATTATTCAAGAAAGTTTCTGTGGCAAAAACGGCATAATTTGATACCGATTCTCTTCTCACCCACAAGATGATATGGTCCAAAGGAGAAGTCAGGATTTATCCATTCTCAACTCCTCGATTATTTCAGCTTATCATCGTTTCCTTTCGAAACATCATATTTATTCAGGAACAACTTTGTATCCACATAACAGAACTAGAATCACCCAATACAGAGTATCTCTTATAACCTTGTTATAAGCTACTGTAGTCGTAGGTCTATCTGTATTTGATAATCATTGTAATATGGGTTTTTACATGTGAACTAGAAGAAATCATCCTGCAAAGAATTCCAAAATGGAAACTTGAGACTGCAGTTTCAGAGAACAGGAACAAACATTTAAATTTGCCTTTTTCAAAGGTTTCTAGATGTACATCGAATATATCTCCGGATAAAAACCACCCGTTTTAGACAAGCCTCTGAGAGAGCAGTATTCTAATTTTGATTTCATTATTGAAATGAGTATTACTATCCCCCTGCTGACAGAACATGAATGGGATCATTTCCTAGATCTGTAGCTTATTTACTCATTTACCGACGTGATCCTAATAGCTTATTTCGTTATAGTTCTCACTGACGTTATGTACTATACTACTACTACTATACAGGGATTGCTGGGCATATTTGACATTAGTTCTTTACCAAGATGGACTGGATAGGCTGTAATTGAGATGTCTCCGTAGATATCATCAGATTTGAACTCTCTTCCAAACAACTTTTCTGGAATATTCACCGACACACTTCATGCGCTTTATGTATGAACAATGGGCCGGTTTTTCAGTCTACTATTGAGGAACTTAACAACTGTCAGTTGAGTCCTCAACAGCCAACAGAATGTCACCACAAATCCTTCAGCACAACTAACTTCCTTAAAAATAGATAAAACAAACGGCACTGAATAGATTTACATCGTTTTCATGAAATTTAAAGGAAATAGACACGCACATATTTGAAAAAGTAGATCAGATGATTGGATAATGAGGCTATTTTTTCATTAGAACACATTGCTAAATTCCATGCAATTTCCTCTTATGACGACTATATAGTTGTTAAATGTGTTTTTTTCTGATTTATCACCATTTATCTGATTCTTGTTACAGGTGTCGTCTATAAACCGAGTGCTGAGGAACTTGGCATCGCAGAAAGAACAGCAGGCGTCCTCTCAAAACGAGTCAGTCTACGACAAATTGAGGATGTTCAACGGACAAACTCCCGGTTGGGCCTGGTACCCAGGAACGCCAACTGCCCCCCATCTTGGACTTCCTCCAACGCCCACTGCGCTCACTAGTCAAATAACGAGAGACGATCTCCAAAAACGAGGTAAGCAGTACTTCGTAATATTATGTAATGGTATAGTAAACGGTATTTGTGGGGTAAGAAAGATGATATTTGGAATGCAGGTTTAGTTCGGCCGGAGGATACTCTGTATATTTTTCAAGATCATACGATTAAACAGAGAATTATCTTTTCGAAAATCTATCAGAATCGGCCAGTTTATTCAAAATGGCCCCTTTGACGCCATTCTTCTCTGAAGTGATGTGGCGATACTATGACGACAACTTTGAAACAATTTTCAAACTATTCGATGGAAAATGATACACATGGAGCAAAATCTGCTCAGTTTTTTCACTAATTCAAGCATATTCAAATTTTCAACTCAATTTTAGAGTTCTGTAGGAACTTTGACTACATAATTTCTTTCTGTTCTCTGTTTCATAAGTATTTAATAAAGAACTATGGTAGAGCATAGCTGTATATTCAGAATTTTTTTATAGAAAAAAGTATACTTTAGGCACGAAGCATACTACTTCTATTGAGACTTTCGAAAAAATTTAGGTCTGAAATGGAATTTAAAAAGAAGAAAATCATACAAATAGGCCTTAAGTTCAAACTTTTTGAAGTTTCCGTCAAATAACTGAGCAGATTTCGTCTTTTGTTCCTCATTTTATTAAGTAATTAGAAAATAGTTACATAGATGCACAATTATGCCGGGACGAAAGATATACATTTCGAACAGATATCCTGATGATGGATAAAAAATATAGCTGCAACTTTATTGACCACTTGAGATCCCGAGGTGCCGAAAGATGGATTATTGCCATGAATTATAAAAAACCTTCATGAATAATTATATTTTTTTGTTTAAGGAAGCTAGTGCACGGAAAACTCTATTAGTATTTTTTAATATGAATTTTTCTCGAAATAATCGAAAGTTATTTTCCATATTGAAAATTTTATGCCTCTGCTAGAGAAGAATGACTTCTCCAATCAATTATGATTTCAGTATAAACACATTACAGAGCCGGTCTCTCATCATCTAGTATTCAGATGTCAGGAGTTACTGTTCCTACAAAGTATTTTGTTGTTGGGAACTACGATCAGTTATAATCTCTCATGGGAAAACCATGTGAGATAGATCGCTAAAGGTGCTTCTCGAAAACTTGGATTTCTATTTCGTGCGAAAAAATACTTCACTTCTCGTCAGCTTCTGATGATCTACAATGCTCAGATACGACCTGTCTTGGAATATAGTTCTCATGTATGTAGTTTGGCGCCATAACATTCATTTAAGCTTCTTGATTCTCTTGAGAGAAAGGCAATCCGTCTTATTGGTGATTTTTCGCTCACAGACTCGCTCACTTCATTGGAGCATCGTAGAAGGGTCGGAGACTTGTCTCTCTCCTTTAGACATTTCCACGGACGGTGCTCTTCTGAATTGTTATCAATCGGTGGAACGATTCCACCCTTGGCAATATCTACACGGATGACTCGACGAGTACAGAATTTTCACCTCTTTGTTGTGAACTTGAAGACCTGTCGAACCTCTCTTGCTCAGGGATCTTTTTTCAATAAAAAAGCTGAGCTCTGGAACTCCTTGCAGAGAGAGGTTCTTCCTGAAGCTTAGTAGAGAACTAAATTCACTTAGTTTTTGGAAATTGCTGTCTCTGCTAATGATAATTGCCATTTAACCATAATACATTTCGTTTAGTATGAAACAGTTTGCTGAAGCGCTACTACAGATGCATTGTTACTGGCAAATTTCCAACTCCATTGAAACGAATTCATTTCACAATTTCAGAAATTTACACGGTTCTACAACAATATTAAATTTTAATGTATTTTAATGATTTCATGTTTGTGTGCCGTTTCGTTGATTGGAAGCGAAATTTTGTGACATGACTAATTACAAACAACTGATATTAATCCAAACGAAAAAGCCGGTCCCGCTCAGCTTTGTTTGCCGTCAAATGGAAAGCAAACTGGTTTGATGAATATAATTTTCAATCCATGGTTTCCGGCACAATATCATGCTAAATTCTAGCATTACCATGAGTAATAATAGCTTCTATCATCTCAATGCAATTCAGTGAAAATATTTTCCAAGGAAACGATAATCATCTAGTTCTGAATATATATTGTGCGGTGGAATTTCTTTATACTTACGTTAATGACCCTATTATGAAATATTGTTATTATTTTGG
This sequence comes from Zygogramma bicolorata, assembly GCA_032362365.1. Classification (NCBI taxonomy): domain Eukaryota; kingdom Metazoa; phylum Arthropoda; class Insecta; order Coleoptera; family Chrysomelidae; genus Zygogramma; species Zygogramma bicolorata. Next base: position 11,935,047 of record JAVJAQ010000137.1, on the reverse strand, counting down.
ATTGAGGTGGCCTTCACTTGATGGAAATCCATAGTTATTACGCTATAAGGTAGAATACGATTAAATTTCCACAAAATTTTATCGTTTTCGCGACATGTTTCGATACACTGTATCTTTATCAAGCGAATGTATTTAAACATTTAGTGTTTAAATACATTCGATTGATAAAGATACAGTGTATCGAAACATGTCGCGAAGACAATAAAATTTTGTGGAAATTTAATCGTATTCTACCTTATAGCGTAATTGTTATTATTATTGAACTCATTATTCAGAGGGTTATTTGGGACCGTAAAGACAAAACTACATTGCGAATGATACCTAATTGTAAAGAAACATTCTGTTGGGAAGTGTTCGGTAAGGTGTCTCAGTCACAGCTTCTTACTGGTATCACAGCGTCATGAAGATAAAAATAGATAAATAATACATACACACTCACTCGTAAATTGGAATTCAGGCTTCACAAAATTTCTTGAAATAATGCCTACGTATCAGCAATATTGTAGAATAGTAAAAAATACTGTATGAAAAGTTCACTAGAGTAGAGCTATCACAATAGAAGTATCTGCACAACCAACAGTATCCAGATTCTCAGTATACGAAATCGATGTATCACTTACAGTACTCACACAATAAAGGATGCAACACAAAATAGAATAGAAAATTATTTTGTGCAAGAATACAACAAATAAAAGGCTAGGAACATTTGTAGAAAATGAAAAACAGCAAAACTCTCAGATGCTTTTGCCTCTTTGTGAGGATAACAGACACAATCTGAAGACTAATTTCGATTATCTCAATATTAAGTCACATATCACATATTAGAATTGCTATCAATTATGTAGAATGTAATGATTCGGACTTCCATTGTCTATATTATTAAGTCTATCGAAACCTTTTGCTAAGAACGGAAGGATTCAAATACAAATCAAGCCAGAAAATCAAATCAAAATTCAAATTTATCGGTCAATTATGAGATCAGGGATTGATTGATCAATTAAAATACAAAAATCAAGATATCGAATATAAAATATATGCCAAAAAATTTTTTTAATAACGAAATAAATGAAATAATATTGTGACAAGAAAATCGAAGTATCGAATATGAAGTACTAATCAGAAAATTTAAGTGAAGAAGTGATGACAGTTATCACCCGAGATTGCGAATACCAGCAATCGAAACGTCGTGGGTACACTCAACTTGAAACTTGGTTTCAACATTTTTTTAAATTATTTCATTCGATTTCTTCATTCAAATTTTCTGACTAGTAATTCATATTCGATACCTCAATTTTCTTGTCACAATATTATTTCATTTATTTCGTCATTTAAAAAGTTTCAATTAAAATACAAAAATCAAGATATCGAATATAAAATATAAGCCAAAAAAGTTTTGAATAACGGAATAAATTGAATAATATTGTGACAAGAAAATTGAGGTATCAATTATGAAATATTAATCAGAAAATTTAAGTAAAGGAGTGATGACAGTTATCACCCGAAGACAATTGCGGATAGCAGCAATCGAAACGTCGTCGGTACACTCAACTTGGAACTTGATTTCAACATTATTTATAATATTTCATTCAATTTTTTTTTTACATTTTTCGACTAGTATTTCATATTCGATACCTCAATTTTCTTGTCACAATATTATTTCATTTATTTCGTCATTTAGAAATTTTTTTTGACTCATATTTTATATATCTTGATTTTTGTAACAATAGTATTTTGATTGATTAATCAATCCCTAATTTCATTATTGACAAAAAATTTTCATTTGATTTTCTCACTTGATTTGTATTTTAATCCTTCCGTTCTAAACAACTGGTTCCAATAGAGTTAATAATATAGGAACTCCAACCCCTTTGTTGTGATATTTTTTTCAATAGAACTGGTGAACTTTAGAACTCCTTACTAAAGCAAGTTTTCCCTTTAGAAATTCAAAGTTGATGCTAATTCGTAACTCCGTCCTTTGATTCACGCAGTGGTGTATATTACAGTGCTCCCCTTTCGTTTGAATCTGTCAATAAAAAAAAACGATGGGGATACAATATCAAAATATCCATAGTGTTCAACTAATAGTATTCAATAACCAGATATTGTATAAGTGATATTGACAATAATCCATCAAATCCATCTATGTTGCATACTATATGCAGTTGGAATTTTTTGCGCCAATATTGAATCAATGTCATATAAATATATTGTTCTTTCAATATCATCCTGAATAAGTTCGACATAAATGTTTCAGCCAACAGGTGCGTATACAAGAGGGGGGTATAGGGGGTAATTATCCCCTCCATGATCAGTCAGTCACGTAACATTATATTATATTATATTATATATATATATATATATATATATATATATATATATATATATATATATATATATATATATATATGTGAGAAGGTTAGACGACTGTCTAAGTTAAAGAAGAATCCTTTAAATATTCGGGTGTGCAGTCAACAAGGAATTGGAAAAAGTGAACTCTTTATTCTGTTCAAGCTTTCGAGTCTTTATTGGCTCTTCATCAGGAACTCTACAATGAATTAGGAAAATTGTAAGAATAGAAACGTTTTTTAACATGTGCTTACTTACGAATGTGAGGTTTAAGGATTATTAACCTCACATTCGTAAGTAAGCACATGTTAAAAAACGTTTCTATTCTTACAATTTTCCTAATTCATTGTAGAGTTCCTGATGAAGAGCCAATAAAGACTCGAAAGCTTGAACAGAATAAAGAGTTCACTTTTTCCAATTCCTTGTTGACTGCACACCCGAATATTTAGAGGATTCTTCTTATATATATATATATATATATATATATATATATATATATATATAAGGGGATTATCATAAAATATAATAGATGAATGAAAAATCAATCACAATATTATTTCACCTTTACTCCCTGTAACCCTGTAAGATCGCAGAATCCAGTAATCAAATTCAAAATTAATATCAAAATCATAAAATATCTCAGAAGATTATATAGTCTCTGGTATTTCGGGAGAAATTGATTATCACCAACAGTTCTGGAAGAACGTTCGTGACGTTTCCACTTCGATAGATACCGCTTTCAAAAAGTGCGATTCTAACATTTTGCCTCTCATTAAAAAATGCATGCTATTGACTTCGACCTGGTCTGACAATATCTCAGGATTGGTTAACTGGTCTAGCACTATAACTATAACACATTAATTCCAGGGACTTACCCATGGAAGCTGATGCATTGATAGATTGTTATGTTGATGAGAAAAACCGAGATTTGAATTTATTATCTGATTTTTCTGTTGCATTATCCAGTGTTCAATGAGTGTATACTTTCCATTCTACTCATATTTATATGTAGTATTATTAATTATATTATAACGGTTTATTTTTACTCAAGTTGACAAGGCAAATGTTAGTTATCTCTAAAGTCTGAAGTTTATTTTTATCGAAAATTACTGTTTTCTCTACTTTCCAATTTTATTTATGAAAAAATGAAGATTAAACAAATCTGACGATTGTAGTCCACAGTTTCCTAATAATTCAAGACATTGTAGAAAGTAAGTTTGTAAAAAGGCCAATATGCATATGTGTTTTAATAAAATGGTGAGAACGCGTAATTCTCTCAGTGAATACCCCACCTATAAACTTGGGCTGTATACGCGCCTATCAGCCAATATGATATGCTACATAACATGCATGCATAGTAACATTCGTCATCGAGAATGAAGACGAATATGATTTCGCTCTTCTTTTGAGAAATTGATACAGATCATCATCCGAACTTGTTTCGAAGGTATTTCCCCCTTTCCTCGACAGAAATTGTCGTAAAACAAGACGGCTGGTGACGAATATGCGTTGCGGATGTGGGGAAAGTCTCCAAAAGGCTGGCAGTCGGCACCAGCAGCGAAGTTAACGTTCCTGTGCAGTTCCCACCCTGTTGTGCGCGTCCCTATTTACTTCCGCTTCTGTAAACTCCACCCCATTTCATATCCACCCTCGCTATTTCATTCTCCTTGTTTTATTTCATCTTCTGATCCTATTCCCCCCGCCTCCCGCTCACCTCCCCGCAGCCCTTGTTTATGTTTTGTGCCGACGAATCTCTAGTCGAGAATCTACATAATTTCAGATTTTAACAATTTTTTCGTCGATCGTCGAATAAACGAATTATTGTTGTTACGATTCGCTGCTTCTGGAAATTGAATATTCTTGATCGTATTCGATCTGATCGTTTCGAAGAGGATAATATTATATGCTCTCTCGATTTTTTTTGTAGGAAACAGGTTTTACCTGATATAATAAGAGCTACTATTCTCATTTGCTTTTATGGAAGGAATTAACTTGCTTCTTCCTGCTCACTTCCATATCTAGTGTATCTCGTATCAAATTTATAATAGAACTTGAGCAAAGAAGTGAAATTATTGAGAGAGATTTCAAATTTTTTTTAATACACAATGTACTGATTATAAGCCTAGCTCATCAAATTTGTCTAGAGGAAAATCATATATTTCTTTCCATATTCACATTTCTCTTGAAGATAACTCAAAATTGTGGAGTTATGGGTGTATACCGAGCGATACGTAGAAGTTATAAAGTATGTTGAAAAGCAGAACCATTTAACACTTCCTATTTTGGAACAGAACTCCATTGAAAATATTTTTCCCTATGGATTTTCCTATGGAGTTCTGAAAATCAGTTTTTCCATTGCCGGATAATCATTCCAATAAGAGAATTGTTTTATACTGGGTGAATCATAATCTATTCTTGAATGATGTTATCCCTTCGAGATTACTGTCCACTATATATATGTAGTGAATCTTTTGGGGTTGCAGTCAGTTGTATGGGGCTATATATTTGTTATTCGTCAAGCTCTCGGCAATCTTCATTGCCATCCTCAAGACGTCTATAATTCATAACAATTTATCATATGAAAATATATCAGGAATGGTTACTTACTAACGTGAGGTTGAATAATAAAACAAAAAGCAAATAAAATTGTCACCAATCTCAAGAATTCAAATCGAATAGATTCTACTACAGCCAAGTCGTTGATGATGTATAATTCTGTATCACCTCGTTTTTACTAACTTCCTGAAATTCATAAGCCTACCTTGTCAATGAGACCTATTGTATCTACTATTGATGCTCCCAATAGCAAACTGTGCAAATTTCTTACCATCCATACTATGTGAGAGATCCTTTTCCATTTTGTGATTTCATTAATGAATTCCAGTTACCCGAAAATTATGTTATGATAAGCCTTGACGTGATTTCACTATTTACTAATTTACCATTACAATTGGTCAAAACTTGTGTAAATGGAAAGTGTAATCGCGTAGAAGATTATTGCCAACTAGATAAAGAAACCTTCATGAAAATTCTAGATTATATATTCTACTCAACCTATTTCATATTCAACGACGAAATATATAAACAAATTGGGATCTACCATTTCACCTATTCTAGCAGATTATGTTTTAGACGAACTTCTCAATTATTGTATTCCAAAATTATCTTTCCATATTCCATTCCTCAAACGACATGATGATTTGATTCTAGCTATACCGTATGACAGTAAAGAAGAATGATTACATACTTTCAACTCTTATGATCCAAACATTCAATTTTCAACTGAAGAAGAGAAAGATAAGAATATACCATTCATTGACATGAGACTAATAAGATCCGAATCGAACGTCATAATTACTGAATGGTACAGAAAATCGATATCCAGCAACAGATTCATAAGCTATCATTCCTACCATCCATACAAAATCAAAATTAATCTGATCAAATCTCTCAAAACTAGAGTTGAGAAAATCACTCATCAAAGTTTGAGGGACCGTAGCTTATCCAAATTACGAGACATCCTGATTCAGAATTTTTAACCAAGACATCTAGTTAACCAAATATTATTTTCTGAAAGAACAATATCAATTCCAATAATACCCATTGAAAATAATGAACAAGGTGGAAATAGCACAACAATTCACAAATCTTTAACTTACATACAAGAATTAACCCCAAAATTGATAAATATTTTTCAAAAAGACAATATTAAAATAGCAAAGAAAAATATCGTAACAATTTCCAAATTATATAGTAGAATAAAGACTTCAATTTCGATTTAAAATAGATCAAATGTCATTTATAAGATTCCTTGTATGGATTGTCCTGAATCATACATTGGCCAAATATCTAGAACACTCAACAGTCGTATCATTTCTCATGAAAGTGACTGTAGAAGAAATTTAAATTCTTGTGCTTTATCAGAACATGTCAATAACAGAGATCACCGTATGAATTACGGACAAGCTGAAATTTTGGATAGTGAAATGAATCTTTCTAAGCGTGTACTTTTAGAAATGATACATATAAAAAATTATGACCATTCCAAGAACAAAAAAACAGATTTAAATGGTCTTAGCAAAATTTACACCTTTTTGATAAAGTATGAGAAGGATAAGAAAAAATCACCCTCTATTTCGACTTTTCCACCGTAATCTAGAAGTGAAATTATATCATATGTCTAAATTCATTCAAACGTCACCTTTCTATTTTCATGTTCAATTTTTGCCTCTTTTTTATTATTCAATCTCACGTTAGTAAGTAACCATTCCTGATATATTATCATATGATAAATTGTTATGTATTATAGACGTCCTGAGGAAGGCAATAAAGATTGCCGAAAGCTTGACGAATAACAAAGAGTTTTTTTTGTGATATAGCCCAACACAACTCAACCCCAAAAGATTCACTACATATTCATTAATCAGTCACGAGTTACTTTCCTATATATATATATATATATAGCGGCCGAGGTTTTCAGTATCACTACTTTGGTTCGGGTTTGAAGGCCGTCGTTTTTTTGGAATTTCTTCCTGACGTTTCGTTGGCGCGAGTGGCTTGCTTCAGAGGCTCATACATCTTGAATTAGACTCCGATGACTGGGTATTACGACTTCGTAAAGTGTTTTTATATGGATTCAGGTAGTTTGGACTGCTAATTACTTTTTCTGGATTCGAAGAAGTATCATTAGTATTAATTGCTGTACTACGTGTCATCATGATATTCATTATTTTTGATCTTCTTAAAATGGGATTCCATATCCGGTTGAGGTTCAGCTTCTTCTTTTTTGTTGAATTTATCCGTATGTTTGTGGATCTCTATTGCCTCACGTATCAGTCGACTATGGTATCCTTGGTTGGGAGCAATGAGTTTCGCATTTTAAAACATCATCCTGTGAACCTCAACCGGATATGGAATCCCATTTCAAGAAGATCAAAAATAACAAATATCATAACGACAGGTAGTGCGGCTGATGATACTTCTCCGAATCCAGATAAAGTAGTTGCGACAATTGATATTAATGAAAATTCTGCGAATCCAGAGAAAGTGATCAGCACTTCAAACTACCTGGATCCATATAAATATGAAAAAACAAACGCAAGATGTATGAGACTCTAAAGAAGCTAGCCACTCGCGCCAAAGAAACGTCAGAAAGAAATCCCGAAAAACATCGGCCTTCCAACCCGACCAGAAATATTGACACCTGGAAACATTTTGAAAATGCTCCGCACAAAGTTCAATTCACTTTGAATACGCAGATGTTACCGGATCAGTTAACTGGAAAAAGAAAAAATCTTGTAGCGCACTTTTCTTCATTACGAGATCCAGAAGTTAGCAGAATTCCCAGAAACCAACTGGGAATAACTCAAGCTGTCGAGAAGCATTTGGGATTGAACATAACTTCTGCGCGAGTGAACCTGTTTTGCCCAATCTAAACTAGTAATTGTGTTAGCGGTAAATTTCGCTGGAACACCCGACAACGGCCGTTAGAAAGAGCAGAGTATCAACTGGCTCGATTAGCGCGCCGGGAAAACGTCAGCGCTGCAGGAAAATAGCAGGAGAAAAACAATCGGTTGCGAAGGACAATGAAGCTGTCGGAAAAACTGTGGGGGTGTGCGATGTTTGACGGCCAGTCGCGTAGCAATGGTGACCGATCTATTTGGGCCTCAATGGACTGCTAATTTCAGCTGGAAGGTTTTTTCTGGAATATAGAACAATTATCCAATCACACGCCAATAGAAATAAATCAGAACAACATCATACTGAAAATTTCACACCTCCTCTTTTCAACCACTGAGATGCCTCAATTTCGACTAGTCACCATGACAACTAAACAAACTTCCGGGAATTTTTTCGAAGCACCACGATATTTGAATGGAAATTTCACACCAACAATTTTCGACCAATGAAATGCTTATTTTGTTTCGCGTTACCATGGCAACCGATGGCAACTCATTTATGTTATCAATTTAGGTGTAATCAGGGTTACTACTATAATAATTTCAAGTGCTCAGTGCTGAACTTTGCTTTGATAATTCTCATAATACTCGTGAACTCGAAAAAAAATTGGGAAATAATTCAAGCATTAGTAGCATTGAAAGTGGATATTTTTCGACAGTTGAGAAAATGAACATATCACCTAGAACACTCAAATAATGTAAATATACCTGTGAATTATGCAAAATACATTACTACAAACTTTGTGAAATCATAAAAGGGCGATAGCGTGAACTACTGGTTTAACCGAGGTTGGTAAATTTTTTTATTCAACGAAATATGGTGAACATACTCATATGATTTTTTCAAACTAGTCTTCCGCTTGAGAAGCGGATGTGCTAACTGGTTTAGTAGTTTTCACAATAAATGGTAGTAACCCTTGAGTTGTAAAATCCGAGATGCACATCATAAATGTAAAAGGACCGGATTCAGGTAATTTTGTTTCTCAGAGAGGGATTTTGGAGGATTACAGATTACACTTCTTGTTCATTTTAGTCTTTGTATTTCATTGGAAGTGTTCACTTGTGCTACGGCGTGCAATAATTTTATAACATTTATTTGATATTACAGACATTAATAGCAAAGATTTTATACCCCAACGTACATAATAGGCAGTATGTGGCGTCCGAGGATAAAAAGTAATAGTGCTTCTTCCAGTGGTTCGTTAAAGAAGAATCACTTATCTTGTGACGCGAAAATCATTACAGAAAATGTGTATAGTTCCTTACTTCAGCAAGAATATAACGCGGGTGCTGCAGCAAAAGTAACCAGTAATTTGACGAAGGTGCCTCTCACTTCAGTTAGACGAATTATTGAAAATTCCATGGAATCAAGAAAAAAGCGTAAAGATTCCGGTGTCACAAAAAGTCTAGACGACTGGGAAAAAGATTTGATAAGGCGAAAAATCTACACTATGTACGATGAGCAGCGTGTCCCTACAATCAAAAGTCTGAAACACCGGCTCATCAATGACGAAACTCACATCAACTGTGGCCTCACTACTCTTTGGCGAGCTCTGTCTGCAATGGGCTTTGAATATCGCAAAATTGACAAGAGACAAGTAATAATGGAATCCACACGTTTAATGAACTGGCGTTCTGAATACATAACGTCAATAAGAAAATACCGGTCTGAAAATCGGCCAATACTCTACCTCGACGAGACGTGGTTTGACACGCATGACACCCCTTCCAAAGGATGGTCTGATTCCTCTGATAAGTGTAAAACAAAGGCACCATCAAATAAAGGAAAGAGAATCACAATATTACACGCAGGATCAGAAAATGGTTGGATCCCAAACGCTATGTGGCTTTCTGCCAAAAATATTAAGGACTCCTGTATTGATTTTCACGAAGATACGACAGCAGAGCTTTTTGAAGATTGGTTTAAAAATTGTCTGTTACCCAATATTCCGCCAAACAGCGTTATAGTAATGGACAACGCAAGCTATCATAGTCGACAATTGCAAAAAATTCCTGGCTCAAAGAATACGAAATTGGAGATTCAAAACTTCATGGCTGCAAATGACATATATTTTGAGGAAAATTATACAAAAAAGAACTTGCTGCAGTCATTTTCTTAAAAGAAACGTATGTTTGTGATACAATTGCAGAAGAATTGGGACATACAGTATTACGACTACCTCCCTACTACTGCGTGTTCAATCCCATAGAGCTTATGTGGCACTTAAATCGAGCGTGCGCGGGAAAAATACTTCTCCGACTTTGAGTGGTAGTGTGGTAGAATTAATTAGGAACTGTATGAATGACATTCCTGCCGAGAGTTGGAAAAGTTCTGTTGGTCATGTTATAAATGTTGAAAACTCGTACCTTTCTGTAAAATCAATTGCGCCAATTATAATTAATTTAGATGAGGATAGCGATAGCGACACTGAACTAACTATAGAATAGAATTGTAACATTTGAATAAATTACTTGTATATCTCCTACATTATGCAAAATTCAAATTTCTCAAGTTCGACCCTGTAGCACATTTGCACCTTTTACCAGATGATTTTCTACACAATGGGATTAAATCGGGTAGTTTATTGCAGTTAATGAGCCAATAACATTTACTGTGAAAAATACTATACACTATCGAGACCACATGAATAATGATACATCCACCAACTTTAGAACTTTGGTCGTTAGCCCCATTCTTCGACGTAGGTGTAACCCACTTTGATTTTCAGTAATATAAATAGGTTCTTCGAAATATTCTCACATCAATAGATATAAGTGAGGTGAGCGCGGTGGCCACTGAACGGTTAGAGAGGAGGAACCATCCAATGGCAATCACTTTCAAAACATCAATAATCAGATGATATTGGATATGAATTGAGTGATTCTAGATGACCTCCTTCACGCATCCGTTTCTTTTCACGTCTACTTTTGAAGCACCCTCTATGTAGAGCACACCTGTACATTATCAATAACTCATGCAGGCCTGTTTTGGAATAATTAATCTTCGTCACTGCAGTTTTCCTGGGTTAACGAACAAAATGTTTCAAGTTAAAAAGGCATATATCAGTCGGAAAATTCGAAAATAATTGAGTTTTTTCACGGTGACCGAAATCAAATTGCAACTAACATCGATATCACTGTCAGTTTATTCAAAATATGATCAGATGAAATAAGCACAATAGAGAACTGAAACTGTCTCGAAATTCTGCCAATATATTCAATAATAATACGTTCATATTCATGAACTTCGTGCAAAGTAACAAAAGTTGGAGCCTGAAGTTGTTGGAGCCTGAAAAGTTGTTGGAGCCTGAAAAGTTGTTAAAGTTGTTGGAGCCTGAAAAGTTGGAGCCTGAAGACTTTCTTGTAATATATATAGTACATACCTACATATATGAATCCTTCAAAATGCAAATATTCTAAGTTTTGAATGAAAACATAGTAAAATCGAGCTGATGTGCCGTTTTCTGTTGTTTCAGCTGACGTGATGCACGAGAATACTTCAGATGGAAATTCAGAGCACAACTCTTCAGGCGATGAAGACTCACAATTGAGATTGAGGTTGAAAAGGAAGTTGCAGAGGAATAGGACGTCTTTCACGAATGAGCAAATCGACAGCTTGGAGAAAGGTATGAAAATTGAAATACATTCAATTTCTATTTCTTGGAATGAATTTGATTGGCTCATCGATTTATTCATTTATCGATATTCGTTTTCAACAAACTTTCATTTATTTCTATGAAGAATCGGAAATGTCGCAGATATTTTTTGAGGTTTACTTGAATATCAAAATAAATGAAGTCAAAAATTGTGTTGGGTAACTTCAGAAATGTTTAGAATAAACAGTGATTGTGAATCTAACAACACAGAATGAAGCTGAGCTGACTTGGAAATTCTGTTATAAATATTTATTTTGTTTCAGAATTTGAACGCACGCACTACCCAGACGTCTTCGCAAGGGAACGGTTAGCCGAAAAAATTGGATTACCTGAGGCACGTATCCAGGTAACAATTTTTTTCCAAATCCGTAGCGAACAATCAATAACTATTGTTATCAGAAAACGCTCAATGTCGAAAGAGAAACGAAAGCCATGCCAAAAGATACTCGGCCTACAATCATTTTCCATATCAATCAAACGGAAAAGCTTGTAATGATCGAACGCACGAAAATCTGGATGAGTTCCGGCAAAAAAGTGATAGCGAGCATCCGATTCGGGTTTTGGCACCAATGATCAATACCATGAGGCAACGAAGCCTGAAAACATGCGTCAACATCGCTGCGATTTGGCGTTTCGGTCGGTTTTCCCTTCCAATGGCGGATTCAAATCACTTTCAGCAGGAATTTGCTCGAAATCGGAACCTGACCCAATCAAAAATGTGTTATCGCCAGTCAATTTCAGAATTTGATGAATTCGAATGCTGTTTTCTAGAGCAATTGTTTGTTAAATCATTGTTCGAGGCTAAAATTCCGGGTTCAATTCGATACATGAGCTTTAGTTTTTGTTCCGTAGTTTTCTGGGGTTGTAACCTACAACAATCTGAAAAAAATAAGAATTAATATTGGAATCTATATAAGTGTAAAAGGGCAGATTTTCAATCTACCCCGAAAAATTGCTGCGTCTATTGAAAAACAGTTATTTCTGGATAGAACGAGTCCAATTAATTAGTAAGCAACTTCTCGTATAACTCAAATTTGACTACCAAAAAAATGATAAGAACTCATAGATATATGAAAATACTTATCGTTAACGTTTCGGAAACTGAATCTTCGTAGTTGACATCTGTCAAATATTTCAAATCTGACAATAAAGAAGATTGTCAACAAGAAATATTCTGAAACGTTAACGAAAAGTATTTTCATGAACTGTTTTTCAATAGACGCAGCATCTTTTCGGTGTAGATAAAAAATCTGCCCTTTCACACCTGTATAGATTTCAATATCAATTATTATTTTTTCAGATTGTGGTAGGTTAGAAACCCGGATAATTAAGAAATAAATATTCAACCACCACAAAATGATAAATACTGATATATATGTATATATGTGTGTGCCCAAGATAAGGATGAACAGCATGGGGACGTGCCATATAAAAAAACAAAGTTGATGATGATTTCTTCCAAACGAAACGTTGTACGGAGATTTTGTGAGCGCCATTTTGTAGAGGTAAAAAAGTGGCAATGAGAAAGTGCCTTTGGTTCTTTCGAAACTTTTCAAATAACTTCGGAAAAAAATAAAAACCAAATCGCCAAATTTCGGTTTTTCCCGAATATCTCCGGAAGTAAACAACATTTTTGGGATTTCTCAACATCTATTTATTGACCCCTTAATTGCGCAACTTTTTGTCCATTTGACCTACCGTGTAACTCTTACGGTTACCGAGATCCCCATGCTGTTCATCCTTATCTTGGGCACACTGTATATATATATATATATATATATATATATATATATATATATGTATATCAGTACTCATTATTCTGTGGTGTAATTGTAATCTAAACAGATGAAAGAAAAGTCAACCGACAGGTCATCCAGTCTTCCCCAAAAAACTGCTGCGCTAAAGAAACATGTTTTTTTTCTGACTGAACTGCTTATCCAAAAATTAGAAAAAGTCTGACATCTATCAAAATCATTCACTCATCGGTTATATCCGATCTCTGTCAATTGGTAATTACTCACAGGTTACACACTTTGGTGTAATCTGTGTATCTTGATTCAGGCGCGTACCTAGGTGTTTTTTTTCGGAGAGGTGTACTTGGTAGCGTCAATGGGATTGTGATTTGGGGGTTGCACAGCGCTGATCACATTTTTATGCGCCAGGTGCCATACTCAGAGTTTCCGGTACATTTGAAATATAATAAATGAACATAAAAATGTGATTAATTAGTTCCAACTTTTATTAAAGCTTCCTCAATATGATAATATACATAAGTACCAAAATAATAATTTTCAGTCATTCAAATAAACATTTCAAGACGAATATACTGAATGAAACATGAAAACATTTTATAGTTTTATTTGATCTAGGTGAAAGGAGAACAAGACATATGAATTAAAGCTTTTTTTTATTTGGGGAGATCGAAAAACCTAAAAACTGGATTTCTAGTCACTGTTGGATAATATGAAGTAGGTGAATTGAAATTCCAAACTATCTGAACTAACTGAAAATAAATAGTAGCAAATATTTTTATAATGCATTTCTGTGAAGTATCTACGCGATTTTTGTGAAGACCTATTTCTGATTGCAACAGTATGACAATCATGAGATAGAACAATATTCCACTGATAAAAGTGCGCGTTTGATTTTGATTGTTCCTACAAAAATTTTACCATTTTTCAATGCTAGTGTCTAAATTTTCAATTATTGTCAAAGCTTCCCTTCAGATATCTATTCTTTCAGTACATATTGTTTGAGATAATTAACTGTCTTGGTCAATTATTCAAGGTGAGTTGCAAATTAATTTTTACTATTATATAAGTACTTCATTCCGTGTTTTGGTTGGCAATTTTAAATGATGCTACAAGTTACAAAAAAAATTTGTACGTTCTTTCATTCGAAAAATTTTTTTTTTCAGCTCATCATCATTTCAGAACTTATTAAGTTGTCCTTCTACACTTGTATATAATTTTGAGCTTTGGCTAGGTTAAAATGTTGAAATTGATGTAAATCTTACATGTGACTATTAGTAAATGATATGGTCATTATCAATAGAGATGTTCATCAAGTATCGACAAGTTCTATTCAATATTTGAATGAATAACTTCAACCGTGTAATTTTTTTGATCATATTTTTCTGTTATCTTCAAGAATGCAATTTCTATGGGGACATATTTCGGCAAAATAAAAGAAAACTCCGCTCGAAGTCTGTCTTGTACGCCACTGCTCAGTTTTCCAATATCGAGCCCCATATCGCAATCGCTTTTGACGCTCGTCAGCCGATATTTACATATGGCGATAAATATTGTGGTACGAAAGATCACTCTCGTAGAAGCCCCTGCCTTAACGATATCAAGTGCTTAAATGTTATATTGATAGCAGAACAAACTAATGTGTGCCTGTTTGCTTAATTTTCCTTTCGACGACTGTGTGCACAAAGAATCCCCCCTTCTTTGTGCAAACAGTCGTAACTTACAGGGTGTTTCTTTCTGTTCTTGTTAGTGTTTTGTCTGTTAGCGATAGTTAAATTTTTACTGAAAAATTTAAAAGCTCCACTCATTAAGTTGTTCAGTCCATCTATATCTAAATTGCGCAGGAATATAGACAGATATATCCACGAAAAAGGGGTTTTTCGTACATCTTGAGTGCACCTTTTTTCACACATCCAGAGATCTCGACGTTCCGCCGATATATTCTTGACAACATGAACAAGGAATTTTATAAAAACCATTCTTTGTGTTTTCTGTTATGTTAGTTCGTTTAGTGTGTATAAGTATTGAAAGAACCTAGGGGAGAAATATTTGTGAACAAGTTTGATAATAATGATATGTATTTTTATAAATATTAGTTCTTTCATTTCGATAAGCAAATTTGAGCTACACGAGGATAAGAAATCTACCCTCTTCTACTGTACTCTCGTGTAGATATATTAATTCTTATTATTACAGATTATGATAGGTTTACAACATGAAAAAACTACGAAGAGAGAAGAAATATTGTTTTTTTTCTCCTCCTGATGAAAACATAAGATATACAACACTTCAATCAAAGAAGTGAAATAAAAAAATAAACACTCTGTAGATAGTAATGTGTATATCATTCAGAGAAAAATCCTTATTCATACTTCATTCTCCCCACAGAGTTCTTAGAGACCAAGTACAAGTATGATCTTCTTTTTATACGTTATCGCGGTTTAATTTTTCATATCACATTTCGCAGTAAACCATTTCCAAACAATGGGATCGGCCGCTACTCGAGAAGCGAACACACGAATATCGATAAAAGGCTTCAGTCCTCTTTGGCTCCACGTTTTCCCCTTAATGAGACCATCAGGATAAAAACGGCCCTTGGAAATGTAGCAATTTGTATAAGTAGAGTGAATGAAAACTCGCTACCATATACTACTTTATCTAAATTACAAGCAACGTTTTTATTTGGCAAAAAGCTGCAAAAAGTTCTCAAAACGAGAGCATATACACTACAACTTGGAAATGAGATGATTACGACGCGGCATCCTTTCTAGAAAGATTCCCGATTCTGTATTCCCTTGTATTAAGTTACGGGTTTCAGCAATACAGATTCCATGATGGATTTGAATACGGGTCCATTGGATTTAGAGTAGTGTTTCGAATAAATGGGCTTATTTTTGGTGAAAATGTGATGAGATATACATTGTTTTACACCCTAGCAATCCATATTGGCACAGAACTAATAACGTATATGCCCAGCAATCATTTTGAAATATACCAAGATGAAAAAAATAGCTATTATATGTGAAACAAAATTCAGAATCATCCGATTACCATCGACATTCTATCAACTGCCTCTCTTGTTTCAGGTGTGGTTCAGTAATCGAAGGGCGAAATGGAGAAGGGAAGAAAAACTACGGAATCAGAGGCGGTCTGTCGATCACGTGGGCACCGTGAGTCCTCCTGCATCAGCAGCACGTATACCCATCAATTCTGGTTTCAACTCTATGTACTCTTCGATACCACAGCCCATTGCCACGATGGCCGACACATACAGGTAATAATCACGAAATATCAGTCATTTAGTGCAATAATGCGACCATCCGATTTTTTCTTCTTGTTGCCAATCTGAAATATTCGTGAAAATATCTACCATCAGAGAAATGAAATTTTACCGTTAATTGTGTTGAAATGGGTACCTTTTTATAATCCTCGACTCCAAAATGCTACTCGCTTCCTACAAACCAGTATTTCCAGAAAAATACCCATATTTCTTGAAGGTGATGTCTGATTGGCTGAAAAACACGGTATACGCTAACCATGTTTCTCAACAGTTTCTTGATAACAATTATATCGGTGCGGCTTATTTGTGATGATCCTGTTGAAAAAATCAATTTGTCACGTAGTCTAAGACCTCAGAGTCCATCTCAATGCAATATACTTCCATTTTTACTTGGACCATCCCTTGCAAAATGTTATTTTTGTTATTGATATGGAAAAATATTTCCTTCACTTTTTTCGTATTTTTGGATGAGTTCCATGAAATATTTACAAAATTTACCCTCTAAAATATACTTCGGAATAAAAGTACTATAAATATGCGATCAAGTGCCGTTCCGTTTATACAAGAGCATATATGCCTCGCTACTTATTTTTGACACCAGGGCATCATTGAACTCGTGCCATGTTCTGGTAAAAAAGATGTCGGCAGTGACCGTGTGATGACAACTATATCTAGTACTAGTACTAGTGATTGGAGGATACGTAAAGGGAATAGAGACAGGAAACTGAATTGTTTGCCGCTAACTACTCATGTCCAAGCCTCCTAGAGAATTCAACGGTGACAGTCAATTTTCCTCCAAACCTACCTCTTGGAGAAAATCGTTTCAAATGTCCAATACTTTATAGACCAGGAGGTGGTGACAGGTGACGTCCTCCCATTTTAAATTGCATGAATACATATGATCGGAATCCAACACGGCATGCAAATCAAAAACACGAAAATTCCCACAAAAAAGAAAAGCGTTTTTCCTTATGGAGAGCACACGCTCGGCTGCCAGTAACCTGTATATTTTTCATATTTTAGGGTTAATTATTAAGTCTTGAAAAGGCATGTAGTGTAAAATGGGAGAACGTCACCTGTCATTACCCCTTGGCCTATTAGGAAACTTATGGATAGCCAACGGTTTCGTGCACTTGAATCTTTCTTGACATATAGAACATTAGTTTTTCGTCACCGTCTCATGTTTCTTTTCTTGTGAAAACATCCAAACATGAGACAATGGGAGTTGGTCAATTCTCTGTGGGATTGATACAGAAAGATCCCAAAATTGATCGAAGGCCGCTGGATATAGTGGCCACAATATGTGTATTCCAATTTCGATTTAAGTTTGTCTACGAAGTTCTCAACCACTATATTATTATATAGACCACGACTCTTCAGAAAATTGTTCGTTATGTACCCTTGGATGAATTGTCAAATTTAAAATTCACAAAAATTGAAACAAACTACTTTAGCCCTTTAGGCTCCATCATCCTCCATCCACTTGTCAAATAAAACCAATATGGCGGCTGTTGGCACACATGAATTTCCTTCAGAGTGACTATGGTAATAAAACTGTTTCGTTTCGTTATTTTTTCTGCGTATTTGAGTGTTTGGCGATTATAACTATAATTGCCAGTTCAAACTGACAATTATACATAATTGCCAGTTCAAACTGACAATTAGAGCTATAATTGCCAGTTTGAACTGGCATTTAGGTATAATTGTCAGTTTTAACTGGCAATTATACTTGATTGTCAATTCAAACCGGCAATTATGTATAATTGTCAGTTTAAACTGCCAATTATAATATTTTTTCCAACACGTCCGTTCAGCGCTTTCCTAACAAGCGCACCCTTGAGGCGTTATTTTGAACAACATAACCCTGTGTACAGGTTTGTCTGAAACAATATCGCAACACTGAAAACACCAGTATATAGCTATCTTAGGTTGACTATTGTCATGTTCCGCTATTCCTGAACAGTACTGTCCAGCTGATTCAGTCGTTCCGATTTTACTGACAATCACTGGCAATTATTTCGCGCCAATTTTTGAGGTACCCTATTAGAGACTAAAAAGATACTGATGCTACTGCTGCCGAAGTGGTCCTGTAGTCCCAGTATTCCTCAAATTGAGTTAGGTTAGGTTGTGTTCGAATAAACGTCAACGGATAACAGATTAAATTTGTTGTCAGATTATTGCAATTGCAAAATTATCAAAAAGTTTCGAGTTTTACTGGAAGATATATGCGTACAAGTTGATGCTGAATTGAAATGAATCCAGCAGATCAATAAAATCTGCGGGAACCCTATTTTTCGAGATTGCAAGCCTTCCTCGCACTTACCTGAAATGTTCTTTGAGAATCTAAGGGGTGTAAAAACCTACTACAATTCGAATGTACCCTTATTTTTTTGGTATTTTTTCTATGCGACCTCTAACTTTGTCGAGGATTATAATTTCAGTCATTATATTCTCTAAAGACTCATTATAAGAGCTTGAGCTCTCTGAATTTTCTATTTCCGTATCGCTAGTGCTCAATATTTCTTCCAATATTCAATTCATTTTGAAATAAGGTAGGGTACGTCACACCTGTCACCGCTGACAGTTCCTTTGACGGATGTCCGATGGCGATCCGTTCCGATATCATCAGCAGTAGATTATTATCACTGCAAAAAGTGTTCCGAAAATGCCTACTGCGCCCAGTAATACCAGCAATATCGGAACATGATATATATTATCTATTACTAACCGCTCAATTTGACACATTCTCCCCAACTAATTTATTCATAATATTTATGAACCTGTCACGGGCCGCATCTAAATGAGTAGTGACACGAACAACAGAGTTGGTTTTGGAAATAAGAGACGTCAGTCAGATGCGCCAGTTGCCGGGGCGTATCGTTTATCCCGCATCTGAAATCCCGCTTTAACAAAGGTGTCCGTCGGAATCCGAACGACGTGACATGCTCGTAGCGGTCACGTCAAGTCGGAGGCCCGCCAGCGGATTACTCCGTCTGTCCGTTCGGAGAACGAGCGAGGATAGTGCGCTGTTGTCACGTCTCAAGATATTTCTTGAGCATTCAACCCTAGATGCATGGAAACCATAGCGCGCCCAACAAGCGATTTCACATATTATAATAGTTGCTGAAACGTTTCGGAAATATAAATTATAAAACTGCATTATTCTCAGAAATGTTTTGAATGTGTTTATAAAACAGCTATAAGTAGGAAACTGGCACCGTTTTATGAAACATCATAGTCTCTATTAATATTCTGTAAGGCCTTTCACAAACACTACAAAACAGTTTCATATACATTTCGACATTTGCTATAAAATTTTTCTAACGCTATTAAAAGGTAGTTTTATGTAGACTCCTCTTACTGCACTTTCGTAACATATTCAAGCTATACTAATGAACAATTTGAAAAACAAAAAAGTGTTAAAAATGTTTTCTTGAAGGCGCAAGAAGTAATTATGTATTGGACACTAGGAATATATGATAGATGTGTCACCAGCTATCTTTGAACACTAACAAATGAAAAGGTTGGAGTCATTTTAATAATTCAAAATTTGTACTTGTGAAACTGTTAAAAACATTACGTGTGCTTCAACGAATCACCTAACAATTCATTAGTTGCCAACCGTGAAAGTCTTCAATCATTGATGTTAACTCAGTTTTTTCTAAATAATATAATCTTATGATATATATGTACTTTTCAGCTGTAAATATTACAATAGGCGCTGTATTTCATAGTTTGAACTCGTTTAATGTTAGTATCACGGATCGCTATCATTTCAAAATGGCGTCGTTCTATAAAATGATTTGGTATCAATAGCAAGCATTTCAATGTATTCCAGCTACAATATTACCCCTATAAAGCAGCTAAGAAACACTTCTATCTATCGGGATGTTTTGGCTAAAAGACTTCTTCCATAGATTATAAAGGGATGATTTCGAAAAAGTTTTCAACTAGTGATTTGAGGGTATATATTTTCCTGTTTTTATCAAGAGAAAATGAAAGCACTAGCTGACTTGGGAGAGTTGAGAAGTATTTTATTTTTTCCAATGACCGATATTACACGCCATTATTGGATGCATAGTTATTGGAAAGCTATAGTCAAATAAAACACAAATTATGCTATTCCTCTTAAATGCTGCATTTCATTCTTGGAGACAGCAAATATATATTCGCGGAATCAATTTGATGTCATAACAGTTATTTTATTGTTCAGGAATTGTAGTAAATATACCATATTATAAAATAGTTGAGAAGTTATCATTAAGGTGACAATATGGTGATAAAGATAAAAACAAAACTGTGTCGGAAAGCATTACAATGAAATGATTTCATCAAAGCTACAGGAAGCAATTATAAAATAAGCTTGAAATAGTTTTATTAAGATAATAAAAACCTCACAGAAAAGTGCTATAAAACTGCTACCTACGAAACAATTTATTTTTGATGAAAATATGTTTTATGAGTTGGTTGTGAAAACTTTTCAGCGAAAATTTGACTATTTCATGAAGGGTTTTCAATTTCATTTCATCTAAGGCAAATTAATGAATCGAGATTTCCTCGGCTCCACTCAACCTCACGCAACAAAATTGATAGTTTTAGTTGACATGTCCTCGACTTGAAAGATTTTCTCAATGGAGTGGAGGTTTGAACTGTCAAACTCAAGGTACCTCAGGACCTACCTTATTGAGGATTCCTCAAGTGAGTTGGCTGGCGTTGAACGATTTCAAAAATAAGGTGTCGATTTCGCAAGTAAACAATGCTCCATACAATACTACCCTTAATAAATCTCAACGAAAATGCAAATAATAGAGGACTTCCGGTTCCGCCAATTTTGCCATTATCAATAACATTAAAGATTTTTCCAAATGGATATTTTCATATAAGAACGTACCTAAGTTATTAACATTACAAAGGATCACTTCCTACTTGCTACAACGTTTTGTTATGAAATAGCAGGCTACTTTAAAGTACCTTCTGCTACTGATGAGAAGGCTTTACAATGTTATATATTCTCCCTTGGTGTTACTAGAAAATAGCAAACGGTGTTTTTTATCAAAATGGTTAAGGCTTTCGCGGCCGAGGTTATTAGTATAACTACTTCTCTTCGGGCTTGAAGGCCGTCGTTTTTTGGAATTTCTTCCTGACGTTTCGCTGAATATGAATAATGATGAATAAGCCTCTGAAGAAGCTGGCCACTCGCGCTAGCGAAACGTCAGGAAGAAATTCCAAAAAACGACGGCCTTCAAGCCCGAAGAGAGGTGTTTTTTATGTTAATCGAATCTACCGATTATAGTTGTGTTCTCCATAAATTCAGTCATTTTTCGTAAGTGGTGTATAATATACAACCCACCCCTCAAATCGTCATGATGCATGCGTGTAGGTCTAGAAGAACGTGACAACAACGCATGTCAACCGTCCATCTCAGAGCTCGTATCCAAGATGAAATGAAACAGTAGGGAGCCCAGCTTTCATGTGGTCTTTCACACACAAAAAAACAACTCAGCAGCGGCTACTGGTGATTTGTAAATTCCAGTGGAACAATGAGGAATGATGGACTGTCAGATTATTCATGAATTCTCGTGTTTTGTACATGCGAGGAGGAAAAGATATAAAGTCATAGCTCCGTGTGGATACCTACATTGGTAACTGGATAATTGGGAATAAGATAGATATGATATTCTAGCGTCCCAAAGACGAATATTCGACTGCCAAAATAGAGAAATTTATTTATTTATATTAGTTTGCCTTCAGGAATGTTAAAGATTTACTCTTTAAACGTCATTATTTTGTGGTGGATAAATATTTTTTCCGTAGTTTTTCGGGTTTCTAACCTGCCACAATCTGAAAAAATAATAATTAATATTGGAATCTATACAGGTGTGAAAGGGCATATTTTTAATCTACCCCGAAAAGTTGCTGCGTCTATTGAAAAACAGTTCCTTATGGATAGAACAAGTCCAATGAATCAGATACTTCTTGTATAAGTCAAATTTGCCTGTCAAAAAATAATAAGAATATTAATGAAAATTCTCATCGTTAACGTTTCGGAAACTGGGTCCGCTTCCGTTCTCGAAACTTATACGCAAATTCCTGTTCAAATGCAAATATTTCTTGTTGACAATCTTCGTAATTGTCAAATTTGAAATATTTGACACATGTCAACTACGAAGATTTAGTTTCCGAAACGTTAATGATAAGAATTTTCATATATCCATAAGTTCTTATTATTTTTTGATAGTCAAATTTGACTTATACGAGATGTTGCTGACTTGATCTATTCAGAAGGAACAGTTTTTCAATAGACGCAGCAACTTTTCGGGGTAGATTAAAAATCTGGAATTTTACACCTGTATAGATTTCAATATTGATTCTTATATTTTCAGATTGTGGTAGATTACAAACCCAGGAAACAACGGAACAAGTTAAAGATATATTTAAACATAATCAAATATGTGAAAACTTCATAGATATCAATTACCCTAGCTTCCAACTGATATCATTGTCACTCGAAATTAAGTATGAATTTTCTGGTGATGCTAACCTTGTAATCGAAACGCTCGTCAAGTTTGTTTTCTCTAAAAGTTTTCACTTATACACCAAAAAAGTTTATTTCTCCAAATTCAAGGCCCAATAAATTTACTGTCCTGAATGTATTCGATGAGAACAATGACACAATAAAAATATCTTCAAAGTGATGAATCAACTAGTGAAAAGCGCGGTTTTCAGAGATCAAAGATAGTAGTTGCGATCAGTTTGATATTGGAGCTGATACTGGAAGAAAGCAGCGCGTCAAGATTAATAGAATATTTAGTTCTCAACGGATCGTCGAATACGGGGTACCACAAGGCATCATATTGGGCCCATTATTTTGGATATATATATATCTGAAACATTTATTGAAAGTTGAGACCGGGGGCGCCATAATTAGTTGCCGATGACACAGTGTGTTCTACCGGGCTGATAACTGGGAAAAGTTGAGAGATGTGGCTGAAAGGCGCCGCATTAATATATTTAAATGGTTTGAAAGTAGGCTGTTGACAATCAAGAGAAAACCCACTTTGTACCTTTCAGTTATTTATCTTACAATATCCCACATTATACATTGTTGCAAATAAATAATGATGAAGAAATCAATATAGATATGAAGTATCACGTAAAATATCTCGGCATTATAATTGAAAAATCCTAAGATGGAATCGTTAGGAAAATAAGTTTAACGAAATGATATATCGAAGTCCGTATTTCCAATCGATTCTGATAAAGACCCTGGATACATGAGACATTTCAAAAATGATATACAACCATGTTCCATATTTTATGAAATATGAGAAATTATCCGATAATATTTATTGCTCCCCAGAAAAAATAGGCCTAGAAGCAAGAAAACATAATGGCACTTTCCTTTCTTTGCATATTTTCACATGTAAGTGGCAGCCATAGTTCAGATTTTTCATTGCCACCAATCACTCTAATGGATATTGAAAATTGAAAGGTCCAATCAATTAAGGTCCCATTCCGAATACATTAAGTCATTTCACACTAGATGGAGCGACTAATTCACTAATCATAGTTCGCGGTTAATACGCATTTGCTCAGGAATGATAAGTACCTATCCCACATATTCATGGATCAAATGCTCGAAGATTTGTGACTATTCTTGCACATACATTGGTGGCTGGTAGAGATTTGTTGCATGGCTTGTTTAATATAATCCTGGCGGTTGTGTGTTGAATACTGGGTCTCTTGGTTACAATTGATTACGAAAATTAACATAAATATGTCAAAAATTTAGAATGTGAAAACTCAACAAGGGGACAAAAATTATAATATTTGTGAACAGAAAGTAGTGAAATGGAAATCTACTATTAAATATTAATATTTATTGAATTTCTGAATTGTTTTGATATCAAGTGGTTAGATGGAGCTGCCAATACTTCTTCACTGAGTTGAATACATCCCTTTCTATATATATTGATAATGAGGTGGGTCTAAGTGAAAATATCTATGAAATCTCTGAGAAATGACCATAATTATAAATAGTTTTTTTCATTTATGAAAAAATAAATCCATATTATAGTATTTTACATAAGTTCAATTCAGTACTCAGGAACAGAGAAAGTTACATTCTAGGAAAATACATTCTGAGAACTGAATCAATTATGGTCATTTCTCAGAGATTTTATCGGGGGTTATATCTCGAGTGCACCAAGTTTAATCGGTTGGAAGGTGTGCTGCAATTCCATGATTCTCGAAATTTTGCTTAGCAAATGACTTGAATGTATGATAATTTGAAAAAATCCCGAGACCGCAGGTTGAGGGATTTTATTTTGAATTATTATACACGAAAGCATTTGCTTGAAAGCAAAATTTTGAAAATCATGGAAATGCACGCATTTTGGTCGATTGAACTTGGTGGAGGAGGGATATATGTTTAGATTATTTCCAGAAAACATGTAAACTCGGAAAACATCAAAATCGAACACAGGAACAATATAGTATCAGAGATAGTACCTGAAAAGTGATCCAAACGCCCGGTTCATTTCGAACATTTTAATCGGTTAAAAGGTCTAGTGCATTTAATCGCTGTAAAACTGTAAAAGCAGTCTAGCCTTCAACTGTTTCATCGTTTATTCGCATTGAGGGAAATAATCGATATTATCATTTACACTCACCTTATTACCAATATGCAACCAACCTTGCTAACACACTTCCCTGAAGATGACAGTAGTTACTGTCGAAATATTGGAAATACAGTGTTAAAAGAGTACACTTTTTGCTTGCTGCTCAGCAAAGACTAATCTACTCATATATATATATATATATATATATATATATATATATATATATATATATATATATATAGGAGAAGAATAAGTGACTGGCTATAATATAATTCGATTGATTTTGATTTTGACTGCAACCTCACAAAATCAATCGAATTATATATATATATATATATATATATATATATATATATATATGTATATATATACATACGAAATAAAAACTAAATAGACTCAGAATAGAGAACCATCAATCATATGAGTAAGAAAACTTGCTTGAGGCAAGAAATGTATTTCTCATTTCTATAACACTATATGAAATCTCAACGAATGATCACTTCTATTCGAAGTCATAATACAGGAAAGTCTCGAAATTGATTTTTCTACAGCTCATAAGTGGATGAGAATTAGGTGTACACTTCACTGGATCATCAATCACACGAGTCTCCATTAAAGAAATCTAGTTATGTAGAATAAATAGTGATAACAAGATTCAAAAGTTTTGGGTCATGACTGTCTCAATCAAGTACATATAAATGTCGCAGTGAGGGATATACCAAAGGAAAGCAGCAACTCATGATATTATGTAATAGATTCAACAGAAGATCTTCGATAATCGTGATTGAAAGTGTAAACTGATGAAGTGACTGCCTTTCAACGACATTTCTTTCGAAAACTCTTAAGATGACATAGCAAGCGGCTGTGATAACAATAATGACTTTTTTATTAATCATCAGATATGCAAACATAGAGGGAAAATAAATAGCTTCTGGTTCAGAAGTAAGGTGAATCTTATTCTGTTCTTGCACCAGATTTCACTTTATACAAAAATATTCATCATTATGGGTACTAATAAACGATGAAATTGAAACTTTTTGTTTGAAAGTTCAACATTTTCTTAGAGATCAATTACCTTAACACCAAACTGATTATTGTTTGGACGTCATTATTTTGTGGTGGAACAATATTTGTTCCGTAGTTTTCTTGGTTTGTAACCTACCACAATATGAAAAAATAAGAATTAATATTGGAATCTATACAAGTGTAGAACGGCAGATTTTCAATCTACCCCAAAAAGTTGCTGCGTCTATTGAAAAACAGTTTTTTCTGGATAGAACAAGTCCAAGTAGTCAACAACTTCTCGTATAACTCAAATTTTGCCTATGAAGAAAATAACAAGAACTAATATTGAAAATCTCCCCTTCTACGCCATATCATTTCTTATTTATTCAGATTGTGGTAGGTTACAAACCCAGAAAAGTACGGAACAAACCAAACCGATATTTTTGCACTCGATGCGCGTTTCGCTAACAGGGTTAGCATGTTCAGAAGAAAATTGATAATTCATCAATTATCTGTGAGTGTAAAAACATCAGTTTGGTGTTAGAGTAATTGATCTCTAGGAGGAGTATCAATTATGGATACTCAGTAAAGGTTTACTTGAAATGGTTTGTGACACTAGCAGAGCGCAAGAGGGAAAGAAGTGAATAAAGATTGGCTCATGTTTTGTTTATACCGACATATATCACGCAGGTTTTCAGATGCTTGGCCTCATTACAACCTGGGCCTTATTTGCCTCAAGTACCGTAGTTATTTAATTTCGAAAGCTCAATTGAAACTTTCTTATTGAACTCAGTTTTGTTTGTTTCAGTTCGATGCAGAACGGTTTGTCGTCCAGTTGCCTGCAACAAAGAGAGGCAGCAGCCTACCCGTACATGTTTCACGATCCACTGCATTCCTTGACTTCGTCGTACAGCTCTAGAGGGTGTAATCCGGCTGTTGCACACGCACAGCAGCCCACGCATCCCTCCTATGCGCCAAATACACCCTCCGTACCTGTTTCCACCGGCACTGGTGAGTTGACAACTTGTTTGTGATTTTACCTGAAATATGCGTGGAAAGTAACTAGTAGTACTGTTTGAACGTCAACATTTTGTGGTGGATCGGTATTTGTTCCGTACTTTTCTGGGTTTCTAACCTACCACAATCTGGAAAAATAAGAATTATAATTGGAATTGGAATCTATACAAGCGTAGAAGGGCAGATTTACCCCGAAAAGTTGCTACGTCTATTGAAAAACAGTTCTTTCTGTATAGAACAAGTCCAATTAGTCAGCAACTTCTCCTATATAACTCAAATTTTGCCTATCGAAAAAATAATAAGAACTAATACATATATGAAAATACTTATCGTTAACGTTTCAGAAACCAAATCTGTTTCCGTTCTCAAAACTTATACGCAAATTCCTGTACAAATCCAAATATCTCTTGTAGGCAATATTGGTAATTGACATTTGTCAAAGATTTCCAATTGACAAAACGTTTTGTCCTTCCGCGATCCATATCGAGCGAACTCATATATATGCATTCTTCACCAGACAGCATGATGAAAGCAGATTCCTTTGATTTTCGTTTCCTGCCATTGCTCTCTTTTGTCATTATTTCAATGTCATTCCATTCTACTGTGTGATCTCCATCGGCAGTAAGAATGTGTTCTGATAATTCAGAACCTACTATCTGTCCGCACCTGATGTACATCTTGTGTTCACTCTTTCGCACTTCCAATGGTCGAGACGTTTCACCGATATATTTTTGACCGCACGAACAAGGAATTTGATGAATACAATTTATCGTGTTTTCCGTTGTGTTATTTGATTTGGTATGTGTCAGTATTGACCTTAAAGTATTTGTTGTTTTGAATGTTGTTCTAACATTATATCTGTTGCCGATCCGTTTTATCTTTTCAGACAAAAAAGGGACATGAGGTATGATGTTTGATACAGGTAATGTATTTTTTGTAGATTGTATGTCTTTCTTTGTGGACTGTGTTCGGATTTTCAATTTCTGTGAAAGTTTTTTCTATGAATTTTTCTGGATATCCATTTTCTCTCAATATTGATTTTATGAAGTTTATTTCATCATCATTTTTTCTTGTGAGTAACATACGATTTTTGTTCTATCATAAAGGCATTTTAATATATTCTTC
Organism: Zygogramma bicolorata; assembly: GCA_032362365.1. Taxonomy (NCBI): domain Eukaryota; kingdom Metazoa; phylum Arthropoda; class Insecta; order Coleoptera; family Chrysomelidae; genus Zygogramma; species Zygogramma bicolorata. The sequence continues at coordinate 11,906,787 of JAVJAQ010000137.1, read as the reverse complement.
TCAACACTCGTGTGGTGGTTTGAGGTGTAGCTAAGATATCTGTTGGTATGTGTTTTCCTTCGATATACACTTGTATCTACGTGGAGTGTCGATTTCTTTATCATTATATCTAGGTTAGGTTAGGTTGTTATTTTCTGTTGCCAATGTAATTTTTATTGTTGGTTTTTGTTTGTTAATATGTTCCAGAAATGTGTCAAGTTCATTTCGGCCATGACTCCACATGGAAAAAACATCATCAACATATCTCCAACACACCTTTGGACCATTTGGATAAATTTTTATGAAAGAATCGTCAAAATACTTCATATAAATATTACTAAGAATTGAAGAAATTGGTGAAACGTCTTATTTTTTCAGATTGTGGTAGGTTGAAAACCCAGAAAACTACGGAACGAATAACTAATGGTCTATTGTGTAACGAGTGCGTGAAACTCAACTCTATGCACGACTGAGGAAGATGCAGCGAAGTCGACTTTCGTATAACGGGAGAATATGCTTGAAAGACCTTGCTTTTTCTACGATTTTGAAATGGAAATGTTTATATCGAAAAAATGGATACTTTTATTACAACTTCAAGCATTGTGTTTCTACATGGACTACGTGCTCCGTACTGTAGACGACTTGATTTTTTTCTATTTCAACTGAATTCTATTGAAAATTTTCCTACCAACAGTTTTCTACCAATGAAATGGGTACTTTTGTTCCGCGTTACCATGGCAACTCAGCTATTTTATCGGAAATTTCTTCCCACATGGGTTACCTGCAGAGAATTATAGTGAATATTTCCCTCATATATAAAATGTCCCATAAGAGCAATGCAATTATCGAAAACTTACAGCGGTAATTGCATTGTATCAAGTCACCATAACAACACATTTGAAACCGTATCGCTAGACGTCAGTAAACAACACAAATAAATGTCAGATAGACTTCAAAAATAGAAAAACATTTCGCGTTTTGGTGAGTGCTCCATACAATCTATAGAGGAAAGTATAGATGAACAAAAAATAACATTTCCTTGAGAATTTCTTCATTCGTGAAATATTCCAATGAATTACATTCGTGCATAAAAATGACCAGATAGTTTTGCATTCAAGCGTGATATCTTATGCGAATTGCATTCGGTTATTTTCATATTTTGTAAAAGAGCCCTCGTCCTTCGGACTTTCGCCAAAATATGAAAATGAACTCTTGCAATTTTTAGATATCACGCTTTCTTGCAAAACTATCGGTTATTTTCATGCACTCGTGCAATTATAATCGAAAATTTTTTGACATGAGCAGAGAATATTTTGTTCGACATAACATGTCACCACAAGTAAACAAAATGTAACGTTCAAATTCGGCACAAGAGCATTTTAGCAGACTAATGAAAATACAATATCAATCCTATTCACGAGCCACTGACACTCCAGTATCACACACAACGCGGTTTTGTTGAACCATTATTGATGAAAAACGTACAGAGAACTGTGATATATTTTGTTAAATACGGATTTCAATCAAATGTCGGCAAATTTAACTCAATCTAAATTTTGTATAGTTAAGGGTAGTTAATCCCCAATTTTAATGACGGAGTTTATATCCCTATACGAAGTTGAAGCCTTCTGCATCTTTATCACTCTCTCAGTACTATGTCCCCAAAAGAACAAGAACGATCTTGTCTCTCCAACCGATGGATGTAAATCGACTGCTGCTCTCGACTCGTAAAACACGAAATAAGGGTGCTTGAAGAATTCCACGATATTCACTCTAAGTCATAGGATGCTGAAAAGGATTCTCGCAATATTGCTCGCATAAAAAGGGAATGAGATAGTAAATTGATGTATGATGGAAAACCCTCCAGCAAAGAAAGGAGAATGGGAAAAAGTTGACGGTCTTGATTGTTTGTGAAGCAGTTGGTTATAGTTTGAAAGAATAGAGACCAGGAGGTTTTTCCTTTCATAAGTACAGCTTATCCTATCCATCTTGGCACAAACTAAGATTCTTTTTCAGTTGCACACTGGTAGTTTAGACCATGGCGAAAGAAAAACACCTTCTTGGAATGAATTTCAACACAGTGAACACATATAATAGGTGTTCTTTATCTTAGGATAATTCACAGAGATTGCTGGGCACATACGATATTAGATCTCTGCCAAGATGGATTGGATCAGCTGTATATAAGTATATTTGTCCCGATACGTAACTACAATATACTATGTTCTTAAAAAAGGTAATATAAGCAATTAGTGCTTTTTTATATTCGAGGGAGAAAAAAAACAAAAGTAGACTTTATGATATACCCAACTCCCCGAAAAGAAAGGAAAAAGGTCAAGCATTAATCAGGACAGGCACCCCCACTTTCCAATCTGTAAGCACATCGAGAAAATGAGTTATGAGACTAGAAACAAAAATCTTCTTTCGAAGGTTATTGTGAATAATGAAGAATGAAAAAAAAATTACAGAAAGATATAGTTGTTTGCTGTTTACTTTACATTTTTCACCCTGTAGAAACCTGATATCAGGTAAAAGGTCTGTCTTGCTGCAATAAAGAATTAGGTCTATAATTTTCTCACACTGGTTTATTACTATTTTCTTTTCATGTTTTCCATTCTGTAAAAACCTGACATCGGGGAAAGATGCTAGTCTTGTAGAAAAAATAAATCTTCTGTAGAATGTTCTTGTTGTGAAAGATGAAGAATGAAAAAAAAACCTGCAGAGAGAAATAGTTGCTTTTTGTTTTCTTCATAACAGGTTCAACTTGGTAAATACCTGTTTCCCAGAACAAATAACTGTTTGTTGAAGATTATTGTTTTTAATGAAGAATAGAATAAAAAATTCACAGAAAGGAATTGGCGTTTTGTCATTTTCTTACGCCATTTTTCACTCATAAAAAATCTGACTTCGAGAAAAGGATCCAGTCAAGAAAAAATATTTTATCTGTTGAATGTTATTGCTGCAAATAACGAGAAGAATTGAAGAGAGAATTCACAGAGAAACTTGCATCGAAACGTCCCCTGCAGCACAAATAATTGTTTTGTAGAAGATTATTGTTGTGAATGAAACGAAGAATGGAAAAAACTCGCAGAACGAAATTTCGTCTTGAAATTTTCTAACACCAGCTTTCACTTCGTGAAACCTGACTAAGATGGCCATATTTATACGGTTGCTTTCAGTGTTGCGATATTGTTTCAGACAAACCTGAATAATGATTTCACTCACAAGAAAAAATTCCATTTTCTCACTTCACATTTCCATAAAATTTGATCACAATTCTCACTCCTATCCGCTCACACGCATTAACGTGAATAATATTCGGCTGAATTGTGATACTACTTCTAAACCGAGCTTTTGAATTGAGATCAAAATATTATATTGCTCAAATAAAAATATCAACAATCAACTAATTTTTTCAGCACTTAGACCAGAAAATTCGCAACGACATAGCCATTTGGCAACACAACAACAATACGTGCACATGACTGTCATCTCAACTGCGAGAGTGACGATACCTGGCGAATTTTTTGAGTTACGGTCGTCTGATTTGCTGACAATCTTTCATATGGAGTGAAAACACCAGTATTGGGAAGTTCAAAATTTTATGCGACGTCTGTCGGAAATATAATGACTGCTATAATTTGACAAACAAACGGCTTCCATTTTTTGTGTTTTCATTTATTGAGTTCTTTGGTGTTTATTTAGTAAATCTCATCTAAAGTTGTAGTTTTTTTGATTGATAATATCAAACAATCATGGATGCAGATCGCTCAGTGAGCCGTATGAAGTGTTTGGTGCCAAGTTACCGCAACTCAGGAACCAAAATCCAAAGTCGTCTTTCCAAACGCTTCCAAAGAGAAATAAATCTTTGGTGGAAAACATTACGGAGAGTGGATTGAAAGAGAAAATAGACAGGTACAAGGCTTGGAAAATTAAACTGAAACTGCATAAATCACCATCTAGAGCGGCTTCAGTGTGTTCCTTGCATTTCAAAAGGGATGATTTCTTGTTACCTGTTCCTGTTGAGTCTGTTTGTCTATTTTTAGGCGAAGTTATGGCGCATTTCATCATTCATGTAATCAAAGCCCCTTTGGTTCACTAACACTACACTAACTAAAAAATGTCCTGGAACAAATATTATTATATTTTGAAACACCTCCAATGAAATAGTATTGTGCGGCTATTCAAAGCATCATGAACACAGTTATATTAACCTTCACGAGAAAAATTTCGTACAATGAAAATATAGCAATAACACCACCAAAATCTTGTCTAGCGAGGGCATTGACGTAATATAACATATACTACGTCAATGAGCGAGGGCAACTGATGACTGTATTTCAGTTTAGCGCGTTATTCAATGTAAACAAGGAAACTATTTCAAAATGGTGGATATAGTTTGACCACCACTAGCGCCCTCGTCGGTCGATATTCTTCCCTATATAGTCATCTTAAACCTGACATTTTGTCCGTTGAAGGTTATCGCTAGGAATTTCGGAAAAAATTGATGCGAAATCGTCGCTTGGCTATTTGTTCACAGCTTTCCACTCTGTAAGAAGCTGACTTCGAGGAAGGGAGCTGGTCTAGCATTTTCCCGGTCTGCCGCCGCCGCGTAAATTTCATTGTCCGTGATCAGTTTAAAGTGTGGCGGCCTGAGGGTGGTTTTCCAATTCTCGGCTCGGCAAACGCTCAATAACGTGCGAACTAAAGTGAGGGTGGGGACACCGTTGTTCTGGTTGCAAGCTTCGTTTGGTACCTTTTCTCTCGGGAGTCCGCTTAACCCCAGCCTCTGAACGAGTGCTCGATAAAGTCCTGAATGACGAGTCCCAAGGGAATCTACGCGGGCTCTAGGAAGAGTTGTCGATCGGTGGAGAACTTTGTAGATGATTAATAATAGAGATGCTGAATGACGTGACAAATTGTAGAATCGGTAGAGAAACTTAGCAGTTATTAGATCTTAGAACTTGCTATCTGCATCTCTCTCGAACGAAGTTTTTTGTGGATGGTTTAGTGGAAATAATTCAGTTGATATCCCTTCTGCAGATGTTGATATATTATAAAGAAACTGAAATTATTTATAAAGACTGTTTGCTTGGTTCTTGGGATTTGGAATCTTTTGGGAAGATGGAAAAGTTTTCTTTCATTTGTATATAAAACGTTTCGACCCTGGTCGGGGGCTTTTTCAAAGATTTCTTACATTTACATGTATGATGGGGTTTTCTTGCCAAACATTATTGATCGCATCAAAATGAAAATAGTTGAATGCGTTGCTGTTTACTTATTTGAATCAGCAAGAATAAGTAACAAGAGCCCCCTTTACACCCCTAAATAAAAGGGAGGACATTGAAGACAGCCAGCGTATAAAGTTTATAATAATATTTTTTTTGGTGTTACTCGTTTTTTGCGAAATATGAATGAAATAATATCGAAGTTAGTATGCAAATACTTTTTATTAGATATGATTCCCTGCTACAAACAATTTTTTTCCTTGTCTCCTGCTTTTGGTTAATTATTGTTGAAAAATGTTGTAATCAGAATTACAAACTTTCTGTTTCTCAACTTTTTGATTTGAACTTTCAACAAAGTAGTCCAACAGTTTTCATGTAAATCCATTGACCTGTCGTGGATTCCATTTCACAATTTTCACGCTACACGACAGTCCACTTAATTTAAAAATTCGAAAGATCAAATATCATAAATGAAAGGTTCCTTATTGCATGTTCATGCAGGTGGACCTCGGTTGTTGATGGTTTTCTAGTTTCATTTTGTTTTACCAAGGACATGCAATCAAGTGATTTTTTCTCAAAATCTGAGCAAGATACAGGAAAAAAGTGAAAAAGTTAAAGGTACCTTCTGGGACACCACTGGACTAAACAGCCCCCCCAATATCCCAGATACCACCAACAAATTTTAGAAAAATCGTCTGAAGATTATTGAGATATTCAGGAAAAAATAGTATATTATTCAACGAGCGTATAATGATGGCTATTATTTACGGGGTGAATTTTACGGTTTGAAATGATAGTCATACACGAATAGAATACTATACTTCAACCACGACTGAAACTTGTTGGAAAATTTTGTTACATTACATATTTTCAGAAACACTATCATTTTATTCTGACACATATTTCATATAATAATATTGATAGGTTTGAGTCAAATTTGTTTGGATTCAAAATCTAGGATATTTCTATATGACACGCACATTCATAGTCGCTGATAGCTCAATGTAGATGCTCCTTGCCTTTTTTTTATGTAGGTAGGGAACTGAATTGAAAATATTTGGTGGTTTACACTATAGAATTTCAAAAACAGATTGTTTGTAGCGAAGCAATATAATATTATAGCTGAATCAAAAAAGGATTTGATAGCAGTGAATAATGACTCATCATTCACTAGTGAATAATGGGTATCATTAAGGTCGACCAAACATATATATTTGACAATTTCTGTGTCGTGTTGAGGACTGACTCTGCCACGTTTAATGGTTGACGGGTCAGCGAATAACCATGCTGCTCCTGAAGTATGGCGTAGGGAGTTAATAACAAGCATACTTGCTGAAGGACTTCGAAAGAAGTCGATGAAGTTTCGTACATAATACCATAAATCACGTTTACTTCCATTGCTACTCCTAAAGTCCACTTCTCAACTTAGGTGTATAATGTACTATAATAATAAACACTATCATTTCGAAGTCTCGCTGAAACTCGTTTCTCTTTTTTCCAGGTGTGATATCGGCCGGCGTGTCGGTCCCGGTCCAAATCCCCAGCCAAGCCGCAGACCTCGCGTCTAGCTACTGGCCTCGCATCCAGTGATCTCAGCTTTTCGGGTTTCCGCCGCCGAGCTTACTCGTGCCCCAGGAAAACCCGTCCCTGCAAGCCACCATGACGCCGCCTATCATCAGCGCACCGCCGCCCGACGAAGCGTCTTAATTGCGGTTCGCGACTTCGCTGTGGTTCGCGACTTCGCTGAGTTCGCGACTTCGCTGAGGTTCGCGACTTCGCTGTGGTTCGCGACTCCGCTGTGGTTCGCGACTTCGCCACAGCCGCTCCTTCACTTGCATCTCCTGCTGATCTGCAAGTTACTCTGTGAATAGTGTAAATATAGCGCGGGATATTTGAATTTTTTGCGGTGAAACAGTGAGCGCAGTACTAGGTCAAGCCAAAAAAACATTGAAATATATCAATCTGTGACGAAATTTTTCGCAGTTTACCGTTGCCTTCTCTAATTTGCGCGGATATCAATTTTTTGTGAACATTCGAACAGAAAGTGTTGGGAAATATTGTTTTTTAAAAAATTGACAAATGCGTCATTTTTCAGGGTGTACAGAAATTTCAAAAGTGATTATTGGTAGGTTCATACATGTAGAAGATGAGCTTTGTTAGATGAATAGTTTCTGCACAGTTACGATTTCAATTGTTCGATTTTCCACAAAGTTTATTGAGGTTGGGACCTCAGAGACACACACTGTATATAATTTTTTAGTACTATCAAACTAGTACTTGCTCATGAAGAAGTATCGCAAAAGGTGTGTAATTTGATTGTTGCCCTGGTAACACTGTTGTTTTGACTAATAACCATTTTATAGGAATTATTTCCGTTTCAGCTATCAGTTATTGAATCCGCACAAGACACCAAGGAGCGTTCGACTTTCACTAAAACAGTAATGGTTCTGAGACTGTCATTAAAAATCCATCATTGGATTATGTTGTGGCACTACTAGTTCTGCATATGAGTATAATCGTCCCAGAACAATTCCTGAAATTGGAAGTCGAACAAACCTACCGAAATCAAATTGATATGAAACTATTCATCCGATAGCACTCATCTTGGGCATAATATAAACTATATATCAACTACTATTATCCAAAATGTTTCACTTTGTCCGGATTATGTCTGATAACTACCAATAGGATTTATTGATAATGTGCAAATTTATGAATGAACACTGATTTTTGAGTAGGAAAAGATCTACGAGCTGCTTAGAATTTGGTCAAGAAAAATATTCTTTCGCTTGTCATGAAAGAACTGTCAAATCGGATGCTCCGAGGCGTATCCTCCTGATTTGCTAGGTACTCAATACGTACACATCCGACAGCGATCAGAAACTGAGCACGCCTTGCATTCTGTGAATAGTGTACATATAGCGCGGGAGATTCATTTTCCTGTGGTGAAATATCCCTTGCCGCTGTACTGAACAGTGGGGCAATAAATGTGTAAATAGTTTGTATAGTCAGTGTAACAAATGTTATCGGTGAATTCTGCAATACGTTGTTGGAGGGACTCGATCAAGAAACTAAAGATGCTCGAACCAGTTCTCCGTGAAAAAAAAAACAGAAATTGACTTTTCATAAGTATAAGACTCTGTTTTTCTACTGTGCGATAAATATAATGATTCAAGTCACACATTTTCATGAGCTTACATTGCTTACTTATCAAACATATCAGTGTGCGTTATGCCCGTCCGGCCATAAAATTTACTCTATGGCCGGCACGGCTCTAAAGACCCAACATTTTTCTGCATGTTGACGTTCCAATTTTCAATATGTTTCCCTAGCATCCACAGAATCGAGTTAAAATCGAAAAGATCTAAATTTATTTCAGATTTGCACAAAATCAAATTTGTAAAAAAATGAAATAATTTTTAATTCAAATAGTTGAATTTCAATTACCAAACATTAGTAAATGGAAATCTGACTATGATATTGAAAAACAAATCGATGGAGATAATGTTTCCGAATTTGCAAAATTTCACGTGAATTCCGAAAAAACTATTTTCGAAAGTTCTCAATATATTCATCGGAGTTTCTGATCGAGTTTACAATCTGTAACATAGCAATAATTGTACGTAATTAATTCACATATTTCTGACATAATGTTAATATGTGTATACCAACTGTGTTAATGATTTTATATATTTAAGGAGCATTTTTGTTGCCGAAACTAGTGCTTACCCTTTCTTTTGTATCCATATAGACCAATAAAACATGTCCTCTACGAAAAGTTAATTTTCAGAAAGTTCTCACCATGAAATATACCAACAAGCTTTTATATCCGAAAGAGAAAAAAGCTTCGCGCTTCTCTGAACAAATTCATATTAGTACAGGTAATAGGGAGCGAGCTACCCGTGACCATAATGCATAATTAGGCAGGGGTTATTTTATTTCATAGATAGTTGCAGTCTGACGTACTCAACCTAAAAACACAAAATACTTACAGAAATGGCGAACGGAAGTGCCGCCATTTTGTGAAAAACCGTTTGGGCCTGTATCTACGTAACCGTGCACTTTAGGCCCACAATTATAAGGACCTTTTATAGATAATTAAATTTCCTATCTTTTTTATTCAATAATTTTTTTCCACATACCGTTCACGACTTATATTATTATTACTTTTTGTTTATTCACTTTTTTATCGATATCTCTTCAAATAATTGTTTAAACAATAAATTGTTTATAATAAAACTTTTAAATCGATAAATTTTCTACAACTTTTATTTGAAACTTTTTTCTCTAATGTTGATATTTTGGAAGTTACAACGCGTTAATTTCAATCGTCTTGTAGAGAGCCTGTGGGTGCCGAAAAGCAGGATTGGACTGTACGGTAATCTGTGAGAACTGCACAGAGGAAACGTGCACTAATCAGCTGAAAGTAATCGTCAACAACACAGAATTGTGCGACATCGATGAAGATATTGGTGATGATTCTAACGACAAATTAATGGAGGCGTTGTTACAATCTTTATATGTCACTGACGAAGATAAAGAAGAGGAAGAGGAGAGTGTAACCAACATCGAAAATTCACCACCCTCGAAACGCCAAAGAGTCGGAGAAGACATATGATTAATTTTGGTGTACATTTGTAAAAATAAATTTCACATATATTCTTCAATATATATTCCATTTTTTCATTTGCGTGTTTAATTATGGCAGTAGTTTTTAAATTAATTATAGTAATATTTAATTGTATAAAAGAGAATACAAAGAAAAAATTTCAATGGGTATTCGCTATTTCTTGCAGGTAAGAACTTGAATTATAGATTATTTATTAAATCAAAAAAATTCTAAAATTCATATTTTTTTTTATTATGTATCGGATTCGCATCATTACGCTATGCACACTTCGTTCTTAATAACCTTGTACACGGTAGGACAATATTGAACGCGTTGCAACTTCAAAAATATCAACTTCAGAGAAAAAAGTTTTGAATGAAATAATAATAATAATAATGTATACAATTTATCGATTCAAAAGTTTTATCATTTTATCATTGATTAAACCATCATTTAAAGAGATATCGGTAAAAAAGTGAATAAACAAAAAGTAATAATAATATAAGTCGTGAACGGTAAGTGCTACGAAAAAAATTATCAAATAAAAAAGATAGGAAATTCAATTATCTATAAAAAAGGTCCTTATAATTGTGGGCCTAAAGTGCACCGTTACGGAGATACAGGCCCAAACGGTTTTTCACAAAATGGCGGCACTTCCGTTCGCCATTTTTGTAAGTATTTTGTGTTCTTAGGTTAAGTACGTCAGACTGCAACTATCCTTGCAATAGAATAACTCCTGCCTAATTTTGCAAAACAAAATCGTCTATTACCTGTATTATATACATTATTGGCTGATTTTGAAGATCTTTCGATGAATCATAAAAAAAATAACTTGCCAACAATACTGCGACATCGGCGCCCCGAAACTTCCGTTTGTTTTTTTGCAAAAGAGGAATTTCCATGGTGAAACTGTTGTTTGCCCCCAGACACCACATGATCTGGCATGCCTAATTCTGTAAAGGTTTCTTGGTAACATCATTCATGACATTCCGTTTTTGAAAACTAGGTTTGGTAAACGGATCATTCTTGGAGACACACGAGAGTTGGGGGCTCGATAACTGCAAACACATTCAATCATCTTTTCTCAATATTTTTCCCTTTCATGTTTCCGAGTGGCATATTCAAATTGGTGGTCTTCAAAAAATTACGTCTAGTGGAAGCTCCAGTCGGGTTAGAGATTGCATAGTGATATTCAAAAGTATTATTGATGAATGTTGTGTAAATTCCTGTTGCTGTGATTAATTTTAAACATATTAATAATTGATATACATTGCATTTATGTAGGGTTAGTACTTGTGTAGTTGTGTAAAAGAGCAATTTGTGGAAAATAAAATAATGTTTGGAAAAAACGACTTTTATTGATTTGTAACATTGATATAAAAATATAACTTGATTTGCACCTTTTTGAGAATACTCACAATTACATATAACAGTTCTGATAAAGAAATAGTATCAAACAGATTTCTGAAATTGATGTTACGGTATTATAAATGGAGTAGTGCTTCATTTTAAAAGTTGATTCCTTGAGATATCTGATATGTTGAAGCAGAGAGTCAATGAAACTTTGCCTTTGACAGCATACGCAATAATTTCATATCTAGGTAAGTCTCAAATCTCTCACGTTTTATAAAAAGTATGACAAACTATCCGTTAAAGTTTTTGAGACGGTAGAATGAGACATTTTTTCCTCCAAACATGGATTCAAAAATACATCCCCTCCGAGATATATGTTTTCACTACTATTGAACACACAAAAAGAATTTGTAATAAATTTTCAATTCAATTTCTTCAAGAAAACGTGACGAATGATCTTATTTGCTGTTGTAGGAGTACTTTTCAATTTTCAACAGTTTTTTCCTCACAACTCTGAGCCGCTACCAAAGATAGTGAAAAAATTTACGGAATCTCATCTGAACTCAAAAACTATAGCATAGAAATGTTTTCTTGTACATTTCTTATAACTGAATATTTGCATTGGCATATTGGTGAACAGCAAAGAACCCATGAAAATATATTCAGATAGTTTCGTAACACTCTTTATACACCTGTCATTTCGAACCTTTTTACGAAATATCCAATTTTGAGTAGAAACATATATTCTGGTGTTAAACATATTCCGGTGGAGCCACGGTTTCAGGATGAGACATAAGAGGGGTTCTTTCTGTGGTCCTAGTCGCCAATATAACCCCGCTTCTGTTTGGAGGGAATGGCGGTTTTCCGTGTTGATCTCTGACCTGAACGAAGATACCAAATAGAAAGAGTAGGACCCAGATTAGAGAATTCACAGCATCTGAAAATGGAGAGAAGTTTCGGATAAATCAATAATACATTTAGAGTGCAGCAGCACTGCTGCATGAGGCTTATTTTTGGCTACTGACTGCCGACGACCAACTAACGTATGCCTATTGTGGATACAGCTTTGAGGGAATGTTTTTGGGAATACATACGAGCTTTCTGAAAACACATTTGCTAATAAAAATGAAGTAAAACCCGAAAAACCTGCAGTACTACATATTCGGTTGGTGTATCCGATGTACAGGCCTCATCCGCTAAGATTTGATTACGTTTCATCGATTTGATATTTTGACTGAATGTGGTTGACAATGTTCTTTGCTGAATGGTAATGGTTCGGACTTCCCTTGTGTATATTATTAACTCTATTGAGACCTGTTGCTAAGAACGAAAGGATAAAAAATACAAATCAAGTGAGAAAATTAAATCAAAATAAAATTTGTTTGGTCAATAATGAAATTGAGAATTGAGGTAAATTAATTTGAGTTTTAGTTAACTCGACACCAACAACTGCGTTTACCGGATACCATGCGAGTGCGGCAAATCTTACATCGGAGAAACCAAAAGACCTTTGGAAGTGGGAATAGGCGAACACAAGAAAAACACAACGAGGAGAAACAACGAAATCAGGAATAGCGGAGCATCTTTGGACAAACCATCACAGCATTAAATGGTCTGAAGCCGAGGTCATACACAAAGAGGAGCACTGGTTCAAGAAGAAATTCAAGGAAGCCGCCAATATCCTCAACAAGGACGCATTAGGTCACCCGAGCGTGGAGATCCGGAATGTGTGGAGGCCATGCAAAGGCATGGACCGACTTCGGCTCGAGGAGGGAGAATCTCGCGCCAAAACATCCATTTCCCGCTAGTAGTAGCACCTGCTCGCCTCCTTGTTAGTACCGCCCCTTCCCCCACCATAGGGAAATCGAAGCTTTATAACCGAACACACCTCGAAATATTGTCAGTCATTACCTGAAGACGTTTGCGGATACCAGTAATCGAAACGTCGGGAGTACACTAAACTTTCATAATATTTCATTTATTTCTTCATTTACTTTTTTTGACTAGTATTTCACATTCGATACCTTAATTTTCTTGTCACAATATTATTTCATTTATTTCTTCAAATAACATTTTATTTACTCATATTTCATATTCGATATCTCGATTTTTTGTAACATTATTTCCTTTGATCAATCAATCCTCGATTTCATTATTGACCAAACAAATTTGATTTTGATTTTCTCACTTGATTTGTATTTTTATCCTTTCGTTCTTAGCAACAGGTGTCAATAGAGTTAATAATATAGACAATGGAAGTCCGAACCATTACCATTCGATTCAATATTTGTCATGCGCTTTGTTCACCTCACCAAGTTAACCAAATTTCTGCTTCAGTTTTGATGCGAACCAACAGTGAGACCACATACGTCGGATACAAGCAGCACCTTAGCTGGCACGGGAATGATATGCACATATAATTAATATTACATGTGCCATTAGAGCTTCGCTGCAGGTCATTCGTGCAAATACAAGCTTTGTGATTATAAATAATAGGATCTGTGAGATCGGTTATTTGTAGTCCACACATAATCGCTTTGATCCATCGTTCTTAGTTGTGAGCACAACTGGGCATGATCAGATATTTCAAAGTGCCGAGATAAATTGGCAGACTATACTATTTTTGAAGAAATGAAAACCTGGAAATGTTCGAAGTAGTTACTGATGATAGTAATAGATATTCCCGCATATCGTTCGAGAATGTCAACATTTCTGATATTTTCGGGAGTAAAGATTATCATTTTCGTGAGAAATGGTGGCACGAATATAAAAATAAGACAGTTAACTCATCGGTTATTGGGTGGGAATTGAGTTAGTTGAATCAAGGGAAAGAATGCAATTAAAAAAAAAATGAATTTTGAAATTAAAAAAAAATGGAAAAAACTAATATAATATTATGAAACACTCAATAATATTGAAAAAAGAGGAAATAAACGAATTAAATTATGATAAGTAGATAAAAAATTGGGAAAGTTGGATTTAGATGCACTGGCAAATATCGAAATGAGTTAATTGAGAATACTCGAGATTATTCAGATTATCAAGTGGTGCCGGAATATATACAATGGTACCTTGTTGGAAAAGTCACTTACCCGAACTTTGTGTCGTTTGTCGAGGCGAAATTATCACAGTCGCCGGAAATGTATGACTTTTTCTAATAGGTGTAAAATCTACTCTTGTAACTCTTCGAGCCATTTAATAGAAAAAAACCGTTTGCGTTCAAAAATGGGCGTTTTTTAGGGGTGGCTAAAACTGCGTTAATCTTGAATTTCTAAGATTTCCAACTTTCGAAAAGAATCGCCGGAACTCGAAATCGAAGTATTTCCAGTATCTCCAACGCATATCTCGGCAATGGTGAATCTAAACGACTATAGTTTGAAATTTGTTATTACCCACGAGTGAGATATTCCATAATTGATTCCGAAGTAAGACGTTCCAACATGTGCGGTAATTTTGAAAAATGTAATTCTGTATGAAAATTAGGAAAATGTATCTCTTCCATTCTATGAAAATTTCAATATGTAGCACACAATTGCACGAACTATAACGCTGTGCTTCGTTTTACGTACCTAACATTTGGAATGGCGGGTTGATAACCGCATAATTGAAGTGCCTCACTGTGACTCTTCTGTAGGTATTGATGATGATGTATTGCAGATTTCCTCCAACGTAATGATTCAGGGCTGTAATACAAGCATATGAGCCTACGAAGCTGCATGCGATAATATGCCCCATCCTTGTACAGGGAGTAAACAGAATTAAACATCCAACAACTATAGTGAAAAAGATCACCCAGAAGTTGACGTCATTGCTTAAAATTTGAAGATCGGCTGGAAAAATAAGAATAATAATAACCTGGTCTTGATCAAATATTGAAAATCTTACCAACTCCTGCATAAAAGATTATGGAGGCCACTAGACATCCAGCTAGTATAAATGCCAAATTGACCGATAGTAATGGTATTCCAAATCTCCACCATATGAAAGTCCAAAAAATGCCGTACAAAAAACCAATCACAAAGGAAGTGATAGCTCTTTCTGGAAGAAAAAACAAATTTCAGGGCGGATTCACATGATGAAACTCGAAAATTTACCATTCATAGTGAAATTCTGCTCCAAAGATATCGACACATACGTGATGAATACTCCAAAGGTGAATCCAATTATGTACAGAGTCAGTTTGAAATATCTGTGACCCGCACAACAGACGAACAATCCAAATATCATAAGAAGAGCGCATACTAATTTCCAGAACGCTGTAACTGAAGAGGTATTTAATCCAACATTAGTATCTCAAGAGAGTTGAATTGAACTGGACGAAAATCAATATTCAACAAAAAATATTTCACTTTTCTATACAATTTCGATTCACAATGGGTTTACAAAACCACGGTACGTGTTTCGCTATACAATAGCTTACTCAATCAAGAAAATAATTTTAATTTATTCTGCTTGGAGTTTTGTGAACCGTTTGTTAGTGAGAATCACGGAGAATCATACATGGAACTCTGTAACAAGTATATTTTGTTACATCAAAAAAGATGGAGTATTGCACAAATCAAAATCGGGAACACCGATAGCGATAGTCTCCCATTTGTTTCCTCTGTTTGAATTCGGTTGGGTCTTTTGACCTTCCTATTTATACGATGAATCCTGTGTTTTCGGACCGAAAATATTGAAGAAGAATGCAGTTGCTGAAAATGTTAATTACATAAACAACATAATAAGTAATGAAACTAAGTATGAAGTTAAGTCCGTTGAAGCAATAATTATTGATACATCCAAAACAGTGCGTCCTCAGCCAATTAGTCTAGGCGAAAAGAAAATCAGTTTTTGCAATTTGGAGGGAAAAGCTAATTATTGATGGAAAATGTTGAGTTAGGTGCCAGGAAGAACCCATTAAAATTTCCACCCCCCAAACCTTGTACTTTTTTTCTATGGCACGTTTTATAGCAAAAAAATTCTGATTAAAAATTCCTCGTGGAATTGTACTTGGGATAGACTACTTGAAAAAAAGTTAGTCTAGACAAGCTTTGTGAGAGATGGACAGTTTCAAAGTTCTGGCATATATCACGGAATCAAAGACCTGTAGGAGAAAATTGTGTGTCATAAAAGTGGTTGATCATAGCATTAGACTTCTTGCATAAGAAAAAATTGTTGAGCGTTGGTTTCACACATAAGAATTACATACGAGTATCCAAAAAGTTGATGAAATATCAACATACGTATTTGTAGTAGGTAACCAATAGATTGCATTTCATTAAATAGGATGGGGCACCAAAAACGAAACAGATCGAAAATCTTCCAAACACATGTGCAGAAACATGTCCATGTTTATTTAAAGGGGACATCTTCCTATCATAATCTGAACTGTCACACCTCTTTCCACACCCCTTAATCACTAACACCCAAACAATTCGAATAGGGAAATAAGTAAATGTGACACAAAGGAAAACAAAATTTCACAAGGAATTCAGCCATATCAATTTTCAGTAACTTTCCATTTTGGCGGGGTGGAAATTTTAATGGGTTGACTCCACATTTTCCACCAATTCTTAGCTTTCCTTCCCGAAATGCCTATTCTAAATACCTCTGGTTACACCTCCGTAGTATTCGTAAGGAGTGTATTCATTTTCTGAATGTACGAGTCTGGAGATAAAGCGAGACTGGCACTTGATATTATTTTCGTGATGAACTTTCAGTATTACTTCCACATTTATCAAATCAACTTTTTTTCAAATTTTTTAAAAATTTTTCGGCAAAGTAGAATAGTAACTCTTAAGTCTGGACGACAGAATTAGATGAAACAATTCGCGATAGAAAATGAGATCGCAGCACTAGCATGGAGAAATGCGGATCTGTTGATGATTAGATTGCTATGTTTACATTTGCATGTGTTTATATGGGGCTTCGATGTTCTCGTGTTCCTTTTTTTGTGGAATTTTCATTATTTTTATAAACTTTTGTGTGAAAAGTGACTCATCGACAGTTGAATACTTGAAGAACATTTCACTGAACAAATTCGAAGATTTCTCACTATCAAAACATTGTAAAATTTGAAAGACTCGAGGTGGTTTCCACATGAGACTTGGATTCACGAGTTTCTACAATAAAGTTGGTTTCACTGGACTGAAGGACTGGATTCATATCCAGAACTAGAAAACAACAAGTAAAATATGCATTCACAGTAGATAAAAGGCAGCAAACCTTCTAATTAGTTCACAGGAATATTTCCAAAGTTTTTGAAAATCCCCACAATCGCTTTTAATGCTCAAACACACACAAAAACCATATTAATTTGAAATTACTGAAGAGTCAACACAACATTCAAACTAGAGTATGGCGATCTAACCATTGAGTGTTCCCTCAAAAGTCGATGGGGGGGCGTATCGCATATTTTCTATTGCGAATATCTCAGAGTCATTTATTTCACTCAGTAGAGTACATATTGTACAGTGAAAAAACTTAATCTGACCAAATTAAAAATCGTATGAGGTACTAAACTATTTTTCAAAACTCATTCAGGATGTTATATTCACAAATGATTTCAATTTACAACACTATTTAATCCCCTGCTTGTACTCACTCTTTTTTTTATCTACCCTCCTCATCTCTAGTCGTTTCTCTTTAAATTTCACATAATACCAGAAGGATTCGTTATATGAATTAGCGCATCTAGGAGAAGGAAGGGGGACGGGGGTTGCAGCAGGAACGAAAAATTATAGGTTATATTGATAGTGGCTTCCAGGTTTGATACTCGTGATTTGGGGCCTGATATTTCGTTTGTACCTGATTTAGACATTGATTTACAAGAGAAATCTTAGTACCTAAGATTTCCGATTGGTAGACAAAATTTCACGCCTGGTTGATGCAACTACCCAATAACTCAGCTCAAGACCAATTGTGTGAAGTAGGTTAGGTTATTGCATAAATCCAGCATTGAACCATAACAATAATTAGTGCCATGCTGATAAATTGTGTCCAATTCTGACATCAGAGGAATATTTGTAACAGTTGCGTTAATAGATTCTTCACCGAAATCACGGATTCCGTAAAATATTTTGTTGTGAAATTCCAACAGATAATAGGAGTTTTTGCCAAATACTGCTTTACGAACGACAACAGGAAGTTTATAATCGCATCTTTTTCGGTAATAGGGAAGTCATGAGTGATATGAGATATGTCTTTATTATTTGTGGAACAGTTATGAAATTCGACACATAATTCTTGGCTCGTGTTACGAGCGATAACAAGCAAATGTAAACAGGAGTCGATAATAAGTGGAAGGGGATATAACCGCATGTTATGAATGTTTATGAGCGATAAATTCCAGGAGCATTTCTACTTCGATTTTCATTCACGGGCAGAGTGATTTCCGGAAGGATACGTTTGTTGTCGTATCAACATTGAAATTTTCTTGTTGTAATATACCAACTCACTGACCTGGTCCTATACAACTCATATCCCAATCCAACAGATCACATCCATACGAAACTGCTGGAACATACGCAGTACTTCTGTTGTTGAAGGTAGCTATTATGCCAAACACCTCTCCTGTTCCCCTGTATAGACTATAAAGCCGTCGAAATTTGAAATACCCCTCAATTTCAGGCACTTTAGTTCCGTATTTCAAAATGCTCTCTACCGTCAGCATCTTTTGTATTGCGTCAAAATACGTTTTGTTTTTATGGTTATATTCTGGAAGGTACAAATGGTACATATCCACTTTAATTCTGCTGGTATCGCAAGATACACCATATGCAGAAGGTGGTTGGCTTCTAACTGTGATGTACTCATCGTTGTATGTAGTTATCTGATAGGGTGCTATGATTGTGTCGAATGTCAAGTTGCATCCTCCTGGCACTGGATCTGAAATAAGGAAAATGAGAATATTCGGTTCTATAATGTCCTCCATTTTTGCATGGATGAAAATGAAAACTCTCTTGAGGACGTGTGTGATAAAACGGCAGTGATTTCAATGATTTATCATAAGAAGAGCAACCGGTAATCATTTTTTCTGTAGGTTTTTGAGTTGTTAACGTAACAATCTGAAAAAATTAAGAATTATTTTGGAATCTATACGTTGTTTTTCAGGTAACACAACCCGTAGTGAAGATGTCGGTGAAGATAAAATACTTCACACACTTGTGTAGATTCCGATTTAAATTCTTATTTTTTCAGATTGTGGTACTAAAAATATATGTAACAAAAAAAATTCAGAGAAAACATTCATCCACCCGAAAAAATGACTTTCAAAGATTATTGTGCCATACAATATGTTATCAATCTTAAAAACGACATGAATACGTGATCTTCATATGCAAACTCTTATGCAAGTATTCCATTGTAATGAGCATTACCAACATAGATAACATCGATGTATGGCAAAGGGTATTCACTCATGTTGAATTAGTACACCAAACCAGGATTTCATCAGGGATACCAGGTGGAATTTCTGGATTTCAGCATGGATTTGTGAGATTTTCAGAACATTTTGTACACCGGATTTCCGAAGTACAATACCCCTGAAAGTATGGTTGTAAACACCATCATTGCCTCTTATTGTGTGGAAATAGTTTCAATAACTTTCAAGTGATATCTAGAATTTATTGCTATACACCTATTTCCTTTCGAAAAAGAATAAGTCGACAAGAATTGGTGATCGATGAAGGTAATAAAAATAACAAAAATAGAATAACTAATTGAACCAATTCCAATATTGAATTGTATTTTTTTGTCCTTCACTGTCACTGAGACTGTTAGGTACATCAGCTCTCTTCTCAAGTGTTCCTACCTCGGTTCCTACCCAAGAATTGAAAAGCATGTTATTCTGATTTTGGGGTGAGTCGAGGGGTTTCACTTCCGTAAAATTTGTACAACAAATCAGGATTTTTTTTAGAGTTCATCAAGGACTCCAGTTGCGATTTCTGGATTTCAACATGGATTTCCAAGATTTCTAGTAAATTTTGTACACCGGATTTCCAAATTGAAACACCTCTCGGATTGAGTGAGACACTCGGTGATAGAATATTTTCTCTAGTGGCTACAGAACACTTTGAGGCAACATAGGGTAAGTATTGTCGATTAAGATGGTGGAAATGCCCTTCGTCACGAACTTTCGATTTGCAAATGATGTTACCCAGGTCTGAAAAAACATTCATTAAATTTTTTCTCTCTCATTCTTTCTTTTCTCTTCTGAGGGTGGATAAATCACCTTTTCACGTTTTTTTTTCTCGAAAAATTATAATTACTTACTTACCAGATGCCTCTACCGTTTGTAGTCTAGATTGTTTTTCATACAGGAGCGCTTTTTACTGTAATTCCTTTGTTGAGAGAATTCTGTACAGATAATTTCCCAAGTAACACCAATTAGGAATCTCTTGGGTGAAGAAAGTATCAGAAGTTGTTAAACAATTTACGAATAGTTCTATACTCCTTTTGTAATCACACATAGGTACTTATCTCGGTACTTATAGTCCGGCGGCGGAACGCTAATAACTCGTCGTTTTAGAGACGAACCCAATATTGGCGTATAACCAAACGAGAATTCTACCACTATATTAACGAATGTTTCTACATAGAAAAATGAATA
This sequence comes from Zygogramma bicolorata, assembly GCA_032362365.1. Classification (NCBI taxonomy): domain Eukaryota; kingdom Metazoa; phylum Arthropoda; class Insecta; order Coleoptera; family Chrysomelidae; genus Zygogramma; species Zygogramma bicolorata. Next base: position 11,886,026 of record JAVJAQ010000137.1, on the reverse strand, counting down.
TGGGGACTTTTTCTCTTGGTCGAGACCAAAATTATAGGTAAAAACATTGAAAAACCGAAAAAAAATAATTTTAACTTTGAGTCTCCATATCTCGGGAAATAAAATAGCTATCGAACATTTTTTTCACTCAGGTAGAGCTAGAAATAAGCTCTTTCATATGGTATTTGAAGTTTTGTTTTATATTTCAAAAATATTCAGAAAACAGTTACTTTTGTGAAAAAACGAATACTTTTTTTCATTCACTGTTTGATCCACCCCAACCTATCTCGCTTATATAAAACCCCTTTGAAATTATTTTTGATCCAAAAACTGCAGGCGTTTTATTAAAATCTAAAACATTTTTACCAAATATCTCATTATAATACATATATTTTACAAGATCCCAAGTGATAGCTGCTGCAAATATTAATAATATGTGTAAAAATGACCCAACAGTTAATTGCGAAAGACGCAAAACGGCACGCTTCGCAACTGCCGGGCCGCGCCACCGCGGTGTGCATTGCTGCTTTCAAAAGGCTCCAGCTAGTTCATTTTCAGAAATGGATCTTACATCAATCGGTGGAAAATGGAGCTTATAAAATTCTGCAGTTTTTGGATAAAAAATAATTCCAAAAAGGTTTTATATAAGCGAGATAGGTTGAGGTGAATCAAACAGTGAATAAAAAAAAGTATTCGTTTTTTCACAAAAGTAACCGAGGGGGAAACAACTACCCAAAATATGCACACCATATTTCAAATATCTGATAATCAACAATATTTAAAATATATTGAAAAAAAACATAGTATTCAGATATTCAAAATATATTTAAGATAATGAAAGTATTTGATGTACTGAAAATATATTCAAATAATTAAAGTATACTGAAGGTATTGAAAATTGAGGAAACGTACTTATATTTGAATTGTGAAGGAAATAAATGGAATATAGCGCATATAATATTCGATTCAATTAAAGTAAAAAAAGGTAATAACTTTCATTGTGACATTTTATATTTCATTCATAGATCCTTGATAGAGGATCAGCCTTCCACGGTTGGTGAGTGAAAAAAGTTTCAAATAAAAAGAGTACACCTCAATAATCTTTGAGTAGATCAGAATTATAGAGTACTTATTGAGTCCGATTTCTTTTTTGAAAGATTTGTATTTTTTGTTAATTTCTTTCAATGATAAACCACTGATTTGAAACGGATGGAAACCCTGCAGCGATACTGGACCTTCGAAAATAAATTCAATGGGCATGTCCTGTATGTCGTTCTTCATTGGCCACACAAACGACTGTATTTCAAATAGTTGAGCAACTCCATTAGATTTTCATCTGCATTTTCTATTTCTGGTCGATCTATGGAAATAAAATGATTTCTAAACAAATAATAGTCATTTACTTTATGACATACCATTTTCATGATCTACATCTCCATTGATAAAATTTCAGAATATTCGGATTCTGAAATTCCTTGATTTCTTATGAAAAACCTCCAAAATCAAAATATATGACTGTATTTATTTGCTTTTATTACCATCACTTACTCCCATAAAAATAAAAGACGATTTATTGCGAAAACACTAGCAGTAATATTGAGTAATACTCAACTATTCTTCAATAACTCATAGCATGCCGATTATAATAGATACAGATCCCGCAGAGTATTAACGAAATTAATTCCTGGAATTCAAGTCGCAAAAACGAATTAAAATATAGGCACAAACATTTTTTCCTAATTTTACAAATAATTTTTGCTTATTGCTGAATATTTTTTCACATTTATTTTCCCACGCTAATTGCTAAATATTTTTTTCAGATTTATTCGTACACGCAAAAGTTATCTGATTTCCCTTACGCCGTGCGCTCAAACCACCCAGAAGACACGACGCTTTACTGGCCCTGCGACACCTAAGAAAGCAAAAACGCCATTCTATTCAGTTAATGATCATGTCCGTGCATCCCTCGATACATTCCCTCCAATGATTATCATAAATCTAAGACATTACAGCGTTCGTGAACGGACGCCGGCGCCGCCGCACCGACCGAAACCCATACTACAAATGCTATTCATTAAATATCTATACTATGGACAAATCTCGAAGTTTGCACTGTGAAATGCTCAAAAAGACGCGTACTTTATAAATGACATGACATTGAAAGTAGAAAGAAACACAAAATTTGCCAGTTGAAGACATGGTCTCAGTAAGAAAAAATAAACTGACACTAAAGTATCAAGTTCCGAGTCAATTTCACTAGTTCACTTCGAATTTGCTTCACTACCTGTATCAACCTGCAAGCTACACACACACACTAATAAATACCAAATTATGTCAGAATACATTGTCGGTTAACCCTGGCGCAAAACGAATGAAACGATTGTAGACTGAATTGCACCCCAAATATTTCAAATATTTTGGAAGACTGAAAAGGATATTGTAACATTTAAACTGTATTGAAATACTAAGAAAGATATTTTGGTAATGAAAACAATATTTAAAGTGAAAGAGACTGACAAATATTGAAATATTTCGAATACTTATATTGTTGATATTTTGATGATGAAAATAATATTCAAAGTATGGAGTGGATATTTTTGGGATTAAAGTAGTATTTGAAGTATGAAGCGGTATTTGTGGATACTGAAATACTGAAACTGATTTTGAAATAATTCAAATATATTTGAGATATTTAGGTACTGAAAGTAGTATTGAAATATTTAAATTTCTGGATGTACACCTATTTGAAGAGTTGTTTCCCCCTCGAAAGTAACTGTTTTCTAAATATTTTTGAAATATAAAACAAATCTTCAAGTACCATATGAAAGAGCTTATTTCTAGCTCTACCTGAGTGAAAAAAAAAGTTCGAAAGCTATTTTATTTCCCGAGATATGGAGACTCAAAGTTGAAATTATTTTTTTTCGGTTTTTTAATGTTTTTACCTTTAATTTTGGTCTCGACCAAAAGAAAAAGTCCCCATATTCATTTTTCTATGTAGAAACATTCGTAAATATAGCGGTAGTATTTCCGTTTGGTTATACCAAAATATTGGGTTAGTGAACAATAACAAGGTCCGACCGCTGCATTATTAGTGTTAGGAGAGAAAGAAGTATTTCTTTCAATATTCCATAGCGTTCAATTGTTTCGTTTATTTCTGTAGTCATTTTTACATTAAGATTTTTATACCTATGTATCTTTAGATGGTGCGTTCTCTGGTGGCAATTTAAAAAAAAAAATTCTTTATACTCTGGATTTGGCCTGGATCTGACCTTTACTTTTATATAAACTCATTCCTGTACAGAAGAGAGTAAACATTTTTGGGCCCCCCATAAAAACCCCTCAAAATTTTTTTTAAATTTTAAATTCGAATAAAATTGCAGAAAACCCGGAGGATATCATTTCATCATTTCAACGAGGCTGATATACACTATAACAAGTAGTAACGTTCATTTCAATAAAGGCATTTTTTGTGATTTGAAAAAAATGCCTTCAACGTTTTGCCAGTGATTTCAACGAAAAATTTCAAAGCATCAAGAATGTTTGAATTGCAATTCCACATAGAATTCACTCATATTGAATGACGCATTCTGAAAAGTTGAACAAGAGGAAAAATTTTCACTTAGAGAGTCACCTCGGTTATAACTAAGGTTATCACATTGAATATAGCAAATAACTGTTCATCAATATCCATAGATAACTAATACACGCTAATACACACAAATACGACAGCGTGCCATTTGTTACTGTTCTTTTTCTCTTCGTCCCCTCTGTCCCCTTCCAAGGGCGAAAACAATATGTTATTCACTTTTTATTTATTTTTTCTCGTAATCTAGGTTTCGAATAATCATGGAAAAGATTTCACCTATATAGAATACAGTATGGTGTCCGAAATAAAAAATTTTGGCGGCCCAGGCTCCCATGAAGAGCTTTTCTTTTCAATTTAAAAAAAATTAAAACTTTTTTAATGTCTTCATGGGGGGCCTGAGAGGTCAAAATCTCATTTCGAAGACCATACTGTCTTCTATATATGTGAATTTTTTCAATATTTTTTTCGAGACCTATTATTTCGGGGGAAAAAATAAAACATGAAAAAAGTAATTTTTCCCCCTCAGAAGGAAAAAGAGAGGGGATGAAAAAATATATGCTGAATGTTTCTCAGGCATGGGTAACATGATTTCTACTGAATTTTTTACACCGGATATCCCTCGGGCTATCCGAAGTGAAACACTCCTCCATGCGAAGTTAAAACGTGGCATAAAAATGGGAATATTTGATTAAAAAAATGTCAAAAAAAGGTGGTATGAGGTGCGAAGGTCACATGTTGAAGGAAAACGGGTATGCTCGTATGCTCCGATTGTTGAGTGATGCAACAAAGGATGGATATGCCTTTTTTTCTTATCTTTGGAGGGCGATTATATGCGAAAGCATGGAGAGCGCTGCCTTTAGACTTATCATAAGCATTAAAAGTGCATGTGTATGGGTTGAGTCCCATCATATATGGGCACTCTGGCAATACGTGTACAAATTTGTCCCGCAGTCGACCGCAATCGCTTGATTTTCGTCGGAAATCCCGCAATCACTTAGGAAATCGCTCCAGAAATCCGAAATCACTTTGGAAATCCCGAAATCCTATCGGAAATCCGGAAATCACTGCCTAAACTTTGGAAATCATCACCGGAATCCTATTTGGAAATCGCAGTCGCTAGGGAAATCCGAAATTATAATGCATGCATAGAGACGATTGTAGTCATTGTAGATCGAGTTTTGAGACGTCGAAGTGTGAAGTGTCGAAGGGCCAAAAGCGAACAAGTGTTCTAGTGGAAAATATATTTATTCAAATCATTATTAGAATAGCCAACGGGTGGGAAGGTAAGTGACTGATGAATTGAAACCCACTCTCTTCCTTAAAAATAGGTTTCTACTGTACGTGAGATGCATAAATAGTAAACCACGGGTTTCATTGAATTACGGTCATAGTGAACCATTTATTATTATTAGCGTATTGTTACGTCCTAACGCCGGCCCTGACGAGATCGTAAACGCAGATGAGGAAATGCCGCCTGGAGAATTCGAGACACGTCATCGGGGCTTCTCTAGAGGATTCTCGATAGGTACGCAGATGTAAATACGGGACAGGCTTCGCTGCGGGGAGATAATTCGTATTACAGGGAGTTAGTGATTCGGCAGTTTTATTCAGAGCTAAGTGACGAGAGTTTAGTAGAGCTAAGTGGAAAGAGTTTTGTTATTGCTAAGTGCGAAGGTGTAGAATTGTTAGTACAGAGAGTTTTAGTAGCGAGCATTGGAAAGTTATCGGATCGATTGTGTTGTATTGTATTGTGATAGAGTTATAATAAAAGTAGTTTAGTGTTGTTTGGTGTTTCAATCGACGAACCCAAGGAATATCGTAACAGTGGTGTCAGAATTGAGATTTTTTAAGGGATAAATCGTAACAGTATCATTATTAGATCTAGTTTATTATTCATTAATTTTATTATTGAATTCATATTTATATCTACGTTGAGTTGACCACTCATCGCGCACTTCGCTCAAAACAAGTTAATATTTTCAGAAGTGAAATGGGTGAAATCAGTATCAAACTTAAAAACGTGTGCATTACTCTAGTAGTCAAGAGTAATAATAAATAAAGCAATGTGATTTGAAATTTCCTGTACTTTTTTAAATCGTCTATTACCCTCTTCATACAATTGTTATTTTTTTGGCAGAAATGAATCACAAGAATTGATTGAGTTATATATTACTTAACGAAAAAAACAAGATTGGTCCCATCAAACAAAATTCTTTCCTCCAAAGAAGTAAAAGTCATATATGCACGACAAAATATTTTGTTGAAGCAAGAAAAATTAATTCTTGAACATCAACTATCAATTCAAGCCTATATTCAAGCGCATATTCATTTTATCAAATGAATAATTCGTTTGCCTCACTACATTTTTCTGTTACTTTTCTCAAGTATATCTTGGTGTCGAATCAATAGGGCCATATGATTGAATTGAATTTGACAAGCCTTCGTGCAATAACTATAAATTTGATTCTATCAAATTTGATTGTTTCATTCAACCAGATTATTATTTTTTTGGATCAATATATAAGTAAACTTCGATGGAACCAGAATTTATTTCTCTCAATACATATATTCTCAAATTGAAACATTTTTACCAAGAACTCCTTCTTTGCTGCGAAATAATATTTCGGTCTCAAGAATACACATGTTCGGATTAAGTAATATTTGATCGATATAATGAAATAAATTTGACTAAATGACTTTGAAATAACAGAAAATATTTTCATTTTTTGTAATTCAGGCACCAAAAATACTTCAAAATGTCTCATTTTCAATAACTTATCGCAATAATTATTTTATAATGTTTAGGAAATCTATCGAAATCGGTTGGGATTTCCAAGAAATCATCGGAAATCTCTTGGAATCGTATGCGATTTCCATGAAATCATCGAAAATCCCTCTAAATCTTATGTGATTTCCACGAAATCTCCGGAAATCTCAGGAAATCATATGAGATTTCCAGGAAATCCTCGGAAATCCCAAATTTTTCGGGAAATCATGAGGGATTTCGGCAATACGTGTACGTTTTCTGATGAGTGGTCACCCCCTCGGGTTCTTACCTCATCCTGTAACAGGAATTAATAATGAGTACCTAGGTCTCGACCTAGGTATATTACTCTCAAGGCGGGTACTTCACGACCTGATTAACAGTCCATTGAAATAATCGGTGCTAAGAAAAGACATCACATACTGTCAATTACTAGAATGGAGGCACAGCCGAAGCACCGATTATTTTAACCTCGATTTTAACCGATGGTTAATCAGGTTGTAAAGTACCCGCTCTTGGTGTACCTAATTATTATCAATAACTCAATGAAACTTCAACTGTCCCTTACCAAATTCGCTATACACAGCAACCACCAAAAACACACGAACATCCACCAAATACTTGATGTTCCTCAGGAGATAAAAAGTAGCATTGCTTTCCCCCGATCCCCACACCAGTCCAATGTTCGTCCCTGTAACGTAAGAATGAGCAGCAAACGTCGTGCTATTAGACAAAGTAACATTCTCTATGAAAGTGTGAACTTGAATAACGAAAAATCCTACGTCATCGTTGATGTGCTCAACATCAATTTGTGTCGTATCCTCATTGACGCTGTAGTAATTTTCAAATACCCTGTCTACGCCTCTGGGATGATAACGGGACAAATCGATACTGATTCCGTCGCTGCACACTATGAACAAAAGTGAGGTTATATTCTTTGTTATTCAACCAATTTCAAGTGGGTGTTATACACGTAGATATAGTTGCATTATGCTATGATTCAATGAACCACAATAAACTGAACTCAATTATGTGAACAGCTGACAATTGACAACAGGGAGGAGTGTTTCAAACAGCACTGCTCACCGCTATATAACTGCAAAATCAAGAAGAGCAAGGCTGCGGTCTTCATGTTGTGCGTTTTTAAATCCACTTCGTCTTGCTTTCACCTTTCACTACACGACACAAAACTTATTAAATTGAATCACTCATTATCACATTTTCCTTGTCTATAGTTCGAGATTGGAACAGCTGAGAGCATTTCACTCACTCAAAAAAAAACAAACGAACCGAACGAGGAACGAGTGTAGAACGATTCCAGTAGTAACCGTCGAGGGCGCTGTAGTAAAAATATGGCTGAAGGCGATCAATGAATCGTAGTACGGGAGTGAGTAAAGTGTAGTTTTGTGTAATTATGACTTATAAATGAATAAAAGGCTGATTGAAGGGCCATGGGTAAAGACCAAGAACTGTTGGAGGCTGCAAGAAAGGGTAACGCGGCGGTGGTTGAGAAAATATTGGGCCAAAGAGCGAAAAGGAGTGGTCCTCTAGCAAGGTGGGTTATAATCAGCTGTCAAGCTGGCTTGTTTTTAGGTGTTTTCAGTATTTTATAGCGGTAGTATGGGCCTAGATTAGTTTTTATCGGCTCGTACGAGAGCTATTCGTTATCAGCCTCAATAAATTATGTCTTGATCTGATAAAAGGCCGAATAACATATTAAAAGGAATGATTGACACATATCGATACCTGTATTGTTGAATTATGAATTCTAGGTAGTTTATTTCTTGGAGAAAGTTATGTAAATAATGACTAAGTCCAACTTGTACGCTTCAAGGTTTCATGAGTAAACACGGCTATCTGCTCAGCTATCAGAGATGTAGCGAAATGATCTCGGGAATTATTGGAAACGCAAAAACTACCTGTATGATTGATCACATTTTTACCTGCCCAGTAAAGAGATAAGTAAATCCCAAAAAGCCATTCGATTGTGGTCAAATGGTAATTAGCGGTGGATGAGTCATTGTAACTATTTATTATATTTTGCAAAATATTTCTGGCAATGGGTTTGTTTAGGAACTGTCACATCGATTGTCACACCCTTATAGGTAAGTAGGCAAAGCGAAAAATTTAAAGCGCAATGCTTTACACAATAACACGATATTTATGGAAAATCATTGTTGAATAAACTATGATCGTGTTATAAGATATGGGTATGTAGGTATTTTTTCCCGAAAAATTTGAAACCGAAATCACCGAGGAAATCTCACATTGTGAAAAAATATTAACATTATTGTATAGATCCCTTCAATAATTACAGTTTCTAATGTTTTCAACTCGGTTGTTAAGGTTTGCCTGAATATGGTTGACATTGTGAAAAGAATTCACTGTAAACAATAATTGAATTATAAATAGTGCTCCGAGAAGTGCTCGAAATACTTGACATGATTGGGCAGCAGCTCGGGCAGCAGTGAATCAAAAAGGGATATAAAAATCGTTGAATAGCTAGGTACCTACTCAATTGGTTGAATATTGAATACAATTATATGAAAATTTAAAGGGACATCAGCTGAAGAATATAAGTAATTGAAATTCCATTGTGACAAAATATCAAATACTGAATATGAAATAATCAAACCATACAAAAATTAAATGAAGAAATACTTACTAATTAATTCATCCAGGGATGTTTCACTTCTGAAATTCGGTGTACAAAGTTCAGTAGAAATCTTGTTGAAATCCAGATATCCCACCTGAAATCCTTGAAGAAATCGTGAATCTGATATACCTACCTGTGTACCTACAAATTTTACAGAATTGAAACATTTCCCAGAATCCATAAGAAAAAATGCCGGAAAAAATGTAAAACTAAATTCGAGACTAAATTTTAAGTTGGGTGTACCGGGTGTACCTACTCACGGCGTTCGGATCTCGATTCGGATTTAAGAAAACAAAACAGGGTATTTTGTACAATTATGATCATAATATCTTCGAATTCATACTTTGAGAGATTGTGAAATTTTTGGTATTTTTGCACTCGACGCACGTTTTGCTAACAAGGTTAGCATCTTCAGGAGAAGAAAATTGATACTGTGGAGTATCACTTTTCCTCCTTCCCATTTGAAAAAAAAGTTCACAACTTCCTCTCTGCGGTAAGTGCTGCCCCACAATTGCCCTTTTTTTTAAAAAAAAAAACGACCGAATTTGATATCTTGCTCTGTCCACAACTTGAGAGTGTGAGGACTATTTTCTTATCAAACTGTAATACTGATAAGACATATCGTATGAGATGTATATGTCAATGTACAGTTTTTGGTAAAGTGTTTGTATATGTACTGCTCATATACGTAGGGAATGAACCTAAGTATACCTTATAGTACAAGAAATTCGTGAACCAAGGCAGAATTGAATTAACATTATTCTGAATTATATTCTTTAGGTACATTCATCGTAGACCATCGATAAATACGAGGGGTAAACCGGTTGGGCATTAGGTGTACAAAATTAGGGTATTATATGTGCATTACAGGAAATTACTGGTTCATTACTGTGTATTGAAGGTGCATTAGTGAGTATTACAGGTGTATTGCAGGGAATTACAGGTTCATTAGTGGTGTATTAAAGTGTATTACTGGTGCATTACTGGTGTATTACACGTGCATTAGTGGATAATTACGCATGCGTAAATACCACGTGACTTGAAATAACCGTTATAACCTTAAAATCTCAACACTGTTAGCAAAGTGTGATTACCTTGTGATAGGTAGTTTTCTGCAAAAATATGGAAAATTCAGGAGGTAAATGAAAATCTTTAAAGAAGTCTTGATATAATAAGGCATGAGTTAACAAAAATAATGAGAAGTGCTCAAAAGGATCCTGTCTTTAGCTAATATTTACACCATAATCAATTCGATATTTCTTGCCACTTTGTGTAAACCAGTGACTATAATCTGTCCATTCAAGCAAAGGAGTACTTTAAAACATTATCATGCATTGTGCACGTGATCTCTCAGACACGGCTGCTCGTACAGAGTCGCATTAAGGAAAGACCGAAAGTTTATTATTTTAAGGTGCAGTTTATTTGGTCTTTTTTCGAGTAGACTGTAGGAATACCTACATATTAGCAGTTCCGTATCAGTAATTGACATTTTGAATATTTCAACCTTCAAAATACCATATAATATGTACACACAACAAGCGTTAAAACGAAACTGGCTACTCCAGCAGAGTCCGGCACTGCAGCGCAAATTCCAACAGTCGATTGCATTTGATTTGACAGAGCCTGTATCTCGTCCGAGATCTCGGCCAATTTAATAGAAATAGAAAAACGATTTTCATGTTCCTATCCTAATTTTTTTAGCACAATACAATGGTATAAAAATAATTTATTATTATTTTTAAAATTTTTCATTCATTTTTGAAAATTTTTAATATTTTTCACCAATTAAAAATTAAAAGTCAAGTACACCATTGTATTGTTCTAAAAAAATTGAGACAGGGACACAGGGACATAAAAATCGTTTTTCAATATCTTTTGAATTGGCTGAGATACAAAGTCTCAAAGTTGAATAAGTTGAAGTTTTGACAAACCGACATTTTTTCATGCTTAAATACAATATGCCGAAACTCGTAGATAATATCAAGAATAATAATAGCTCCCGAATAAAATAATATAAAACCTATTGGTAAATCTTTTTTTTAAATGGCGCACAGTCGCATATTGAAAAATCTGAAAACTGTCATTTTATTGTAAGGATAGACTATAACACATTTTATAATCGTACAAATTTTCAGAACTCACTTTTTATTAGTTCTCCATAAACGCTTAAACGAGTCGTGAATCACCCTGTATATATGTCTGATTTCAACAACACAAAAAATAGTTAAAATTAAAAATAACATAAAAAAATCACGTATACTGTAAGTGCGAATATCTCGACAGAACGTCTGTCTTCATCTGCGCTGCTGTAAACAATCATACCTTGAATCTCACTAACTCTGGGCCATAGGCATTTACGTGCTGAAAACTTTGGGTCATGTTAACGGTTTTTCTACTTGGGCTATAAAGTCCATTTTTGGCACACTTATTTTGATACATGTAAATCTTGTCTTCAAAATTGACCAAAATATAAAAGAAAGAACATTCACAAATTTTGAAATTTACCTTCAAATTTCGCCTAAAATATTTGTAGGATTGGTTAGCGTTATGTTTTAACATTCTCTTTAGAAAAAATATTATATGTCAAATTTGTGAATTGTCTTTCTTTTATATTTTGGCCACTTTTGACCATTGAATAAGAATGCATTAGTGAGTATTACATCAGGTATTACGGTGCATTAGAGTATTACCGTTCATTCATAGGTATTATGGTGTATTACGGTGCATTACAGTGTATTTTGGGTATTACTTTATTAGAGTTATGTGGGCATTACTCGAATTGGGTGCATTACGGTGTACACATTTTGCAATCCGGTTTACCCCTCGGATAAATATCTTTTCCTTTTTTTCACAGGGAGTGAATATGTGCACTTAATCTTCAAATAAAGTATTTCACTGTGGATTTCCTTTTAATTTCAGGATTTCATCAATATGGTTACTTTCTACTTATTTTCAATGCCGCCGGCACTAAAAGTGCCTGGGCAGAAGTTGCTATTCCCAAATATAAAGGAATACTTCAATATTTTGCTTTGTTCGTGTTTGACGAAAAAATAGCAACTGTAATTTGAAGAAAAAGTGCTTTGTGGGACTGGCACGGTGACAAAGTTGTCAAACTTTTCAACGATTCATCAGTCAGTTACCGTGCTCGCCACAAAAACTTTATCTCTTAATAACAGTATATTTCGCATAATATACTAACTAGTATCATAGTGAGAAACTGATCAACATATTACTTATTGATCGAGAAGATAGTTGTAACTACTTCTCGATCGGTATCGAAGTATTAGCTGACGATCTATTTTTTTTTTCACACTTCGTGCTCTTCGTAAGGGTGTTCAACGAAGGGTTATATGAAAATGAAAAAATATAAAATAGATTGGTCAAAAAATCCCCTCCTAATAACATAGCTACTGAACTTCACAAAAACACTACGACTCGATTAGTGTGTATCTATATATCAAAATTTATAAAGACCCAACCGAGGACTCAACAGCAACATCGATGGAATATATCAGAATGCGTTTATGAAGAATCGTCATATTCACCAACTTTTATCCATAACCCAGTAGTACATACATACGTGTCTTATGTGAAATACCCCAGGTAATACAAGAACGAGTACAAGAACTCTTAAATGATCTTTTGAATATAATGATATTTCAGCTGGTGTTTCAGGTAGGTATCAGTTGTTCTTCCATTAATAATTTTCTTTGTACCTACTTGGCCCATTATCGGTTATAACTGCAGGAGTGCATAAAAATTACCGATAATTCTGCAAGAAAGCGTGATATCTAAAAATTGCAAGTTTATTTTCATATTTTGGCGAAAGTGCCCGAGTCCGAAGGACGAAAACTTTTCGGAATTTCAACCACAAGCGCACCCTTAAGGCGTAATTTTGAACAACTACACCTTGTTTACAGGTGTGTCTGAAACAATATCGCAACACTGAAAGCACCAGTATATAGCCACCTTACTTCTGACCTTGCTTTATAAAATGATTACTTGAATATACTTGAAAATATTCCCAAAGGTTGTCGATAGCCTTTTTTTTCTAGTTTCATGTTCATCTTTGATGGAATTTTTGAAAAATGTAAACTCCAGAAAATCAATCTACAAATATGACAACTTCAATAACTTTTACCCACAATATTTTTTATTTTTGAGGACATTTCTGTTTCTTATGTCTTGCTCCCACCCGATTACCTACGTCATTCATATCATCGCCTCAGGACTATCAGGACTTGATATCATTTGCAGTGGAGGTTTATATGATCTCTTGTCTTCTTGGTATGAGTATATAAACATTGATTATATTTTTGTGTAAGCTTGCACGCTTGATAATTCATTCTTCTATTTATTTCATATGCTCGCTGTGAGAACGAGCCTGGAAGTTGGCATGTGCAGTCCTTCGTACTGTCCAACTAAGGACAACACCTCTTTGATGAACCAAGATATGAACTCTGTTCTGTTTCAAGAATTGCATGATTGATCATTCATGGATTTGAAGATGCAAAAACTTCTGCGAAGATTCGTAACTGTCTTTATTCTTTTTATTTCCAACATTACTTGCAATAAAAGATATTACGTTCAGATATAATAGGCAATATTGACGAAGTTTAGCATAACAGATCCATCCTTCTCCAAGAGTTTGTCATTTTCAGAATGTTTTGTTGACACCAATATTTTTCACCGTATTCTCTATACTCATTTGCGAAAACTATTACACTAATAAAAAACGACTAGGTAACGTATTGAATTGAACATCTTAGATATATCCTTGACCTCGAGTAGCTCGAGGGTCTCGTCGACAGTGTAACACAGACACATTTCCTGCGTTGATGAACCAAGAAGGTCATCTCGCCGGAAGTCAAGGAGGAGATTATATCCGAACAGAAAATGAGCAGTTGGAGCTATTGTGTTCATACATTATTCGAGACATTATCATTATGACACAACCGTACATTCAGATAACCACTATTTATGATCTTCGTCAACAAAGCAAGGTGTGTTGAAAACACTGATAAGATAAGATAAGATTATGGGTGGGTATTCGCAATGCATTTTTTCGATTGTCCTCATACTAATGCACCAATTATTAGAAACTCCACCTCCGTTTCTGGAATTATATTCATTTATTCGAGATGTATGAAATATTTTTCGATGAATAAGTATATAAAAATCTTGTACAATAATCGGGAAAATATTCCGAACAATAACATTTCCACCTCCCACCTGTGAATTTGTTTTTTTTTTCAATGTACAAGGCGAATAGATATGCCTTTCAGACGATTGAATTGATTTGGTTTAAGAGTATCTGTGAGTTGAAAAATATTATGATTATGATATGTAGGCATATATCACAAAAAATATTTGGAAAATGTGTGCTGCTTTTCAAATTATTAGAATATTTGCCTTTAACAAAGCGACAGTACTTAATTTCATCATTTTCTACTTCACTTGGTGATCCTGAGGGGTACGTTAACTACGTTCCAAATATAAATTGTTTGGAAATTATGTTTCCATTTCGGGTTATTGGACCATTTTCATTAGTTGAATTAAAGTAGATTTTCATAAATACCCAGTGAATAATATTACAAAAAAAAGTTGAATATTTTCAACAGTGGAAGGTAAAACTACTAACACGTATCAGATAATATCATCGACCATAATCAAAAATTGGTCCTTTTCGTACGATTTGGAATCAAGCATGGAATAGATCTCTTGACAGTGATAACACATTCTCTATAACCTTGAGGTTCCACACAAAACATACAACATTCAGAGAAAACGCATTTGTGAGTTGAATGATCCGAATCACGTGATACTGTTACACAATTATCTGATGAAATCCATTGATCTATCCAAGACAGGTGGAATGAACGTGGTGAGAACAGGTATGAGGTCGATAGAACATCCACGCAAAGCTGCACCCTACCCCAACACGACACACTCAACCTTGTGTTGCGTGACCTCCACGATGTGTTTATGATCACAATGGGCAAAAATAATATAGTGAATTATAACAGTCTCTTACAGTCGTGTATAGATTCCAATATCAATTCTTTATTTTTTCAAATTATGTTAGGTAAATAACACGGTAAATATCTCAAAAAACTACAAAGAAAACGGAATCACACACTAAGATATTTTTCATGTCTACCTTCTCGTGAGAAAAAAACTCTGATACTGTCAGTACAGTTAACGTCTTGGAAGCCAAGAAAGAGACGTGGTTTTGGAATTGATTTCGGGATAATTCACATCACCAGACATGAAACAACACGGCAAGGAAATGATTAATGAAGTTAACCGTCTATGTAATCAGGCAATTATTAAATGTTCCGCCATTTTGTAGTAGGTGAAGATATTGACTTCATATTCTATGGTTGTAAAGTAAGTATTCACCAGGAACTTCAAAATGATGTATCACAAGACCCCTCTTTCGATTTAATTCATTTTTGAATGTCTTTCCAGCCCATGAGGCCATGAAGTGAACTATATGCCTGCATGGGCATAAAGTACACTGTTATGCTGTTGGTAACTAAGCAATAAAAAGACAAGAATGAATTAGTACGTTGAGGAACTTGGCTAACCTCTCGCAAAAATCAGAATAAAATTTTCCTAGGTACTATCCAGCAAGTACGCGCCCTATACAGGCACGGACACGACAAACGTCCTTGCCAAAATAATCTAGAAAGAATGGTTTGCTTTGTCTTTATCGGTCCTTGTCGTGTTATTGCATGTCATAGACTACAGGCCTATCCAAAAAATGGATGGGTCATATGAACCAACAAGTGACGTATATAGGACGATATAAGAACATAAAATAATAAGATTCAGCACTATGCCGTCACTTGTAAGCTGTCCAACTGAGTGCTGGTGAGAATTCAAAAGTGCAGGTAGAGTGAGTACATTTTGGTCATATATTTTTGTACGGCATTTTTACCCTCTATAGATCCATAAAAAATAATAAGAAAGCGCGTATTGCCTTAAAAAAAAGGTGCGCCACAAAGTCGGTAAATTCTTTGGATTTTTCGACAATTTCAAGGGTGATTTGGTCATTTTATTATGTACGGCATCAGTTTAATACTGTTTCAATACAGCCTCTAATCAATTATTCCGCAACGCCGTGCAAAAATCATGCGACAAGGGGAAAAATCGAGGTTTGCAACCCCCTCTCTTTCCGTGGTCCGGGGGTGATTTGGAACAACATGAAATTGATTTATTTTGAAAGTATTTTCTGCATAGATAGTATTTTTTTGTAAGGTGAAAATCATGACGATATTTTTTTATACGGCATTTAGTTTCTATCGTTGGAGAAGTATCTGAAAAGTATACCTGTAGTGCTCATGAAGAAGCTGATACAAAAATAGTTTATCATGTTTGCGCTGTTGGGTCAAGTACGAACATTTCGATTAAGTGTTCTGATATAGATATTTTCGTCATATTATTAGCTAATATGAAACAAATTCTAATAAATATGGGCGATAATCTGTTGAATGTCGATCGCAAAATATGGATGCAATTCGGAACCGGTAATCACATGAAAAACATTGACATTTGTGCTGTGTACAGAGACTTGGGCGAAAAGCTCTGTTCTTCGTTGGCTGCATTCCATGCTTTTACGGGATGCGACTTTGATCCCGCATTTTACAGGAAGGGTTAAAACAGACCATTAAAAGTATTGGAGAAATCTGGAAAGTTCCAAGACGCATTTATTGATATAGGGCATAATACGTTTGTTGCAGATCCACTACTCATGGAACAAACTTTCAATGTTCTGCAAGAATATGTATGCGTTTTATACAACGTAAAAGCAAGGAAAACAGTCAACGAAGCAAGATGTATCATATTCGATAGGATTTATTCACCGAAAAGCTGTAATGTTCAAAAAGACAACTGTGAAACAACGTAGTTTCCCCCTTGTTTCCGGGAGTTAAAACAACATATGAAGAGAAGTACCATAGCGCAGATTTGGTGTAATGCCTACAAACAAATACCATCGACCTTGTCACCAATAAAGTATGAATGGATTCTCAATGACGGTCGGTACGATTTCGACTGGTTCCACGGTGAGGAATGCACGTCATTGGTAAATAAATAAATCTTTAATCTGTACGTAAGACTTTGATTTTGACAAAAACTCATTCATGTTTCAGAAAATGACAGAGAAGATAATTCGGATGTCGACGAAGACATTGATTCCGATAATAACTCAGCGGCTGATTCCGATACTGAATAATTTAAATAAAAACCTTATTTTGTATTATTATCTTTGAATATATAGAATTGTTTATGAGAAATAGTTGTTTCATTTATTCACATCATTACAATGAAACATAGTAGCTTCATTTTCATCAGCCTAAAAGATATGGTCTGCATTAAAATGTACGGCATCAGTCTTTCCTAATTTATTCATTTCAATACTATTTGAAACCAGCGAAACATATAGAAAATTTCAATACTTTATTAATCTATGAATATTTAAACTTTTGCAAATACTAAAAAATTTCATATTTTGTAATCCTCTATAATTTTTTTTAGAAGAGTTTCTTGTGAACGGCAATACTATATAACGATTGTATTTTACAATATCATGTTGAAAAAAAAGTTGCCGTACAGAGTCAAATGATTTTACAGCTCTATAAATCAAGTACCATGAGATGAAGATAATTATTAATATACATTCAAGTGAACACAATTTTTTTGACGGCATTATTTTTAATAGTACTTTTGAGTGCTACGTAATGTTTTGGAACCAAAGCCGTACTTTTTCAAATCACCCCCCGGATCACGGAAAGAGAGGGGGTTTCAACCCTCAATTTTTTCCCCTTGTCGCATGATTTTTGCACGGCGTTGCGGAATAATGGATTAGAAGCTGTATCGAAACAGTATGAAACTGATGCCGTACATAATAAAATGACCAAATTACCCTTGAAATTGTCAAAAAATCCAAAAAATTTACCGACTTTGTGGCGCACCATTTTTTTACGGCACTACGCGCTTTCTTATCATTTTTTGTGGATCTGTAGGGGGTAAAAATGCCGTACAAAAGTATATGACCAAAATGTACCCACTCTACCTGCACTTTTGAATTCTCACCAGTACTCAGTTGGACAGCTTACAAGTGACGGTATAGTGCTGAATCCTATTATTTTATGCTCTTATATCGTCCTATATACGTCACCTGGTGGTTCATATGACCCATCCATTTTTTGGATGGGCCTGTAGTCTATCATCTTTTATTTTCATTCCTGTTATTTGATTTGTGTTAAACTTCTGGTGTAAGGAAACTATTACATATTATGCTACTTTTGTAATTTATTTCGGAAATGTATTATAAGAGGCCGCACTTTGTCTGGATCATCTTGTGGGAACTGAAAACAGTATCTCTCACAATAATTGACAGCAATTAATTTCATTAGACGAGTCACCTTCAGACCAGAGAGTGTTATGACCGCACATACAATAAGAATATTCGTTGTACTATATGTATAGATAAGCATTCAAAAACTTTCAATATCTGATTCCAGAGAAGACTTCCGGAATCAGTTATATATATAAACAATAAACAAACATGTCTCAAACAACTTATGATGTTTCTCGATACTAAAATAACCGTGCTATCTTAGCGAAGGTAAAAATCCATTAGAATAAATGAAACTTACGCAATGATCCCATTGTAATGTGAATTATTATAGTCATTAATTTCGGTTTAGGAGTAGTGATTTAATATAATTCAAACTCGAGCCAGAATCAAAAATTTGGCAATAAATTTCAAACAAAGGACTGTCGAGAACAGGTTCAATTTGACAACAAACGAAACCGCTTGTAGTGATATAACAATCATTCTTTGTCACCTAAATTAACAACTGACCGACGAAGAATTAATTTGCTTATTTATGTGCTTTCGACAGCAATCCTGAGCATCTGCCACTCAGGATTCTTATATAAAAGGAACGCAATTTCAGAGAACAAAACAGTTACAGTTCAAGTCAGTAGCAGTTCCGGTACACTTCAGTTTTCAGTAATAACGCCAGTTAAGTGTCGAAAGAGTATCGCGAAATAGTAGGAAACAGAGCCAAAATTAATTGAAGTGCTGACTCGAACCAGATACAGTGAAAACACGATCATAAACTAAAAACAGAAATATCACAGATAATTTGGGACTTGAAAGCATATACAGAAAGTCGAGTTGAAATTCTTGTGTATCGATTGAACCTTATGAACCAGTCTGCTAAAATGTTACCAACGACATTTATTTCTTGTCTGATTTGGAAACATAATCAATTTGAACCATATTAACGAATCTGTTTGAAAACAAATTAAGCCATTAATTAATCTACTGTATGTGAAATCCATCTAGTCCACATTTTTCTTGATAAGTAACTAACTGGATTTAATTACCAGTGTGCTACTAACCCCACAAACAAACTCATAACATCTTATTGGAGTATTTGTAGCCGCTTGAAAAACTACCCCCGAAAACAGACTTGTCATAGGTCTATCACAAGATTTCAGGTTGAGAAAGCTCAGCAATACGTTTCAATCAGAACCTCTTGGTGCTTTGGAAAAACATGATGAATATACGAAATGTTCTTTCTACTTCTCATATTGGTAATAAGTAGGACAACGTCATAAAATCTATTATACTTTTTATGTTGATCTATTAATTTTACCGAAATTGCTGTTGATGCACAAAATGAGGAGTGGTGGATCCGGGGAACTGTTTCATAAAAGAACAAGTCTTGCAGTTACAAGAGAAAGACAATGCAGGTACTGGTAAAAAACAATTATTTACCATAGTGTTCCTTTGTTTCTCTTGTAGCTACAAGACTTGTATGTTCATGAAACAGACCCCAGACCGGATCTTCGTGGAACATCATATGTACTCTAAGAAGACCATCTTTCCTTCCCAGTCTTCTGAAATCCAATATTGAACTGACTCGAACTTAGATATAATTTGCACTTTTCAGGTAAGAGTCGAAAATTCCTCTTTCTATCAGCCACTATTTGATAAAAAATCCTGCAATAGAAAATTTTTCAGGTTCGTTTTATGCGTCCATTATTTTTATTTGTCATAAGTGGCTAAATGTTTGAGCCAATACTTTCTCCAACTCCACTACTAAGGTGTTCACTATAGCCCATAGACTAGAATAAAACCATTGGGGGTATTTGTATGAATTGCCTATCCATATGGCCGTGGCTCGAGTGGATGACAGCAATATGAGATTTACGGATTAGGCGTTTTTAAGTGTTTATATGAAGGTTTTAATCCGGCAATATCGAAGGGAATATAGTCACACCCTCGATATTATTGGCTTTTAGCTCTCCCGGTGGCTTATTGCTTTTTGAAGTGGCTTCGCACTGTAATTGACGGAATTTCGAAATTGCCGTGATTCCAATTATTTTTCGATTTAAAAGTCACCTACTACCATCCATGTGATTTATATTGATTGGGGTAGTAGAGTTGGATTATATGAGCTCATTTGAAGAAGGTGCTAATTATTTGTTGCAATTTCAGGAAACTCCTCAGGCGATTGATACAATTATTGGACATTGTTGAATATGTATTTATTAACGATCTTTCGAAAATGTGCTTATTGCCCAACCCCTAATTTTTTTCGACCTCCTATTTTTCTCTTATTCGAAATGTCTTCTGCACAAGGGAATTTACTGTTTAGATCCCCGCTGACACATATACACACACCAACGAAGATGTAAAAACAACATCAAATATTATTAGTACCGAGAGGACAGAAAAAAATAGGTTACTACTCAGTTTTTCCTTGAACCTCTTAAATTACAATCTCATGCCAGTTTCTACCTGTATCTGCATATTTTTTTGACGTCGGTCTCTATCGCTCATAGCCAGGAGTAAAAATCTCTTCCTCTTTTATTGTCGAAAATGCTGCTATTATTCCACTAAGCGATACTATAATATCTATATGTAGTATTTCTCGAGAAATATATATCATATATGATTGGCATGTCAAAAGCATTCATCAAAACTAAGCTAAACGTAAACAGCTCTCATAGAAGTACCTTTTTGCTCAGCACAGGAAATTTCTACACAAATCATTTTGTTCCTTAATTTATTTCTTAGCTTTAATATATTATGATTTTTCGATAGATGTCAAATGAATTAGTACAAAAAAATTGTTGGTAGAAGTAACATTGTTCTTTCGAGAAATTGTTTGCCTTGAATATTCTCTTCCCGAAAAAGAGAGGGAGATAAAGGGAGTGAGAGAGGGGGGGAGAGGGGAGGAAAGAGAGAGAGGGAGAGATATTTCTTCGTTCTCGTCGAGACACATTATCGTTTTCTTTTCCCAATATTTCAGCTCAATTGATGTCTGTGAGTCTAATGTTAGGGGTTGATGGTGTATAATCAGCAAATTAATGGTATTATTGACTACGTTTCTTTTGTTTCAGTCTTCGGCGAGGTCCAGGACCTAATGTTCAGGATAGCAGTGGATACTCGGTGCTCCACCATGCTGCTCTGAATGGGCACAGGTGAGCTCTTTTTCACTTCATCCAAATGAAAATATAACTACCGTGTGGCACATAACATTGAAATTTGTCAAAAAAATGTGTTTTATATATATATATATATATATATATATATATATATATATATGTGTGTGTGTGTGTTCGGATAGGTTTCCGCGGTCAGTTGTGTGTTGTTCCCTCGATACCTCAGTTCGATCTAAGGAGTAGGCAGATTGGGACCTTAGAAAGAACTCGTGACGAGACCTGGGGAGTAGGCAGATTGAGGCCCCGGCGTCAAGTCACAAACCCTCGTCCCCTGTGACAGCACCTGAGGAGTAGGCAGATTGAGACCTCAGCGTGAAGTCACATTCACCTCTTGAAAATGGCTCCAAAATCGGAGCCGAAACGTCGAGAACAAAACTCCAGACGCGGTTCAACCCGAACTCAACAACATATATATATATATATATATATATATATATATATATATATATATATATATATATATATATATATATATATATATATGCAGAAATTGATGTTTTCACGGATCTTCGTTATACAAGATGAATTTTTCTGGGTTTTTATCCGTTTAACGGATAAAAACCCAGAAAAATTCATCTTGTATATATATATATATATATATATATATATATATAGAAATTGAAATTCTCTTGAGAATTTTCCAAAATAGGCTTGAAAAAGGAGGCAGACTATCTAACGAAACATCGCCTAGGGAAAGTATACGCATTTTTCCAATAAATTTGTTCATTAAATCTCCAAGTTCATAAAAATAAGATACGTATCTGACAAAATAGTTACTCATTCTGCATCTACGTATCGGGGCAACAATTTACCAAAAAAAAAACAGATATTATAAGAACTTGAGGCTTTTTCCTTTCATTCCTAGGGAAGAGAAAACCCAAAAATGGATTCTTGAATCTGTCGAATTTAACTTTGAAACAAATATTGGGTAATGAAACCCGATTGTTTGAGATTTGAAATGATACCAAAATAATCGTTCAGTATTCGATCTCATTCCTCTAGCGAATTTAAGCTTTCTGTCGCCACTTTCATTGTTTTTTCAATTATTTATGAACTTCCGCTCTATGATTGAAATTTCGTAATTTTGGGAAATGAAATATACAGCCGAGAAAATAATTTTATCATCCTGCAGCCTGAAAAAAATCTCGACTCCAAAATTTCCCCATTCTTGGTGCAGCCTTCTAGTTTTTCCAATTTGAAGCCAACCTGATTGACTGTTTTAAGAATTTCCGAAAACTTGGACGGGTAGCAGAAGATTGTGTAATTGGTGTACACCACTCGATGGTTTTCTTGCTTATAGTCAAACAAATAAGACTGGAAGGCCACATTTGGCCTTATAAAACCTAAGTGTGGTTGGGAGTTAGCGAGAGAGTTTTTCACTGACAAAGATATTAAACGTAAAAATCAAACGATTTTTTTTTTCTGAGTAAATGTGCTCAAACTGAATACGAGTGCACAAATGTCCAAGGGTCAATATCTACTCTAGTTAATACAGCTAACTTTTTCTACGACCCAAGAAATGTGATATTGATATTCTACTACAGTAGTGTATTTTAAAAAGATTAATTATTGAGAAGCATAGCTCTAGATATTCACATTCTATTAGGTTTCATTAGAAATGAATAACATTTTTCATTAGTATTTCCGAGAGTATTTCGTTTTGTGGTCCCGCTGCTTTTTATAATTGAATATGCATTTTTATATATTTCTCATTTATATCGTGCGAACTTGAAAATCCCTTTTAACCTTTGAAAGTCAATTTTCACGTAAGACAGCAACAATTTTTATAGATCTTGGTATGAAAATCAATAATGAATTGACGCCATTCCCAGCCTTTCCTGAGTTATCAGACATCAAATTTATCTATTTCAACAATGATTCTCTGCGCTCGAGTCTGGATTATTTAAAATATGATAGATATGGTAGTAACCTGAGAACTTCAAATTCTTGAAACAAACAAGTGGTTTATAGAAAATTTTAAGAGCTATCAAACGAGGTATCTATCATAAGACTCCTTTTGCATTCGAGAAAAAAAGTTTATAGTGATTTTTCAATATATTGTGTTATAAAATTTCTACATTCAATGTGACAAATTAGATTTTGACGTTTCAGCATGGTTGTCCTTGATTAAGCAGAATTCATGTGATTGCTACAATTCATATCCAATCTTGTACGGATATGAAATCGTACCTTAACCGTCTTGATACATCATCATATGCATTCATGACAGTTATGTAAACCATTGAACTCAGTTCGAGGTAAAGGGTGCCTACATTATTGAAACAACGTTCGTTATTGTTTTCAGGGAAATCGTCAAACTGCTGCTGGAACATGACGCTTCTACGAATATCGTTGACAGCAAGGGTTCTTCCCCCCTTCACTTGGCAGCCTGGTCAGGAAACGTTGATATTGTGAGGTTGCTTTTATCAGGACCTTCTATATGCAACGTTAATCTTACGGTATGTTGATTGAGTGATATTGTCATCTACGACGGCAACTACGCCATTGACAGATTTGAATCTGTCAATACGCCATTTTAAGGGCCAGTTTTATAGGTTCGGTTTAAACTGGAGTTTAACCTGAAGATTAAACTTCAGTTATCCATTGATTTAAACTTAGTTTAAACCTCGCGCAGCAGTTGCGTGTTTTATAGGTTCCGATAATAGTTGACAGTTTCTAGGAAAATAATGATTAGTGAGTTGATAGAATTGGCACTTGGCAGTATGGTCTCATGACTGTCATGTACATTTGCCGTATATTTTTAAATTTCGTTATATTTTCCAGTCTACGTGAAAGGCAATAATTTGTTTGTTCTAACGTGCAGAGTGATATTTTTAACATGTCGAAAGACAAGAGAGCCGAAAATTTCACAGAAGATGAAACGAATCTTCTGATTGGGTTGGTGAGAAAATGTTAAAATATTTTAGAATGTAAGAAAAGTGATGTTGTCATGTGTAGATGGGGATGAGGATAAAAATTCTGATCTACCTGGTTCACCTGTCAAAGAAATTCAGAGTGAGATCTTGTTCAAACCCTTGAAGAAATTATGTTTTACGAAAATTTAAACTTCTATGAGAAATTGCTTTTCATTTCAGTTCCACAAAACGGATGTAAAAAAAAGAACTAACAACGGATTGTAGAATTAAAATAAATTCGTTGTCAGAAGCTAAACAACAATTAATTGGTTTGCACCAAATTATACTCAAAGAAGAAATGGAGTGGAAAAAAGAGGAGTACGAAACAAGAATCCAGATTATGAAAGAAGAACATCAATTAAATATTGAAAAACAGAAGTGTGAACTATCACTTTTGAGGAAAAAACTTAATAGAGACTAATTATTGAAGTTCTAGTGAGCAATGGATGAGAAATATTTTCTATATTTCCTTCATTGAAGAAATATTTATAATGTTCTAATTTCCAAAGAGTTGAGAGTGTTGATAGTATTGTTAGTGTAAGTTTGTATTGATTCATTTCAGAGTATTATTTGATGTAAAGATACCGCCTATTTGCAAAGATGTGTTCTTATATTCAATTTAGGCTCAATATTATTGGTACTGGGGTGTTATCCGGGTTTGTTTTCGGTAAACAAACCCGGATAACACCCCAGTACCAGCTACCTCCGGCCGTGAAAGTTTACGTTCCTTAATATTATTGATTGTTTTCAAAGACGTTTATTTCCAAAGTATTCATTTCAGAAGAAATTTTTGTATTTAGGCATTAAAAAATGTTCCAAATAAAACGTGTAATGAATTCTGTATCATCCCAAAGAGCAACATGATCGAATCTCTCCCTGAATACTCGAGGCCTTCTTGCAATTTCGACGACATTTATGATGGCTTCTTCATCATCCGACAGAAGTTCTTCAAAAACATCAATGAAGATGAAAATTACAATATAGTTCAAACACCAACACACTGACAAAAGTTTGATTATTTCAAATTCCCACCAATTTTTACGTTAATTTTATTCTATCATACTTATCACAGTTCTACAAACATATTTCTTCGGCTGATACGCATGTCCAACCCCGATCTGAAGTTTAACTACTGCTCAATCCACCGATCACGTTAACGACCAGTCGCCAGAGTTTAATCTGAAGATTTTATTTCATCGTAACTTATAAAACGCACAAATCTGTCAAATCCGCAGTTTAAACTTCAATCTCAGTTTAAACCGAACCTATAAAACTGGCCCTAAGCTGGCATTGAAATATTGAAATCTGTCCATGAGCCATTGACAGATTATAATCTGTCAATGGAGTTATTTTTATTTTTACAGTGACTCTAATACGCCGACGTAGTTATCCATCTAAACTGATGGTCCATTTAAAATCGATATTCCTTAATAGTCATACATCAGTTGAAAGGTGGTACTGGACTCAAATACGGTATTATGAATGAAATATCGAAAGTTTCTACTCACCCACGTATCGTTCGAGTTGCTTAATTAATTTCTCATTTATCGTTTGAATGATTTTCGTTGTCCATATTCGCGAAAAAATGAGTTTTCTGTTTTTCTTGCATGTTGGGCGGACTCTACACATATAACATTAATTTGTTTTCGATCACAAAATTGTTTATGGAATCGGTTGAATTTTGTGAAATAAAATCTTGACTTCAGTTCTCGTGACAACAGTATTTTGACGAGACGAATGAAGAACATTTCATTTTGGGTGTTATATTTCAAGATTCATAGAAACACTTGAATGTCAGTCGGACACAAGATGAATAAAAACCCTGGTGCCGGTCAACGCTTTTCAATGCTTTTGTTTAGGCAATTCCTCTCGACCTGAGAAATCGAAAAGTAAATTTACATTTTTTGACGGTAGGTGGTGTTGAGGTGGTGATACGAGCTTACGAGTGATTTTCGATACCGGCGGTCTCATTGGATAAACTCTTGTGGGATCTTTCGTTCACCAATAGAATTATCAGTATACAAAATACGTTAGGTCAAGTTCGTCTAATAAAAAGCTATTGATTTTTTTGAAATGTTTGACAGTTCGATTTGAATTTGAATGCATTTGAAAGTTACTTCAATATTCAAAATCTTGTACCTAGTTCTTGTTTCTTTTCACGTTTCTCTTGTTTATATTCTTTTTGAGTGTTTATCGTTGCTGTTCTTGTATTTGTTTGATTTTATAGTGATAATTAGATTTATGAACCTATTTACAAAGCTCAGAATAAAACGCTCGTGAAACGTGTAGGTATTACTTATCCCTCATATCATCGGCTCGTAATCACACTAAAATTGCATTTTTTTGCACTATGAAGAAAAAAGTACTTACCTATCTTCGGTTCCTCAGAAAGTAGAAAGATAAGATATCAATACTTTCCAGTTTCACTCAAACTATTGTTTGGGAAGATTTAAAATCACATCACAATCACTGAGTTTTTGATTCATTTTTCATTGAATGAAAGCAAAGGGACTACCTGATAATCAATCAAAATGTGATGACTACATAATTTCTAGCATTTCGCGGGAAAGCAAGGAATTGCATGCAAAACATGAGACCATGAAATAAACATAACCTATAAATAATCGAATGGCCGTCGAGCAGACGGATATCATGGCATCACAGACTAAATTAAAATCGTAAAGGTGTGCCTCTGCTGGCGAACTCTCGAAGGCGTCTCTTCAGTTGAAATTGATCAAAATCAGGATAGCGAAAAGTCGAGAAAATTTGCTCACAATCTATTAGGTATAAGTCAACACACCAGGGTTTTTATTCATCTTCGTCGGATAATATCGCCAATGATTTTCTGTTATCGTAATCAACATGAAATTTGAAAACTCCGTTAGCGTTAGGATAATACAAGAAACGAAAAAATAATGGGACTTCGAGATTGCGCTTGAAAGAAGCCAACGTATGAGGTTGATTCAATTCTTGTGCAGTAATTTGCGTCAATTGTTCATGGAACTTGGAACTACCGTTGACACTGCGAATACTGTATGTACCAAATCACGACAGTACCCCCCTATTAGTGTAATCAACTAGAACAATCTTCTACTATAAAGTTTTTGGGTGTCCACTTTGCACTTCGAGCTGGAGAATCTCGTTCAAATTCTCAACTCACAGAATAACCGATTTGAAAAGTTACGAATTATTTTGGATTAACATCAACTCCGAAATATTTACTTCGCTCGAGTGGAATCGATGTTGAGATATGGAGTTTGTTTTTGGGGTTGGTCCTCTCATGCAAGTAGTGTTTTTGTTGCTTAGAAGAAAATTTTATCTGGTGTTCCTCAGAGAACATGTTGTGAGGAGTTATTTGAACTCATGACTCCGCCAGCAATTTATATTTTTGAAATGTGTAGGTAAATTTTCAGGAATAAGGGTGATTTCGATGAAAGGTCTACTATTCATTCAGAACATAAGATACAAAAATGATTTCCAAATTCCACGAACAGATTACGAGATATCATATAGATCACCATACAGTGCTGGAGACATGATTTTCAATAAATTATCAAATATTTTGAAACCTTTTTTGAACTGTGTCCAAAATGAAATTGAAATTTTTTTTCATGGAAAATTGTTTTTATTCATTTTATGATTTTTTCAATCTGTGATTTTTTATATGAGTACTTAGTATGTGTCAATGATCACGGCTAGGTGAAACTACGTTAGAAAGGAACTAGAGGCACTTCTGCACTTGACATGGACTTGAATCATATACATTATAACTAATGGACTGGCCTTCATGACAGTTTTCCATATAACACGATGTGGAATAAATTAAAAAGAGAAAGGATATGCACATTGAAGTGATATTGTGAAGGACTGAATGATAATTCTATACTTGAATTACTCCATCCTTCTTAAACTCTCTTTATTGGCTACATTCAAGAAGGAATTCGCTTAGAGGTTATACCCCAGTATACCATATCCATACAGTAGAGACACTTGAATGTCAATCCTTTGTTCTCGAGGGTCAAATTTCTATGACCTTCATTCTGTGCTCGGGGTGTGTAATGTCATTTTGTGGCGGTAAATTTGAATGTACTGGATACCAAGTATCAAATCAGTGTTATTTCACAAAAAATTAATATTTTGTCTGAGATAGCGTTTGAAATAAATGTGAATAATCTGAAATTCTGAAGTACCTACAATAGATATCCAACTGCAATTCGTAAAAATACATGAAAAATCCAAAGAGCTACTATTCTACAGAACACTGACGGGCTATTACCTGTTGAAATACTTCGGAAACCTCAAGAGAGATGATAATCTGTATCTAGCCTTTGACAAAAATCTGCGATAAGCACACACTTATCCACCTTGGTAGTCAACCGTAATGATTCAAAATACAATATATTATAGACACATTGACGCTTATCAATCAATTTGATTGATATCTCCTCGATAAGTAAAACTGCTGAAGTTGGTGTTTTGTGGCGAGTGTCTCTACTGTATAGTTATGGTATATTGGGGTTATACTTGAAGTATTCTATCTTGCTCATTCCGGTCTTCTTTTTCTCAGGGCCAGTCCATTAGTTGTAATGTCTGGGACTTGAATCCACTCCACTTTATGTCATTTATTGATAGATGTCCAAAACATCTTCACCGATTTTTTCCCATTCTGATTCCATTAAGTCGAGTTCAGCACGGCTGTCAATAAGCCGTTAAACCCGTGAAGCCTGTAAGGTTTACAGACGCAATTCTGTCAAGAAACCCTCAAAAAACTCAGAATTATGCCATTGCCAACTTCATTCCTATATTATGTTTTGATTGAAATACATGAGAAGAAATCATCTTTGACGAAACAATGTCATATTCACGAACATAACACACGAAACTCTCACCACTTTAGAATACATCGATTTCGTCTCCACTTATCGCAAAAAAAATCTTTAGATTATTCTCTGTATAATATCTTACCTCAAAATTTCAAAGAGCTCAGTATGAAGGCTTTCAAGAGGAAATTGAAGAATTATATGTTGAGGCACTGTTTCTATTCTGTCGATGACTTCAGAACACATTTTTGTGGTAACACCCATGTCACTACTTCTCTTTGATTTCTAAAGTTTTTGTTTATGTATTGTATATGTATACGTGATTCATGCTACAAACATACTGTATTATGTAACGTAGTCAAATAAAATATTCAATATTATTTATTGCTCCTCACTATTGTTATTATTTATATGAAAAATGGACCGATAGGTAACTAATTATTCATAAAAACTATCATTTCATGAAAGTCGATCTATCGTTGCTGTGAAACTGAGAGCGTTAAAATGCAGTGGGATGTTATTTCTTTATGATCTGCTCGGGTCATGAAGTAGTATTCATGCGTAAGCTATTACGTAGCTGCTGACTGGTCAATAAAAAATAAATATAACGACCAAGCATGACATGAAAACAATCTTTGAGACCAAGAATAAAGAAACTTTTGTACTTCACTTTCTCGATATATGGGGTGCTCTGTCGCCCCAATTGGCCATCCCCCGGTCTTCCGCCCCAAAAGCCGTTCCTGTGATGGTCCGTCAATAGGTCGTGGAGTGAAGTGGCCGCCGTGAAAGGACCCGACAGACCATTATACAGGCAACGGTGATTAATCTGCACAAATGGGCCCTTACACTGCCAATCACTTGGATTGCTTGTTTGATTTTCACCCGTATTTCACTTGATTTATCCCCTGAAAGGATAATCGAACTATGCATCAGCTAGTTTTGATGTCGGGTAATGTATTCGCTTTGCAATTTGCGCGATACACGGCAAATAGCCGTGCAGATTGGGGAAGTACAGGCGGTATCTAGGGCAATGTTTCAATTTCATTCAAGATGTTATCGGTAGCCCACCCAACCAGCAGAATTGTTTCATAACTTCATGGTGCTGCAACAGCTTTATTTTCCAAGTATTTCATTATTACCTGAAAAATGCTTATTGATTATATAAGACGTGTCGCTAACACAATACAGTTGTAGGCAATGAAAGTGTTTTATCAATTCGTCATAGAAACATTTATGGAATAAAATTAAAAAACCTTTATATAATGGACACGGAATTATCACAGCAACGTTTTTACAACCAACTTATAAAACATATTTTCATTCAAAAGTAAATTGTTCCGTAGCAGTTTTATAGAACTTTTCTGTGATGTATTTATTATCTTCATAAAACTATTTCAGGCTTATTTCATAACTGCTTCCTGTATCTTTCATGAAATTATTTCATTGGAATGCTTTCAGACACGATTTTGTTTTTATCTCCATATTCTCACCTTGATTATAATTTCCCAACTATTTTATAGTATGTTTTATTTACTACAATTTCTAAAAAATAGAATAACTGTTAAAAGTCAAATTGATTCCGCCAATATATATTTGCTGTCACCGAGAATAAAATACAGCTCTCAAGAGGAACCAGCTGACATTGTTTTTAAGAGATCGTGTAATAGTATTTGACAGTTTTATTTGACCAGCGTTCCAATAACCTAATATATACCCAATAATGTCGTGAAATATCGGTCATTGGAAAAAATAAAATAGGTGCTTCGAACTCTCCCAAGTGACCTAATGCTTCCATTTCTTCTTGATGAAAACAGGAAAATATATACCCTAAAACAACTGGTTCAAATTTGTTTCAAAATTCACCCTTTATAAAAATTGAATTGAACTGGCCGATACTTGATGAAAATCCATATTAACAAAAATATATTACAGTTTCCTGTATGATTTTCACTTACAAAGGGTTTACAAAACCGAGACACGTGTTTCGCTATTACAATAGCTTCTTCAAGCAAGATAAATCTTGCTTGATAAATCTTGCTTGAAGAAGCTATTGTAATAGCGAAACACGTGTCGCGGTTTTGTAAACCCTTTGTAAGTGAAAATCATACAGGAAACTGTAATATATTTTTGTCACCCTTTATAATCGATGGAAGAAGTTTCTTAGCCATAAATGCTCGATAGATAGTAGTGTTTCTTAACCGTTTTATAGGGGTAATATAGTAGCTGGAATACGTTAAAATGCTTGCTATTGATACCAAATTGTTTCATAGAACGACCCATTTTGAAAAGATAGCAATCCGGAATAGTGACAGATGAGTTGAAAATATGAAATTCACAGCTGAAATGTACATAGATATTATAAGATTATATTATTTAGAACAAACTGAGTTAAGTTTGAGACTACAATATTAATGAGTCATGGTTTTCCTATAATTGATACTTTTTTCCGAAAACATTAATGAATGAGTGGCGGGCTTAAATTTTGCTGATAATATGCTATATATTTGTCAACAAAATTCCGAACGCAGTATAAATATAATTACCTGAAGCACAAAAGTAATGTTCTCAGAAGTTTCATAAGTACAAAAGTAAAATTATTGAAATGGCTCCAACCTTTCTATTTGTTAGTGTTTAAAGATAGTTGGTGACGTATCTTATATATTTTCCTAGTGTCCAATACAAATTAGCTTCATGCGCCTTCAAGGAAACATTTTTAATACTATTTGTGTTTTTTTTTTTATTTCATAAGTATCGCTTGAATATGTTGCAAAAGTGCAGTAAGGGGAGTCTTTATAAAACTACTTCTTAAGAGTGTTGGGAAAAATTTCATAGCAACTTCGGGAATGTTTATTAAACTGTTTTTCAGTGTTCGTGAAAGGCCTTATGAAATATAAAAAGAGACTATAATGTGTTATAAAACGGTGCCAATTTCCTACTTATAATTGTTTTATAAACACATTGAAAACATTTATGAGAATATTGCTGTTCTATAATTTGTTTCTCCGTAAAATTTTAGCAACTATTATAAAATATGAAATTGCTAGTTGCTCACTACTCCAAAATACTCCAAAGAGTTTTTCAATGTGCGTATGCCCAATGAATCTTCGGAAGAGAAGCAAAATCTGCAGGTTTCCCAGCATCTCGTGAATATCCGAGTTTCAGATACTTGCTGTGTTTTTTTTATACTTCACGTAGTAATCGCTAACGCGAGGATAATACGAAACTGTACATCGTGCCACTTACAGCTCAACTTGACGTGGTTCTCCAAAGGAGAACTCTGCCTCTGACAAACAACTTTTGTCCATTTGGATTTTAAAACTGATTCTCCTTTCGACTCTGCTTATTAGCAAAGTTTGTACTTTCGAGGAGCGCAAGCCAGAAAAATGCAAAGAAAATATTCATCTACCATAAAATATCGACTTTCAAACAGTAGTTCTCATATGGGGATTCATCAGAATGCATTTCATTATCTTTCCGAATGGGTCTGTTTCTAGTTTTGGTGGCGCTGCGCTGGTTGAAATTGCCATACGTGTGAAGTGGGGGTGGGCCACTTTATTTATTCGTCCAATAAAAACTTTTGGAGTTACTGACAAGTTAGGGAATTTTTCTTTAAATTTTGAAATATCATTATTATGATCGATCCTCCATATGGATTACTTGTCTGATTTTACAGCGCGAATTTATCTTGAAACTTTTTTGTGCCTCTAAACCCATTTAAAATATACGTTTATGAATTTCATACTTCGTACCAAAATATTTCGCCATGTGTAATCTGCACACCGTTAGTAGGATATTATTTACGGAATTTTGAGGTCAACAAAATCGAATATAGATAATATCCATGGAGGACCGATTAACAGAGATATCTGAGTTTTTCGAAAAACACGTTCATTTACATCTTCAATTGAGATTAACCACGAAATCATTTTTGAACAATTAGTTTGGGTCAAACAACTACCCTTCTGGCAAATATCACGAAAGGGTAGAAAATCCTCGTATATGCTTCTGGTGATAGAAGTGCTTGACTTGATTTTAGATCATTGGTTGGGACACAGGCAGATTGGTTTTGGTACTTTGTCCTACGTTATCTTCAATGCATTTCTCACCACTTGAAAAATGTTTTTCCTGTAGGTGTATCACACCTCCAAAAAGGCTGTCATAGTCACAGACGAGGAAACAAAAAAACAAGTGCATTTCTTTCTCTTAAAAGGAATAGTATGAAATTTCGATACCTACCGGGTATTTACCAGCCCGAAAATGTCCCGTCGGAAATGTATCGCTGTAATTGATCGAAAATGTCCCGCTTCATATGGGATTTTTAACATACGATGGAAATATTCTTCTTAATTACTATTCTTGATATAGCTTCCTGATACATCGATGTTGATGATTGTATCTTGTTGACTCCCTCATTGTCATACAAAGTAATCTATACGAAGAATACGCAAAAACTTTAATATCACATTATGAAAATCTGAGTACAGCAGAAGACCACTTTCGTGAATCTGACTGTGGCTGAGGAGTTCATATAGATATAGATGAATACATAATTCTGCAGGAAATGGTTGAATGAGCTTCGTTTAATAGGCAGATATCAGCCCCCTCTTCACCAAGATATCTTGTTAGTTATATCATCTTGACGTGGCGCCTGTTCAATTTTGAGCATATCTTATTTATGTTTCATTCCCATCGACCACCCTTATTCAAAGTTTTAAAAGTATTGAGTTCTTTTGGAAACATACGGTATTTTTGTTTATATCCAATTTTTCAGTTATGAGATCTCTGACTTGATTTTTCCAGAATTGAACCGCGATGGTTCTGGAGTAGTTTATCATTAGGCAGGTAATTGATAGGAGAAGAACCCCATTAGTTTTTGTCAATAATGTGTACGTATCCGAGCTGGACATTATCATTACGAAATATCCCAGCGCCGGCCCTGTCGCTCTTAAACGCAAAATAATATGAGGGGTTGAAGAGACAACGTCATTTTTCCGAGAACTCTCGTCATGCATGGAATGTTCGATCACGGGATTCTCCATAGGCGTACGTAAGTATGAAAGGAGATCCTTCATCGCGGAAGAGCAGAGTTATTCATATAGTTTATTCAGAGATAGTTATTCAAATAGGTAATTATCAGAGCTTAGTGGAGAGAACTTTGGTATTGCTAAGTGCAGAAGTCGTAAGAGAATTTCTATTACGAAGAGTTTTAGTACCGAGCGTTGGAAAGTTAGCGAAGCAATTTGAGTGATTGTATTGTATCATGTCGTGATAAAGAGTTGTAATAAAAGTAGTTTAGTGTTGTTTGGAGTGTCAATAAACGAACCCAAGGAGAGATCGTAACATTATCATTGATGTATCGATATGATTTTTCTGCAGATAACGATTTGTTCAAGCTTCGAGTATTTTAATTCAATGGCACACTGACATCAATTCAAAAAATCTGTCATTGCCACAAAATTCATTACTTGAAGCTTTGATGAAAACATAAATGAATTCCCTAATTCTTTACAGACAAAAGACGACGAGACAGCTCTCCACTGTGCCGCCCAGTATGGTCATACCCAAGTAGTGAGCTTGTTACTGGAGCACGCTTGCGATCCTGGAATAAGAAATTGCAGGGGTGAGACGGCCCTTGAACTTGCGGCCCAATACGGAAGGTGAGTCGTCGATTGATCCTGTCGGGGACTAATTAGTATTGATAGATTGTAATGGGACGGATGTAAGCATTCGAATGGTATCGTTCACTGGTTCGAAATAATCAGTTTGGTGTCTAGAGTGGTGAATGGAGGGGTGTTTTTAAACAGGGGTTCAAGGCAGTAGAACGAGGAAAAAAAGACGGCTCCGGTTGAGAAGAAAAGTCAAAGAACGCCATGCTGTTATGAGTTGATTTTACCAAGATGCATATATTCCTGGTGCGATCTCCGATTCGATATTGTTTCGTCGAAAACTCTAGACATGATCAATCATATCCACGGAATTTACTGCGATTTCCAGTAGATGATGCAAGAATCGAATTCTGATAGCTTATGACATTTGCATTGGGTCATAATCTCATAAAAATAATAAAACTGACGTGTATATCCATCTACTGATGGCTGCTGTATGCTTATACGAATAAATTTTATTATTTTTATTATTATAATCATGACATAGTCTACTTGAAAGTCTAAAGTTTATGTTCCATCAAGAAATCTCAAAAAAATGAGCGAAAGTTCCGAAATATATCTTTCATATTTCGTCTGGTTTCCTCGGAATTCCCCCGGAATTCCCAGTATTACCGTCAGTCAGTTTTAAAATTTTATCGATATTTCTTCAAATTGATGTTTTTTTTGTAGGAATTCTGGGAAATTCCGGTTTATGGCAATACCAGTGTACACATTTTTCCTCAGTGGTCAACCCCTCGAATATTCTTGATCTGAGAAGAGGTCATTCGTTTTTCCCAAATTGGTCAATTTTTGCCCAATTTAACCGACCGTGTGAGCTGGTTGGATGGAACACAAAACCGAAATTATTGATTCTAGAATATTTTTTGTGTCTCATCAAATTGTTCTAAAATTGTTCGTTTTCGTTAACCAGCTGACGAACGTCAACCCTCAGAAGTCGAAACTTGTGCGAGTAATGGATCAACGAATCCATGAATCATCAAATGTTTTTTATTTCTATCCTCATCAAAACTATTACTTTTTCAGATTGGATACTGTTGAGTTACTCGTCAGAACAGATCCATCTCTCATTCAGTGTCTGCGGAGAACTACTCCTGATACCGTGTTCCCACACTCAGCTCTACATTTAGCTAGCCGAAATGGACACAAGTGAGTAGAAATCCCTTGATTTCAATAATTGAGAGTTTGCTGGTAGAATGGTAGTTAGGAAAAGTAGGGGGTTGGGGGGAGTAGAAACTTTACGTTATTAGAAACTATGTATTTTAGTCATATTGACAAATAGTATGAGTAGTTTCTAAATTAAAAATTGAATTTTCTAAATTGTTCACTAAATTATCACAGAAACCTTTTAACAACTAACTTATAAAACATATTTTGCTATAAAAGTAAATCGTTTTGAAGCAGTTTTATAGCATTTTTCTGCTAGTTTGTTATGATCTTTATAAAACTATTTGAAGCTACATTTTTATTGACGAAATATCTTCGCATATAAATTGATTATTGCCACAAATCAGAAGCTTGTATGTGAGTATCCCAACCAGCTAAATTGTTTTATAATTTCATGGTGCTGCAACAGTTTTATTTTGTTATTTTATAGTTACTTCCAAAATTCTAACAGATTATATTAGACGACCTGTGAACACAATATAGTTGTAGGCAATGATAGTGTTTTATAAATTTGTCATAGAAACGTTTATAAAATAAAATTAAAAACCCGTTATGAAATTTTCACTAAATTATCACAGAAACCTTTTAACAACTGACTTATAAAACATATTTTGCTATAAAAGTTTATCGTTTTGAAGCAGTTTTATAGCATTTTTCTGCTAGTTTGTTATGATCTTCATAAAACTATTTGAAGCTTATTTAATAACTGCTTCCTGTAACTTCAATTGAATTATTTTATTGGAATGCTTTCAAACACAATTTTGCTTTTATTACCATATTGTCACATTAATGATAATTTCCCAACTATTTCATAGTATGGTATATTTACCACAATTTACTACACAACAAAATAACTGTTATATAATCAAATTGCTTCCGCGAATGTATATTTACTGTCGCCAAGAATGAAATGCAGTTTTTAAGAAGAACGAGCTGTCATTGATTTTAGAGGTCAATGAAGTATAATTTGTGAGTTTCATTTGACAAGTGTGTGCCAATAACTTACCTAACGCATGATATCGTGTAATATTGGTCATTGGAAGAAAATTAAGAAAAGTGGTTCGTTCAGACGAAGACTGAGAATATGTTACGATAATGTGATGTTCAGTGATAGGGGCATCTCTGTCGTTAATTTTCAAAAACAGGTTCACTTGGGTGAATCAAAAGAATCAACAAACAATATCATACAGTGATAGCTCTAGACTCAATTCGAAGCATAGGTGTGCCATTAAAAAAAATATTTGGAAACTTTTTGAGTCACTCTGGTTATTGAAAATACTTTTTTTCTTGCTAAAAACAGAGAAAGGTTAATATAAAGATTATAAAATCCGTCAATTTGAGTGTAACACCATGTATATATACCCTAAAACTACTAGCTAAAAGCTCCTTCGAAATTTAGCCTTCATAACCAATGGAAGAAGTTTCCCAGCCAAAACATCCTGATAGATAATACTTATATCCAAACTATGTGAGAAATCTCATGCAATATCTTCATATAATCACTTTTGTAGGAATCTTTTGCTTTAAAAGTAGTCCGACTCTGCCGCAATACCATCACTTCCAGAACTCAGTATTTCTCAACAGTTTTATAGGAGTTTTATAGTAGCTAAAATGCGTTGAAATGATTGCTATTGATACCAAATTATTTTATAGAATGACGCCATTTTATAATGATAGCAAACCGAAAAACCGACATTATATGAGTTGAAGATATGAAATACCGCAACTATAGTGATATTTACAGCTGAATTACATGAATATTATAAGATATTATTATTCAGAACAAACTGAGTTGAGTTCGCGAGTAGAAAATTGATATTTCGACAGTGTAAAGTTTTGTATAATTAATATTTTTTTCCAAAAACATCAATGAATAAGTGGCGCGCTTGAAATTTGCTAAAAATACGCTATATATATATATATATATATATATATATATATATATATATATATATATATATATATATATATATATATATATATATTGTCAATAAAATTTCATTTGCAGTAAAAATATCAATCGTTGAAACGGTGCCAATTTACTACTCATAGCTCTTTTATGAACACATTGAAAACATTTCTGAGTGGAATACAGTTTTATAATTTGTTTCTCCGAAACATACTCGCAACTATTATAAAATATAAAATTGTTAGTTGGGTAGTAAGTATCGCTTGCTGTGACTGAAAATACATAACGTTATTTTCTGTTTCAAAATCAACTTGTTGACTACGGCAATTCTCATTCATGTAGTTTTTGCAAATACCACATTGTGGTTCCAGACCAGGACGGTTCAATAGTTTAGGGCAATTGTAACAACTCCAGTAAACATTTTCAAGTAAAACACAGCAACAAACAATTCAACTGTCGAATACTGAGCCACTGAACCGAGCTCACTTGAACCAGGCTTGTACAACTGGACCTCAGGTGGGTCATTCTGAATACTTGAGAGGAAAAAAACTGAATATATTTCGAGAGAACATATTGATGAAGAGATAAACAATTCCTCGACCTTTCGTCGGTATTCAAGAAGAGGGAGTTTGTTATGATGATATATCTGGAAAATTAATTTAAATCATAGTTATAATCAACATAATGTATAATAATGAAATTGGTTACTAAATCGCAGTGCTATATATATCCTCAGGAAATTAAGAAATGGCATTAGGATCAAACATCTTTTTAGGGCTATATGTTCAGCCTGAGATGATTCCCAGATCATCTTGATCCCGTATTGGATATTTTTTTCACAAGGATATTTCTATATCTTTGTGTAGATCATAATCATGACATCATCGTACTAGGTTTTGAATGAATTATGTGATGTTTATTGGCTAATGATTCAATCAAAATAAACCTCGTTGTTGGAGATCATCCTGAGTTGAACAA
This sequence comes from Zygogramma bicolorata, assembly GCA_032362365.1. Classification (NCBI taxonomy): domain Eukaryota; kingdom Metazoa; phylum Arthropoda; class Insecta; order Coleoptera; family Chrysomelidae; genus Zygogramma; species Zygogramma bicolorata. The sequence continues at coordinate 11,847,058 of JAVJAQ010000137.1, read as the reverse complement.
CCGGCCCTTATGATGTTTGATGAGTACGATGGGAATGTAACAGTCTTTTCTAGATTACTCAATCACTTTTGAGTGAGATGGCTTTTGTTTTTCTGTGATGTAGTCATTAATTTCACTTTAATTATCTATTATTATTATTATCAGTACATAGTTTTGCGGACGACAGTACTCTTCATATTAGTTTCTCTTCCAGAGTCCCCATACCAGGTCGAGAAACAAAAATTCAAAGAAACATTCGCGTCAATAAAATTAACGATGACTTGATAAAAATAATAGAATGAGGTAACATGAACTTGGTGGAATGTAATGCTAGGAAAACCCACGATCGTATCTCCTCAAAGAAAGCCGATCTATCATCATCTAGTATTCAGATGTCAGGAGTAACTATTCCTACAAAGTCAAGTATCTCGATGCTAGGAATTACGATCAGTGATAATCTCCCATGGAAAAACCATGTAAGATGGATCGCTAAAGGTGCTTCCCAGAAACTTGGATTTCTATTTCGTGCGAAGAAATACTTCACTTCTCGTCAGCTTCTAATGATCTACAAGGCTCAGATACGACCTGTCATGGAATATAGTTCTCATGTATGGAGTTCGGCACCAAAACATCCATTGAATCTTCTCGATTATATTCAGAGAAAGGTAATCCGTCTTGTTGGTGATTCTTCGCTCACAGACTCGCTCACTTCATTGGAACATTGTAGAAGTGTCGGAGACAAGACTTTCTTCTATAGATATTTTCACGGTCGGTGCTCTTCTAAATTGTTATCAATCGTTCCCCCCTTGGATATATCCACAAGGATGACTCGACGAGTATAGGATTTCCATCACTTTGTTGTGAACTTGGAGATCTGTCGAACCTCTCATGCTCAGGTATCTTTTTTCAATAGAATAACTGAACTTTGAAAATCCTTGTCGAGAGAGGTTTCTCCTGAGGCTTGCAGAATAATGGAATGGGGTAACATGAACTTGGTGGAATTTAATGCTACGAAAACTCAGGCATGTCTCTTCTCAAGAAAAGCCGATTTGTCATCGTCTAATATTCAGATGTCAAGAGTGACTATTCCTATAAAATCAAGTACCTCGATGCCAGAAATTACGATCAGTAATAATCTCACATGGGAGAACCGAGTGCGTATCACTACGTCGAATTCCCATTACGCCGAATTCCCACTACGTCGAATTCCCATTACGCCGAATTCCCACTACGTCGAAAAGCATCCCCACCACTTACGTCACCAAAACACGATCGTTATCGAAGCTGGATCCCATTCGACGTAATGGGAATTCGACGTAATGGGAATTCGGCGTAATGGGAATTCGACGTAGTGATACGCACTCGCAAAATTTACCGGATATTCTGCAATTTCCTGTTCACCCAATCTGACTTAACCTAACTAACCTAACCTAAAAGAAGGATGAATTTCGCTGTGCTGTTGATATTGAAAGTGCATGGTGTGGCACTACGCCGAATTCCCATTACGCCGAATTCCCATTACGTCGAATTCCCATTACGTCGAATGGGATCTAGCTTCGATAACGATCGTGTTTTGGTGACGTAAGTGGTGGGGATGCTTTTCGACGTAGTGGGAATTCGGCGTAATGGGAATTCGACATAGTGGGAATTCGACGTAATGGGAATTCGACGTAGTGACACGTCCCGGGAGAACCATGTGAGATCGATCGCTAAAATTTCTTCCGAGAAACTTGGATTTCTATTTCGTGCGGAGAAATACTTCACTTCTCGCCACCTTCTAATGATCTACAAGGCTCAGATACGACCTGTCATGGAATACAGTTCTCATGTGTGGAGTTCGGCACCGAAACATTCTTTGAGGCTTCTCGATTCTATTCAGAGAAGGGCAATTCGTCTTGCTGGTGATTCTTCGCTCACAGACTCGCTCACTTCATTGGAACATCGTAGAAGGGTCCTGTCGAACCTCTTTTGCTAAGGGATCTTTTTTCAATAGAACAGCTGAGCTTTGGAACTCCTTGCCGAGAGAGGTTTTTCCTGAGGCTTACAAATTTCAGAAATTCGAAGTGAATGTTAATTCGTATCTCTTGTCTCTTGATTGTCGGTGTTCGTTGATTATTACAGGGTTTCCTTTCGTGTGAATCTGCATATAAAATAAAATCGAACAGTTCTTTCAAAGTCCTCCCTGAAGGAAGAAACGTACGTTTTCAAATCCAAAACTTTCTACAATGGCCATGTTTTTTATTCGTGAACAGTCCTAAGGTCTCTCACATTGAACTACAGCCCGTCATAGAGAACCATATGCGAAAGTTTCACCTGTACCTTGTGCTCTTGGATATCGAACACAATTATCATGATATGGTTGAATCACAGCAATATGTTCACAATGATGGCATCTGCGTGCAATCTGTTATTCTTCCGCCTGATATCACACACATATTGCGTATATGCATAGTAGGAATTCTATACGGAGTGAGAGTGCGGAATTGTTGTGTATACAGATGATGTAACAACTTCCACTTTCAGATGTTGGGAAGGCGAATGATCTGATGTTCCCTGTATAGCATGACTGGAATTTATTCATTGCGAGTTCCATGAATTTCTTAGTACTTCGAACAAGGTGAACGAATTGACTGTACTGGATATCGGAGTACATTCTTTTTTTTAAGTTTGTTAGTTTGTAAATTTGTCATCAGTGTCAGATTCCAAATTGGATGTCGTGTGTTCTCCTCTCAGAACACTTTATTTTATCCCAGCTTATTTAACAGACTGCTGAGGCGGACTGAAGAAAGTGGTGATGTGACACGCTTGATAGAAAATTGACACTAATGTCAAATACACAAAGCTGTCAACTTCGAAAAAATAACAGATTCAAAAAGAAATTCTTATCCGATATGGTCAATTGAAGCTCCTGTAGGTATAGAAACTGATTATAGACCAGGACCAAACATGTTTGGGGCAATAAACATTGTTAGCGGTGTACGAATGGTCGTAAAATGTGACTCTATTGACCATAACTTCGAAATTATCGATGAAAATGCAAAAAGATTTTTTTCATATTTTGATTCATAACTATCGCGGAAAACTTTGTATTCTCATGAAAATCAGTGTACACTTTCTTTGTTTAAATCAAGCCCAAATTCCTATGAAAACGATTTTTTTTATTTTTTACATTTTATGCACAAAAAGATTTTTCATCAAGAATTTGATGAACAAATTTTTGATTCTTCAACTCTACCAGTGCTTATTTTTTATGTTGGAATCTCAACTTCGCCATAGAACATTATTCACATACAAAAATATCGTTAATAACCGAAAAACTGAAAATATCATCTTTTGAAAATCGATTTTTCGGTAAATATAGCAATCATAAAAAGCGGCATATCTGATACGATACTATGTTATACATGTGCTCTTCTGAATTGTTATCGATCGTTCCACCCTTGGCAATATCTACACAGATGACTCGACGAGTACAGTATTCCCACCCCTTGGAGTCCTGTCGAATAGGCCGAGAGCCAGAGCAAAAAAAGTAGGTTCATAATGCAATCTTCTACAGAATTGATTTTCTTGTTGGAAAATGTTTGGGGGTGTCCCCTGAATATAAATTCAAGTTGGCGGGACAGGGGGGGTTGAGCTTCAGCCGCCATCTTGGAGAACACGTTTTATCAAATATCTCGTGAACCGTGCATCGCACGACAAAAACAGTAGGGATCATTTTCGTAGATAATAAAATTCTCTTCAACTTCTATTCGAAACTTTTTTCCGTATAGTGCATAGGTTTTCATTTATAGCGCGCCAAACTTTTCCCAGCATGGTTATTGCTAAATATATAGTTAACGGTTGATGAAACAGTATAAATGGCAGTATTTTGGCGCGCCATAAATCAAAACCTATGCTTCATACAAAAAAAAGTTCCAAATGAAAGTTGCAGAGAATTTCGTTATCTACAAAAACGATCCTTACTGTTTTTATCGTACGATGCACGGTTCATAAGATATTCGATAAAACGTGTTTTCCAAGGTGGCGGCTGAAGCTCAACCCCCCCCCCCCCCGTCCCGTCCCGCCAACTTGAATTTACATTCAGGGGACACCTCCGAACATTTTCCAACAAGAATATCAATTCTGTTGAAGATTGCAGAAAAAAAGTACCTGGCTCTTGGCCTAGAATCTCTCTTACTCAGAAATATTTTCTCAATAGAACAGCTGTCCCTTGATTCACACGGTGTTCTTTAAACATTACAGGGCTTCCCTTTCGTGTGAATCTGCTTATAAAAAAAATTCAACCCTGCAGTAGCCGCTGGTTTTTTATAGCATGAGTAGTCGCAGGGAGCTACAAGGCTCCCAGAAAGGATTCAGAGCCCCCGAAAATGTGTGACATAATAATAATAAAACATATTAGACAATGAAAAACATGTGTTTATTATCATAATATATTTTATTCTAGAATTTTGTAACTCACAAATCATAAAAACAGAAAAAATTACAGAGCCGCATTTGATTGTACATTGTTCATCTAACAGAAAACAGGTTTAACGTTTTGAAAATAATATTGTTACGATATTATTGGGTTCGTTGATTGAAATAATACTCTGAACATTAACCACTTTACAATACAATTACTGCACTGGCTTATTAATCGGTTACGAAGACTTCTCAGCTAATTAAAACATCCAACGCTCTTTAATCTGAATTGCTGTTTCGATGAATTGCTTCCCTATTTTTTATACCCTGATCGAACCGCATCGTTTTATGTAGAAGGTTAGATGTTCCATTCGCGCCTCGAACTTTCGAAATTGAAGCGCCTAGAACATCGGGAATCTTTCGCTCGAAAACGACTCGATCGACCAGCTATTTCGAGAAAACGGCAGCGGATGAGTGCTTTCGAGTTTGTAGCGATTGGACGAGCTCGTTGAATAATGTAAAATAATACTTAGCGGCGGCATAACAGGATGCATTTCGATAAGATTAATCAATTTTTTCACTTTGAAATTTTGAAGTTTGTAAGCCACAGAAAAAACCTCATTCGGCAAGGAATTCCAAAGTTCAGCCGTTCTATTGAAAAAAGATCCCTGAGCCAGAAAGGTTCGACAGGTCTCCAAGTTCACAACAAAGGGGTGGGAATACTGTACTCGTCGAGTCATCCGAGTAGATGTTGTCAAGGGTGGAATGATTGGACAAAAATTCGAAAGAGCACCCACCGTGAAAGTTTCTATAGAAGAGAGACAAGTTCTCTGACGTTCCAATGAAGTGAGCGAGTTTGTGAGCGAAGAATCAGTAACATTCCCGAAAATCAATTTATACTGTTCTACTGCAGTTGTGAAACAGGATGAATAATTCATAATGTGGCAAGCATGGCTTGAAATGCACAGATTTCTCCACATGTTATCACGGTTCTGGTATATGTTTCGAACTTCTTATGCCGCGATTTCATTGTTGAAAAAAATTTCAAATCTCGAAAACATTGAAGACAAATACAGTACCCACTGTCTGATGAATATTAATAAAAATAATAGTACTGAATCCGATATTCCAGAACACCTCCAATTGGTTTTAGAAACTGAATCTTAAGAAATTTAAAGTTTTGATTGGTTCTGGCGAGGAAGATTGCCCACGAAGAAAAACAGATTGCCATAAAATCATTTCATTTTCATTTTTATTTTTATATACTGAAAAGCACGTCGACGTTGAGATTCCAACGAAAACATGCAAAACTTGTTAACCAAATTTTTTCATCGAAAATTAGTTTTTTTTCAATTTCATCATACTTCAAAAATTCAATATTTTGCTCCGAAAATTATTTCATACAGTTTCAGCAATTTTCATAGAATAAACATTTTTCAGCGATGGTTATGAATTGAAAACCGAAAGAGCGGGTTTTGTATTTTTATCGGTAACTTTGAGGTTATGGTAAATAATGTCAATTCACACCACTATAACTATATGATGTTCCTGTTGCTCTGTTTCCTCAAGACAAATACATCACATCAATTATCGAACAGTTCTAGCCGGTTTCTGTAAAAATAACCCGTTTTCGACGGATATGTGTATCAGTAGAACTGTAATTTTTCCTGGCGACGCGACTTTCAACACGAATCGGAAGTGTTTGTCCATTCAGAGTTGACCTCGATCCTAATGAGGATTGCATCTGGTTGTGACGCCTGATAAGCGCCATTTGATATAATTTTCACACTCGCTCGACATGGTTCGCTTATGTAACATAAGTATCACGGTTAGGCTCGGGTTCGTCCTTCTTGAATGCCATTCGTCAAGATGCTGACAAATGCAAAGCTATTTCCGTGAATCCTTCACTTTTCGTATGGAAGTATTATGTTATTGAAATTTTTCCTAGAGATCAATTACCTAACACCAATCAGATATTTTTGCTCTCGACGCGCGTTTCGCTAATAGCGTAGCGTAGAGTAGGTTAGCATCTTCAGGAGAAGAAAATTGATACTAAGTCTAAAGCTAGGGTTAGTTGTTTATATACCTAGAGTTTTTTGGTCCGACATGGACTTTGTTCGTTACTGTTAATTATTATAATCAAAATCTCGATAATGAACTGGTGCAGTTACTTCCTGCAAGGTTTGTTGGTCCCTCATCTGTTAGTATTGATTATTCTGCTTACTTTCTCAACAATAAATTGAAAAGCGGGCTGAAAGGGACAGGTCCCTCGTCACCATTCATGCTGTTTTTATATTTTGCTATTTCTAGACTCTCACATGCATCGAGTAGTTTTGTGTCATACACACGCTTGATCAGTTCAAAATTGCTTTCATCAATTTTGTGGTCATTGTCTAGAGGGTGTTGGGCGACACTGGATTCTTCTACCCTTCCGTATTTTATGTGTGCGAAATGCTCTTTGAAACGGATTTTGATTGCTCGTTGGCTCTGGCCGATGTATTTGTTGTTGCGATCTTGACAACTGATTTCGTAAATTCCCGACTTCTCTCAGTTTTCTAATTTATCTTCTGGGTTACCAAAAAGCTGTTGTAATTCGCATGATTGATTGTTTTATATGCAACTTTCATATTCACTTTATCAAATATCTGTTGAAGTCCTATAGTGTATTGAGGTTCATGTGGGATTATTATGAACTTTCCATTTTTCTCATATTTTTGAAAAGTCGAAGATTTACGAAATGTTTCCCCAAATTCACATTTTCTCATCTTATCAACTATCTCTGGGTTAAAACAGTTCACTTCAGCCACGTACCTTATCACTCTCCTTTCATTGTCGTACTTATGTTTTTTCAAAGGAAAAGTTATTAACCTTCGGACAAGGAATTGCTACTTTCACACCAATCCCATCGTTTAAAATTATGATATTGACGATCATTCCAAAATGTACTCATTTCCCACCCACTTTGAGGTAAGCAAGTGATCGATTTTTCATTCAGAAGAAAACCAGGTTGGTAAAACACTTTGCCGACCTCTTGACGCATTTTCCCCACCTCGGTTTTTTCTTTCATTCGAAACGTCAGTTTGCTCATCAAAATTTTCGAAGTGCTTAGATCTAACCTAACGTGTACACAGCAACGCAGTAATACATGACGAGCTATTCCTGACATGAAGTTATAGCTATTACACACTATCTCCGAAACGAACGGGTAGAAAATATCTAGGTACTCAGTTTAAAACACAAACACCTCCTAAATACCTACGACACTCACCAGTGTCAGAAATAGCAAGGTTCCATTTTATTAGCCTTATCTCATGTTTAGCAGCCAGCGCCTTATGTCGCTTATAGCTAGTTCATTTTTCAGTGAATAATCCAACGTGGCTTGTTTGCAGCAATCCTCGTTGAACATAACTGAAATTTAGCAGAATAGATTGGCATGCCAATCCACATTACTCAATAATAATATTTTTACAAAGAGTGCCATTATTGACGTTTGTAGGAGCTTCATGGAGTTTGTCTATGTGCAGTGTGTACTTGAAACGCAGAATTAATCTCAAAAATGATTATTTTTTGTTAATTTCATGAACTTTTTTTTAATAATTGTGTTATACTCATTCAGTTTTTCAGACAGGAAATCACGAGGGAAATTACATATCGAATCGCATGTTGTTGAATGCATATAGATCTTCGATTTTCACTTGTAATACCACTAGTGCTTGAATTACATTGTAAATATTCGTAAGCAAGAAAAATTCGCAAATTAGTCTGCTCGATTGCTCTTGTGTCGATTTTGAACGTTATAATTTGTTTACCTCTGCTCAAAGTGGGTAAGTGACCTGTTATGTCAAACAAAGTATGCTCTGCTTGTGTAAAAAAATTGCCACTATGATCCGCTGTAGGTTACCCATGCGGAAAAAAAATTCTATGAAATCATCAATAGTACCCGAGTTGCCATGGTGAGACAAAACAAAATAAGCATTTTATTGGTCAAAAACCGTTGAGGTGAAATTTTCTATCGAACTAAAATGTTTTTGAATTGATAAAGACGCTCCATTATTTTACTATCATACATGTAGAGATACTAAGATGGCTATATACTGGTGTTTTCACTCCAAATAAAAGATTGTCAGCAAATCAGACGACCGATCTGGCCTACTTGATCAAGAATTGATGACGTAGACCGTAATTATAACTCAAAAAATTCGCCAGTTATCGTCTCTCTCGTAGTTGAGATGACAGTCATGTGCACGTCCTGTGTTGCCAAGTGCCTATGTCGTTGCTAATTCTGGTCTGTGGGCTGAAAAAATTAGTTGATTGTTGATATTTTCATTTGAGCAATATAATATTGTGATCTCAATTCAAAAGCTCGGTTCAGAAGTAGTTCAAAATTCAGCCGAATATTATTCACGTTAATGGGTGTGAGCGAATAGGAGTGAGAATTGTGATCAAATTTTATGGATATGTGAAGTGAGAAAATGCCATTTTTTCTGGTGAGTGAAATCATCATTATTCTTTATAATCTTCTGGGTTGAACTGAGAATATCTAAAACACATATCACTGCATTCATAGAATATTCAGAACGCGTGCACACTCTAGAATATTTTTGCCAGCAAACTTCTCTTGTGTTTTTTTATGATCACTACGAAATTTTTAAATGGTTATTGAATATACTAGAATGTGATATTATTCTTGGAGGTAGGTCATTGAAGATGAAGTTTGTTGCCATCAAACGTCAGATTGGTCTCGCGTTCTATTTTCTTTTCTAACCAAAAGTGGCATCAACGTGTTCCATGGATTGGCGTAATTTTAAACAACTACACCCTGTATACAGAATTGTCTGAAACAATATCGCAACACTGAAAGCACCAGTATATAGCCACCTTGAGACATACTCTTAATGTATCGAAGAAGTCACTAGCGTGAACAATTGAAAGTTATCTGCTAGGTAATTGGGGGTTAGGTACGCATTAAGATGTCTATATACTGGTGTTTCTAATGTTGCGATATTGTTTCAGAAAAACCTGTGGACAAGGCGTGGTAGTTCATCAGTGGGGGGGTGAGGGGCGCTGGTAATCAAAAATTTTTATTTATTTTCGTGATCACTCGATCCATGGAACACGCTGTTGCCAATTCTGATGTTTTTGTTAAAGGATAGAGAATTTATCGGGACTGGATATGTGAGGTTATTGAAAACACCAAAACGCTGCAAATTTGTGTTCAACTTTATGCGTTATTTATTCCATGTAGTTTGAAAATAATCTCTCAGTTGGAATGAATTTGCATTGTGTTTCTACTGATCTGGACCAGAATTCGCAACGACATGGCCACTTGGCAACACAGGACTGTCATCTCCACTGCATGAGTGCCGGTACCTGGCGGATTTTTTGCAGTACTACTACGCCTACATCATCAAATTTTTCATCAAGTTGGCCTTATCGGTCGTCTGATTTGCTGACAATCTTTTATATGGAGTGAAAACACCAGTATATAGCCACCTTAGTACGCATCTAAAACACGGGGTTATTGACACTTTATTGCAAGACCAACTCAATTGTGTTACTGTAGCGAGAGTAACTGAATCGAGTTTACCGCCACAGTACGCTCCATCGGCTGACACTGTTCCATGAACTATTCATCAGTCCGTGAGTGTATTGTTTGATGAACTATTGGCACGAAAAAAGCGAACTTTTGACAGCGACGCTTTGTGGAATACCGGTCGACGTACGGTTGCGAATATGCTGCAAATGATGATGATGGACCAAACAAGTAGTCGAGTTTTGATTATGTTACATCCAAATAGTAAGATGGGTTTGGGTTGAGGTAATTAAATGTGGTTATTTGCTCGAATGTGCTTGCTGAATGGGAACGTTTCGGACTTTCATTGTCTATATTATTAACTATAGATAGATAGATAGATCTTTATTGTCTAAAACGTAGGGTTTCATAAAAAAAACATCAAAAAATGAAATAATGTACAAATATGTCATCAACATAACACAATTTTAAAATTACTTAATATAAATCGTATACCGAAAGACTAGAACCTGCACGCAAAATACTCCTCCAAACTGTAGAAACACTTTCCCATAATGAGGTTCTTCACTGATTTTCTAAATTTTTCAAGTTTATTAATTGCTGTTATATCTTTAGGTAGATGATTATATATTTGTCCACTTCTATAGATTTGAGACTGTCTGGTCAAAGATGATGTGGGCAATGGAAGGGCAAGTTTTTTATCGCTACGCGTGGACCTTTCTGTATGGTTTTCAAACTTTTCTTTGTTTGTGAAGTAAGCAGACAGTCTCTAAAATGAACATTTCAAATATTGTTGATATTTTGTTCTTGCAGAAAAGTGGTCTACACGAGTCACGCATCTTCAATTTGAATATTATTCTCAAATCTCTTTTTTGTATAACAAATATACTCTGCATCAAGACCTGGCTGCCTGAGCCCCAGAAAGGAATTCCATACCGGAGATGACTCTCCATAAGTGAATAGTATGCAGTTATTGCTGCTGAAAATCCGAGCTCATGAGATATGACATTTATGGCAAAGCAACCAGAAGATAATTTTTTTAGGGCAGTAATCTGTTTATCAAATTTCAATTTGTTGTCAATGAATATACCAAGAAATTTAGTTACAGGCTTAGTTTCAATCATGCGTTCATCTAGTGTTACTCGCTCTAAGTCCCACTTGAATGTTATCAGTTTTGTTTTAGAAACATTTAGCGATAGCATATTCGAGTCACACCATTTTTTTATTTGTTCTAAGTCTGAGTGGATAGACCAAGTCAAAGTATCAGGATCTTCATTACGCCAAAGTACCGTGGTGTCATCCGCAAACAAGGTAAATGCTCCAGATATTTCAAGCTTTGCCATATCGTTAATATATAGCAAAAATAAAATTGGCCCTAGGACTGAACCCTGTGGAACTCCGCGTACAATTTCTCCACTATCAGAAGTGTTGTTTCTCAATGTTATTTTCTGACTTCTACCAGTGAGATAAGATCTGAACCATTCCAAGGCTGTTCCCCGGAATCCATAATGGAAGAGTTTTAGCAGCAGTATTTCATGTTCCACGCAATCAGATGCCTTGGAAAGTTCCAGAAATACTGCCGCAGCCACTTCTTTATCATTTAGGGTCGTATAGACGTTTCCAATTTTCTATTGAAACCTGTTGATAAGAAAGGAAGGATAAAAACACAAATCAAGTAGGGAAATCGAATCCAAACGAATCGTTGAAATTGCTACCCGAAGATGATTGCGAATACCAGCAATCGAAACGTCGTGAGTACACTCAACTTGAAACTTGGTTTCAACGTTTATTCATAGTATTCCATTCATTTCTCTATTTATTTATTTTATAATATTTCACATTCGATATCTCAATTTTCTTGTCTCAATATTATTCCATTGATTTTTTATTTTTTTTTATTGAATATTTTCTTTGATCAATTAAACCTTAATTTTTATTATTGACCAGAAAATCAATTTCAACATCTCGTTTCGATTTGATTTGCTCACTTGATTTGTATTTTTACCCAATCGTTCTTAGCAGCAGGTTTCAATAGAGTTAATAATATAGACACTGGAAGTCCAAACCTTTCCCATTTAGTGATTATATTTGCCAGAATCATTCATCAGCGAAAGCATTTTCTTCATTTTTGTGTCCCAATTACCTCTTTCGACAGACGGGCAGGAAAAAACCGACATTTTCCAATATTTCCTGATTTGACAGAGTCGTAAGTGGTATTTCCAATAATTTCAAAAAATACCAAAGTTAACCTGAAGGACTTTTTTCCACCACTATCCAGGAGATGAAATTGTGAATAATAATTTAAAATACATTTTCCTGTACAAATATTCAGTTGAAAAATTCAAGTATTTTTATATAAAAAATGATTCTTTTTATCGCAATTAGCTTGGTAGATGTACTGAATACATATATAAAATTGATTTTTCCATGTACCCTATATTTGATTTTTCGTTCAACCATCTCCTTCTCTATATAGAATTAAATTTTTTTATAGATACAGGCGCGTATACGCCTTTGGTGTAATTACGTTTCCACCATTATAATGATATTCGCCCAGCATATTTCATTATTTTGAAAAATGGCAATTTGGTTGGAAAATATCATTCTGGAATAAACAATCAGTCTCAAGTCTTCAACTCCTCCACAAGTATGGAGAATATGATATTTCAATGAATAATTGAATTTAATAAGGATGTTATTTCGACTGAAGGTAATTTGAATGCATTTCTTGAAGTTGGGGTAAAGTGCATTATTTTCGTAATATCCAGTAAATCTTTTTTTTATCTTCTTGCATTAAAAGTGCATCATTCGTCTCGAATATTGTGTGATGAACCTCCAGATCATCAGCATAATCGATGAAGTTGAAATATTTGGAAATATAGTTTTTATAGAAATCGAAAGGAAGAGGACCTACATGCGAATATTGTGGTACTCCAGACGGGATATAGGCCTTGTCTACACCTTTTCCAATTGTAATTCAGATAAAATAAGATGTTATTCAGAAAATATCAATTGTAATTCAGATTAGTCAAATGTAATTCGGAAGATATCAATTGTAATTCGAAATAGTCAACTGTAATTCAGAAAATATCAATTGTAATTCAGAAAATGAACGATATGCAGACGTTTACGTTTGATAAAGAACACAAAAGGCATTCAGTACTGGCACGACAAATCTGAGAACATTGCGAAAACACCAATAGGGAAGAAAATTGATATTTACTGATTTACGGAATATACAGGTACAGGATACAGGGCGTATCTCATCGAACTGTCATTCTGACTTCGAAGTGAAGGAGTGAAATTATCGAAATATATTTCATTTGAAAGTTTTATGCATGTACATCCATAGATATTTATCAACGAATTTAGGCTTCTTAAATTGTTTTCCAATATACAGGGTACTGATTGAAAACGTAGCGTACAAAAATGTTTTTCGAATGAAACAACCTATTTATTGGAAAAAGGAACACGAAGTCTATGTATACTTTGTTCAACCATCCTTTGCCGTTACGTCATAATCGGTGACGTATTCTGCTGTTTTACGTTTGTCTCATATTAGTTGAATATTATTTTACACTCAACCTCAAAATTATTATTGGTATGTACCTACCTGCAGAATACATCGCGTACACTCGTGTTCTTATTGCTTGTTGATGTATGATATAAATCGATGATCCTCGAGCAGAAACAAGTCTGGCATGAACTTTGATTCTGTAGTCTTTATCTGTTTCCATATCACTAGAAGCTAGTTTTTCAACAGTTCTAATAGATATTTCTAGAGCATCAGCAACACGCTACATAATTTTATAAAATCAAATCACTAAAAACTTACATTTTGCATAACATAGGTAGATACATACGTTGTAGACTGCATTCAACGGTAAAAGCGGCACTCCAGGATCTCTTTCTCTTGAAAAGTAGTCAATCATTTTCAAAATTGAGCTTTGCTCTTGCTCATTATACCGGAAAGACATTTTGACAATAAAAATTAACTGAAAAGGCGACAATGACCAAAAATACTGAACAAATCAAACTATGACAGCTGAACTGTCAAAAATGACAAAATAAAATTCACATCGACTTTACGATTAAATAAGACATACGTTAATGACGTCATAATTCCGTCTCATCCATTTCATGAATGAGAGATAAAGTTGGACAACGTATGACGTAACGGCAAAGGATGGTTGAACAAAGTATACTACATATGTACATACTTTCGTATGAAACAACCTCAATTTCTCGAAAGAAAGGATTCGAAAAATTGTGTCTGAACTCCCAAAAAAAATCAGCATATTCATTACGCAGAATTAAAATTAGTGATGGAAATTTTCCAAAGCTCATGTTCCTTCGATCTATTTTATGCGTTAAAAATGGTCTCGAGTATTTTTAATTCGAAATAGAGGTCTAGCAACCTGAGTGTCACGCATGACCATATTACTTACTTACGCATGAAAAAGCTGCAAAATATGATATAAATGCTTATATTATATGCAGTTTTATGATTAACTTGTTAATAATGATATCTTCATTCGGTTATCATTCCTACTTAGTTATATTATAGCTTCAATAAGTTTGAATATGTAATATTTGGGTATTTTTTGCAACTGTTCGATTCAATAATATATATTCATGATATTTATTCAAACAACACAAAGAATATACAGAAAATTCACAATTATAATAGACATATATGCGGAGAAAATATGATACACTGCGGCTGCCCCAAGCAAGACAACAGTAATTGTATTTCAGTGAACATGTGGGGAAAGTGGGCACCGAACTCATTTCATTTCTGTTTCGGAAAATCGATTTTATCATATGTTCTCCCCAGAACCCACGCGTAAATTTCCCTTCATTATACTACATAAAAATCGATGTCCTTTTCAACCCTATTCGAGGCTTGTATGCGAAAATGGGGCACCAAAATCTGTCGCTATCTAACGGTCTGATTGTCTCCATTGAATATATAGTCTGAGTTACATTTGATATTTTCTGAATTACAATTAACAAATTCTGAATTACAATTAACAAATTCTGTATTACAATTGATATTATCTGAATTACAGTCGACTATTCTGAATTACAATTGATATCTTATGAATTACAATTGATATCTCCTGAATTACAGTTAACTATTCTGAATTACAACTGATATCTTCTGAATTACATTTGACTAATCTGAATTACAATTGATATTTTCTGATTTACAATTGTAGAACCACGCTAACACGGGTGTTGGTTCAAAAATTACTCCACGCCAATGAAGATAGTGTATTTAACGTTTTGCGTGGATCTTTCGTTTATATTAATCTACGCTGATTGCGCGTTGATCATTTCCTTATGATAAGTCCACGCCGATTTTGCGTGGAGCATTACCTTGAATATAAAGAACAAAATATCTCTAAAAAATACAGGGAATTATATTTGTGGAGAAAGTTCTCAGGATTTGAGGAATCCATCCATGCAGTGTGATTCCTGCCTCGTTTGGTATGATTTTGCATATGTTGGTTTGATTAAAGCGCTAAATATCAATTCATGCTATTTAGTAGAGGTAATAGGGAGCGAACTACTCGTGTCCATAATGCATAATTAGGCAGGAGTTATTTTATTTCATTGATAGTTGCAGTCTGATGTACTTAACCTAAAAACACAAAATACTTACAAAAATGGCGAACGGAAGTGCCGCCATTTTGTGAAAAACCGTTTGGGCCTGTATCACCGTAACCGTGCACTTTAGGCCCACAATTATTGGAACCTTTTTTATAGATAATTATATTTCCTATCTTTTTTATTCAATGATTTTTTTCGTAGCACTTACCGTTCACGACTTATATTATTATTACTTTTTGTTTATTCACTTTTTTACCGATATTTCTTTGAATAATTGTTTAAACAATAAATTGTTGATGATAAAACTTTTGAACCGATAAATTTTCTGCAACTTTTATTTGAAACTTTTTTCTCTAAAGTTAATATTTTTGAAGTTACAGCGCGTTCAATGTTGTACTACCGAGTACAAGGTTATTAAGAACGAAGTATGCATAGCGTTATGATGCGATTTCGATACATAATAAAAAAAAATATTAATTTCAGAATTTTTTTGATTCAATAAATGATTAATAATTCAAGTTCTTACGTGCAAGAAATAGCGATTACCCATTAAAATTTTTTCTTTGTATTTTCTTCTATACAATTAAATATTACTATAATTAATTTCAAAACTACTGCCATAATTAAACACGCAAATAAAAAAATGGAATATTTATTGAAGAATATATGTGAAATTTATTTTTACAAATGTACACCAAAATGAATCATATGTCCTATCTGACTCTTTGGCGTTTCGAGGGTGGTGAAGTTTCGATGTTGGTTACATTCTCCTCTTCCTCTTCGTTATCTTCGTCAGTGGCATATGAAGATTGAAACGCCTCTATTAATTTGTCGTTAGAATCATCACCAATATCTTCATCGATGTCGCACAATTCTGTGTTGTTGACGATTACTTTCAGCTGATTAGTGCACGTTTCCTCTGTGCAGTTCTCACAGATTACCGTAAAGTCCAATCCTGATTTTCGGCACCCACAGGCTCTGCCACAGCCAGTTCTGCATTTGTATTTTCATATTTTTCTTATTATGTATCGGAATCGCATCATTACGCTATGCATACTTCGTTCTTAATAACCTTGTACTCGGTAGTACAACATTGAACGCGTTGTAACTTCAAAAATATTAACTTTAGAGAAAAAAGTTTCAAATAAAAGTTGTAGGAAATTCATCGATTCAAAAGTTTCATCATCAACAATTTATTGTTTAAACAATTATTTAAAGAGATATCGGTAAAAAAGTGAATAAACAGAAAGTAATAATGATATAAGTCGTGAACGGTAAATGCTACGAAAAAAATTATTGGATAAAAAAGATAGGAAATTTAATTATCCTTAAAAAAGGTCCCCATAATTGTGGGTCTAAAGTGCACGATTACGGAGATACAGGCCCAAACGGTTTTTCACAAAATGGCGGCACTTCCGTCCGCCATTTTTATAAGTATTTTGTGTTTTTAGGTTGAGTACGTCAGACTGCAACTATCCATGCAATAAAATAACTCCTGCCTAATTTTGCAAAACAAAATCCTCTATTACCTGTATTAATTGTAGATTTTATATATAATAGGTGAGTAATAAGAAATTATGTGGATAATTCATATGGTAAGCCACATTGCTCGATCGCAGCCACCATTTAACATGAATGATACTTGTCACTGTCACTTGTGAAATTTAGTTTAGTTTACCTAGAAGATAGGGGTATTTTATTCATTAATGATGATTGGATAACTTGTAGAAAATTATGGAATGCCTCTTCAAATTATTCATCGAAACATTCAACCGATTATACCTTCATGAGGTACTGATGTTTTTTTGAATTAGTTTTCTGTGTGTAGCAAGTTTAATTTTTTAATGATGAACATAGTAACTTTTCTCATTGTGCAAAGCATGATTTCCCTCAACATATGAATTCAAGGTTACTAAAATTTGCCCCCTCAACATCAAAGGGCCGACTTTACTTTCGCTTCTGTGTAGTTCCGATATTCTGTGCCGTCACTTTATATATCGATGTCAGATGTGACATTTATATTCAGGTCATCACGTAAAATGAATTCCGCCATATCAACTTTTATCATAGTGCTAATTTCCGATCAAATCGCGTTTTTCGTTTCCGGGAACAAGGATGGCATCATCGAGCTGGACAGTACGAACTTCAAGAAAGCCACTGTGGCAAACCCCTACCTCCTGGTGGAATTCTACGCTCCTTGGTGCCACTATTGTCGCGATTTTGCGCCAGAGTACGAAAAAACCGCACAGTTACTTCAAAATTCGCCCATAAAAGTAGCCAAAGTCGATGCGAGCTCGGAGAAAGATTTGGCCAACGAACAAGGAATCAGCGGCTATCCCACCATCAAGCTTTTCAAAAATGGTTATGCTGTCAAGTATGATGGAGAAAGGCAGGCTGAACAGTTGGTGGATTGGGTGGCAAAGAGTACCAAATCTAAATGACATAGTAGTACTAAGTAGTATGTACTCTGAAACATAATTTTCCCGAAAAATTAAATGAGATCATCGAATGAAACCATCACTTGGTATGACTCAAGTGAAAAAATATTCAGGTAAATATATAGTTATGGGGCTCCACATTGAAAAAAAATTGGTAAAATTCCGTTTATCGGGCACACGAAGATTAAAAAACGGTTTGCGGGAACTTACGTATTTTAACCTCCTGAACAAAAAGTTCAAATGAAATTTCCGGCGCTCTCAATTAGTTCTGGAGATACGGCCCACTTTTGGGTTGAAAATTGGATTTTCTAGTATACGTTTTTGCGGCAAAATAACACTTGAAATGCCTCCTTCTTTTCATCAGCATAATATACACACCCTCAATGATCCGGTTCACACATTTTTTCAATTCAAAACGCTACTTTCTCAAACAAAAAATGCACTTTTTTCAACAACAACAGAAACATGTAAAATTCGGTATGTGACAGCTGAGGTGAACAGATACCGGCACTGGAATATTAGTCAAGTGCCGGGATCTGTATAACGTGTACTAGAACATCCCATTTTTTACCCAGAAACTGGCCCGTATCTCCGAAACTAATTGAGAGCGCCAAAAATTTTATTGGAACTTCTTAATCAGGAGGTCAAAATACGTGAGTTCCCGCAAACCGTGTTTTTTAATCTTTGTGGGCCGATAAACGGAATTTAACCAAAAATTTGGTGGAACTTACGTAATTTGGCCTCCTGAACAAAAAATTCAAATGAAATATTTGGCACTCTCAACTAGTTTCGGAGATAGATATGCCCCCCCCCCCCCCAAAGACAGGAAAAACGTGGTTGAAGCATGTTTTTTTCTTCGGCTAATTCCGCTCGAATTTTTTTCCTTCTATTAGCACAATATACACAATATTGTTTGAATGTTTGTTGAGGAAGTGAAAATGTTCTATTTTTGGATTCTCTTTTCCTTAGAAATGAAATGAAAGAGCTTTAATTTCTTCTAGTATGTTCCACCAAACATTTTTTTTTTCATTGTGGAGCCCAATAACTATATCGATATCGATCAGTACCTCGTCTAGGAAACACGACTCAGAATTTAAAACACGACCAGTTTTCAGTATGCAATGCTCCTTTAGAATTCACAAAAACAAAATGTTTTCATTGGCCGGATGCTCTTTAGTTTCGACATCCATTGTCAATATAATTTACTCTAGTGAAACCTGTTCCAAGAAACTTGAAAAATACAAAAATTTTGATTGAAACAATGAATTTCGAATGATGGAATCGAATTACAAGGAATATTTCCATCGTATGTTGAAAATCCCATAGGAAGCGGGATATTTTCGATCAATTACAGCGAATATTTCCCTCATATGTAAAATGTCCCATAAGAGCAATGCAATTATCGAAAACTTACAGCGGTAATTGCATTGTATCAAGTCACCATAACAACACATTTGAAACCGTATCGCTAGACGTCAGAAAACAACACAAATAAATGTCAGATAGACTTCGAGAATAGAAAAACATTTCGCGTATTGGTGAATGCTCCATACAATCTATAGAGGAAAGTATAAATGAACAAAAAATAACATTTCCTTGAGAATTTCTTCATTCGTGAAATATTCCAATGAATTAAATTCGTGCATAGAAAGGACCAGATAATTTTGCATTCAAGCGTGCTATCTCATACAAATTGCATTGTTGTAGTAGTTGATCTAGAAGAAATATAATTCAGGCGCTCTAGGTAAAATGGCCTTAAAACCTGACACTAAGTCCAATAGAGATGATTTATGGTATACGGGTAGTTTTTAAAGATTACTTTGAGGAAAAAAATATTCTGCACGAGAGCACCTATGGAAAGTAGGTGAAATTCCCGGAAAAATTCGGATAATCAGTGTTTCTACAATAAATCGATAGTGGTTGAAAATTCGGATATAATGTATAGAGGAAAACTTGTAGAGCGTAAAATGGCCCACAAAAAAGATATCTACATATTTTTCGAGCAATGCTCCGTTTGTTGAAAAAGTGGCTCTGAAATCAAGTGATTTGTTGAGTGAATTGCAATAAAGTTGTTGAATTTTGCCGTACTTTTTCGAACCCCGAGTAAGAAAGTAACAATACTATACCTACCACCTTGGTATCAAAATGCACTCCTTCCTGACAACTTCGATTCACAAATAGGCAACTAGAATGCGAATATCTTCAATTCTTTGCAGATCCGATTGAAGTCAATTCAGTACACACTTGAGTGAATATCGAATCCTACACAAATTTCGATTTCCTTTCATCCTCTTCCCGAAATTAGATAACAACGATACTGTGGCTCCACAGATCTATAAATACAGCATTCGAATACATTTCTACAGCTAATGAGCAATTATAGATGTCAGTGGTGTGTTATGGATTGTCGAATATGACTAGTTGCAATCACAAGCGATGCAGAAGGCGATCGCTCTAGCGAATATGATCCAGAATTGCGGCATTGATGTGTTCATAGGTAGCTGTAGTAAACAAGCTGTTGCACGCACACCCTCTCTCAACTATTATAACGATCGCGCTGTGACATTTTTCGGGGGTGAGATGGGGTGTTTCATGTGGATTCATCAGGACGGCAATTATATTGATATGCCCCTGTGAATATTTGAAATTTTTGGGTTCAACCCAAGCAATATACGACATAATTCACTTGTTGGCCCACAACGAATTTTTTTTAATATCAATGCCTGTCTGAAACTCCGTGACAGCCGTGATTGTAAGCAAACCTGCAATTCCCTCATACGCAGAAACTCGCAGAGTGGACAGTCTTGGAGTCATTAGTATTTGAATGAAATTGAGAATTGAATCTTGAATGTTTGAACCTTCTTAGTCTCGAGCAGATTGTCTATTTGTTTTCCCTTCGATTTGCAAGGAAGATATGTCAATTCACTGATCCATCAAAAAGAATAAGAACCTTGCTTCTTACTTGAATCTTGAAGATAACTTGATGAAAAATTGAAAAACAGATTATTTCGCATGTCGATTCCTTGAATATGCCACTTTTCCGATAAGACCCTCAATTAAAACCAGTCATATTGTTTAACTCTTCTAGGAATAGAATGTGGAACACAATAAAAAATCTTCGAACAAATTCCCACTCACATCCTTATCTTCATTTTTCAATTCTTTAATGGAACTTCAGGCAAACACTTCGTAAATCTTCGACTTTTCAAAAAGATGAGAAAAACGAAAAGTTTATAGTAATCCCATATGAACCTCAATACACTAGAGGACTTCAACAGATATTCGATGAAGTGAATATGAAAGTTTAATTTAAAACTTCTGGCAAATTACAATAGCTTCTTGGTAACCCAAAAAATAAATTAGAAAACTCAAAGTTGGGAAATAACGAAATCAGTTGTTAAGATTGCAACAACAAATACATCGGCCAGAGCACCTATTAAAACCCATTCAGTGTCGCCCAACACGCTATAGACAATGACCACAAAATTAGTGAAAACAATCTTAAACTGATCAAGCATTCGATGCATGTGAGAGTCTAGAAATAACAAAATGTAAAAACAGCATGAATTGTGACAAGGGACCTATCCCTTTCAGCCCAAAATTCAATTTATTGTTGAGAAAGTAATCAGAATAATCAATAATAACAGATGACAAACAAACAAACTTTGCAGGTTGTTACTGCACTAGTTCATTATCGAGAAATGAATTAGAATAGGTAGCAGTAACAAACAAAGTCCATGTCGGACCGGAAAATTTAAGGTATGCAAACAACTAACCCTAGTCTTTGAGTTAAGTATCAATTTTCTTCTCCTGAAGATGCTTACCACGTTAGCGAAACGCGCGTCGAGTGCAAAAATATCAGTTTGGTGTCCTTCTTCACTTATATACATTTCAATATTGATGCTTGGTTTATCCAGATCGTGGTATGTCAAAACTACAAAGGAAAATTCATCCACCACAAAATAATAAGATAATATTTTCATTCTTCGGATTGGTACATTCGGATCTACGCAGCCGTCTGGTTGTGGAAAAGCTGGAAAACGAACTTTTCTGATCAAGACTATGAATAAGTTATAAGTTGCATTTGTATATATCAGTTTTCATTCAATCAATAGTTTCAGATTTTTTTGCAAAAAATTGCATGTTTCAATATGAGATTTTTTGTTTAAATGAATACAAATTCTGTAGAATCATCAGCTGTATCCGGGATAGACAAGTTGAAGTATCCCCAATATATTATTCATTATACCAAACAAGTATTTGAATATATATATATATATATATATATATATATATATATATATATATATATATATATATATATATATATATATATATATATGTATGTATATTTGACTACTATGTTTCCTAATCATCCAACATTCACTAGAAACTTGTCATTTTTTCTCTCAAAAGTTTCATGAATGTATTATTGTTATGATATGTTTATTCTATCGGCCAAAACCTATTTCAGGATAAACTAGTTTTGCCTATGCTAAACTAATTCGTCCTACATGCAATAGGATAAACTGGTATAGCCTAGGCTAAACTGGTTCGTCCTATGCCCGAGAGGATAAATCAGTTTAGCCTAGGCCAAACTAGTTTATCCTGATAGAAAAACACACATTCTTTAATTTAGGTTAGGTTACGTTGGGTAAGGTTAGGTCAGGTTAGATAAATTTGCTAAACTTTTATCCTATTGAGCTTAGGACGAACGAGTTCAGCCCAGGGTATACTAGTTTATCCTATTGCATGTAGAACGAATTAGTTTAGCCTAAGTAAAACTAACCTATATTCAACACTTCCATTCCGAAATTGTATGAGGTGTCCTGTAATTGGCTCTAGAGCCTGTTTGGACAAAAAATTTCATTTTTTTTTTGTCAATGAAACGGATGGAACAACGATGCTCTTCGCAGTGAATCTGAGTAAGCATCTGCATCAAAACAGTAGAGAGCCTTCATAGCAGTTTATGGTTGTTTGACCAATACCATTGTAAATTTCAGCAAGCCACGAGGCGATCAAGCTCTGATCATCGTTTACATGTGCTGAATCTTGGATTTGGATTTAGATATGAACAATATTTTATGTAACACTGGAGAAAATTTCATTTTGTATTACTCTGCGGTATTTTCCTACGCTCGTTATGAAAAATGTAACTTTTTCTACCTGGTTACATAAATATCTGTTATCGCCCTAGAGTAGAAAGTGCTAGTTTCCCCACGGCAAACAAAAAATTTCCGAATAATCGTCAATTTTTTGTTATCTAACCTCGTCATTATACTTGTTACAGAGCAGTGGTGGAGGTGCTCTTGCGGGCCGGTTTCAGCGTCAACATGCGAACGAGTTCAGGGACGGCCTTGCACGAGGCCGCCCTCTACGGCAAAGTCGAAGTCGTTCGAACTCTTCTAGAGCGCGGCGTCAACACATCCATACGAGACGCGAACAACTACACGGTGATGGACCTGCTGAGCGAGTTCAACACTGCGCACGCGTCGCAGGAGATCATCAACATGCTGAAACGTAAGTGGGGCGGCACCACGTTTCGGTGTTTCACCGCTTGAAAGGTTGAAGACGGAATCACAAATGACGAAACGTAACACCGGTCGATACAGACCCAATAAGTTTTCGGTCTCGGTAGTGTGCTGGATAGTCGCACGTTGAACGGTAATGCCTCGTTAATTCATTGCTCGCACAAGTTTCGACTTCTGAGGGTTGACGTTCGTCAGCTGGTTGACGGTATGAAAGATTTTTGAACAATTTTTTTAGTCTTCTCGAAATTTTCTGTGGAATTAGTGGGGTTAACTGAGGATTTTTGACCCATGAGAATACTTGACCTAAGGGTGGAACTTGGAGTATTGATTTCGTTATTCTCTAATGAACCGAATCTCGAGAGGAAAAAATATTCTTAGTATCAGTTGTACTTTCAAGCTTAGACAAGTTCAAACGTATTCCAGAGAGCAAAGTGAATTAATTACTCAATTCGGGTATATTTTCGGTTATAATTGCACGAGTGCATAAAAATTTTCGATAATTTTGCAAGAAGGCGTGATATCTAAAAATTGCAAGAGTTTATATTCATATTTTGGCGAAAGTGCCAGAGTCCGAAGGACGAGGGCTCTTTTACAAAATATGAAAATAATCGAATGCAATTTGCATAAGATATCACGCTTGAATGAAAAATTTTATGCCGGTTGTAATTCATTGGAATATTTCACGAATAAGGAAATTCTCAGAGAAATATTATTTTTTGTTTATTTATACTTTCCTCTATAGATTGTATGGAGCACTCACCAAAACGCGAAATGTTTTTCTGTTTTTGAAGTCTATCTGACATCTATTTGTGTTGTTTACTGACGTCTAGCGATACGGTTTCAAATGTGTTGTGATGGTGACTTGATACAATGCAATTGCCGCTGTAAGTTTTCGATGCAATGCGATTACCGCTGTAAGTTTTCGATAATTGCATTGCTCTTTGGGGCATTTTATATATGAGGGAAATATTCGTAATTATGTCATCATCAAGGCAGAGATATGATCTTGTTAATTTCTCGACGGATTTAGCATATATGAAGCTATAATAATTCATATGTTGTGAGATGAAATGAATGATATTTCTGTAATGAAGTTTGAAAAAAAATGTAGTAACGATTTTTGAAAATTCGCCAATTCATACAGGGTATACTTCAAGAGATGCTAATTCTGTCAAAAAACTATAGAGCTTTCTCTTTTTTTCCCATTATCATGAAAAATGATCGAACTGTATGTTTCTCCTTTGAGCGAAAATATCTCTAGATGAGTGACTTTCATGTTCACTTTCTGATTCAATGTCAAATAGTTTGAAATACATTTTATTTCAACTCATTTTTATTTCATTCAGAATTTGAAGAATGAAGATATTCAAACAGAGAATTCACTGTTCAAAGTTCAAAAGCAAAGAAATCCAATAAATAAACACGATAAAAACATAACGCCCCCTACCGAAAGGAATAGGGGAAACCTCCGTCGTTTGTTTTTTTCGCCACAAAAATCTAAACAAGGAATAATCAGTGGAATCACCAGACTTTCGTTCATTGGCATCCCGCGCCATTATAGGTACAAATGAAGACAAAAGCAACTATTATTTGACTTGAATTATCTGAATGACAATTACTACAAATACGAGTACTTCAGTACTTCACTCATGGATAGTAAGAAAGCATCTTCAGGAGAAGAAATAGCTACTTCCATCATTTCTTGAACCCCATTCATGTCAACATCTTGCATACTGAGGTTCCATTAACTATTTCGTTTTATGGCTTCATAATTTTCGCCTAGAAGTTATGTACCAAAGCACGAATGAGGAGAATATGTGCCATGTTTCTACTTTGTTGCAGGTCATAAAAGAGGACTACCATTGGTGGATAGCGATGGTGAGAGCATAAGTCATCCCTTCCCTACTGTGCCAAATACGGACTCTGATCTTGGTATTTATATTTTTTCAAACGCCCCTTTTGAATAATTCTATTTTTGAATTCTGATTCGGTAAAATTTTGTTACTCCGACGCCACGCGTTAGAAAAAAAATGTTTGTGCTAACGTATTTCGGTCTCCTGAACAAAATATTCAAATGAAATTTTGGCGGTCTCAACTAGTTGAATATTTTGTTCAGGAGACCGAAATTCAAAATAATTTTATTTTGATGTCCCAAATGAATTCGTATCAACATAACTTCTAGTTATGGAAAATATTATTATAAATATGAACTTTATATTCAAAACAGTCTGAAACTACCTATACAATAGGTTGATGAGCTAACAATTATCGGAAAACAACTTCCACCCTGGCGAATAACATGAAGAGCTTTGAATTGCACATGACATATTACCAAATCATTCATAGAATCAATCCTCGTACGCGTTTTTGGCAAGTTGCCCGAATTGATTTCCAATCGTTGGAATAGGCACACTAACAGACTGGTTTTGAGCTTATATTTGTCTTGTCAGTGCGTGGAAGTTCAACAACTTATAACTCTAAAACCGATGGTTTCCTAAAATTATATCCGACAAATTCTAGTGCAGGATTCTTTGGCATGTCAGCCAATAAACCTAATTTATAGGTAGTTGATAATGGTTTCCATGTATTGCCGGTCTTCAAGTACGCTCACACTATAAAGTGGATTTATTTTGTATATTGATGTACGAAACTGGTGATAGAATCTGAGCAAAATATCGACGGTATTGAGAATTGTATCCACTCAGCACCATATTATTTTTAATCAATGTCCCTACGTAACGTCGTTGTTTACCATGGAGATCTAGTTTCTGAACCGGCTGAATGGAAAACCGCCTTGTATCTTGTAACAAGTGAAAATGAGCTGATGTTAAAAATCCCATATGAAGCGGGACATTTTCCCATATGAAGCGGGACATTTTCGATCAATTACAGCGATAAATTTCCGGCGGGACAATTTCGGGCTGGTAAATACCCGGTAGGTATCGAAAAATACCCGCTCGGTCCGTGTATCTTTAGTAACGATTGTTAAAATGAACATTTGTCATCTTAACAGGCATAAATACTGAATTTCAAACCTCGTTGTTTTAACTCCGGAAATATTCTACCGAATTACATTCGTGCATCAAAATAAACCTGATTTTTTTTTCACTTGTCAAAATGTGACGTTTTTGGCATTTCAACTCATAGTAGCGGGTTATTCAATGGTTATTCTAGCCAATCATTGGGTATTATACCGATAAAACTGCCTGGTCCTTTCGATTGTTTCGATAAAACGTTTACCTTTGAACTGTCAAAACTTTAAGGTTTACCGCGTCGATTCTATTGAACTGCCTCATATTTATATAAATGATCATGAATGAAGAGTTACCTCATTATCAATAGTCATTCACTTTTCACTTTTTCAGCATAATGATAACATAACACATGTCAACGAACACTCAAACACGTAAATAGCTCATAACCCCAACTTTATGACAGATATAGCGAACGACCGATTCAAATATTCAAGGTTTCCTTAACTCGAATGAAGATGGCGTACAATTAGTTTTTGTTGAATACAATTCATTTTTTGTTGTATGAGAAGAAACCGTTGTATGAAAATTTTGATACAACGACATAACGAACGATTTTATGTTCCTTCTGGCGCGATTCTCATTTCATAAGAAATTGTCAATTATTAACCTTGTACAATGAGAGGTGTGACGCCATCTCTTGGTATCGTCGGCAAGCATTATCATATTCAATGCGTAAGCATCATATTTCTTTTGGATCATAGAGGGCATACATCGTTGTTTAACATTTAAAATTTGTAAAATTTTCACCTTTTCTCCGTTCCTTCTTATGTAAATGAAATACTGATCAATTGAATTGTTCTTCCTTCTATTTGTTCAAAAAATAATCTCTCCAAATACAACTCGTTCTTCAAATTTAATAAGATAAATTTTCATTTTCGAAACACTCAAACTTTTTTATTTTGAGGCAAAAGCATTCAAACAAACCGAGTCCTACGGACTCGTGATTTTATCAATCGATTTGTTTTTATACTTTTGCCAAATGAAAAAGTTTTTGTGGAAAATGAAAATTCATCGATTGAATTCGAAGGACTCGTGGTATTACCTTTGATAATTTTCCATTCAAGCATGTTGTCAGTAAAAAAACTGCATTCGGTTATTTTCATATTGTGCTAAAAGAGCCCCCCTCCTTCGGAGTCGGGCTCTTTCGACAAAATATGAAAATGAACTCATGCAGTTTTTAGACAACATGCTTTCATGGAAAATTATCGGTAATTTTGAAGCACTTGTGTAATCACTCCCGATAATTCCAGAATTTTCCATTAATTTGTTCGGCGCAGTCCTTGTATTCAATTTGTCTGTTTCACTGCTGGTTTTAACCGCGGTCGGGTCAGAATTTTTCTTCGGGAAAATATGATTACAATACCTCTTTCAGTGCAATAGAGGATGAAAAAGTTGAATGTCATGAAGTTATGTCAGAGTTTAACAGCAGTTCATTCCTTCACTACAAAAAAATGTAACGTCACGGTGAAAAAAAATTGAAATAAAAAGTTTAGCTAGGCGGTTTTTTCTTTCTGCAGATATACTAGAGCGATAAAGCATTCTCCATAGATTGAGAAGTTAGTAGATTGCTGTTTTGATGATGTTTTGTTATAATCATTCGAGAGTCCAGTTTGTTTTTCCTTTTTTATTGCCATATTTCTAATTTTATAGGATGAAATAGGTGTGGAACTATTCCCTAACTCTTCCACACTCTACTGAATTCCATGTCTATCCTAGAAGAAACAGTAAAATATACAAGATTTGCATTAAGATTACGACGTATTTATATGTTTTATCATTATCGCTACTTTGGTTCGGGTTTGAGGGCCGTCGTTTTTTTGGAATTTCTTCCCGACGTTTCGCTGGCGCGAGTGGCTATAGCTTCTTCAGAGGCTCATACATCTTGAGTTGGATTCCGATGACTCAGTATTACGACTTTGTGAAGTGTATTTATATGGATTCAGGTAGCCTGGAGTGATAATTACTTTTTCTGGATTCGGAGAAATTTCATTAATAATAATTGCCGTTAGTACCGTTAGTACCATCAGTAATAATTGCCAGGCTTCCTGAATCCACGTATATACCCTTTACGAATTCGTAATACCCAGTCATCGGAGTCTAACTCAAGATGTAGGAACCTCTGAAGAAGCTAGCCACTCGCGCCAGCCTAACTCCAGGAAGAAATTCCAAAAAATGACGGCCTTCAAACCCGAACAAAAGTAGCGATACTGAACTTGACAATTCTCAATTTGACATATGATAGAATTGAGCATATTGATGTAGAATACCTGGTTGTAATTTCATACTTGCTTTTGTTTTGATGTTCTTGCAGTCAACCGTTGCGCGCATTACTTTTTCAGGTAGCCCATACGAAAATGTGAGGCCATCATCAAAGAACGCAAGGTCAGTAACAACAGACCCTTCGCCGGGGACCTCGCCACAGAGGTGGGATTTCCAGAGACACGCTCGACCTCCAGAAGCTTTTGAAGACAGGAGAGTATCGGGAGTGTCGGCAATTTCCATGTAAGATAGCAGTAGAGTTAATGTCCATGTCCAGAATAATAGTGGTAAAACATTCTTGTTTTCAAGTGAAATATTTCGGAAATTCAATTATTTCTAGTAAAAATTGAATAATTGTCCCAAACTTGATGAAAATCTATGTCGAAGAGTGCCCTGCAAAATATGCTTTTCGAAACGAAGTACAAAACCCTGGAAAGACCACAGATGAATTGTTTCATTATACAACTACTATTATTATTATTTAATTTCAACTCATCGCATTAGAAGAATTTTTGAATTTATTGACTTATGTTTCTCTGTGAGAAGGTGTGTTATTGCATTGAAAGGGGATTTTCGTCTGCAACTTGGTAAGTCGCGCCGCGTATATATCGAATACCTTTATTGCCAGTTTTTACGACACTTAAGAATAGAAAATTGACGCTGTTCATTCTCCAATAGAATCTGGAAACCGAGCATGTGTTCCACTCCTTCATTGTGAGGCAACAACCGTAGTTTGAGTCTAGAGTTGTTATTTTTTGACACTTAGGGCCGGTTTCACGAATTCTGTTCGCCTAATACTTGTATCAATACCATGGGTTGGGAATGAACTTTGTTTTCCTTGACTCAGTCAAGTATTTCTTTCGATAGGAGATTTAACAATAGGGATGAGTTGACTGCTCATCAAGATAACCATAAGTTTGTGGCACTGGCTCTTGATAGTAGTAGTAAATATGATTCGTGGTATTATTTACCAAACGCCATCGATTTCTTCTGAAGTCCTTCAGCAAGTAGGCTTATTTCTAACTCGCTACGACACAACTCAGGAGCAGCATGGTTATTTGTGGACCAGTCAACCATGAAACGTAGCAGGAGTCTTTCACCAACACGACAGAAAGATTCTTATAAAGAAAAGTCTTTACCCCATTGGTGAAACCCTTGATATATTATTATTTTGTTCATATTTCACTGATTTTCGCCAGGAATGATAGCCAAAAAATTTTCGGACGTCAACCGTGAAAGAATACACTCCATAACAATGTCGTTTATACGTAACTAGAATGTTCTTCCAGTTAGTCTCATGTAACCCATGTCATGATCCACCGACAAGACAATTCTTTTGCCTTCATTGATTTCAAATGTGCGTTCTTAGGTTGATTTGGCGTATGTATGCATTACTTATATATTTATGTTTGAATATATTTGAAATGTTGTACTAGGTAACTACATCAAGACTTTATAATTCATCTTTCAGTATATTGAAATTGGGTATTTTACCTTTGTAAAATTGGATGGACAGTAACACATCCATCCGATAACTAACATAACCACTGTTTAACACCCCCACAATCCTCATCTCCCATTTTTCTGGACATGGGCACTCATCACATCTCATGTAAATATCAAATTCATTTTTATTTTTGTTTTGCATGGTTGTGACAGCATGACCAACCACACTGCACCAACACGAGATATTAATGAAAACGAAGACACTTATGTAACGATGTCGAATACCCCAATGTAAGACACCTTTTTTATTTTTTATGCATGTTCTGTATTGATGTGTGTGGCTGTTTGTGTTCTCCAGGAACGTTCCGAATATTCCGAATATTCTGAGAATTTTAATTCTTCAGATTATAAAAAAAAATTATATAAAATGAAACTTCTATGGATTCTATTATGATTCCAAACCCTGGCATGTATAAGTGTTTTCCTAATAATCAACTGATATTTCTATCACCAACTTTGCCGATCTGATGAAATCCCACCAATTGTTTTTGAAGTTTGTGCCCCCGCATTGATATCAGTACTTGGCAAAGTGTTCAACCTTTCGTATTACTCGGGGATTTTTCCTAAGTCCTGGACATCAGACAAAGTTTAGACAGTTCCTTCAAGAAGGAAGATAACTTCAGGTGACTGACGTCATCTGAAGTTGAGCAACGCCGAGCGCGGTTAGTACATGGATGGGTGACCATACAGAGAAATACCGTGTCGAAAGCCGGTACAGCTGCAGCGGAATAGCATATCATAGCTTGCAGGCAATATATCAAGATATATTGAAGATATGCGGTCCTTCGGAGGGGACGTAAAGCTGGCGGTCCCGAGGGATGTTGGGCTCAGTAAAGATCCCTACCTCTGGTTGGAATACCAGAGGGTTTGGACAAATTTCCGGTTGGAGGGAGTGTGCTCACCGGCGTCGGTGATTGGCCTTGGTAGCGGAAATAGGCCGACGTTAAATGAAGAATAAAAAAAAAAGGTAACTTCACCTTGCATTGCTATCTATCATTTCTAAAGCTAAGGAAGGAGTAAAGCTTATCAAATATGGAGAAATCAGGAAGAATGAATGATCGACATAACGGATTTCGCCATCAAGGATCAACTATTGTCTCATTGGCGTATCTTACAAATATTTGGCAGCATTCCATCAAAAAAGTCGGAGAAACGTTACTTAGCTGTTGCACTTGACATTTGACAAAAATTATCGAGTTTGGAATCGGAGTCTCCTTTCTAAATTGCTGTCT
The DNA here is from genome assembly GCA_032362365.1 of Zygogramma bicolorata. Classification (NCBI taxonomy): domain Eukaryota; kingdom Metazoa; phylum Arthropoda; class Insecta; order Coleoptera; family Chrysomelidae; genus Zygogramma; species Zygogramma bicolorata. Next base: position 11,815,528 of record JAVJAQ010000137.1, on the reverse strand, counting down.
TATTGTTCACCTCCTCAATCGCCTGGTATAGATAATATCAAAGCGGAAACCCTCAAGGAGATTGCATGTCAAATAGCTAGTCCACTCACTTATATTATCAATAAATTGCATTGAAACTGGACAGTTCCCCGATGAATTTAAAAAATCTGTCATATGGCCTATATTCAAAAACGGGGACGTAACGGAAGCTATCAATTACAGACCAATTTCTCTCATTACGAACTCCACTAAGATATTCGAGAAAATTCTAAAAATCAGATTATGCAACTATCTTGATAAATATAGACTTTTATCTGATATGCAGTTCGGTTTTAAAGAGGGGAAATCAACCGAAGATGCCATTATTGAGCTGACAAATCATATTTATGGAGCCTCAGATGAAAGTAGACCATGCCTTGCAATTTTCATAGACCTTGCCAAGGCCTTCGATACCGTGAGCCACACCATTTTAATATCTTCGCTGCAAAAAATTGGGGTGAGAGACAGCTGCCTATTGTTATTTAAAAACTACCTTGAGAATCGAACACAATGTGTCAGGATAAATGAAACTCATAGTGATTTCAGAAAGGTTGAGTGTGGTGTGCCTCAGGGTACCGTGTTGGGGCCGACACTTTTCCCCATATTCATAAATAGCTTATTTTCTATTCAGAGCAAAGGAAGAATAATCAGCTTTGCAGATGATACTGCGATATTTTATAAGGGCGAGTCATGGCCCTCTTGGAAAGAAGATGTAGAATCAGACTTCTTCCTAATCAAATCGTTTTTTGACAGCAAACTTTTAACAATCAACATAAACCTTACCTTTTTCAAATTACGAAATGACAATGCCCAAATTTGATTCTCTATTCCTTGAAAACAATATGCGTGTAATGTCGGCAAATAAAATCAAATATCTCGGAATAGTTATCGATACACATCTGAAATGGGACCATCATATCAACTTCCTTCTTAAAAAACTTCGATTCGTCCCTCATAAATTCCGACAGTTGAATGATATTCTTGACCTGAAACAAAAAAAGATAATATATCACAGTCTCGTAGAAAGTCATATCGCTTATGGATTACTCGGATGGTGGGGTGTATCTAAAAGTCACATTCGTTCTCTTGAACTCATTCAGAAGCAATTTCTAAAACTGATGCTATCAAAGAGCTTGAGATATCCAAGTGATATACTATATGAAGAATCGGGATTACTAGATATAAGACAATTATATTACAAAAACTGTAATATAAGACAGCACAAACACAAGAATTTGTTAATGACACTCACCCATGATTATGGTACCAGGCGTCGCGAACAGTTCCATTGTCCTCGGATGCACAAATCGGTGGGTCAGAATATCAGTATCTGGGTCCGAAACTATATAACAGCTTACCTTCGGAAATTCAACAAATACCAAATATCAACCAATTCAATTCAATTTCACGCTACTGAAATATAAACTTAGCCTTCTCTGTCTCGTACTCTATATAATATGTACATATCATACTATTTTAAACTGTCAAATTACTTAATATTTGTTTCTCCTTAGTTTAGTTTATCAATACCTTTCAATATTATGAAACATTTTAATATTTGTAATCCTCACAAACAACTATGAACTTCTGTGAGACGTCTTCTATGTGTTTGTTTCTTTTTTTGTAACTCTAACGAAGCGAAATAAACACTCTATTCTAATTGTTTGCTTTGTTGAAGAGGTTCATGTCTGATAGGTCTCTCTATTTGGTGGAGTATCGTCTGATATACTCTCAATAAATGCGGGTGTTCCACAAGGTTCAATTCTTGCGGCCACATTGTTTCTGCTTCATATCAATAATTTGCTTGAGGGAACATCTTGTTCAAAGCATAGTTTTGCGGACGACAGTACTCTTCATACTAGTTTCTCTTCCAGAGTCCTCATATCAGCACGAGAACCAAAAATTCAGAGAGGCAATAGCGTTAATAATATTAACGATGACTTGAAAAAAATAATACAATGGGGTAACATCCACTCTCATGGGAAAACCATGTGAGATCTATCGCTAAAGTTGTTTCCTAGAAGCTAATACTTCACTTCTCGTTAGCTTCCAATGATCTACAAGGCACAGACATACAGAATATAGTTCTCATGTGAGCTCCCAACACGGATGACCCGACAAATGTGAAATTCATAGCCCTTTGTTGTGAGCTTGGAGACCTGTCGAACCTCTCCTGCTCTGTCAGCGTTTTCAAAAGAACAACTGAACTTTGGAACTCCTTACCGAAGGAGGTTTTTTCTGAGGCTTACTTGCTTGAAGAATTTGAAGTTGATGTTATTTCGTATCTCCTGTCCCTTGATTCGCCCGGTGTTCTTCGAACATAACAGAGCATCACTTTCGTGTGTATCTGTATATAAAAAGAAAGTTTCATTCATGTGTAAACAAAATTTCAATTTTTCACTTAATATATCAATACGACTAAAGAAGCCAGTATGATTGCATTGGAATTCCCGCCTTGAATATGAAATCAGTTTTTGAGTAAACCAAATTCAAGTGTTGAAGATTTTCTCTGGCTTGAGAATTCAAAAGAATTTGGATTGTTTTTGAAGAACTGCTTCGTTTGAATATTTGATGTGGCTGTTTTGAGATTTTGTGTAAATGTTGATAGATAATTCAATGAAAAATGAACAATATCAGAGAATATCAAGAAATTTCGAAACATCATTATTTGGAAAAAGTAGACATCGGTTCATTTTCAAGGAAGCTGATATAGATCGTGCCAAAAATAGACGATTTTACTCTCATTTATAATTTTTTGGTCATTTGTTCATCCAATTTATTGTTCGTTTTTGTTGAAATAAATGGAAATTTTATACCCTGTTTTGAGGAGAAGGTATAACCTTTGTTGGTTTTATGAAATTTCACAACATTGTGAAATGGTCTTTTTTTGAAGCATTAAACTTGTTTGTATTTCTCTGATATGAAATGCAATAATAACCAGGAAGTACCAACTCTGATATCTACCTGCATTTTCTTTATCATAAGTCATTATCGTTTTATTTTTCTTATTTGGAATTCTTCAACGGGACATGAATACGGTAAGTTCAATTATTTAGAACATTATGCTGAATATGGTGTGTGTGGCAAAAGTGACATTCATTTAGTAGTCACGAAAAATAATAGCAAATGAGTGGTGTACTCGCATATCGGTCATGCTGCAAACTTCTAATTGATGGTGATTATCCGGTTTGACATTTTTGCAACAAACATTACGAGTGTTATTTGGTACCACTGAGTGATTAATTGATTTCTAGTGTTTGTAGAATTATCATTCTTCAGTCCGAAATTTAATGATTAGAAGGTTTGCTGTCTACGATGCCCAACACCACAGATTACAGAAACATTTTTAGATAGAAAACAGCATACTTGTATAAATCAAAAACCAATGCGCCATTTTTTTTTACCCTACTGTACAACAAAATCCGATGGATTGGAGAAAACTGTACAAAAAATGCAGGATTCTTTATTATCTATTTCTGATTCAGAGAAGAAAAAAGATAAAATAATTTAATCAAATCTCTGTTTTAGTCCCAAATTCTTCGATGACAGTTTTTTCCACACTCTATTCAGAGGAATTGGGTGGTTATTTATCATATGCTGTCTGACTAACATTTTCAAGATCGAAGGAGAGACTGGAAAAGACGTGTATAAATTGGCCCTCAAGATAAAATAACAGCTATCACCTCCTAAGGTTGTTCGATACCAAAATTTTTGCTTTCATTAGTGTACCTATTTCTTTTGTGGGCTAACAACAAACCTTATTTCCTCCGGTTTCCGTATAAAATTCTAAACTCTTTTGATTTCAAATGGATATTTGCTAGCTAAAAACTGAATACGATTCTTCCGTGTAATTCGATAGGTCCGTAGTGTTTTTCGATTTCTCGACAATATTTTTGAAAAGTTCCGTGTAACATAAACGGTAGCCAAACTGTTCACGAAATTTCTGATTTTTCATTTGACAATTTGATTTGCTAGTATCTGTTGAATTTATCACTGGTGAATGTCATATTTTCCCTCATACCTCGAGGAGTCATCTCTGTCTAGATCATATTCATTTTCATCTCATCACCTCGACTAGATATCTTTGAAAAACACTAATGTGATGAGCCTACAAATACCGACAAATGTCATGCGACATATAAATATATAATGTAAATATGCAAGATGGTCTTTACGGGTTTTTTACCCGTTTGGTTTCTTCTGAATTGTTTGACGTTTCGACTTCCATTTCGAAGTAATTTTCAAGAACTGTCAGACGAATATCTGTCCATACGGTCCTGGCCAATTATTCCCCTTGCGAAATAACTGATCAAGACAAAGCAAAGACTTCAACTGTCTGTTCGCCAAAGATACTGGTATTTATAATAAATATCCTCAAATTAGAATCAACTACGAGAAAACTAGCCCGATATTATTTATTGATGATTATAACACTCACTGCTCTACAGGACGGGCAGGACATATTCTAAGAGTGGTGGAAGATATAATCATCAATAGTATCGGACTAGTTTTGTTGTAGTTGGTTTTAGTGTCGGATGAAATTTGAGGATATTTATTATAAATACCAGTATCTTTGGCAAACACAATTGAAGTCTTTGCTTTGTCTTGCTCAGGTATCTCACAAGCAGAGTAATTGGTCAGGGCGGTATGGACAGATAGATATTCGTTCGACAGTTATTGCAAATGACTTCAAAATGGAAGTCGAAACGTCGAACATTCCAGAAGAAACCAAACAAATGAAAAACCCATAAAGACCATCTTGCATAATCGAAGATCTGTGAGACCATAATATTATATGTCACTTTGCCATACCGTTTTCTCTCAGTTATACATTCGAAAGTCACTCTCCCTTCACCAACAACATAGGTTAATGGACAGCTAACCTTCAGATATCTGTTTTCCTGCCCAACACCATATCGAGTCTTCACAATAGTGGGAACTTCAGGGCAAGAAATTGAATTGTTAAATATTTCGGATCCTTAGAAGCCGAGCCTAACCCTCTTGCATTTGTTCTCCTCATACCAACAAAGGGTATACCAACTCCCATCCCACAACCGCATACAACTCTGCACATGCATGTTCTAGGCGTAAATCCAAAGCTTACAAGAGCCTGCCGATCCTCAAAAAGCGCACGAATCCCCGACATGTTGTAGATCACAGCCCGCTGGACGGCATTACGTTTAATTTCCGTGAGCAGCTCGACCTCCGGAAAGCTAGCACGGCTTCGTCGATGTCGTACCGGTCTGCCGTAGACTGCGGCTGCCACAGTAACTCTGATTCTTCCAGGGAGTCGGATAACAGTCTCTACCACATACCGTGCGTGCCCAAGCAATTCATGGACACCAGCAACCACTCGGAGGACTTGAATTACTTGAGCGCCAGTAGAGAATCCGACCAGATCAGTATCGCTTCTACGGCGTCCAGCTGCGGGTACTACCCCAGGAGGCCGGATAGCGGCGGGGTGCCCCTCTATATACCGATGAACAACTCCAGGGGCGGGCACAGTCCCGGTTCGAATAGCAAAGTTTCGGTGAGTGTTTTGTGTTTGAACTGTATGAAAACTCTGGTATTTTAACTCATTTGATACTAGCTGACCCGGCCACGCGTTGCTGTGGCTAAAGTTTTTGTTATATTACATTATAGTAAACAATCTGAGAGGAACAATAAGAGAACATCAGTCACGGAGGCCACTATGCTTTTTCACACAGATGGTATTTGTAAAAAAATATGGTGATCTCCTTATTTGACTTTCTACTACTATAACCCTTTAGTACAATGAAATTATTTACGAACAAAGACGAAAATGTTGATGTTGGTATACAAATTCACTGGATTGAGATTTGAAGGGGAAGTACGTTGAACACAATTAATTAAAATGTTCTTACACTTGATATTAAGCAGAAATCAATAGGTACAAAATGAAAATTTATCAGATTTATTATTTCCATTTAATTTCATAACAAATATAAGTATATTACAGTATAATACAGTAAATAACATGTGACGCTTAAACTCATGAATGAGGTAGGCAAGGCAGACAGTCTTAAACTTTTAAACATTAATATCTATTTTTTTGAATTATAAATACTATCAATTTCAATTTAATTTAACACCAATCGGTGCACAATGTTTTTGGTTAACCTGTCTTTAGCTAACACAAATAGATTCGACGGTTTCCCAACACGTGAACACGCAACATATAGTTGCCCATGAGAAAAACATGGATTTTCCAAATCTAAACCATTTGTGGTTGTGCATGACCTTCTGCTGTCCTGATTCTTTGAGCTGGATTTCTTGATTCAATTTGTTCTGCCAACTGATGGGCTCAGCAGCGCCATCTATTGATTACTTACTCAACCCAGTCGAAAGGTATCGACATCTTGATTCAATTTGTTCTGCCAACTGATGGGCTCAGCAGCGCCATCTATTGATTACTTACTCAACCCAGTCGAAAGGTATCGACATCTGTTAGAATCATTTGGAGTTAACATATATATATATATATATATATATATATATATATATATATATATATATATATATATATATATATATATATATATATATATATATATATATATATATATATATATATTTATATATATATATATATGTATACTTCACTTCAATCCACTTGTTAAACATCATTACATAGCTGTCATTTGCGTTTTGTTATTCCAAGTCTGATTCTTTTTTGTTATACCACGTTTTATAGTGACTGATGACGTTTCATGTCAAGTCACACGGGAACGCAGTCGAACGGGATAAAAAGTATCCTATGTCCATCTCCTGGCTCTAAGCTACCTCCCTACCAATTTTCAGCCAAATCTGTTCTGCCGTTCTTAAGTTATAAGTGGTGTAACTAACACGACTTTCTTTTATATATATAGAAGATTGTTGAGAATTTTTTATCATACCTCGTAGAGTTCTCATAACGACAGCAATTGTTCTACTGTCATGGCGGCCATTACGTCCTAGGGCCATTGAAATATTCGAAAACCTGCATTTAGATACTTCGTCCAACTCTGAGAATTCTCAGAAGGTAAACCGCGCCCATTTCCGTTGCAGCCGACTCCTCCCAAAAAACCTCCTCGCCGCAACGTTTCGAACTCCCCGACGTTCCTCCAGCCGATGTCGATGTCCGTCGACGGCGTCAGCAACAGCGCTTACGAGTACCTGTTCCTGTCGCACACCGGCACCAGGAGCCAGGGCAACCTGCACGACTGCAACAAGGAGAACCGCAGGGAGCGCCTCGGCCACGGCAGGAGCATGGACCAGTACGTCGAGATGAACGTCTTCAGCATCGCCCTGGACGACGAGCCGGAGAGGCCCAAGAGCGAGCTGCAGAGAGGCAAAAGCGAGGACCTCGACAACAGGTGAACACCGCTTTGGATTTTTTTCTCATCGGTTCACTCGATTTTTCTTGCGAAATAGTTATATTAACGATATATTTCTGAGCCATGATCTGCTGGTTTTTGGACCTGACGTTTCGTCTGAAAGATATTTTAATATCTTTTTTATATTTCTGCTATACTCATTTTTATGTATGTCTATAACAACCTACTGACGAATCATTATAAAGGAGGGTATGCTTTAGATAGGAAAATTTGGGCCTTCTTATTGATTATTTTCAAAACATGCGAAGTGGCAATATTGTGTTTCAATGATTATTTGAAGGACTACCTACTTTTCAGAACTGATATTTTCTTATTGGTGTTGTTGATAACAAATGAATGCATCGTTTTCTTTTCGATTCGATCATTTAATTGAATCATTCGGCATATTTTTTATCTTAACGCTTTTTATATCTATGTAGTTGAGCGGTTAATATAGAAACATACCGGCAGTTTTTACTGAAAATTCGAGCACACAGAGATGTTGACTGGAAATAGCCAGGAGAAAACTCCCGCATTTTCATCCAATGCTATACTTAGTTTAGGCGAGAAGGTGAACTAAAACAATGTTTATATTAGCAACATTGAAGAACTTTTAAACTTATTGTGCTCTTTCTTGCTGCCCTGTTACTGATCACCAACACCATCATCAATATCAAAAACTTAAAAAGCAAAAAGAGTGGAGTTACTGGTGACAGTGAAAAATCGCAACAGTGATCATTTCTGTTTGCTGATTATACTAACACCAATCTTTAATTATACCAATATCGTTTGATTGATATGATATATCAGTGCTATCAACACCGCAAGAACTTCTGATATGAAACTTTTCTTAGAGATCAATTGAGTATCAATTTTCCTCTCCTGAAGATGCTAACCTTGTAAGCGAAACGCGCGTCGAGTGCAAAAAATATCAGGTTTGGTGTTAGGGTGATTGATCTCTAAGAAAATTTTCAACTTTCACACCAGAAGTTCCAATCTCAACGTTCATAACTTCTGATAACTCCGTCATAAATTAATCAATCTGTGACCTCGCCTATTTTGAAACACTTCTATTACACTAGAGATTTCATCGATTCTGCAATAAGCAGAATCCGATATCTCTAAAAAACAGAAGTTTCTCTATAGAGTCTCTATGTATTACGTTGCAACCATAGACCTCAGATTACAACCCAGAATACGCACCAAAGCGGCATTGCCAAAAATTCTATTTTAGTATTGTATTGGTTTTAGGTTCTTCTGACAAAATACCTCTTCCGGGTAAATCGCTCTATCTGGCGATCATCGCTATCGCTCTGTGATCATCGCAAGAGTCGCTACAAGCAAAATGAACCTTTGAAATTAAAATGCTGAATTGTTTTTTCTTTATCAAACTGTTTATTCAGCATAACTGACAGCTTATTACATCAGTTATAGCCTAAGAGCCGGCGATCGCCAGACTTACGTTATTTTATAAAAGCTGAGAGTCCATCTGCGCGTGTCCCCAACAAAGGTGAAAACAATCAGCGACTGTGGAGTTTTGATCTTGGTTGCTTGGCCAGGAAATAGACAGCAAAGATTCTTATCCAAGTCATGTGTTTTCTTATATATTTCTTACGGATGTCGTAGCTTCAAGCGCACATTTTCTTGATTACTTATACATAACGTCAAAAGATGGCAAGCAATTCGGTTCACATGATACGTATCGAGTAGTCGAATTGTAAATCGGCTCCCAGCAAAACGCGTATTTGTGTCGATCCAAGAGCTGAAACTAGCAATACAATTTGAACAGATTGTCAAGTGAAGTGTAAGCTATTCGCAGATAAAATAATGAGTTCCACAAGAAGTAAACAAGAGATGCAATCCATCATCAAAGATACTATCATTGAGCTATTCTCAAGTGAGGAATTCGTCACGAATATAACAAAAACCATAGCGACTAGGATCGAACAAAAACTTAAGCGAATTGAAGAAGAAGTAAAAACCATGGGTGATAAAATGAAACTATTAGAGATGAAAGTTGATTCTCTCCAACAACAAGAACGAATTAATAATATATGTATATACGGGGTCAATGAAGAAACCGGGGAGAACCTGAAAAATAAGGTAGTGAAATTGTTGAACGAGAATATCGACTCTTCCCTACAGAACGAGCACTTAAGAGGCATATACAGAGTAGGCAAAACCAACAATCGTCCTCGAGGTAAAACAAGACCAATCATTGTGAAACTAACTTCTTACGACCGTAAATTGGCCTTACTGAAGAATGTAAAAAAATTGAAAGGTAAAAACATTTTCATTACTGAAGACCTGGTGAAAAGCAGACAAACCTTACTAATGAAAAGTAAAGACATTTTCGGAAAACAAAATGCATGGTCTTTCAATGGTCAAATATATGTGAAAATTGAGGGAAAAACTGAAAAAATCTACAGCCATCGAGACATAGAAATATACTCTTCAAGCTAAAAAGTTGAATGGAGCCTGATTATAATGATTTGAACATTTCGATTTTGTATTCCTTATTATTATTTTTATATAGTTTCCTATTAGTATATAAATTTTTCATCAATGATCGACTTTCTCGATGAGTTGGATGGGCACGTGGAAAGGGAGGCATCAGTATATAATGGTATTTTCGAAAACACAGAATGGTTCAATGGTAAGCATTTATTTAATATTATTCATCTGAACATAAGAAGCCTGAAAAAAAATTTCGATGAATTGCTCTTGTACTTGGAATCTATTTCGATTACCAATTTAGATATAATTGTTCTCTCGGAATCATGGAAAGTGGACGACATAAGCAACTTTGAAATACCAAATTTTGATATAATATATAATGAATCCTACTTTAATCAGAACGACGGTGTGATTGTTTACATAAAAAATGGCCTGGATTACATAACTGACATAAAACATTTTAGTGAAACTAAAATCTTGGAATTTCAGTATACATTAGAGAGCACGTCATTCATACTAACGACATGTTACCGTCCACCCTCTATAAATTTGGAAATATATCTAAGAGAATTAGAGAACTACTTCTTGCAACAAGCTAGGGCTGATGTAAAAATTTTCATAGGCGATATCAATATTGATATCCTGGATACCACTGACAAAAATGTTAATGATTATATTTGTATTATGGCACACCAAGAATTTCTTTCTTATATTGATAAACCAACCAGAGTGACAGAAACATCCTCGACTTTGATTGATCATATTTTCGTCAAAATGTGTAATGAAAATGTCAAGGGAAAATTTTGTTTCAACTCTTCAGTATTAACCTTGAATTTGACTGATCATTATATGTTGTTATTATCTATCGAACTTCTCAGTCGAAAAACTGAATACAGAAAGGAACAACAAAAAAAGTACCTATATCAACTACTTCAAATTCGAAAAACTTATTTCAAAAGAAAATTGGGAAGTTGTGCTGACAACGGAGGATCCAAAGTTAGCCTACAACAAATTTATAAACAAAATATCTGCAACCATTGCAAGATGTAGCAAAACAAATAAAAACGAGAATAACAAAAATCAAAAAAAATTAAAACCATGGATAACACACGGTCTACTTTATTCTATCAGACACAGAGACCTACTGAAGAAAAAGTTCAATGAATCTGAATCTTTAAATTCCAAAATAGAGTATAAAACCTACAGAAATTATCTAAACTCACTTCTCAAAACAACTAAAAATGATTACTATATGAATAAAATAAAAGAGGCAAATAAAAACAAAAAAAAATCTGGCAGCAAATCAATGAAATAACAAATAAAAAAACTCATTCTAGTAATAGCTCTCATGACATAATTGATGGAAAGGGGGACAAAATTGTAGATGACCTAAACAAAGCTAACTATTTCAATAAATTTTTCTCCAATATTGGCCTGAACATGGCAAATAAGATCTATAAAACAACTACTCTCATCCCCGAAAACAGCAAGTCAATATTCAAGAGTCCCTATTCTTCCATCCAGTAACACGCAACGAACTAATAAATCTGATTTCTGGTTTGAAAAACAATACTTCTGCTGGCCCTGATAGAGTGCCTGTTTACTTAATAGAAAAATGTCATCAATACTTTCTTGATCCCCTATGTCACATATTTAACCAATGTTTTGTAAATGGCATGATTCCAAATAATTTCAAAGAAGCCATCACAACGCCTATTTTCAAATCCGGAGACAAAAAACTTGCTACAAACTACAGACCTATATCGGTAATAAGCAATTTTGCGAAACTTTTTGAAAAGTGCATGAAAAATAGACTTGTACAATTTTTAGAAAAACATCAGATTCTATCACCATGCCAATATGGTTTCAGAGAAAATATGCCAACCGAAAACGCCGTTTTTCACCTAGTGAATAAAATACTGAATAGCTCTAATGAAGAGAAGAAATGTTTAGCGGTGTTCTTAGACTTGGCCAAAGCCTTCGACACTGTCAATCATGATATTTTGTTACAGAGGTTGGAAAATGTGGGAGTGAGAGGTAAATCCTTAGAACTATTAACTGATTATTTACAAAACCGAACCCAAAGGGTCAAAATAAATAATACTTATAGCCAGACACAACCGGTCACCATAGGTGTACCCCAGGGCACTGTCATGGGGCCAATCCTGTTCCTGATATATATTAACAGCATTTACAACTTAAAAAACATCGATGGTGATATCGTTTCATTTGCTGATGACACGGTATTGATTTTCTATGGTAACACATGGGACTCTACTTATGCAAAAGCACAAAACGGATTGAACATTATATTCACCTGGCTGAATTCTAGTCTCCTGAGTCTAAACATCGACAAAACAAAATTTCTAACCTTTTCATCAACAACAAGAGACCAACCACTAGAGAAAAACATTTTCATACATACCCCCAATTGTCAAAATCCCATAATTTGTTCTTGTCCACGTATAAAAAAAACTGACTCAATTAAATATCTAGGTGTGATCCTTGACCAACATATACGCTGGGACAAACATGTAGATTTTCTCGTGAAAAGACTTAGGAAACTTACTTTCAAATTCTACCAACTTAGAGACAAACTAAATAAACATCTATTATTAATGACATACGATGCATTAGCTGAATCAGTTATAAGGTACTGTATTATTGTTTGGGGTGGGTTGAATAAAACACACTTACATAATCTTCAAGTGATTCAAAACACCTTGCTTAAAATACTACTGAAAAAAGATAGAAGACATCCAACTGAGAGCTTATATAGGGAGGTTGGTTTATTCAATATCAGAAAATTATACACCTATCACTGTATAATATGGACAATGAACTCGCCTCCTACATATCTGACACACACACACAACACTCGAGCCAGATCCGAGAGAGCAATTAGTGTGCCTTTCTGTAAAAACGTATATACCCAAAGGTTTGTTACTTATTTTGGACCAAAACTTGTCAATCAAGTTCCCACTGAACTACGAAATATAGAAAATATAAACAAACGTAAGAAAACAATTAGATCCTTCGTTGACCTCAACTTTGAATTCTTGAAAAAAACATTTGAATCAATCTGCTGAATCATGCCTGAATGATTTTTATTTAGACCTGTCTCCCTTTCGCCTGACTGTCTAGTCCGGTCCTCCTGTGGGTTGATCATTGATTGATTTTTAACTAATTTCTTTTTCTATTAATTCCTACATTTTTTTTTTCTCCTACTGAAAGGAATGAGCAGTTTTTGTTTCTCATTCACATTCATGGTTGTGTCCAGATCTGGGAAAACACGCAACACAAGCTCTGCTTAGGCGTTTCCCAAGAACTGAACACTACCACTTATATATTGTTAATTTGGTGTTCAAATTTACTGTTATTATGATTAAACATATGTACATTCACTATAGTCAAGCATATGTAGGTATCTGAATTGAATAAATTGAATTGATTGATTGAATTCAGCAACAGATGTGAAATAATTTCATCAATATCTTGAATCATTCATATTTTTATAAGTACTTTCAGGATTGAACTATTATTTTCCGTATAAACTTCTATTGTTAACACTCCTGTGAAGCTTCATCATCTTTCTGCCAATATTTCAGTCAAACCATTTTATCAAACTGACAAATAGATATCTGCACCTACTTTATCCTTCAGAAAAGATAAATTTCTCTTACATTGACAAGTAAACAGAAATATCGACATTATAGGCAAGATGGCGTCACCAAAACCCTTCAAATACTGTCAAACGTAAGTATAATTATGATTTAATGAAGTTGAGGAGTGTCTGGCAGGGGGTTGGAACCAGAGTAAGTGTCTGGCAATGGATGATGTGATTTCTAATATCATTCCGAAGAAGATATGGAAAAGCTGAGCTTTATACTTTGACGAAAGTGAGGTACTATTTTATACGCCTTTGCTACCTGGTATCTGAAGAAGTAACTATCATCCAAACTTCATAGTCGCTGATCGTTCTCACCTGTGTTAGGGGAATACGCAGAGAAACTTTCAGCTTTCATAAAATAACGAAGGTCTGGCGGTCGCGGGCTCTTGCTCTATTACCGAAAGCTTCGCATACAGTCCATATTACTATTTATTCTTCTTGATTGATCTTTATTGAACCATTATTAATGTATTAGACACAGCCAGTGAGGATTCTCAATAGATAGAAAAGCTGGAGATGTCAGTTAGGTCCTCCTAAGTGAGTAAAATGGACTCAGTGTAGTTAGAAACGCTGACAGAAAAACAATTGTTCCTCTACGAATGAATTTATCCTTCACGCGACAAATACAAGAATAAATATTACTTTCGTTTAATCAGAGCGATTCTCATTAACAGAAAGAAAAATGAACCGATCGCCATCACGTCAATGTACGAGAACATCATCATCAAGCAGCAGAACCCTAGGAGGAAGCTCAGGCGGAACCCGGAGGTGTACGAAGACTACGACTTCCGCAGGAGGAGCAACGAAGAGCACGCTGCCAGCTCGTCAGCTCCCGAGACCACCTTCGTGTCGAGTGCTTTCATCATGGTGTCCGATCCTAGCGAGAAGAAAGAGTGCACTCTCAAGAACGACAAGAAACTCTCTGTGAACTCTAACTTTCCCCTCTCGCCGAATCACTATAACCAACCCCCCACTCCCGATCACCCCCCTCCCACGGCCATGCAAGCTGAAAACGTAATTTATGAAAAGATTCGTCCTCTGAGTCAGGTGAGCTTGTGACAGCATGTCTGATGTTCGTTTCGTTTACTGTCAGTATTATGTGTTTTTGTCCGAATTTTCGTATAGATGGAGTACACCAAGGCACAGATGTATCTTGGAGTAGACAGCAAAGGAGATAGTTAGTTCAGTCTATGACCATTTTCCCGTGTATTTATTCTATACAGCACCGATTCGCATGAAAATTTGGATTCAGAATCTACATACACTCTTTTTTAAAATCTACCCTGTGCCGAGGGTTGCTTTCTCCTTGGGGGTGGATGCTACCCCTTCTTGGGGGTGAGAATTTTTTTGTTGGAAATGAGTGCGGAAATCAATAAATTGACTAATTCTAAGCACTTTTTGTTCGGTGAAATTTTTTCTGAAAAGCAATACTTTTCGACTTATTCGCGAGTGAAATTGTCGGTATTCAGGCAAAAAAAAACACGTTTTCAGATCCTTTTTCGCGAATAACTGGAAAATAATGCATCTAATCGGAAAACCTGCAGAAAGCAAAATTATAGCTTTTGAAGAAACAAAGGCGATTGTTTATTTGTGATGCATGCAAACCGACTACAAACTGAATAATTGCTTGTTGAAAGTTGATTGGTATTTTCAAACGCCAAAATGGAAAATTTCTACGTACAATAACCAAAAACCAATGCATTTTTCGGGAAAAACTAATTGGCCTTTTTTTAAAGTCCTTCAAGAATCCTTCATTTTTGTTATTTATAAGAGTTTTTAGCATCAAAACTGACCGAGGTATGAAGGAAATAATGTTGATTCCTATTTTTTCGTTAAAAAAAATTGTGAATAACTCATCCTCTCTTCCCCCCCCCCCTTTGGAAAAAATCGTTGCCTAGTGGAACTATATGTATATATACATATATAGTATATATATAGTTCCACTAGGCCTAAAATATATTTACTATGTGTATTATTCGATATAGGTACTAATGAACATACTCTAATTTCTACAAAAATTGATTTTTTTTTCCATAACTCGCTTAGTCTTCAAGCAATCAAATCCACCAAATAAGTATTTTGTAACTTTTTCCAAGTGCTATAAGCTCATTGACATTATATTTTGTTTCAAATTATATTTTTGGAATGGTTCATGCTGAAAGGGCTCAAAAAAGGTACTTTGCGCGAACCCCTCACAATATTTAACTGGCCATAGCTTACTCTATTTTCATCCTGCAGAAAAAAATGAAACACCGAAATTTTCAGAGAAGAATTGCCTTCAATTTTTCACTCTAGAAAATTTTGCATGTGATCAATACTTTTCGAGTTATTTCGAAGAAATTTTGATTTTTTGCTGGATTACGTATATGATTTTTTCTCTTCAATCTCAATTTTTTCCAAAACTACCTACTTTCAATTGATGAAAAACTCAGAACTCATTGAAAGAGCATGAATGAAGTGAATTATGGTGTAACAACGATTTTTTTCAAAGGGGGGAAAAGAGAGGATGAGTTATTCACAATTTTGTTTCAACGAAAAAATAGGATTCAACATTATTTCCTTCATACCTCGGTCAGTTTTGATGCTAGAAACTTTTATAAATAACAAAAATAAAGGATTTTTGAAAGACTTTCGAAAAAGTCTAATTAGTTTTTCCCGAAAAATGCATTTGTTTTTGTTTATTGTACGTAGAAACTTTCCATTTTGGCGTTTGAAAACACCAATCAACTTTCAACAAGCAATTATTCAGTTTGTAGTGGGTTTGCATACATCACAAATAAACGTTCGCCTTTGTTTTTTCAAAAGCTATAATTTTGCTCTCCGCAGGTTTTTTGATTAGGTGCATTATTTTTCAGTTATTCGCGAAAAAAGATCTGAAAACGTGTTTTTTTTTGCCTGAAAACCGACAATTTCACTCGCGAATAAGTCGAAAAGTATTCCTTTTCAGAAAAAACTTCACTGAACGAAAAGTGCTTAGAATTAGTCAATCTATTGATTCTCGCACTCATTTCCAATCAAAAATTTTCACTCCCAAGAAGGGGTGGCATCCACCCCCAGGGAGAAAGCAACTCTCGACACGGGGTGGTAGATTTTGGAATAGAGGGTAAGTAAAACCTGTATCCAAATTTTCATACGAATCGGTGCTGTATGGGATAAATACACAGTTTACACTTTTTTCACCGTCATAGACTGGAGTAAGTGTCGAAGTCGAACATACTTCGAAAGTTTTTCGGGCTTTGGGGCCGTGTTCTGGAATTTTAAGTACCGGGGCTTTTTGCTGCTTCTGCGGCAGGCATTTTTTGCGACGTGGTTGGTAGACTCTGTGAGTCTACTATGACCAATGGCCATTAGTCATAGTAGACTTATAATAGGGGAGCCCAAGCGGGGATTTCGGGATTCAGTAAAGCGCAGCAGATTATTATACTGGGGGATACCTTGTACACGGTTGAGTACTTGCACCATATATGAGCCCAATATATATGGCCGCCCTCCAAGGATAAAGGATCAGATTAGTGAAAAAAAATGATCATTTGAAATTCTCGAGCGCGTCAGATTAAGGTAGGGTGAGTTAGTTACATCCTTAAACGTGTATATTCCACTAATCTGACAATTCGAGAGTGACCTAAAGAAGCAAGTGGGCTACAAAGTTGTAAAAAAAACGTCACCTCGACATTCTCGAGCGTTGCTATTTTTTTTATATTGAAGGAAATAATTCACGAATCACAAAAAATATATAATCTGACGATTTCCACAAACCGAAATAAAAAGAATTCATCAATAAAGTTTATTGCGAGCAGCTACGTGTTGCCTATAGTCCGCGGTTCTATTTCTCTCTCACGTTGATCACACAGACTCGTTCATGGCATATTGTTCACGAATATCCAACATTTCAAAATTTTGAAAATTAAATTTCTTATGATTATTTTCTCATAAATACAAGTATTCTACTAAAAAAAATATACACTTTTTTATTCTTGTCTTTTGTCTTTTCTTTTAATTAAAGTTCAATGATTAAAAAAAAAGAATTTAAATTGACAGAATAGGCGAATCCCTCCAGATAATCGTCAGATTATGAGACTGCAACGCCTAGGGCGTAAAGATGAACCATATATATCTCAATCTGACGCGCTTGTGTATTTCAAAATGACGATTTTTTTTTCACATTTTCATAACGGCCGCGAGTCTGCGTCACATCCAAACCGTTAGATTATTAAATAGGAGCTTTTTTTAGGTTCACTCAACATCCCCTTAGAAAATCAGACGCGCTCGAGAAAAATCTTTTTTCTTCATTTTCAACCTCACGTACGACCACCCCCATCATGAAAAAAATCAGATTAACATACGTACATTTTTAAAAATATGTACGACATAGATGATATCAATATCAGACGCGCTCGAGTATGTCCATGCAACAGTTTTTTTTTACATTTTTGAAAGTCTATAGCCGCTCCCCCCATCGATGAAAAGGTATACAATATATAACATTTTTTTTTATCATCTAAGTTTCGCAACCCATTGGGTCTCTATTATGCTCGAGTGAATCCAGAGTAAATACAGAGAGCTCCGGAACTCGAAATTCCAGAGCACTGCCCTCAGGCCTGATACAGTCGCGATGTATTTATACCGGCCGTGAAAGCCTACATTTTTTGAAATTCGCCCATGTTGGATCTCAGTTTGGCATCTATTAATGATGAAAAAACGTATATACATAATATTGAATTCCACAAAAAATTGAGGTGAGAATGAAATTTCAAAGATTTTCAATAAATTTATTGGAAATAAATGAACGGGTGGGCCAGATTTTTTGGCCTGGCATATTTCTTCGTTATTTAAAAAAAATGATAATACAAATGGCGGTCAAATCATTTCTAATCTTGAAATAATGTGAATATTTTTCTAATACGACAAATAGTTTCCGTATCATTTTTTTCATCCTGCTTGAGGAAGCTATTGTATAACGAAACGCCTGTCGCGGTTTTGCAAACCCATTCTCACTGAGAATTGTACAGGAAAGTGTGATATTTTTGTTAATGTGGATTTTCATTCGAGTATCGGCCAGTTGAATTCAATGAACAATTCAATATTCAAGGTGGGCATGCGACATGATGAGGTCGCCCATTGACGTCATCAGTTGCTCAACGCTCTCGACCTGCGAGAATGGGATCGACTTGAACGTTGTTGACAATGTCGAATCTACCAAATAGAACAGTTGTGTTTTTTATTGTTACAAACGAAAAAAATGACCAATTATCATAAAGAGGACTGAATAAAAATCAACCATTGAGTAAATTGAAAAACTATTTGGAATGAAAAGTCTTCATCAGAACGAAATTCAAAACTAGATTTTCATTTTCCATTCGAACCTGAACTTCGAAAGAAATTACCATAAATCATAAAGGGGACTGAATAAAAATCAACCATTGAGTAAATTGGGAAACTAAGTAGAATGAAAAGTCTTCATCAGAACGAAATTCAAAACCATCTCAATATATCTATAATTCATTAGTTCAGTAAAATATGGTAACCAAATATTTTACGAAATATAGAGAGCCCTCGATGGGCGACATTATTGTCAGCTCTCGTCGCTACTACATAGTTTCCCTGGTTTATTTGTTTTGAGGTGCTTTCCTAGATAAAATTCTTAGTAGGTTTATTCAAGATCCATCGATGAATTATCTGACGTCAGGCACTGCTCTCAGCTACTATATTTCTGGTGAATTTCGGAGCGGCCTAGGCGGTATCTCTCTTGGAGCACGAAATAGTACAGAGGTGGGAAGTGAGTCATTCCTGTCGTGAGATCAGTTAGTTAACCGAGACACAAACCGTCGAGGTTAGCTATGATCTCGAGAGATGAATGAAACTTCTTACCGTGGTTTGTATACTATTTTATTCACAACCATCATATTCCGATTGAAATTGATGAATCTCTGTTTCGTTCTGAACATATCTAAAATAATATCACATTCAACGACAAATTACCAAGAACGCGGTTTCCTCAGAATAATCAGATGATATATTGTTATCGTGACTACGGGGTACACAATTGTCACCAATATAAATAAATGTCAGATAAAGTCAATAAATGACAGATGAAGTCTAGAAGAGTTGAAATGAGGGCGAGAAGTAGAGGTGTGTGATGTGACACTTCCCAACCTTCATTTTTAAGAATGGTTCAATTTCCAGAAAGAATCACATTTTTCTGCCTCATTAGCAATATAATTTGGAACATCCTGATTTGAAAATTTCACTGTCAGGATCACCATTCTAATGTAAACAGTTATTGAAATCGTTATTGTTGCTAAGAAAATTTATATCTTTTTTAACGAATGTTTACTCCCTGATGCTCATTTTGAGGGGTGAAATCGTCTCGTCAAGTCGTTTCAAATAACACCCCTGAACTGAAGCTGTTGAGAAATGCATGCTGGTAATGGTTGTAATGGGTTTGAAAAAGATTTCCATTAAGCAGCTAGCGCACTATTACAATCGTCATCCGTGAAAAGTCGAAACTTGTCCGAGCAATGTATTAACGAGTTCTTACTTTTTAACTTGTAGAAATAAATAATAGAATGGGCTAACATCAACTTTGCGATTTAATGCTAGGAAACCCCTCTTCTCGAAAAAAGCCGATCTATCATCATCTAGTATTCAGATGTCAGGAGTAACTATTCCTACAAAGTCAAGTATCTCGATGCTAGGAATTACGATCAACAATAATCTCTCATGGAAAAAACATGTGAGATCTATCGCTTAAGGTGCGTCCCAGAAACTTGGATTTCTATGTCGTGCAAAGAATCACTTCTCGTCAACTTCTAATGATCTACAAGGCACATATACGGCATTTCTTGGAATATAACTCTAATGTTTGGGACTCGCCACCAAAACATTCATTGAGGCTTCTCGACTCTATTCAGAGAAAGGCAATTCGTCTTGTTGGTGATTCTTCGCTCACAGACTCGCTCACTTCATTGGAACATCGTAGAAGGGTCGGAGACTTGTCTCTCTTCTATAGATATTTTCAAGGTCGGTGCTCTTCTGAATTATCGTCAATCGTTCCACCCTTGGCAGTATCTTCACGGATGATCCGACGAGTACAGAATTCCCATCCCTTTGTTGTGAGCGTGGAAACCTGTCGAACTTCTTTTGCTCAGGGACCTATTTTCGTGTGAATCTGTATTTATAAAAAAAATTCCAGCACGGTAGTTTGATGGCGGGGAATTGAACCCTAGCCTTCTGCTCGATAGGCGAAACTGTTCACCTTCGTACTACCGAGAAAGATGTAAGTGCAGGAAGGCAGAAAAATGCGTTAATTTCGGGTTATCGAACAATTTTAGAGAGTCAAAGAGAGGAGATTTTTCATTTATTATTCGTGTCATCCAGTTCATCATGGAACAAGATTGAATATTCAAATCTGAAATACATGTTTTTAATGCGTGAATACCTTTCAGTATACATAGTATCAAGAACGGTGAGCACAATTCTGCTATCGGTTGAGTTTAACGTTGGTGATGATTGTAGCGTTTTTTTACGTTTTCATTTTTCATGTGAAATGGAAATATTTGTGAAGAAAATAGATCCTAGCAGGTGAAAGAAGGTGTGAAGGTGATGAGTAACGTGTGCTCCACTAGTTTTTTAATGCAAAGAAGGTGAAATATATCCGTTTTCCCTTCTCATCTGAAGAGAGTACACGGAAAAAATGATGAAAGTCCATTGTTTATCGAATTGATTTATATACATGATATTTTTCCTTCCAAAAAGCTGCAACTTTTGGTTTCTGAATGAACAGGAATATCGATAACAGCTGCATAAAAAATACTTATATCCAAGATAAAATGATGAAAGGTAATTAATTTGCATTTCGAGGGATTTATTCTGATAGGCAGATTTGATGCTGAAAAACTTGTTCACATAATTAGAATAACATGTTAAAAGGGACTGTTTTTCTTACTGGCTAAAAATACATAACTGACTTGCTAATTTCCCGAATTTCAACTAAAAACCGCTTTCCTGAATATTTATGTTTTTTCGACATACATCGTTTTTCTGTGTGCCCTTCATTTGTATTCTACACATCAAAATACAAGTTTCTGTGAAAATATTTTTGAAACATGGTGATAGTCACCTCTTCAAAAAAGCAAAAAATTAAAATCGATTTTGGACATATTTTCATAATGCTTTAGAATCGTACTGTGAATAACAATATGTATGTTTAATACTCTCAATCGGCATTGTATATGAATAGGAATAATTGATATCTGCGGCCATTTACCAATATTACATGATAGGAATATCGCACGTATCATTATCCCACAAGATTCAAAGCAACAACCATATGCAACACTGAATAAAGAAAAGGTTAACTATGAGTAACGAAACAACTCAAAACTATTGTAAAAAATGGGAGAACTCGAATTGAGCTAGGAGTGAAACCCATCTTCAAAAATTAATAAACACAGTTTCAAAAACAGATATCGTAAATAATCAAGAAAGCTTGATCTTGCAAAAAAAGTTCATAAGGTATATCCAATAATCACTAAATTTTTCACAATTTCTTTGATAATAATAATAATAATAATAATCTTTATTAACGGGACGAACCCAATTCCTACAAAAATATAAACTTTAACAAATAATACATAAACACTACTTATTAATATACATCTCATAGAAAGAAGCTATAAAATTGTTTTTTTATTTCACTGTACATATCCCAAAATCTGTTATAATTTGATTCACCTTTGAACAGTTTTTATTTTTCTTCTGAAATCAGTCAGAGAGCACCCCAATATATCTATATTATTATCATTTATTGTTTTTAGTGTTCTTTGCAGTGGTGAATGTTGTCCATAATTTGTGGAATGAAAGATAATGTGAAATAACTCGTAATTTCGAAGAATTCTAGTTGGCACATTGAGCTCTATGCACTCTAATATTTCAGGACAAGCAGTCATTCCATTCAATATTTTATATATGAAGCATAGATCGAAATCAAGCCTCCTTTTACTAAGTGGTTTCAAGTCTAAAGCCTCCATAATTGGTTTGTAATTATGATCCTTGATTCGATACCCACTTTTGAATGCATCTCAGAAATTTATGTTGAGTCCTTTCTAGAATTCTGCTTTTGTTATTATCAAGCGGTGACCATACAATAGATGCATATTCTAAGTTTGATAAAACAAGTGTCTGATAGATTCTAATCAATGAAGTTAGAGAAAATTCACTACAGTTACGAAGTATACATCCTAAAACTTTACACGATTTAACAGAAACATTATTTATATGTTCAGCAAATGTGACCTGTTCTTCGAATGTTATCCCAAGATCTTTAACTAGTGGGGTATATTTAAGTTCTTGATTTTCTAGAAAGTAATGTGCGCCAAAGTTTTTGTTCCGTTTGAAAAAACTAATGTGATAGCATTTATTAATGTTTAGAAACAGTTTATTTGAGTTGCACCAGTGAGACAAATTATCTAGATCCTTTTGTAACAGATCTTGATCAGTTGAGGACTTGATTATTTTAAAAATTTTGAGATCATCTGCAAACATCAGGAATTCGCTAGCTTCAAAACAGTTTCCAATATCATTTATGAATAAATTGAATAGTAAGGGTGAGCAATGAGCACCCTGTGGAACTCCGGAAAAAACCAATATTTCTCTTGAAGTATGTCCTCTCACTCTCACTTTCTGGCAACGATCAGCTAGAAAGCTGTATAACCATTTCAAAAGACCCTGATTGAACCCCATATTGCCCAACTTATTCATCAATATCTCATGGTTAACTCGATCGAAAGCTTTTGAAAAATCTGTATAAATTGAATCCACTTGTGCTCTATTTTCTAAAGCATTCAAAATCTTATGTTCATACAAAACCAAGTTAGTGACTGTTGATTTGCTTTTAGAAAACCCATGTTGATTATTAGATAGTAATTCTTTACACGAGAAATTTAGTTGATCACAAACAAGGCTATCAAAAAGCTTGGGAATTGCTGATTGGTTACATACAGCACGATAATTCTCAATATTACTACGGTCACCAGATTTGTGAATTGGAATAACGTAACTTGATTTCCATATATCAGGAAAAGTCCCAGATTTTAAAGACAGATTGAATAATATAAGCAGTGGATAACATAATGTACAAACACAATTTTTCAAGAAAATATTTGGTATGCCATTGGGACCTATTGAGAATCTGTTAGGCAATTTGTTGATTTTATCATATAACATAGTGATATTAATTTCAGGAGTATCAATATCAAAGTATAGGTTGGGGGAAACATTGGAAATTATATTATTTTTTTGTGTTGGTACATATGCGGTAGAAAAGTAGTCAGCAAAATATTCTGCAATTTTTTCATTGTCACTGGCCACCAAATCTCCAAAATGCATATTATTGGGAATTATATTTGAAGATTTTTTGCTACTTAGGTACTTCCAAAAATATTTTGGATTTGTATTTAAGGAAGCCTCAACACGATTTATATATTCTGAATAACAAGCATCGGATAAGGTTTTACAGTCGGTTCTCAATTTGGAAAATTCGTGATAATCCAAATGATGTTGAGAGGCTTTGTATCGCTTGTGTGCAAGTTTTTTTTGTTTGACTAGATTCCTTAGATCGGCCGAGAATCATTTCGGAAAAGTCGATGATCTGTAAATTTTCAGAGGTACAAATAGGGCAACTGCCATATTTAAAATCTGATAAAATTTGGAGACTGCTATGTTTATATCTGATGCATCAAGATGCTCGGACCAACTGATGTCAGAAAAATAATTATTTAGACTCATGTAATCAGCTTGTCTGAAGTCGTAATAATGCTCTCTGTGATATAAATGTCAAATGTCAGATTTGTGTCTTGGTGTGATTCCGTGGCATGCTTGTGTGTTGAGATACTAGCACTCTAGGGGTACTGTTGTGTTTTTGCCAATTTTTGTTTGGAAGAGGAATAACGTTGTATGCATTGAATTTGTGCAAGATTTTAATTTCTTCATTGATGGTTGCATGGATGTAATTTTTTCATTTGAAACTTCTCCCGTTTTCATTTGTTGATACAATCCATCGAAAATATCTCGAGTATAACAACTCGCCCATTATACCCATCATCAATGGTGATGAGATTAAAACCAGGCCGAGGCTCATAATCAACTTTTATTTATTCATAACTTACCACATATTACATTCAAATGATTTAGTGAAGGAGAAAGTTAACTCTCAACACTCCGGTTTATCGACTATTCTACCTTCATTTACGATATACTACCCTTATACCTTCAGTGGTGGGTATGCAAGCATTAGAAAACATGAATTAACGAGTGGTATTTTTTTGTTCGTTTCATAAGGAACGTTGTATATAACCCAAAAAATAATTGTGATAATATCCACTAAAAAAGTACTCGCTTTCAAAATTAGAATATATTAGAAATTTAGCGGGTAACGACATAGATACATATCGTTCTCAATATACAGATTCAATCATCCGATATCTTGAAAAAGTGCAAACTTCTCTTCAAATATATGAATAACCCTGTTAGAAGAGACATGTGACTCTTGTCACGCCCAAAGAGATTATATAAAACATGACTTACCAAGGTATTTGCTAAAGTAAAGTTCACGAAACAGTGATACAATTGCTCCTTCAACAAACACGTTTTGCTGTTTCTAAATATCATTGTTGTTGAGAATTCTTCAGGGAAGTGTATAAGTTTATTTACTATCCATGTTTATTAAACGCCTTAAAATGGTTCAATAATGCGAAATAAACGCATTTTTATTATTATTTTCAATTAATTTCTATTTTTTCATATTGTGGTAGGTTAAGAACCCAAAAAAACTAAAAGAAAAAAATTCAATTACTTTTGAATCTCGCATGAAGATTCATGATATTACTCTGAATCTAAGATGGTTGGAAATACCAATTATTGATAAGGATAGAATAGAAAAATGCATGGTTTCGGATCATTGAACCAGTATTGCGAGTTAGATATTTGTTGATAATTATTCAGTTATTTCTTGTGTTATATGCACGTTCAGTAACTTCAACATGAAACAAGATCATTTCATCATGGAATCTGTCTTGCACTATCTGAAGGGTAATTTCATTTCCTCAACATAATTTTCAACACAAAATATAAAACTCTATTCGAGAAATGTGCGGTGATTATCATGAACTTCATAGTCATATTCGACTATGTGCCTAGTAATTGAATTCCATTTTGAGTTCATTGTGCCAAATATCACCTTTTATAGTTGACAGGTAGCAACATGATCGACTACTATAATACTAAAAAAACCCTATATTTTGTGGCATCAAATAAAATCGCCGATATAAAATGTCGTTGATTCCAGTTGCTACAAAATACTGTAACAAGCTGATTTATTTCTGTTGGGCCAGCTCATAATTCGTAACCATCGTCATATTTTTATTACATTTCTGTAATGAATCTTTGATCGTGATATTTCAAACTTCATTATACTACTGTAGAAGCTCCAACGCTTCATTCTTCTCTATTTCCAATATGAAACTTTTGATTGAAAATAAAATCTTAGTCGAATATTAGTCGGGTGCTACTCATCTATGTATGTCTGTTGTTTGTATTATTTCATTGTTTTATGTTACTGTTATAAGTTTTATCATATTATACTGTTACTAAATAATCAATAAAGCTTGTATTGCATTTTTAGTTTTTTATTGTTGCTTGAAATAATTCGTGTATTATTTTATGCTTACCCTATCTATTACCTCAGCCCCAGAGTAGTGACTTACCGGTTATTATGATAAACAATCGATTGAATGGACAAAAGGAATCGCGAAATATTTATATGTATATATGCATTTTTTCATAGCGAAATTCAATAGTGATGAGTAAATAGTTTTTGGTTGACTTCCAACTATGATGTCTCACGTTGGGCGCCAACATTCTATGGCATACCTTTTCCTTGTGTTGAGGCTAAATTATATTGCCAATTATATTCATTGCCAATGTTTGGAAATTGTTTTCAGTTCAGCTAATCACAATATTTCTTCCATAATTACGAGAGCAGATGGAGAACAAAAATTTCAGGGTGAAAAAGTCAATTTGGATAAATTTTTCCTTCAACTGTAGATATGCTTTCCTTATTGCTAATCTCCCCGCACTCTTTCCATTGTCTTTTGCGAGTCGTTAGCATGATAAATTTTTCGATTTAGCCGAATTTGAAGACGCATGCGACTTTGAACTTTACTCTATATAAAAGACGACATTCCTGGATCCATCAGGAGTACAAGAGGCGGTCCAAGGATATGGAAACCGAAACGGAGGACGAGTATCTTCTGATTTACGACGGTTCCAGTGGTAGTTTTTCCAGCAGTGTGTCCTTGTCGGATAGAAGCGTGGATAATATACTGGAGGAATATCATTCCGATGTTCCGTTTGCAGGTTTGTAATAAGCAACTATGACTAGAAAGACAAAGCTGGATAATACCCCAAGGAAATGAGATTTGGATATTTCTGTTAAAGATAATAAAATTTCGAAAAAAAAAATTCTCCTGATTTATTTCAGTTCAAAGCTGCAGGTGCATGCAATTTTGAGTATATCTAATTGTTGTTATCGATCTCACATGGAAATTATCCTTCAATGAATTTTGTAGCAATCAAAGTTCTCTATATATTACTTTCAACTCTAACTTTTTTTGCACGACTGAACAGGTAGAGGATGTAAGTCGCCAAACGTTATTGTACGGTCCTTGAAGCATAAATGCATATTTTCTGCATATTGACTGCCCCCTAATTATTCGTATGACAGTGATTACGAGTTGATTCAGAGGAGCTATGGTCTTTGGGGATAAGTTCCACGAGTTCAGTCGCAGAAAAAATATTCAGATGAAATCAGTGGGGGGCTACAGGGTAATTTTCCATGTTTCATCGATAGAAACGGATATTTTGAAAATTTTTGAAAAATACGTCTACTTGCAAGGGGCCGTTCAAAAAATACGTGCGCATACAAGGGTAGGGGAGGGGTCTGGCTGAGTGTGACAAGGGGGGACGGGGGGTATACGGCAACGTGACGTTCGCCATTTATTATTTTTCGACATGAGCGCTAGAAGCAAGCGTGACCACTTGTGGTAGAAATCTACTTTTTCAGTAGATTTCTGACGAAATTTCAAAAATTCCGGTATGAAAGAAATCTTCAGTAGATTTTGGTAGAAATCTACATGTGCGACATCTTCTAACGAATTCCTAAATTCGTCAGAATTTTTAATCAAATCTATATTGACTCGAATGAATTTTCAATTGAGAATGCGAATTAATCTTGTTACAGTACACTGTATTTCACTACACAAATGAAACAAAATAAAGCGATTTTTTACTGTTTCATTGTGTTATTGAGCATTGAATCTTCTGATTATGAAAAAAAAGTATATTATTTGTGGCCACCCATAAATAAATATTTTTAATTTTTAGAATTTGTGTACTATCATTTAGAATTTATCGTACTCAGCAGGGGGGGGTTAGTTTTTGTGAAGAAATATTTCTAGGGGGGTCACAAAAAGTGTGACACAGCGCGACAATGGGGGGGGAGGGGGTCAAAAAAGCTGATTTTAGTGTGACGTATTTTATGAACGGCCCCCAACTCGGATCCGCAATATCTTAGGAGTACTGATTGTATGAGAAAAAAAAACGGACACTAATGTGAATTAGTTTTATACGACGGCGTATTGGTATCATCCATTTTTTTTTTCTAATTCAAAATTTCGTGAAAATAATCTCAAAATTTTGAGAAATAAATCTCAAAATTTTGAGAAAAAAATCTCAGGTTAGTTGATTTGAAATTGAAGAAGGAACACGGAACTACCCATATAATCTTAACGAAGTTTTTCTACAGAAAGAAAAACCAAACCACGATGAATGATTGTCAAAACAGACTTGAACTACAGTATGTCTCACTGGGATTGAATTATCAAGAAATCTTAATCTACTTAGATTTATATGATCATATAACAATTAGTAAAAGTACCTTGAAACGACGTTTGAGTGCATTAGATTTGTACAGAAGAAACAACTTGGTGGAAATTTTAATTTCTCGAGAAAACAGATTGCAAAAGTAGGGCATCTGCATGGATATTGTTACGATTTTTCCTTGCAAAATCTAACTTCTGACACCACTGTTACGATATATCCTTGGGTTCGATGATTAAAACTCCAAACAACACTAAACTTCTATTATTATAACTCTCTATCAAAATACAATACAACACAATCACTCAAATTGCTCCGATAATTTTCCAATACTCGGTACTAAAACTCTCTGTACTAAAAATTCTACACTTCAGCTCCTGCACTTAGCAATAACAAAACTCTTTCCACTTAGCTCTGAATAACTCTGCTCTGAATACAAACTTGCCACTCAACTAACTCTGCCCGCGACGAAGTTTCTCCCGTATATATACCTGCGTATGCCTAAGAAGAATCTTCGCAATTTCTTCACAAGCAATTTACGGGTTCCTGGAAAATGACCCTCGCTACGACGCGATCCCTCATCTGCGTTTACGATTTCGTCAGGGCCGGCGCTAGGAGATTCGTAACAATATAAATGGATGCAATTCAACTTCAATTAAATATTGTTGACCCTGCAGGAATCAATAAAGAAATAAGTGTTTTTCCTATTTCTAATATTTCTTCAGGTTTGGTGTTTTTATTTACTGAAACTTTACGAGTTCCCCCCCCCCCTTGTTTGCTTCTCATCTGAACTAACGGTCCATCTACTGAATGCATCCAGCCAATATCAACCACTCTTGTAGGCTTTGAGGCTGAGGATTTCTTGATTGAAGTTGATTCCATACTTTCATCCCTATGCTTGGGTAATTTGGACCGAAGTTTTTCCAACAAACTCCCTCTCCTATTTATCTGTGAGACATCATTTCTTGAAGAGAAGTCAAGCACAGCTAAACGATCTCCAATTTTTGGAATGAACTTTTCCATGGCTTCAGGATGTAGTAATTTAATTGTATCCATGGTAATCTGAAAAAATAAATTTGAATGAATCTTACAGAAATCTTTTACTCAAATAACTGAAAGAATTACTTGATTAAATGTTTTGGGTAAATTGAAGCATCTAGAGATACTTCTGTTATAAAAAATAAAGTATGACATGCTTGACATGCCCACCAGTATATTTATAAAGTTAATTCTAGCTCTTTTTGGTGATGATGGTGCTGTAGGTTTTTCATAGATCTGTAAAAGCGAATATCGAATACGCGACTTACCTTCTCATCTTCCATCAGATTGATGTTTTGGGATGGTAAGCCTCTCATTATCAAGAATTCCTTCGAACTATTTTCCATGATTTGAGATCTGATACACAAACTAACAAACATATAAACCTAAATAAAACAATGTTGAATAACATCACAATATTCATACACTTTCACAGGTGTCAGATGTTAGGTTATGTGCTTTAATTTCATCTTCTAATTTGAATTGAACTTTTGACTTTTATTCCTCAAAATTTTGAGATTTATTTCTCCAAATTCTGAGATTATTTAAACGAAATATTGAAAATAAAAAATTTCAGATGATACCAATACGCCGTCGTAGTGTTAGCATTTACAAATTAATTTTGCTATTCGAAAATCTCTTATCCCTGGAATATAATAGTTCCGAAAATACATAATATATTTCAAAGAATCCGTTGGTCATAAGATAAATAATTTCTTGAATGTCAGTTATCTTCGGCGATAATGACGTTTTATAATTAAATCCATTCCGATACAGATTTTCATTACGATACAGATCTGCAACCAATAGAAACCCATTATTTTTCAATCAAGCATGATGTGCAAGCTTTGCATTTTAACGTTTGTCAAGTCAAAATCAGTAGGTATTGAATTTTTGAAGAATTTAGTCAATTTTCGATAATCGTATGAAAATGTCTTATAGCAGTTATATAGAAGAATTACCAGCGACCCTCCACAGATGTGTTAGACAAGAAAAAAATACAATCGAAAGGATTATATTTTTCATTTGACAAATGCAACACATATGTTTTTATTTTCAACCAAATTATAGGAGCTCTCGTGTCCGAGTGGTCAATGGCGCCGGCAGTGGTCAGTTACGTCCGGGTTCAATTCCTGTCCTAGGCAGAAGTTTTTTTTCATTTTTTTCTTCTTTTCATTCCTCATTGTTGTATTTTCCGTGGTTATACCATTAATTATGATTTTGTAGAATTTTTCAAAGAAATACGATTGATCACCTACCATTATTGTGTTCAATATAAATACCTAATAATATAATATTTTCAGCTCTTCATTATTATTTATTGGGTGTAGATAACGCTCTCATACCTCTCAAAATTCCAGATATATATGTTGCAGAAAATAATGTATTTTTCTACAAACGTGTTAAAAATGTCATTTTTAGCACTCCATAGAAGCCTTAAAAATGTCACTTTAAGGCACTGAGTGCCTTGAAATGTTTAAGGCACTGCTGTCAAAAGTGAATTGTCAGATTTTGAAAGCAAACGTCAAAATATTTAGATTTTATTTATTAACATTAATATTAATAGTACAATTTGTGCAATTTGACAAATTAATTTCTTGCACTGCTGTTTTACCATTTTCCATGGCTAAGGAAGAATGATGCGTAGAAATAATTGAATTTCCAGTCGAAGTTGAGGCCACAACTTCTTAGGATGTTTGTTGTTGGATTGATATTGTTGGTAATGTTCGCTGCACCGTCAGCAGTTTTTAGGCAATAAAATTCTTATTTTCCAAAGAATCCTCGATGTACTCCTCAGCAACGGTAGAAGATCTCCACCCCCATGACGCTTAATTGTCAAATTTGCGCCAGCATCGGCAAGTAAGGTCGCTGAAGACCGGCGAAAACAGTGTCCCGTATAAAGTTTCGGATTTGGAAGTTCCAGAAATCTTGCTATAGCAGCAGGAATTTTTCCAAACGGATTAATTCCAACCGGATTTCTGGTACAGTTACTTTTCACGTATTTCAAGAAAAATCGCCTGTGTCCGACATTTGCTGGTCGAAGAGCCACATATTTTCGATAAAGATCCAAATAAATTTTTTCAATAATAGTAAAACTTCGTGAAACATTGGTTTTAGTATCTGGCATTTCAATGATTAATGAAGTACGCATATCTTCCACATCGTCAACAGTCAATTGACAAAGCTCCTTCCTGCGGCAAGCACCAAATATTCCCACAATCACAACTAATTTCATTAGAAGATACTCATCGACTAATGCAGACCTCAAAAACTGGTCAATTTGGACTCTAGTCAAGATTTTTGATTTCTTTGGCCGATAACCTTCTGCTTGACGC
Organism: Zygogramma bicolorata; assembly: GCA_032362365.1. Classification (NCBI taxonomy): domain Eukaryota; kingdom Metazoa; phylum Arthropoda; class Insecta; order Coleoptera; family Chrysomelidae; genus Zygogramma; species Zygogramma bicolorata. The sequence continues at coordinate 11,783,699 of JAVJAQ010000137.1, read as the reverse complement.
TTTAAATACGCGATAAGCTTAAAATATTTGCTGATATCTACGTCGCTATTTATATGTATGTAGCATAGATTTGATCATCGAATAATTTAACCACAGAGAAGATGCTTTCCATACCTTCGCTTTCTCCTCAAAATAGGCCAGAAATACATTTTCAGTATATTTTCCAGAAACGCCTTTCGCTTCACACTATTTCTGAAACTTATTATAGGCTATATCGTATTGAACCCAAGATTTTCTCGGCAACAAATCAAGGGTTGCTCTATTGGCCGCCGACTCTATGTCTTCAAATGGATCATTTTCATTACTTTCTTCCATTTTAAGAAAAATCTACAACCTCAACTGCGTTTTAAATAAAACTAAAAAATGTCTTACAGATGCATCAAAACATTCGTAAACAATTAAATCAACAATGGTTGCTAAGGTCCGTAATATACGATGCAATTTAAAATTATCTCCTTTGGATGTATCAATACAGGTTTTTAAAATTCAATTCAAACTGTATAATTACTTTATTTGTAGAAAAAACATTGTATGATATACTTGTTGAAAGTACCTTTTAAGGCACTCATGTACTTTTAACACTTCTATCATAAATAACTATTTTTGAACTGCGTCATATAATGTGAGTCGTAATATGTGGCGCCATTTATTCCTGAAAAAACTGCTTTTCTAAAACTGATTGAAAGTCATCATTTTATAGTGAATGAATGTTTTCTTCTTAACTTTTTTGGGTGAGAAGTGTTGGCAATAAGTTCCGGAAACGGAAATAGATTTGTTCTTCGAAATTTTGTGATAGTCATATTAAAGTTACACGAGAAGTTTCTGGCTAATAGGACGTGTTTCATTCAGACGGAAGTGTTTTTAATTTATGCATCAACTTCTTGGTTTGGATAAGAAATCTGCCCTTCTACATTTGCATAGATTTCAATAATGAATCTTCATTCATATGGATCGTGGTAAGTTAATGACCAAAAAAAAACACAATATTCTATGAATATCCTGAATATCTTTTTGAATTTCGAAATATATTAGACATAACATTTTGGGAATAGTCGTCACATGCCAATATTTTTACAATATTTGGAATATACTTTTTATGTTAAAATAATTTTCAAGTAATATAACCAAAAAGTTCCGAATTTCCTTACAATAGCATATACATCCCTTTGAATATCAATTCATATATTTTTCGTTCATTTTTTCCGATCTATATTTAGAGCAGAAACTGGTGAACTGGTGAAAAATGTATTCCACTCATCTGCCATTCCAGATTGAGACTAGCACTAAAGGAAATTCAAGAATCTCAAAAATTATGTATCAAACTAATTCAATGTGTATCATTCACTGGCATCCATGCAAGTACCTATCGTCAGTTCAACCCTACGAACACTCAAATGAAATTTCGTGACTGAAATCGAAATTGTATATGTTACCGGCAAAGTGTAAAATCAGGCATTGTATAGAATGCCTAGGCATTCTATACATTGCCAAAAGTAAGCAGGTAAAGTGTGATATTTTAAACATTTCATACTTTGCCTAGGCATTCTATAGAATGCCTGCTGGAGTTCAGGCAGAGTTAAAAATCTCTCTGTTCCATTGTGAAATAAACTCATTTCTTAACAATTGTACAAACTTTGCCTAGGCATTGTGTATAATGCCTAGGCATTATATAGAATGTCGAAAGTTTTGCAGGCAAAGTATAAAATGAACAACATTGTTAAAAATTGTTTATTGCAAATAACGCATGAAATGTATTGAACATAGGATCTGAAAATCCTCATATTTTACTAGAGTAAAATTTAAAAGTGAAACATTAATTTAAGAAATTACTTGTTACAGCAGGAAAGAGAACTATGGTTAGGTTAGGTTAACATTAACTTGAAAACAATGGAACAGACAGATTTTTAACCTAACCTAACCTAATCTAACCTAACTTAACCTAACCTAACCATAGTTCTCTTTCCTGCTGTAACAAGTAATTTCTTAAATTAATGTTTCACTTTTAAATTTTACTCTAGTAAAATATGAGAATTTTCAGATCCTATGTTTAATACATTTCATATTTGTTATTTGCAATAAACAATTTTCAACAATGTTGTTCATTTTATACTTTGCCTGCAAAACTTTCGACATTCTATATAATGCCTAGGCATTATACACAATGCCTAGGCAAAGTTTGTAAAATCGTTAAGAAATGAGTTTATTTCATACTTTGCCTGCATTCACTCGGCAATGTATAGAATGCCTAGGCATTCTATACAATGCATGAATTATACACATTGCCGGTAACATATACATTGAAATGATTCTTACGATTTCCAGTGCCAGTTCCACTTGCCAGAATGATTTACGATTACCATGTTGACAGCTGTCACATTGGCACGAAGAAATTTTGGATTATCAGAGGCGAAAAAACTGTGAATCAGTGTTATTCAGAAGCTTTGTATGCAAAGTAGGTATTGAGCCACCACCTGTGCCATTACCTGACAACTTAATCAAAGATGCGTCTGTTTTCATAATTGCAAGCATTGTTTTGCCTATTTCTTGCCAAGTAATGAAGAGATGTGACGCAATATCTTCACTTGTGCTATCTAAAGAGCTGGCAAATTTCTACATTCGTGAAGTTCATCTAATAATAGTTTTCTGCAAGCAATCAGGAAATTGCACAGGTATATCCGCTATTCAAATAAAGTTGTAACTTTTACATAAAAGTGAAACAATGTATGCATTTCATGCAAATTGGCACGATTCGAAACTATTTGATCATAACTTCAATTTTGTAAAGGATGCAATTTTCATAACGTATAATGTCGGGATAAACCGCACTTACCCAGAACGATTTTTCCGATTCCCAAATCCACAAGTCTATTAAACTCCAGCAAAACCGAGATCTTCACCCTAGACCCCCGAAGGACGAACCTGAACGACAAAAAGCTTTCCTTCCATATATTCATGGTGTTACTGATAAAATAAGTCGAATTCTGACACGACATGACATCAAAACCATTTTCACAGCTAACAACCAAATATCCACCTACCTTCGAACACCCAAAGACATAATCCCCAATGAAACCCAAGTAATATATGAAATACCATGCTCTAACTGTCCCAGAACATACACCGGCCAGACCAACCGACGAGTGTCCTGTAGAGCATATGAACACGAACTAGCAGTCCGTAATTCTGACACAAACCCAGCATTATTCCAACATCATTTAGAAACAGGCCACAAAATAGATTTCAAAAACACCAAAACCGTTGCCACAGCCAAAACCCTCCAAACCAAAATTACCCGTGAAGCCATTGAAATCGAAAAACGTCCCAACTGTCTTAATAAACGCGATGATTCTCAAAGACTCCCTAATACCTGGAAACCACTCTTGGTCCGACATACTTCTATTTACTCCGACTTGGGAACTAATCCTTTCGAACCTCCCATTGACCGTCCGATACCTGATCCTGCCATAATTACTAATGAACCCTTAAATCCCACCAACCTTCAATCCCCGATCTCTAGTGATGATAGCCAGCTAGTAAGACAACTCAGACCTAGACGCAAGGTCACTCAGTCTTGAAAATGGCTCCGAAGTGGGAGTCGAAACGTAGACAAGTAAATCTTTCCAGACGCGGATCAACCGGAAGTTCCAGCCAGCATATATATATATATATATATATATATATATATTTATATATATATATTTATATATATATATATATATATATATATATATAAATATGTATATATACATATACAGATATGTATATAGTTCTTATTAATTTTTTTGATAGGCAAAATTTGAGTTATACGAGAAGTTGCTGACTAATTGGACCTGTTCCATCCAGAAACGACTGTTTTTCAATAGACGCAACAACTTTTCGGGCTAGATTGAAAATCTTCCACACTTGTATGGATTCCGATATCATTTCTTATTTTTTCAGATTGTGGTAGGTTACAAACCCAGATATCTACGGAACAAATATTGATCCACCACAAAATGATGACGTCCAAACAATAAAAAGTGAATGTTCAATCAGTTCATTCTGTTCTTCAAGTCGAATCCATCTCTTACAGCTATATCGGTGATACCAACGATTCTAGAAACGTGTCGTCGGTGATTTTTGATGGATAATATTTACGACGGCATATTCATAAGTGAAGTCTTTTTAGTCCAGTCGGCAGGTCGTGGAAAGGACTGTCACGACGAAAAATTCGTCGTTCGACTTTTTTTTTTCCCTACTCATTGGGATTGACCCTATTCTCCGTACATACATATACAGGTGAACCCTTATAGGTCCCTGGGTATTTAATAACAGACACGGTATGGTATTAGAGGCGATTATGGGTAAAAGATATCAGTAAGCCCCGGGAAAGAGCATAGAACCATTAACTAGGAACACTTTATAGGAAAACAGATTTATAAATTAAGAAAAATTGACAATTTCAAATTTTTTAAACCCTCAAATTGATGATTTACAACTTTCCTATAGGTCCAATTTCGAATTGATTTCTTCGATCAACGGAGAATTTTGTTTTCTATGTAATGAAAACAATTGGTCGGATAGAAAAAAAGTTGAATTGGAAGTTGTAGATAATTGAAAAATCTATCGATTAGCGTTGGCCCGATGTCGATATTCTGATTTGTTGCTTAACTATTGCGCTCGGAATTTCAAAAAAGGCGTTTTTTCCATTATTCTATTGAAAATTGTTGAAATGCATTCGGGGGTTGCAACTGTGAATTTGGGAAGCTTTCAACTAGTAGAAACCACAGGTTCAATTTGATTGGAAAACAATTCTGCTGGTTTCCATGGATGATATGACTCTTGCTCTGTGCAGTCAAGTTCTCGTTGCTTCATTTAAATAAACAAAGGGGCGGGGGGAATTGAATCGAAAAAAAGGTTGTCTCGACTCGTAATTATTTTGGAACAGAAGTCATGTTGACAAAATTCGTAGAAGAATCGTAGCTATCCAATGCATTTTGTGGCATTTTTTCCTCATTGTTTTTTAGTTTGAATAACGTTGTTTTTTTACGTCATTTTCGAAGGTATCACATTGCAAGAATCGATTTTCCAAAAATGCTCGTTTGTAGGTCAACTCTTTGACTATCCAAAACCGTTTCGTTCATTGCTCTACGATTATCCGTAGGACAAAAAATAACAATCTAGTGGGACCCTTTTTTTAGTAACAAATTGGAACGTTGTTAACCTATCAATTGTTTTGAACCAAATGGAAACTGTGGTTTCTACTAGTTGAAAGCTTCCCGAATTCGAAGTTGCAACCCCCAAATATAGAATAATGGAAAAACCGCCTTTTTTCAAATTCCGAGCACAGCAGTTAAGCAACATATCAGAATATTGACATCGGGCCAACGCTAATCGATAGATTTTTCAATTATCTATATTTTCCAATTCAACTTTTTTTCGATCCGACCAATAGTTTTCATTATATAAGCAAAAAACAAAAAAAAATGATTTCCGGCATTCAACCGCTAATTGTTGCTAAACGCACGGACAGAATCTGGCGCAAACTTTAGGGGATAATAAGGACACATGTGTCTGCCAGAATCCACAGCTTCTTTTCGGCTAGGCGAAAATTTTATTTGATTGGACTAAAAAACAATTCCAAAAATTTCAGGGTAACCGTAAGCCACCAAAAATTTTACACAACCTCCTCGAGGTCGGAAACTTGAATTTGACACCACTAAACAACATACTAAAATTTCATTAACTTGGGAATTGTTCGTTGCTGAAAGTACTGCCGACTGGACTATTTATGCTTCTTCCTGGAATATAATAAGAAAGTTCATCATTTTAAATATGTGCTCGTTTTGAAATAAGGGGAATTGTCTATGAATATCTGTTACTATTTGGGTTATTCCAGTGTTGTCCATTTCTCGTGCACATTTCCGACATTTCCAGGCCTCATAAAAGGTTCAACCACCAAAGTCCTCGAGAACATCAACCCCAATACTCCTGCTCAGCGCCCCAAAACTCTGAAAAAACTGAAACGCGTCTACGACGGCGGCAACTGCGAGGGAATCAAAAGCGATAACGAGAAATCCTCTAGCTCCGAGAAGGAGTCCGATAACAAGGAGAACAGGGAGCGCGTGTCAGCCCTCAGTCCCTTCGACGAGCAGGAGGAATGGGCCAAAATCCAGGAGATAATGGCGTCTTTCGGAACGGGCATAGTGCGCGAGTCAGTGTTCGTGGCGGAGTTGGAGAAGGAGTTCCAAAGTAGGCTGATGACGATCAGTTGTTCGCAAAACAGTCTGACCAAATCCGCCGATGTCGCCCCCACCGTGGAGAAGTGGCTGCAGGGGTTGGGGATGGGGGATTACGTAGGCCCGTTCATGACTAATGGATTCGACGATCTCAACTTTCTGGTAAGCAGCAAAGTGTTGGCAGAGTCGAGAATATCTATTTGGTATATTCTCCTGAGCAAAAAATATTGAACTCTGAGGAAGGATAATATTACAAATTTAACGACCATTGAAATTAATTTGTCGAAATTGCATTGCGAGAATATGCATTGAAGTCCTTATTATACAGTGTGTTACAGGAATTATGCAACAAAAATATCACTTTTCAAAAATATCCCTCGAGTGTCGATAGTTCTTTTCCGAAGTACCTACCTATGTCGATAAATAAGTATAAGGTACATGGAAAGGATAGATATGTGTAGTGCTCCACCAAATCAATAGTTTATTTTTAAGTCTTAATCTCTAAATCTGATTCATCGGTTCACTGGAGAACGAAATCAACAGTCTGCTCACTCTGATTTGGGACTCAAAGTAGGACAGGGCCCTCGAAAGAATTGTCGTGTATTTATCGTATATGAAAAATAACGACTGTTAAATAATGCCAAGAGTCAATGTGAATGAAATTGGCTTATAAACTATAATAAAACCAATGAAAGAAAACATTGAGGGAGAGTTAATTTTTAAACGAAACGTAAATCAGAACTTATTTTATAAAGAAGTCAAAGTCAGAGCATGCTTCATTGTCTAATTAATTCTCATAAACAAAACTTCTAAATATAATAGTGCATAATTCGTAACTCCTCACTGGGCAGGTGGTCGTGATAACAGCAATGTAGTAAAAGAGATATAAAAACATTTTTTTCTAATTTATTTTGCATCAATTGGTTATAAAAGCAAAACAGGGCAGATTTATCATATAACAAAAATATTTTAAAACATACCGGGTGATTCTCCAAGATGGCTCACCCCTACAACTTTTTTATTATTGGAGATAGAAAAACAAAATTTTAGGGTTGTATATTATAGTTCAATTGCCATTTTTTTACATATTTACTTGCTTTACCGTACTCCCGGTTTGACCAGAAATGACCCCAACTTTCGATTTTTGAATGATTTCCCATAGTATTGGGAAGTTCATAATTTTATGCGACGTCTGGCGGAAATATAACGCACTGCTATAATTTCACAAACAAACGGCTTCCATTTTATGTGTGTGAATTTATTGAGTTCTTTGGTGTTGATTTAGGAAATCTCATCTGAAGTTGTAATTTTTTTTGATTAATAATAACAAACAATCATGGATGCTGATCGCTCAGTGAGCCGTATAAAGTGTTTGGTGCCAAGTTGCCGCAACTCTAGGAACCGAAATCCAAAGTTGTCTTTCCACACGTTTCCAAAGATAAATACATCTTTGATGAGAAACATTACGGAAAGTGGATTGAAAGAGAAAATAGACAGGTACAAGGCTTGGAATATTAAACTGAAACTGCATAAATCACCACCTAGAGCGGCTTCAGTGTGTTACTTGCATTTAAAGAGAGATGATTTCTTCTTACCTCGCTGGTGTGTCTGTTTGTCTATTTTTAGGCGAAGTTATACTTAGCGCATTTCATCATCCATGTAATAAAAGCCTCTTTGGTTCACTAACACTACACGAAAACTGAAAAATGTCCTGGAATAAATATCATTAGATTTTAAAACACAATGCATCTATGTTCACCTCCAATGAATGGTATTGTGCGGATATTCAAAGCATCATGAACACATTTATATTAACCTTCACGAGAAAAATTTCGTACAATGAAAATATAGCAAAAAACCACCAAAATCTTGTCTAGCGAGGGCAACTGATGACTGGATTTCAGTTTGGCGCGTTATTTCACAAATGTAAACAAGGTAACTATTTCAAAATGGTGGATAAAGCTTAACCACCACCAGCGCCCTCATCGGTCGATATTCTTCCCTATAGTTTTACTTATTTAGATCGAGAATGACATTTTAAATTCAACAAGTTGAACTTTGCCGTGATCAAGGAGGAGGCAATTTTGAAAAATAAGAACCTTAATGGACTACTTTGCGACTTCCTTGAAATTATTCAGAAAATAAAAGAAAATAATATGAAAGTGTGTGGTATCAAATTATTCCTAATTAAATTATCTTTCACATAAAGCCGACGAGCCAACCTCTTTCCATTTGAAAAAATCAGTTAACTGGAAAAATTCATATTTGAGACTCTTAAATAATTGAATGGCAATGGTTCGTCAGCAAGGAACACAGCGATTTACACGATCTATGGCATTCTACATCGAAAAATCAAAATTGGAATAAAAATGATTTTATTTTTCAAATTTTGACGAGTGAGGTGTTGTTGGACTACACTAGTTGATTCTGACAAGGAGATAAATGTTAGCGTAAGTGTTTTCTGAGTTTCATCTTTATTTTATATGGTTTGTACTGAATCTGGTATATATGGTGCAAATCTCGAAGGTGAAACACCATATACTGGATGGTCAAAGACTGGAACGGTATACACCAATTACAAAAAATCTTCAACAATGGGCATATCGTACGGCAAATCCGCAACAAACAACCCGTCGCGAAAAAAAATCGACTTGGTTTACTTGTAGAGAAGCCTGCAACCCTGAATTCATCCATTTCGATCACACGTGATGTAAAAAAGTTCCTTTATTCCCAACCGTTTCTAAGTTAACTTCATAAAATCTCTATTTTTTAAATGCCCCGTAAATTCTCGTCATTCTCACGATGAAACTAGTTTTTTTTAAGTTTTTTTAAATGTAGATTGACAAGAAAGGAAGCCCTGTAGTTCAAAGAACACTGCGTGAATCAAGGGGCAGGGGTTACGAATTAACATTCACTATGAATTTTTGAAAGTTGTAAGGCTCAGGAAAAACCTCCCACGGCAAGAAGTTACAAAGTTCAGCTGTTCTATTACAAAAAGATCATTGAGCAAGAGAGGTTCGACAGGTCTTTCAAGTTCACAACAAAGAGGTGGAAATTCTGTACTCGTCGTGTCATCTGTGTAGACATTGCCAGGCGTGGAACGATTGATGATAATTCAGAAGAGCATCGACCGTGAAAATATCTATTCAAGATGAAATGGGCATACTGTGAAAATTTGAATTGTATTGAATATTTTCACAACATTTTCCTGCGAATTGTGAGTTGCCTTGTATCATTTTGAATTGTGAGCCATGTTTCAATGTGTGAATGCAAGGCAGCCTATAGACAGGCTTTCAATAAAATTATTGTTGAACATAACGAAGGCCTGTAGCGCGTCATTTCTTTTACAACGATTTGTTTAACATTCAATTATTTCTCTATTCGATGACAGACTGTGGAAAATTAGTCCGAAGAATCAGTCCAAAAAATTGGTCTAGAGTAAAAATTCTCATACTCTACTGGTTACACTATAAAATGCATCAAGATGTTAACTAACTTCAATGTTCAATTCCATCATTCTTGTTCCATCAGGCCACAAATTTCTATTTCTTTTTGAATCTGATGACGTTGTAATTGAGGATTTCGAATTATTTGATCTGAAACTCATGCTCCGATAAAAAATCCTCTTGTTCATAGGTGATCGTTAGGACGGTATCAGTTCGATACCAACTTCTTTCGAGTATCTACCATTTCTCGAATATGTCCGAAGAATATAAGTTCATTATTGTAATGGAGAGGGCCACTGGATTTTGTCGAGGTTGAACAACGTTCATCCTGGCTACGATCTAGATGGTTGTACAGATTTCCACTCCTCACAATCACCTGTGTTGAGATTCGCACGTTGAAAGGAATGATCCTTGGCTTGCAGAAAGTTCGAAGGAAAGTTTTTCAGACTATGGGGTTGGAAATCCAGCAATGTTGCTGAATCTTATATCGACAACTCCATAGCTAACGAAATGAAAATTTCAAAAAGTATAGTAGAATCCATTCAGCCCCCAGCGCCATTAGAACCTGAACACAACAATGCTGTGGAAGCTCAGTACGTTTCCCCATTAACTTCAACTTCGACCGCAGTTTATATTTCAATCACCGGAAACATGTTGAAACAAAATAACCTACCAGGAATAACTTTACGAAATTGTTCAAATATAACTGCCAATTACTATTTTGAATAAAAAAAGTTAATGACATACAAGTATTATTATATATGTATTTTAATTTTCAATTCTTGACAACAACGCAACCGTAGAAAAAGTACAGTGTACAATGCGTGAGAAAATGACATATTTCTCACTCGCTTGATTTGCAACAAACTTCTGCGCTTGTATGTCGTTTTTCTCACTTGTTGTACAATATTCTGATCCACTGAGCGATTCGAGCATATCGGTTTTTCCAGAAAGGAGTGATAGAGGAAAACGACTTGAAAGAAATGGGAATAACAAGCGAACTGGAAAGACAAATACTACTAGATTCTATAAAGCATCTCCCGGCGAAAATAAGCGAAAACCCGCCGAGCCTTTGTAACAATAATAACGAACAAAACACAGTCAAACTCTGGCTGAAGAAAATAAACCTGGAACAGTATTATGAAACCTTTGTGAAACATTTATATCACGATATGGAGAGAGTTAAAAGGATATGGGACGTGGAGCTGTCTGCTGTGTTGGATATTGAGAAGATTGGCCATCGGAAGAGGATACTGGCTAGCGTCAGTAGCGGAGAGCATATTGTTGCAGGACCAAAGTTAGAGGAAATAGCGGATATTAGTTTTCTGGTGAGTTTTATATGAGCATATTTCATTCGGTTTTATGTTCTGATTTTTTTCGGTAATTAGGGCAGATTTTTGAAATTGCCATTTGTGATTTTTCGAATTGCTTGAAATAATAATTTTCGAAAATATGGAAGATGCATTGAAAATCATGAACCTCGTGTAGTGGCTAGTTTAAAAATGCTTTGAGGCACAAACATATTTCATATAAAGAAATTGTGAACCTTAATAAGGTTTCATTCTTTGAGAAGTGCCAACCTATTTTCAGGATAGATTCATTACAAAATTAAGGCAGAATGAGAAATGAAACGAAATAATGTAAGTGGGCTAAAAATTACACCGTTTGTAAAAAAACAGCACCTGTGGAAACAAAGAAATAATTGTCGATTTCTTAGCTTGTCAATGTAATCAATAAATTAGTCGATTTCAACAGTCTCCGATATTGTACGGAATGAAATAAAATGAAACTCATTCAACCTTTTGCCAGCTTATTCATTTTATGAACGCCCTGCCTTGAATGCGACCATTCAAATTTCCTATTTCGAATTACTTTATTTCTAATTTGTTCGACTTGTTTCATAAACCTATCTTGGGCTATTATATTCTTGAATCCAAACTTTGCCGAAGTTATAATGACCAATGAAATTGGGCTTATCAGCATATAATTCATTTATCAATTGCTCTAAGGATGCTAAATTCAGTTACCTGATATGCCACTCAATTCTAATCAAATACTGATAAAAAAATGTGAGAATTTTATTCAGGTAATTGTTTTGACTGTTATAAAGAAGCCATCCCTCTTCATACACGGTCCATGACCATGAATTGTTCCAAAGAACTTTTAAATTCGATTGTTTCAACTCACTTCGTTTTAGAAATCGGCGTATTCCATCTCTTGCAAAAATATACTTCTAAGCCGTTGCTTTTCCTGAATTCAAATCGATGCTAATTTGGATCTCTCTTATTGTCGCATGATATTCTCTAAACATTATAAAATTCACATTCATGTGATCCCAAGGATAAAAAAAATGGTCCCCCTAGGGTTGTATGTGGGATATCTACTGCCGTTCAATTCATCTGTCTTGATATTCTGTATTCATTCTGTATCCACTATTTTCACATTATGCTTATTTTATACCAGATGGAGAAGATCTATCTATTCCCCACAGTGCTTCAAATGATTCAATGTTTCAAAGAAAACATATGAGTGTACAAGTGCAGTCGATATCAAAAGCCCTTTTCCATCTATCAAAACAATAATGAGAAATAGTATTTGTAAAATATACCATTTACAAAATGTTATACTACAAATGTCGATAAGACTCCTGCGTCGTAAAGTGTTCATAAACTTTGACACTACATAGATGTAATGGGATAACTCTGGTATCGGTTTCTTCAACACATGAAAATGTTACAGTAGTTTGAGATCTGTGGTTTTAGTGAACATAACCCATATTAAAATAGTCACATTTCTTCCGATTACTAGGCACATAAGAAATTCAAACTCTTCAGAAGAGTACTCTTGTTATTGAAAAATCGGAAAGTTTCACAGGGAAATGTTATTCATTACTAGAAATTAAAAGGAACTGTTCAACCACCACAAAATAATAACTTTCAAAGAGTAGTTCTGGCATATCTTCAGTAGACTTGCCGAATTTCGGGCCCATTTCGTAAAAATCATTCGAAAATCAAAATAGGTCAACCGGTCCTGATGAATGGACATTTGAAATTCCAGAAAAACAATCAGCCAGTACCAGAACTGCCATCACCTTCCACCATTTCTGTAAATAGCAATACGGGGACCATCAGGCACAGACACAAAAAGTCGAGACCAGCGCCCCAACCACCCGTGAAAAAACCCGCTGAAGCCGAGAAGAAATCCCCCGCGGAGATTTTTGTCGGAGGAGCCAATTCTATAAAATCCCAGTGGCGGCACCAGCCCATACTGCTGATAACGGGATACGTCAAATATTCAGCAAACGTAAACTCTCGCCAGTTTTTGCGTTAGTCGATGGAATTGATATTGTTCTGTTTCAGTACTTGGGGTCGACTCTCATCAAAGATTTCAAGGGAACAGAATCGACGAAGAAGTCGATTCAGAAGGTTATCAAAGCGAAGGATCATCCCAGTGAAGAAATCTGTTTATCGATTTCTTACAGGGGGGTAAAGTTCATCAATCCTACAGCACAGGTAAAAATATATAAAATCAGCTTTAGCTGATATTTGAAAATGAAATCATGCAATTGCAATTCAATGCTTATCACTTGATGCAAATGTCAACAAAATTTCATATAAGTATCTCTTTTTTTATTTTTTATCTTGCTTTAAACAATACATATCAAGTATGTGTGCGTCAGTGCCGTTGACATTATAAAATCCTTGTACTAGGCCTAAGAGAGATAGCATAGAACTTCAGACTGAAAAAGAAGCATTGCCGAAGTTGAAAATATGACTAATATATTGGTAATGTCTCATTTCTGGCTTCAAAATGTATTGTCGAGTGATTTGAAGACTTTTCTGGAGGAGAAACGCTGTACTTATTTGATTTCGATTCATTCATCTCTGACTGTTGAATAATCAGTGCCAAGGGAAAATTGAATGAACTCAGTACATACTTCTTCTGAGGGGTTTCCTAGAAACCTGGGATATTCGTTAAAAGACCTTTTGAAGATATTTTTTCCAATATTTTCTTTTATTAATTGGTTACTTGCAACCGGTGAGAATTCTCTTTTCTTTTCAGAAAATAATCTGCGAACATGAGATCAAGAACATGAATTGTGTCTGCCAGGATAACGATAAGCAATCGTTCTTTGCTTACATTACCAAGGACTGTGATTCATTTTACTGTCATGTGTTTCAAGCAGTTTCTTCGGTGAGTACAGTATGCTGAATACTTTTTCAAACGTACGTCTTTTGTTTCTCGGAGTCTTGTTACACTAAAAAATGCTCCATCCTAACTCCAAAATAATCTATTTTCCTACGATATATTTCGTGTCCCGTGTCGATAAGAACTTTTTTTTTTGAACCAATCTTGTGACGAAACAATCTTAACATAAGAGGTTTTATCTCGGTGCACTCAAATCCTAAACAATACTCATCTGATTTAATATAATCTTTGGTGAATTCATGGTCAATCCCCTAAGATGAATGTCGAATGTCGAATGCGTGTAAAATCGATGAATTCAAAATTTTTATATTTTTGAATTGAACTTGATTTTTAAATGTTGATTTCGAGATGCATAAAAACCCTGGAGCGATGACTGATATGCTTTTGTTCTGTAAATTCCTTTCGATCTGAGGAATTGAAGTGAGAACTTACATTCTTGACGGTAGGTGATGGTGCAAATGCCATTTTTCAAAGCTGCAATTCTAAACAAAGGACAGCTCTCGAGTGAATTCCGATAGCGGCGGTCTCATTGACTAAACTCTGGTAGGATCTTTCGTTCACCAATAGAATCTTTGGTACACAAAGCCATCGCCTTGCAAATAAGTTTGATACTTCGATTTGAACTATTTGAAATTTGAAAGCGTTCCAATTCTATTCCATTTAGTTTTCTTCGTTTCATTTCACGTTGTACTTTCCTCGTTTCTATCGGTACTATTGCTATTGTTGAGTAAACTTCTTACCTCCAGCTACTTTCATAATGAAGAGTTTTGCACTGTTTGTGGTGTTAATAGTGCCGAATCTAATATCCATTCCCATAATATAGTAGCTGCCGCAGATGAATTATTTCAAGTGCTATAAAATGCATAATGGTTTCAACACATATTTCCAAAATAGAACATAGTTTTCAAAATCCCAGAATCAAAATTGAGGTCAGTTGATGATAGAACGCAAGGTTATTCTGACGATGACCTTGCATGACCTTTCTCCACTTATTTGGGTAGAAGTTATGTTTGTGACATTTACTGATTGTTCTCCAGAATTCCCCAGTTTCACATATTTTTTTCAGCAATAGTGACAACGGTTGTCACGTGCCTAGTAAAAAAGATTCAAAAACAATAATTTCATATAATGGAATAAAAGTTCTTGCATAAGAGAGTTATCGAATACCTTCAACTTACGAAACTGCCACCGGGGTGGAGGAAATGTGACGCTACGTCACTTGTTGACACTCTTTCGTAGGGATTTCATCAGTTAAAATTGTGAGGAAAAAAGAATGTGAGAGATCAAGAATTTGGTCTTATACAACCTGTCTTGGAATATAGTTCTCATGTGTGGAGTTTGGCACCAAAACATTCATTGAGACTTCTCGATTCTATTCAGAGAAAGGCAATTCGTCTTGTTGGTGATTCTTCGCCCACAGACTCGCTCACTTCATTGAAACATCGTAGAAGAGTCGGAGACTTGTCCCTCTTCTATAGATATTTTCACGGTCGGTGCTCTTCTGAATTGTTATCAATCGTTCCACCATTGGCAATATATACACATATGACTCGAAGAGTACAGAATTCCCATCCCTTTGTTATGAATTTGAAGGCCTGCCGAACCTCTCTTGCTCAGGGATCTTTTTCAATAGAACAGCTGAGCTTTGGAACTCCTTCACAGTAGGTTTCGGCTGGCACCTGTCAGAAAACAACTACTCCCCTGGCTAATACCACGAAGGGCATTGAATTATATCCGACCAGGTGCCAGTGCAGGTTTCTTCACAGAAGTGAATCCTGCATTTGCTTTCGTCGATACAAAAAAAAGGAATTGATTTTGCAGACCGGTTTCGGGCTATTTGGCCACTCGTCAGTGCAAGGCAGTGCCATCATCAACCTAAAGTCGATGATTTCCCATAATCAAAAATCAAACTCCTACACAAGTATCAAGCCCCGGCCAAAGCTGATGCGAACAACGAAGTTATTACGCCATCTACCAATGGACGAGGTATTCCAAGAGCAAACCGAATTCGCCCATTCCTCCTGCGAGGAAAATGTAAAAACACTTGACATAGTCAGTGGGCATACTTTAAGACTGACGTTAAATCAAATAATCTTTGTAGCTACTGTGTAGGTAATTTGAGACCGGCCTGAACAGATTGTTTGAAAGATGATTTGATTTAACGCCAGTCTTCAAGTATGCCCACTGACTATGTCAAGTGATTTTACATTTTCCTCGCAGGAGGAATGGGCGAATTCGGTTTGCTTTTGGAATACCTCGTCCATTGGTAGATCTCGTAATAACTTCGTTGTTCGCATCAGCTTTGGCCGGGGCTTGATACTTGTGTAGGAGTTTGATTTTTAATTATGGGAAATCATCGACTTAATGTTGATGATGGCACTGCCTTGCACTGACGAGTGGCCAAATAGCCCGAAACCGGTCTGCAAGTGTGTCCGTCCCTATAATTGAAAATCAATTCCTTCATTTGTATCGACGAAAGCAAATGCAGGATTTACTTCTGTGAAGAAACCTGCACTGGCATTTGGTCGGATATAATTCAATGCCCTTCGTGGTAATAGCCAGGGGAGTAGTTGTTTTCTGACAGGTGCCAGCCGAAACCTACTGTGTAGGTAATTTGAGACTGGCCTGAACAGATTGTTCGAAAGATGATTTGATCACTCGGGTAAGTTCGGAGACTGTGGGCAGAACGAAATGTGGGTAGAACGCAACGCACCCGATTCACGCAGTGTTCTTTGAACATTACAGGGCTTCCCTTTCGAGTGAATCTGCATGTAAAAAAAATCAGGGTTTTCATGCATCTTGATTCTTTCGAGACAAGCATTAGACGTTCGTCTCTCTGTAAAATTCGAATTCTGGCAATACACAGATATTCAATTGACCATCATCTTCGTGGATAACGTTGAGATTTAGAAAAAAATACTCAATTTCCTAGTTACGACGTGAAATGTCATATTGTACACTTCGTTCGTGCGACTAGACCGGATACACCTTCATAAATACCGAAGAACTCCCACCCCTCCTCACCGTTTGACAATTGCCTTCCAGGAGCAAGCCATCGACATCATCCTGACCCTGGGCCAGGCTTTCGAGCTCGCCTACCAGATGGCGCTCCGGGACCAAGTGACCAGCAAGGGCAGGGGCGGCCATCGCGCCGACCCCCCCAAGCCGGCCGTCAGCCCGGGGGCGGTTTCGTCCAACAGTCGCGACTTCAAGGACGCCGACGTCAAACTCAACGGCCACCCTCTCAGAATGAAGCCGCTCACGCTATCGATCGCCGCGGAGCCGGCTGTGGACGCGACGCTCCCGAAGACGCCGACGGACGCCGGCGTCGGTTTGCAGGGATAGCTGTAAGAATAGTTATTTCTGTGTTTCGTGGGTGAGGGGGTCGTTGCTTGTCCTTTGCTTCTTCTGTCATTGAAAGGCTAATTGGTCGTGGTAGATGCATAATACAGCAAGGCAAACTGAAGGATCCTAGGAATCGCACGTTGAAAGGTGAGACCTCGTTAATCCTAGGCTGGGTTTTTTAGAGTTGTTTTTGGGTAGAAGGATGAAAATCGGCGATAGAAACAGTGGTAAAGGTGTAGAACACGTCAAATCTCAGATTCTGATGAAAATCGCAGGGGAAGTTCAGGGTACCTTGAAATGAATGAAAAACATGAAATTTTTGTGCGGAAACCATATGAAAACCTCATTTCAATGAAAATCAATATTCGGAGGGTACTAAAAGAACCTTAGATTTACTGTTATATCATCCTTGTACTTACCACTACATTCATGAAATTATATCTACATATACTATTCTTCAATAAATATTATGTTTTTGTACATATTACAGCTCATACAGTTTGCATTCATTGCTGGAATTTAATTACAACAAGTCAAAAAGTTGACATCAACATTCATGAAATTTCGATCATTTGACAGCTGCATAGAGATAAGAGATAACCGGTACGATGTTGCCACAATTCCAAAATGTTCTATTTTATATTCGAATTGTATACAATAATTGCAAGTTATGATCCTTTGGAGTTCGAAAATGGACATGTTCTGTCTTCTTTTTCTGCGCCACAAAATCTCTCGGACCACACGCGTTTCAATTCATGGTAAGTATATTTTTTTATGAAGATGAATTTTTTCATGAAGATGTTTTTTACATTCGGCTGATGCGGTTGAAGATTTAGACTTAATGGGAGAGGATGGAAGCGACTATTATTGATGCTGTTGAAGTAGTTTAATAACATTTTGTTGAGTGAAGATTCTGTGTTGAGTTAGGTTTGACTCATTCTTTCACATGATTGCACATTTTGGATCATAATCAGTTTTATTTTGTTCAATTATATTTAATTTCAATACATTTTCATATACTCATTATATATAATATATGAAAAGATGAAATTATATTGGTTGTTGAAACTAATCGACAACTGTTATAGACGAATATTATGATGCACCACCGCGATTTCTGAAATAGTATGTAGGTGCCGGTTTTTCGATATGGTATAATATTCAATTCTCTTCAATATTTCTCAATAATCAGACGTTATTCAAGTGATGCTAGGTAAGTTAGTTTTGATTTTTCTCATTAGTCAGACGTTATTCAAGTAATGCTAGGTTAGTTAGGTTTGATTTTGATTGTTACTATTGTTGTTGTTACTATGGCAGTCACTGTTGTCAGTGTCAATGGTGAATTTTAGTAAACATTTTGATATTTTCAATGGATATCTGGAGAAAACATATGCTCAATTCTGATGAGTTCAATCAAAGAAAGTGTGAGTACTTGTATTTCGTTCGAAATTTCGTGACTAAAAGCAACAAAACAATGATATTCTTTCAACTCAGAAATCACTAGTTCTTTGGCTATAATTTCAGTTTTTCACACGAAAAAATCGTTTCTCATATCTTCCGCGCCAAAATTTCTATGTATTTTTCGATTGTAGGCCGTTTCTGTCGATTTCCAAAAAAAATTACAAAAATTGGCGATTTGACGTATTCTACACCTTTGCCGAAACAGTTTCGAATTGAATGAACAAGAAACAGAGTACCTATTAGTACAGGTAATAGGGAGCCAGCTACTCGTGTCCATAATGCATAATCAGGCAGGAGTTATTTTATTGCATGGATAGTTGCAGTCTGACGTACGTAACCTAAAAACACAAAATACTTACAAAAATGGCGAACGGAAGTGCCGCCATTTTGTGAAAAACCGTTTGGGCCTGTATCTCCGTAACCGTGCACTTTAGGCCCACAACTATCGGGAATCTTTTTTATAGATAATTAAATTTCCTATCTTTTTTATCATATAATTTTTTTTGTAGCACTTACCGTTCACGACTTATTTTATTATTACTTTTTGTTTATTCACTTTTTTACCGATATCTCTTTAAATAAATGTTCAAACAATAAATTGTTTATAATAAAACTTTTGAATCGATGAATTTTCTACAACTTTTATTCAGAACTTTTTTCTCTAAAGTTGATATTTTCGAAGTTACAACGCGTTAATTTCAATCGTCTTGTATGTGGGAGATCAACTAGAGTGCATTTCATGCAAATGCAGAACTGGCTGTGGCAGAGCCTGTGGGTGCCAAAAAGCAGGATTGGACTGTACGGTAATCTGTGAGAACTGCACAGAGAAAACGTGCACTAATCAGCTGAAAGTAATCGTCAACATCACAGAATTGTGCGACATCGATGAAGATATTGGTGATGATTCTAACGACAAATTAATAGAGGCGTTACAATTATTATATGTCACTGGCGAAGATAACGAAGAGGAAGAGGAGAATGTAACCAACATCTAAAATTCACCACCCTCGAAACGCCAAAGAGTCAGAGAAGACATATGATTCATTTTGGTGTACATTTGTAAACATAAATTTCACATATATTCTTCAATAAATATTCCATTTTTTCATTTGCGTGTGTAATTATGGTAGTAGTTTCTAAATTAATTATAGTAATATTAAATTGTATAAAAGAAAATACAAAGAAAAAATTTTAATGGGTATTCGCTATTTCTTGCAGGTAAGAACTTGAATTATTATTTATTTATTAAATCAAAAAAATTCTAAAAT
Source organism: Zygogramma bicolorata (assembly GCA_032362365.1). Classification (NCBI taxonomy): domain Eukaryota; kingdom Metazoa; phylum Arthropoda; class Insecta; order Coleoptera; family Chrysomelidae; genus Zygogramma; species Zygogramma bicolorata. The sequence continues at coordinate 11,763,752 of JAVJAQ010000137.1, read as the reverse complement.
CAATTTTTTTGTATTATGTATCGGATTCGCTACATCATTACGCTATGCATACTTCGTTCTTAATAACCTTGTACTCTGTAGAACGACATTGAACGTGTTGTAACTTCAAAAATATTAACTTCAGAGAAAAAAGTTTAGAATAAAACTTGTGGAAAATCAATCGATTCTAAAGTTTTATTTCGAACAATTTATTGTTTAAACAATTATTTAAAGAGATATCGGTAAAATAGTGAATACACAAAAAGTAATAATAATATAAGTCGTGAACGGTAAGTGCTACGAAGAAAATGATCGGATAAAAAAGATAGGAAATTTAATTATCTATAAAAAAGGTCCTGATAATTGTTCGCCTAAAGTGCACGGTTACGGAGATACAGGCCCAAACGGGTTTTCACAAAATGGCGGCACTTCTGTTCGCCATTTTTGTAAGTATTTTGTGTTTTTAGGTTGAGTACGTCAGACTGCAACTATCCATGCAATAAAATAACTCCTGCCTAATTTTGCAAAGCAAAATTCTCTATTACCTGTATTACTATGGTTAGCGCGAATTGTTTTTGAAAAATTTGTAAATAATTTTTATTTCAGAAAAACAATTGTCCACCATTTACGAAGAAATCCATTAGATTCACAACGAATTGTTTTTTATAAGTTTTAAAATCGGATTTGAATACCGCTGAGTATAAGTGCAAGAATAGCTTCAAGTGAGACGCTTACAGGGCAGGTCAAAAAATATTAAATCCGTTATTCATGATTGAACTATCTCCATTTCAAGAACTACATCAACATGCAATATCAAAAAGATGCTCGGGATTGAAAATTATGCTCAAGACCTGCATTTCAAATTTCATTTTTCCATTTTTAACCACGACCGTGTGAGATGTTTTTTCAGTGTTCCGATTCTCAAAACTCCGAAATGATGAATAGAAATTGCACAGAAATATTTTTGAATGTTTCAAATTAGAGCAGACATCAATGAAACAGAAAAGCTATTGGCAACAAATGAGCTCTTGAAGAATCTATATATTGAAAAAATATTTGCAAAATTTTCATACAACCAACAAGTAGAGTAGACGGTCACCTACAGAAATCTGAAATCAAGTAATATCTACAAGTACCCTTCAATTTGTAAAAAGCTACACGAGAGTGATCTGATCGTAGTCACTTCGAAAAGGTATCAAATCAGAATACTGCAAAACTATTCTATAGAAGTCCAAAATTTTCAAAAACTTTCTGATGGAGACTTTGGATTTCAGCATAACTATCAATTCTAGAAAAGAGCCTTCTGCATTTTTCGAAATGAAGGCACTTTATGCTCAATCCAAACACTTGATGCAATTCTGATGTAGTTACCGAACATGTCATAGCTTTCGATATACAAATTTCGATGTACAGATTGTGACAGTTGCCTGAGTCAAATTCAAACGATACGTTCATACTAGTCACAACTATCTGCACAGGAAGGTTATGGGCTAACAACTCTCAGAAAATAACTTCTCTTCTGGTTTTGTTTATGGCCATACAGGTGCGAATTATAAATTATTGGAGAAGGTACACTTTCAGTCTGTTTTTTTTGTTCATTGGCTCTCCATCATCAGGAAAATGTAAATAATATACACTTCAAGTGAAATATCCATATCGTACAAAAACTAGAGGTCAATTTTTTTGACGTAGGACAAACATGAAGTGTATTCATATTCAACAAATCAATTCTTGATTCACTCGTTGAGTTCAAACATACACTCTTGGCCATACTTTTGAAATGTATTTTCCTGATGGGAATAAAATCGGCCATCGCTGCCATTTTTTAGTCTTGAACATATCACCAGTTACTTCAGTAGTCTATTTGGAGATATGTATGTTTGATGGACTATTGATGATTTAAGTGCATCCAGATGGTTCCAAATGCTTGTGCGACAAAAATAATATTTCTCTGAAAGTTCGCATGTTGCATTATTCATTTCAACCATTCAACCATTTACGCTGATATTTCAATGACAGGGGTAGTGAAAGAGAAACATGATTTGACTGCATGTCGATAAGAGCAGACAGAATGACATTAATGGTTGGGTAATCAATTATTGGTTCTGCCATCAAAATTCGTCGTGCTCGATCTCGTTTCATATTTGAATGTAATTCAATAATCAGATCCCATGGCTCGAAATTGATCGATTAATATTCATAATTCGGCTTACGTTTTCAATATAGACTCAGACACAGTTTGAGTTTTTCAGTAAGAAGTTTGCACTTGTATAATTACCTTTATTGTTGTGCTTCTTCGCTACCAATTGACATGCAGCTGAGTTCTCAAGATGAGCTCTGAATAAGCAATAAACGATCTTCTGAGTTTATTTTTCATATTTGAACATGTGTCACATGTTTTGTATCCAGTTTAAAAACCTTTTTATATTCATAAGATTGGTAGCCGGATAGCACAGAGAAAATTCCTTTTTGATGTCCCATAAATCCTTCAATCAGTTGGGTTTGAAAGTGTATAGCAGTTTACACTGGCTATTGAAACTTGATGAACTTTATTTCCTTGAATGTTCTGGGACCAAATGGAATATTGAATAAGGACCTGGAATTACGAAATAAAATTCCACCGCTTCCATAGTGAATGAATTTGTAACACCATCGGATTTTCATGAACGGTGAACTGAAATGGAAAAAAGAAAATATTGGAAAATAATTGAAACCCTAATTTTTGTTTCCTTGCCGTAGTACTTTCAATCTCATAATACGAACATGTATTTATCTCTCCAGAATCTAGATCAATTTCTGTCCTGCTTCTGGCTATGTATCACACCTGATATTTTTTAAACCATTTCGGTCCATGACGACCACAAATATGGTTCGACCAATGGATGCATCTGAAACAAAATGCAGACCTGATTTCGGCTTTCATCACCATCGGCCAAACAGATTGATCACATTTACCTCTCGTCACTCGTGAAGAAATTTTGGCTATTCACGTATGATGCTAAAAATGATCAGTTCTTGATAATGAGTAAAGCTTGGGAATCGAAACTTCCAAATCCAAGACATCTCATACACGGATCAAGTCCCGAAAGGACTAAGGGTCTTCTATATTCCAGAGTCCGTGAAAACATCCATTTCAACATCTATATTGTTACGATTTTTCCTTGGGTTCGTTGATTAGAACTCCAAACATTACTAAACTACTTTTATTACAACTCTTTATCACAACACAATACAATACAATCATTTAAATTGCTCCGCTAACTATCCAACGCTCGGTACTAAAACTCTCTGTAATAGAAATTCTCTACTTCGACTTCTGCACTTAGCAATACCAAAACTCTCTCCGAAAAAAACTCTCCACTAAGCTCGAAACTCTGATAACTATCTGAATAACTCTGCTAAACTCTGCTCCACAATGAAGTGTCTCCCGTATATACCCGCTCACACCCATGGAGGATCCTCCAGACAAATCCCGATGATCGAACATTCCACGCATTCCAGTTCGACGTTCGATCTTCGATCCCTCATATTATTCTGTGTTTACGATTGTCAGGGCCAGTGCTAGGAGATTCGTAACAAAATATATTAATCTAGGAGCTAGCAACGTTTTCGAGAGAGAATTTTAGGTAGACCAGTTTTCAGATATGTTATCTCTCTCACTCTCCCGGATGTCATACGGGCGATCTGGCAATTGGTAGTGGTTGCGTTCATCAGTGCGCATTGTACCTGTGCAGGTAAAAAATAAATTCTTCAAAACATTTTAAGAAGCTTTTTTTTTGTTTTATTATTTCTGTTGATTTTTCTGCAACATGAATTTATTATTGCTAGGCATTTCCATAGTTGTTCAAACTATGCCAAGCGCTGATTTTGAAGTAAAAAAATTTTTTTTTCAAAATACTTCAAGTATGGTTGTAATTTGTACAGGATGTTCTTTAACACATTATAAAAGGTCATACTTATGTGGAAAAATGGAAAGACAAACGCGAAGTTCAATCCATTACAACGAAATAACATCCAGAAATGGTTACTGTTCACAATAGATATGTACGGATGGAACTAAAACCAAAAGCTGAAGCTGAATATAACGAATTCATGGGGGGAGTTGATCGCAATGATCAACTTGTGTCATACTATTCAAGTCCAAGAAAAACACTTCGTTGGTACAAAAAGGTAATTTTTCACCTTATCGACATAACTTTGGTGAATAGTTTCATACTATTTCGTGAAATCCAAAACAATAAAAACATCAGTCTACTACAATTCAGAGAGCAAATCATCTCCGTCAACTCCTTCATGTTCCTGCAGACTTGAAAGATGGCAGAAAACTCGTAAATATACAAAAAATGCACAATATACATGAAAATGAAATTTCGGAGCAACGATTCTTTGAAAAATACCAGTTCCGGAAGGATGCAAACGAAAGAGTCATTTTCTTTGTTGCAGAGGATGCTCTAAATATAACAAAAGGCATCGAGCATCTTGGAGATGTCCAACATGTGATTAGAAACCTCCGCTATGTGTTGCACTTGCTTCGAGAATTACCATAAAAAATAAAAAATATCATTATCAAAGTGAGAATATTTTATTCATTTCAATGTAAAAACATATTTTCTAAGTTGTATACATATCCAATAATATATATTAAGTTTTCATAGTTTTACAATTTCGAAAAATTGAATAATGATGAGGTGATTATCACAGACTGCTTATGCAGTCGCACATATATTCCAGTATATCATATTCGTGATGTGCATGGACAGGTCTGCATATGCAGCCCTTCTTTTTTTCTGTTGAAATATGCAGATAAAAAATACTTTTCAAATTACAATCGACAGATTTCCAGCCCCCGAACAAAATTCAGACTAAATCAAAAAGTGCACCACGAGTGGCCCATTGTGATTTGGGGCTGTCCGCGAATGTGTTAAGTATCTGAAAATCTAAAATTAATTTGCCAAGCAACTATTCGACTGTTAAAGCATCAGTCAGACCGATCTAAATGTAAGGAGTTATTGGACATGTTAGAATAGGAGAGACAATCACGTGTTAGTTGCGCAAGTGAGATAGTCGACAGCAGCTGTTTCTAGTTTCTAGTCAAGATGGCGTCAGTTTAGTCACATTGGTGTATTTGTTGCTCTTAGTTTTAGTGTTTTCAATAAAATTGAGTTACATTGGCTAGTGAAAATGAACATTTTTGTCCATTTTGATACTTAAGATTGACCATTATATTAATTTAGTCTAACAATAAATTATTATTTTGGTACCGTATTAATTCACTTATTCAATTCAATAATTTTTAATCCTTTCACTGTAAAGTATTCAACAATCATTTCTAGACTAAGCAAAATAATACCACATCATCTTTCACTGTTAGATCGGTCTGACTGATGCTTTAACAGTCGAATAGTTGCTTGGCAAATTAATTTTAGATTTTTAGAAACTTAAAGAACATTCTGTATAAATTACAACCATACTAAAGTATTTTGAAAAAAATAATTTTTTTTATTCAAAATCAGCGCTTGGCATTGTTTAAACAACTATGAAAGTGCCTGGCATTAACAAATTCATGTTGCAAAAAAGTCAACAAGAATAATAAAACAAAAAAAAAGCTTCTTGAAATCATTTAAAAATTTGATTTTTCACCTGCACAGGTACGATGCGCACTGATGAACGCAACCAGTACCGCCCGCCAGATCGTCCGTATGACATCCGGGAGAGTGAGAGAGATAGCATATCTGAAAACTGGCCTACCTAAAATTCTTGTTTTCCCGACGTTGCTAGCTCTCATACTATATACTCTTGGTTTGATCACTTCAGGATTCTTAGTCGAATTATATTGCCTGATACTTTTTTATGTAGGATATTGAATTTTATCAGTGGGATTCAACCACGAAGTTCAGAGTTATTTTCTAATTCTTCCCAAGTGAAATAGACACAAAAGAGATAAACTTTGTATACAACTTATATCAAAACATTCCGAAACAGGCTTTTCATATGTATACACTTTTATACCCGACAGCTAAATGTGTTAGATAAGTAAGCACGAAATTTTCACTGCCGTGGAATAAAAAATAGTTGCAATGGTCATTTTTATGTGATCCCACCTACAATAGTGTGAGAGTTTTCAGAAAACAATTCGTTTTCAACTATCTTAAGAGCAATCTCAATAGGATATTCCTTTTGTTCCATCTTGTACCATTTCAATCATAAGTTGCTTTTTCTTCTGACTTGGTAGGGATATTCGAGTATATGTATTATTTTCGAGTATATGTGTTATTTTTCTTCGAAGAAAAGTTATTCAAGGAAAAATGAGATGTTTAACCGTATGTGTATTTCAGCAGGTTTTGTTATAGTTTTGATGTTTATCGATTCAACATACCTTCAATGGCATTTAGTAAGTTTGAATGTACGTTAGTTTCAACAGTTGCTCAAATCTTCTTTAATATTTAGGGAGCAATATTGTGTTAGAATTATGTGTCACTATTTGAGTTTCCATCAAACACCCGAATATTGATAGTTTGATTGAAAATCTTCCATTTTGTAAGTAATAGGTCTTTATATATTGTATATAAATGGTAAGAAATGATAGAGGAAAGCTTTAAACCAAAATGTCTCGCAGGGTTCATTCTTTTTTAGATGTAGAAATTGGTATATCCTATAAACGAAAATTATATTTGAAAAATTTGCTAATTTTCAGCATTGAAAATGCTGGGGTTATTTCAACCAATAAATTGTATTGAAAATATCTTTAGCTCTACGTGTTACGAAATTATGAATATATAATTCTATGAAAGCCAAATTAACGTTGAATCCGCACATCCTATTTTATTTCCTATCTCAACGATGTAAGATTGCGTATTTTGTTGTTTCAATGTGATTATTGAGTATTGTTTTTATAATTTGTTACTGTTTTACATTACTCCAATATTTGATTAAATCTTCAAAATGAACTTGTATTTTATTTGTATGATTGGGTGTATTCTGGATGAAAATTAACATTGTGTGAGAGACTGAACGAATTGGGCACTCTGATGTTTTTGATATTCAGTTTACGAAACCTGCTAGCTGGAGACAACTAACTCACAGGGCGATATCAAGCAATTTTGAACAATACCTTGGATGAAAAGGTTCCATATGTATGAAGAGAAATGCAAAACAAGAAATTGATTCTTGAAAGTCGAAAGTTCATAAGAATATAGCTTGTCTTATATCCATCAAGACGAAACCTTTCAATTAGAGATCAAGTTAGTGGAGGTTTTCACACCATAGAATCTCTTCTGTGAACTATATTGAGATCCTCTTGAATTGAGTACCAAACAAACTCCTGATTGAGGACAAAATATTAATATGTTGGCATACTGCTCTTAGACCCATGGATAACTACTCGTAAAACCACACCCGGTTCTAGTGACTAGCCAGGATGAGGTACTTGGCAAGACTGCACAGCCGTGATTCAAGGGTCCTTCTTTTGATATATTCAAAGAAGCAGTGATCCTAGCTCTACTCTTTTGTTATAAACTTTAAGAATAAATTCTCGAATACGTGAACTTCGTTTGTGAGGGTGACACGAGTGATACAGCATATGAAAATTTCTATATATTCGGAACGAGGTGAGTAGTTATCACAATATATAACTCTTGAGATATGCTCATGTCAATGGAATTATTGAAACAGCACATTGGATGTTCATGAATCATTATATCAGAGTCATCCTCACCCCTTGCTCAAATATTTACTAGCTCATCATTGAACCACAGTTGATTTTTGCCAAGAAAAACTTGAAACTCCTCCTCAAGTATTACAGTTTAGGAAGGTGAACTAAAACAATTATCAACACAGTCCAAACCTGATTATTATAAACAATTATATCAATTATTTTTAATATCCAACGTCATTTATCAGGGGTTTTTCTGTGTTCTTGAAAGGTCTTAGGCCGACATAAAAACTGAAGGCATCGCGCTTGATGTTGGACATTTATTTAGCTGACCTCGTTTTGGATTTTCCGCAGATTTTCACTCGAGTGATCACAATACGCAGAGGTCAAAATCCAGGTTTTTGCAAAAGTGAGAAATAAGCTAATTTTCGAACACGTGTACCTCCTAACTGGAGAATCGCACAGAGTTCCTTTCATCATTGACGGATTCCCTAGTTTCTTTTCCACATGTCAGACAAACAAAACATTCATTGATTTGGTTACTTGGAAATTTTCAAGTGACGAAAATAAAGTTACATTTCATTCGAATGCAAATTCTTGTTCCCTAATTTTCACAGGGAGATAAAAATATTTGCTACGAACATATTTCAAAAAAAAAATCAAAAGAATGAAAGAAATAATAAATTCCCACAACTATTGAAGAAAAAATCGGCGATCTGAAAATCTCATAAAGAATAAATGAAATCCGTGAGGACCATAGAAAGACACTGCTTTCCTCAACAAAAAACTCCTTAGAGAAATTTTGAATATTGAATATAATGGAGTACGAAGATTTAGAGTTAGAAAATACACCTCTAGAAATTGTTCAGAAAGCAATTACTCCAGTCTATGACGGTGAAAAAAGTGTAAACTGTGTATTTATCCCATACAGCACCGATTCGTATGAAAATTTGGATATAGGTTCTACTTACTCTCTATTCCAAAATCTACCCCGTGCCGAGGGTTGCTTTCTCCCCCTGGGGGTGGATGCCACCCCTTCTTGGGGGTATAAAAATGTTTTTCGGAAATAAGTGCGGAAATCAATAGATTGACTTATTCTGAGCACTTTTTGTTCAATGAAGTTTTTTCTGAAATGCAATACTTTTCGACTTATTCGCGAGTGAAATTGTCGGTTTTCAGTAAAAAAAACACGTTTTCAGATCCTTTTTCGCGAATAACTGGAAAATAAAGCATCTAATCGAAAAACCTGCAGAAAGCAGAATTATAGCTTTTGAAAAAACAAAGGTGATTGTTCATTTGTGATGTAGGCAAACCCACTACAAACTGAATAATTGCTTGTTGAAAGTTGATTGGTATTTTCAAACGACAAAATGGAAAGTTTTTACGTACAATAACCAAAAACCAAAGCATTTTTCGGGAAAAACTGATTGAACCTTTTCTGAAGTCCTTTAAAAATCCTTTATTTTTATTATTTATGAAAGTTTCTAGCATCAAAACTGACCGAGGTATGAAAGAAATAATGTTGAATCCTATTTTGTCGTTAAAAAAAATTGTGAATAACTCATCCTCTCTTCTCTCCCCTTTGGAAAAAATCGTTGTCACCCCATAATTCACTTCATTCGTGTTCTTCCAATGAGTTCTGAGTTTTTCATCAAGTGAAAGTACGTAGTTTTGGAAAAAATTGAGATTGAAGAGAAAAAATCATATACGTAATTCAGCGAAAAACCACAATTTCTTCGAAATAAGTCGAAAAGTATTGATCACATGCAGACATTTTTAGAGTACAAAATTGAAGGCTAGTCTTCTCTGAAAATTCCAGTGTTTCATTTTTTTCTGCAGGATGAAAATAGTTTATTGGCCAGTTAAATATTGTGAGGTTTCGCGCAAAGTACCTTTTTTGAGTCCTTTCATCATGAACCTTTTCAAAAATATAATCTTAAACAAAAAATAATGTGAATGAGCTTATAGCTCTTGAAAGAAGCTACAAAATACTCCTTCGGTGGATTTGATTGCTTGAAGACTAAGCGAGTTATGGGAAAAATACAAGAACAATGTTTGTAGAAATTATAGTATGTATATTAGTATATTGAAGAATACACATGGTAACTATATTCTAGGATTAGTGGAACTATATGTATATTATATATGTATATATACATATAGTTCCACTAGGCAACGATTTTTTCCAAAGGGGGAGGGCAGAGAGGATGAGTTATTCACAATTTTTTTTCAAGGAAAAAATAGGATTCAACATTATTTCCTTCATACCTCGCTCAGTTTTGATGCTAGAAACTTTTAACAAAAATAAAGGATTTTCGAAGGACTTCAAAAAAGTCCAATTAGTTTTTCCCGAAAAATGCGTTGGTTTTTGGTTATTGTACAAAGAAGCTTTCCATTTTGGCGTTTGAAAATACCAATCAACTTTCAACAAGCAATTATTCAGTTTGTAGTGGGTTTGCATACATAACAAATGAACAGTCGCCTTTGTTTTTTCAAAAGCTATAATTTTGCTCTCCGCAGGTTTTTCGATTAGATGCATTATTTTCCAGTTATTCGCGAGAAGGATCTGAAAACGTGTTTTTTTTCCTGAAAACCGATAATTTCACTCGCGAATAAGTCGAAAAGTATTGCTCCTCAGAAAAAACTCCATTGAACAAAAAGTGCTTAGGATTAGTCAATCTATTGATTTCCGCACTCATTTCCAATAAAAAAGTTTCACCCCCAAGAAGTGGTGGCATCCACCCCCAGGGAGAGAGCAACCCTCGGCACAGGGTAGATTTTGAAAAAGAGTGTATGCAGATACTGAATCCAAATTTTCATGCGAATCGGTGCTGTATGGGATAAATACACGGGAAAATGGTCATAGACTGGACTGAATAGATGTTTGCAATAATTGCTACCAACCACATCAAGAGAAAAATATGAAATCGCTCACAGAAACTTTATGGACTGTTAAATGAAAGCCAAGGTATATGCTTGTTCCGAAAATACCTTCTTAGTTTATTTTGGAGAGTTGCCAAGAAGATTGAAATCATCAATATTATGGTCTCAGTACTCGATGCTGAGGAGTACCTTAATTATTAAAAACTGTGTTGATATATCAAAATACGTAAAACTACGTGCATTTTTGAAACGCAAATCTGAAAATATGCTTCAAAACAGTCAAAAACATTAACTTCTGGAGAAATTCAACAATTTTTAAAAAATGCACCTGATGTGAAAATTTGCTGATTAAGGTATGAATTGAAATTTTTCAAATTGTTATCGAAAAATGAATGTTTGGTTTTGATTTCAGGCTGCTTTAGCTATTGGCCTTACAGGGGCATGCCTTTGTGATGAACTTCGAAAATTAAAAATTGATGACATGGAAGATTTCAATTCGGTCCTTTTAATGAAATTACCCGATACTAAAACCCAGGTTCCTAAATTCACAAAAAATATGTGAAGCTTCGACCATGCACGAATGAAACACTTTTTTTTATTACAAAAATAGCAAATATACGAAACAGCCTGTGGGGATGAATGAATTTGGCACCATGGCGAAAGGATTAGCGAAATTTTTGCAAATACCGAACTCTGAAATATATACTGGCCACTGTTTCCGAAGGTCATCTGCGACTATTTTAGTTAATGCAGGGGTAGATCTTTCGTCTTTGAAAGGCCATGAGGGTTGGAAATCCAGCAATGTTGTTGAATCTTATATTGACAACTTCATAGCTAACAAAATGAAAATTTCAAAAAGTAGAGAGGAATCCGTTCAGCCTCCAGCGCCTTCAGAACCTGAACACAATTATGCTGTGGAAGCTCAGTACGTTTCCCCATCAACCTCAACTTCTACCGCAGCTAATATTTCAATTACCGAAAACATGTTGAAACAAAACAACCTACCAGGAATTACTTTACAAAATTGTTCAAATATAACTTGTTGATTACTATTTAAAATAAAATATAAAAATGAGTTAATGACATACAATACTTGAAAACAACGCAACCGTATGAAAAGTATGGTGTACAATGCGTGAGAAAATGACATATTTCCCACTTGTACGATATACTATTCTCAGATGACTAATTTGATCAATAGCCAGTGACACAACAAGAGCAATGCATCTCAATTATTTCATGTGACTGATTACTTCAGACATGAAATTATTACTATTGAACTAATCTTTCAATTCAAAGGAAAGGATATGTATTTTTTGTTGCTCTGAGAACAGATCTTGTGAGGCCTTGTTGTTCCATCGCTTAACTGGCCTTTCAGGTCGTTGATATATTCCCGTGGTACTTATTCCACCCAATGTTACAGAAGAGTTTTTATTTGTGGAATCGGTCCAACCTGGAATCAATGCAAATTTGGGGTTATATTTACTGTACGTGGAATCGGGATAACTTCTATAATTGATCATTTAAGTGCTCATTCCTGAACTAAGACACTTATAGTATTTTTCACAGTAAATGGTATTGGCTTATTAACTGCAATAAACTACCCGATTTAATCCCATTGTGTAAAAAATCATCTGGTAAAAGATGCAAATGTGCTACAGGGTCGAACTTAAGAAATTTGAATTTTGCATAATGTAGGAGATATACAAGTAATTTATTTAAATGTTACAATTCTATTCTATATTTAGTTCAGTGTCGGTATCGCTATCCTCATCTAAATTAATTATAATTGGCGCAATTGATTTTACAGAAAGGTACGAGTTTTCAACATTTATAACATGACTAACAGAACTTTTCCAACTCTCAGTAGGAATGTCATTCATACAGTTCCTAATTAATTCTACCACACTACCACTTAAAATCGGAGAAGTATTTTTTCCGCGCACTCTCGATTTAAGTTGGTGCCACATAAGCTCTATGGGATTGAACACGCAGTAGTATGGAGGTAGTCGTAAACATACGTTTTTTTTTTAAGAAAATGACTGCAGCACTTGTAAAAGTTCTTTTTTTGTATAATTTTTTATAAGTTTTGAATCTCTAATTTCGTATTCTTTGAGCCAGGAATTTTCTGCAATTGTCGACTATGATAGCTTGCGTTGTCCATCACTATAACGCTGTTTGGCGGAATGTTGGGTAACAGACAATTTTTTAATCAATCTTCAAAAAGCTCTGCTGTCGTATCTTCGTGATAATCAACACAAGAGTCCTTAATATTTTTGGCAGAAAGCCACATAGCGTTTGGGATCCAACCATTTTCTGATCCTGCGTGTAATATTGTGATTCTCTTCCCTTCATTTGATGGTGCTTTTGTTTTACACTTATCAGAGGAATCAGACCATCCTTTGGAAGGGGTGTCATGCGTGTCAAACCACGTCTCGTCGAGGTAGAGTATTGGCCGATTTTCAGACCGGTATTTTCTTATTGACGTTATATATTCAGAACGCCAGTTTATTGAACGTGTGGATTCCATTATTACTTGTCTCTTGTCAATTTTGCGATATTTGAAGCCCATTGCAGACAGAGCTCGCCAAAGAGTAGTGAGGCCACAGTTGATGTGAGTTTCGTCGTTGTTGAGCCGCTGTTTCAGACTTTTGATTGTAGGGACACGCTGCTCATCGTACATAGTGTAGATTTTACGCCTTATCAAATCTTTTTTCCAGTCGTCTAGACTTTTTGTGACACCGGAATCTTTACGCTTTTTTCTTGATTCCATGGAATTTTCAACAATTCGTCTAACTGAAGTAAGAGGCACCTTCGTCAAATTACTGGTTACTTTTGCTGCAGCACCCGCGTTATATCCTTGCTGAAGTAAGGAACTATACACATTTTTTATAATGATTTTCGCGTCACAAGATAAGTGATATTTCTTTAACGAACCACGGGAAGAAGCACCATTACTTTTTATCCACGGACGCCACATACTGCCCATTCTGTACGTTGGGGTATAAAATCTTTGCTATTAATGTCTGTAATAACAAATAAATGTTATAAAATTATTGCAACCCGTAACACAAATGAACACTTCCAATGAAATACAAAGACTATAATGAACAAGAAGTGTAAGCTGTAATCCTCTACAATCCCTCTCTGAGAAACAAAATTACCTGAATCCGGTCCTTTTACATTTATGATGTGCATCTCGGATTTTACAAATTGAGGGTCTAATTGGTTTTATTATAATCCTTCAGTCAATACCATTTATTGTGAAAACTACTATACCAGATGCCCAAGTCGTCATTGTGATCAGATTTGACAACCTGGATGACCGAGCTTTGCTCGGTATTTTTTTTTGTGAATCGTATTTTCTGGACATAATGTTTAGATACGATTCACATACTGATGAAATATAAATAATATTTTTTGATCTTACCGAAATAATAATAAAAAATATGAATTTTTTATGCCGATATCGGTTCGACTCGCGATCGGGTTGATTGAAATAACTAATGTTCTACCCTGCAAATCGGTAAGACGCCTCAGAGCTCTTCGGCACCCAAAATGATTAGCCGACCATTGCACGCACAAGGCTCTGCGTTTTGGGCGCACTCGTAAAAATATAAAGGTGAAAAAATTATGTCTGCAACGTTTTGCATGAAAAAATCAATAAATCAATTATGAATTTGATGCAAGGGTGAATGGAATTTCATCAAATTCACCATGGAGATGAAAAAAAAATAATTCAATTTTCTGGATTCGACTATATCAAAAATTGAAGATAAACATGAGTTCTAAATTTCTAGAAAACCTTCGCATACAAATATTGTAATTCACATTTCATTTACCCATCCTTCCCAACATAAAGCGGCAGCAATAAACACTGTGATTAACAGACTGGTTTCCTTATCAGATACAAATTTCGAAATAGAACTGAATATTATAAAATAAATTGCTATCAACAACGGTTATAATAGTGATTTAGTAGACACTTTATTGTCCAAAAAGCTGTAGTCAAGTCCTGAAAGAAATTACACGAATTATTATAAGAATTACAGAATGTTGACCTACTTAGGCCAACCGAGTAAGAAAATTTCTAATTTCTTGAAAAAGAAAGATTTGAAGGTTGCATAAAACAAAGAATAATTTGAGTTCTCATATCAAAAACAACAGAGATAGAAGTTCAGTCTCAGATAGATCAGGAGTTTATAGATTATTGTGTGCTTCATGCCCTATGTTTTATATCGGTCAAATGGGAAGAGCATTTGATACACGAGTGAGGGACATGAGTTCAAACACGAACTTGAAATCCTTCATTTCCAAGGGGAGGATTTGAAACTGAATCTCTTGAAGAGTTTGAAAATTATTGAGTGTAAACATTAACAATTTCTGATGAATGAACACATGAAGTTGAATAATTCGCCTCTGTTGAACATGATCTCTCCAGAAAATTGTACTAATAAGGATGTGACGTCGGAGCATTAATTTACCTATTAATTAAATTAGTTGTCGGAATATATCCTTATGAACCGTCTGATATAATGTTGTATAAATTCGAAATGTTCCAATGTTAAAATTAGTTTAAATTTCCTGCTTGACGAAGCTATTGTATAGTGAAACACGTATCGCGGTTAAGTGAAGAATATTATTTGTTCAATATGGATTTTCATCAAGTAATGGAGATGAATTTTCAGTTCATCAATATTGTTTGAAAACTACGCGTACTTGAAATATATATTTTTAAGTTTTTCAAGCACTAGTAGTAGACCAAGAGCCCGTGTCACTATTTTTGGTAGTGATAAGTTTACGCACATCGACCACTGAAACTTGTATTATCGATGTCGACGATGCTACAGAGATTCTCGCCATACATGATTTCCGGGGCGAAGTTAGGGTAGGGGGCTGACCGATCTGTATAAAAAAAGTGAGCAAAATTAGTCGTAAGTTTACGACTGAGAACATGGGGAAAGCAAAGATTTCAGGAAAATAATCCGACGCTCGCTTATTGTCAGTCGCCTACATCGTGGCGTTCACCCGCTACAACCCTCGAAATATGTATAAAAAAAACAGCAACAAAGAAAAACCAGTTTACAACTGACAGTGTGGCAGATCTTACCATTAGCATTTCAATGACACAAATTTCGCAGGCCAGCCTTATTCAATGGGGCGGAAGGGCGCTGGGCCCACCTGTTTCGGAAGAATTTTTAAGTATTTTTTTATGATAAGCTTACATTTCAAAATTTAGGGGCAAGTAATTTATTATGCAGAAATCGAGAATCTATTACCGTCAGTCACGTACCACGAGGCAAAAAGAAACTGGGCCCTTGAAAAGTTGCAAAAATAGTCAGGTATACTTCAATATTATAAGTTTATGCTCAAAAAATTCACACGACGTTAGTTGTACCACCTTCATCAAGAACCTGTCACCTATAATCATGTAAAGTGTGGCAAAGGCCCGATAAAAATTGAAAACATGCGTCATTTCAGTGGAAATGCGCTTCAAGCATTGTATATATGTATAAAGGGTGTCCTGAAATTACATAGATACATTTCAACTACAGGAAGAGTTGAGAAAGTTCACACACAAACATGTGTCCAGAAATGGTCCCTTGGGGAGTTATGGCCATTTGAAGATGTGCCCAAGATGAAGGCCCAATATGCTAAAATTCTACCTAAATGAGCTACAGCCATTTGAATGTGCAACTTTCGTGATGGTTTTAATCTGAAATCTCCGAAACGGTACTTTACAAAACAATTAACTTCCCAGAGTTGATGATCCTTTTTATCAGGGATGAAAAGTATTAACATTCCTTTCAAGATTCCATTCAGGGGTGGGTCGAACCCCAACTTTTTTCGCATGTATTTTTTTTGAGGTTTCGATATCAGATTATTGAATGAATATTCTTGTTCAATTTGGATAGGGTGAATCACTTTCATGTAAAATCGATTCGAAAAAGATCTCGCACGAATAAAACCAAAATAATGCTTGATTAAATCATCGATATCGAATGAAAAAAAAAACTAGAATTGATATCATAATGATGTTCATCAATCAATAAACATATAAAGTTGTTTGTAATTGTTACTTTTCGTTTATTTTGAAATATTTGAACTTAATTATATACAATGTATTATCTTCCTTATACCAGAACTTGTTCTGTTCGGAAGGTTTGTTTTGTCAATAAATAAATATTTTGAAGTGAGGAATCTGCCATTTCTATATGTTATGACACTATATGGTAAAATACGTACAGTGATACAGAATAGTTATTATTTTGTGACGGTAAACTCAGTTGTCGGCAACAGGGTCGTACTGGAGTTCCAATTTGGTTTGGAAAATAACGAATCATGAACTGAAATACTTATATTTATTCTTGAAATGCATTGTCAGAAAATTTAAATAAAAATCACAGCTAGAGAATCACCAATGCTTCTGACTAATAACTAGTATAGTCATTCAAAAAATACATCTATACTAATCATGATTAGTGCGCGACGCTGCATTTGTTGACTGACAACATTCCACCGATACATGAGATGACTGACACGTGAATTGATCGATCCAGCAGAGTCCACTTCAGATATGTTTCGAAGTGTCAGTCGTCAAATTACTGTATTGAAAAATTTAGGGCCGATGTTTCAATAATTGTCATATATTATATCTGCACTTCGCAAATGCAAGAAACTTGTCAGTTTAGCTACCAAGTGAGCTTTATCTATACAATAAACAGCTGAGAAAGGTGTTACAATATTAACGTACTCACGTTGTACCTAAATGTTTGATTGTCAGTCACAAACATATGGTTTTTATGATAAAAATGTAGCCAAGCTTTATAGAGCGCTATTCCAGGAACTTGTTTTTACGAATGGCAATATTTGCACCCCTTGTTTGATGACTGTAGATTGCATTTTTCAGTTGGACAGTTGAAATTGAACATTATTGTGAAGGAATCAGTCGTGAGCTTATCATAAAAAATAACTTAGAAATTCTTCCGAAACAGGTGGGCCCAGCGCCCTTCCGCCCCATTGAATAAGGCTGGCCTGCAAAATTTGTGTCATTAAAATGCTAATGGTGAGATCTGCCCCACTGTCAGTTGTAAACTGGTTTTTCTTTGTTGTTGTTTTTTTGTTACATATTTCGAGGGTTGTAGCGGGTGAACGCCACGACGTAGGCGACTGACAATAAGCGAGCGTCGGATTATTTTCCTGAAATCTTTGCATTCCCAATGTTCTCAGTCGTAAACTTACGACTAATTTTGCTAATTTTTTTTATACAGATCGGTCAGCCCCCTACCCTCACTTCGCCCCGGAAATCATGTATGGCAAGAATCTCTGTAGCATCGTCGACATCGATAATACAAGTTTCAGTGGTCGATGGGCGTAAACTTATCACTACCAAAAATAGTGACACGGGCTCTTGGTCTATAGTATCATAAGTAATAACACTTATTGCAATCGATATTGCTTGCATAATCGACTTCGACATTACGTGGGGGATTAGTTAACTTTCTTGTCCCTTAAAACATTCTTGTCCCCATGCGCTTGAAATCTAATCAATCCAAATCGCCGAAAACCGTCGATTAATCATCAAAATTCATGCGGGCGAACCATCAAACGGGGGATCTGCAATGAAGCACTTAATACAGGCAAATAACTCGAATCGAAATTGAGTTAATAGCGATTGCAAGTCATGTCCTAATTGTATCCAGAGTCCAAAGTGCCTTTTGCATCGTTTGGGGAACTCTGCCATTGTGTACCAAATTGTGTTCTACATTTGTTGGCGTTGTAAAAGCCTCGCTCATCGAATAGGTTAATGTTGAGGGCACTCTGCAATCTGTCGCGATACTTCTGTTAATTTTGTTTATGTGTTTGGAAGTCAGTAGTGTTTCAATCGCAGAAAAGCTAGTTTCGAGAGGAGTTATTACGATGTAAATAGAAAGGGGACTAGCATTATGAAAGTGGTAGTCCTCCAACGAAACATTAAAAACGTATTTTGTGTGGACAATTCTGTAACCATTGATTCTCATTTCGAATGAACTATTTCTTCTGAATACCCTCGGAAAAATCGAAGTCATGGAAACAACGCAAATGTCTTCTATTCAACTTAAGCTTTCATTTATTTTACACGTATGATGACGAAAATTAGTTCCAACATGGCTATGATAGAAGAACAACATGACCTGAATTTATATCGTCTCAAATATTTTTGAAAATTCAATTCAATCTTGAACACAGACTCATGGAGTCAGAATATGTGAAATTTTACTGAGAGCAGAATATTTGGCTGATATTCCATACTTTAACTTTATTGTCGTATGTTGATAAATAGGGACTACAATCATTGATGAATATTACTCCCAGAAGTGTTACAGTTGTAGATATATATATAAATGCCGCATTTACCCGCTTTTCTCTGACTTGATTTACATGTATTATCATTTTTCACTGAACGTTTTGTTCCATCATGATAAAATGAAGGCTATGTCACTCCTGAATAGTGAAGCTTTCTGTTAGTGAAATAATTCTCATGAAGACTATATAAATATAATAATCCAGCAGGAAATGATGATGAATTTATTTGAATTCCATTGTTAATGAAAATGTTTTCAGTTTTATTGGCGTTCAGTTACATTTAGGATACAATGATGATTGGTTGACTACCGAATTCTGATTGTATTTGACAGAATGGTTAAGGCTTTCGCAGCCGAGGTTATTAGTATAACTACTTCTCTTCGGGCTTGAAGGCCGTCATTCTTTGGAATTTCTTCCTGAAGAAGAAATTCAACTGTTCAGCTTGTATTATTTTTTTTGTTGATTTTGTATAAGAAATTCATGAAAACATTTATTTGTTTCCGTGAGGTTTTAAGAGGCGTGATAATAAATAGATCAGACTGAAATATACATTTTTCAAAAAGGGATATGTACTTTCTGATTTCGTTGGGGAGTCCAATTGGTGATATTTTCGAATAGCCTAATCTCACAATATATTTCTTTTGTGATAATTTCTCGATACACAGAACTGAGAATGGGGTTGTTTCAGAATATACATATTACATGAATAGTTATCTAAATTGAGAGTTCATTTATGGTGATGAAGCATTAATTGACAATATTGTCGTATGAAAGGCCGTAATGAAAAACCTTCTTCTTGATCAGGTCGCAACATTGACATACATATTCACATTTATTGCCATGGGTTGATGCACGTTCAATCGTTTTGGCAAACATCATATCCAGCAAATCGAATGTATTATATAATAAGTGTCGTCGCTCTGATGGGGGATTAGTAAATAGGTCTTCAAACGATTAGACATTAAGAGATAAACAAAAGTTAGTCAGTAAAGCCATTCTGCCCTCGGGCATGTATATTCAGTGGTGTTGCGTGTTTATTTTGTGAGTATAGGTTTATAATGGATGATTGTTGTTCTGTGTGAATGTGTGAATCAATGAAGTTTGTATTTTTACCAACTGATTTCATCCTGGTTATCAAAAAGACCATCTGAGCTACGTTAACCCCAAGTAAGGACCAAATTCCTACCTTCCTTCCCGATTCAATTCAATTATATTACATTAAATATATAAATTGAATGAAATGATATTTAAATTTGGTGAACAGTTCGCATAAACACAAGAAAAAGTATCATGTTACCCATCAAATGTAGAAGTACATCAGATAAATACTTAGTCCTGTGCATATACGTTATGCAGTAATGCACTATGAACATACCGCCAAACAGTGTTACTCTTTTTTAATTTTGTGTTTCATGCATATCAACTTTTACAGAAAAAAAACGAATGGTTCAAGAACAGAAATCAGGTGATATTTTTCGGTCCTATTTCCAAAATTACGTCTGCTCATCGAAATTCATTCCTCATTCATCCATTATCTAGTTCCTCTACAAACCTCCTGTCAATAAACCACAACACATCGTACCCCTCTTCCACTCCACCACATTCATCTTCAACGGTTACGTTTAAATCAAGTTAATGAAGCACATCTGCCAAAGCACAAATGATGTTGAAAACTAGCGCGGCCATTTTAGAAATGTATATCACACAATGGCAACCCAGTTAATAAAAAACGCCTCTGCTGGCTTACCGCACTGGTTTTGCATTTATTAACGACAATACAAATACTTTGACTCATCTTTCCCCCAACAACAGGGGATGATCTCCCTGTGTTATCTCACCTGCCTGAGGGTAGGTTTTTCAATCAGTTGAAATAGGGCGGGACTGGCGGAACAACCCTAGTATCTGGAGCAATTTATATACGAACAGGAACAGACAAAGTACACAGATTCGAGTTGTTTAATATTGCACAAATTAACCTCAGGATGTCGGATTTGATGAAACAACGACAATGAGTTTTCGTTTAGAGTTGGATTGCTTTCGGCAAGATCAGAATAAACGGAGCATTCTGAACAAGTTCGTGTGGGACTTTGGAAGGAAAAAGGAGAGATAAATTAGTATATTATCATTGTGCATGTTTGATTGTTCTCACTTTATTTTACATTCACTATGTATAGTTATGATCCTAGGCAACGCCTGCCATGTTTAGCACCTACTGCTATGTTGTTGTGAATCAATTAATAAAGATATATTGCTCCTAAACATGGCGCAGTCGAATTGATATTCTGGCAGTACTCAATTGGAGAAGTTTACCAAATATAAAAACCATGAATTCCAATGATTCCTGCATCCTGAATTTTGGAAGAAATCTAGGAGAAAACTTGGTGTTTCAAGTTCAAGATGAAATATTGAATTTCACAGCCACGGGAACTGGTAAGAAACCAATGGAAATTCAAGTTGCTCGATTGAAGAATCTTCTTGGGCAAGAAGCATTAAAGCTATATACTTTTTTGAAAACACCGGATAATGAAGACAAAACAGTATTATCAGTTTTGAAAGTTCTTGAAAACTTCTGCTTGCCAAGAACTAAGGAAATCAAAGACATACAAATTCGTTTATGACAGAAGAAGTCATGCAATATAATATAGATTCTTATGAATTTTTACTAATTTGACAATAATGATGATTTTTTTTGTTCATTCATCTATCCAGGGGATGATTGAGTTTTCTGGGTTGTAACCTACCACAATCTGAAAAAAATAAGAATCAATATTGGAATCTATATTTTCATATATATATATATATATATATATATATATATATATTTGATCGGCTAGGCTTCCGCGGTTAGAAAAGTGCTGGCTGGAACTTCCGGTTGATCCGCGTCTGGAAAGATTTACTTGTCTACGTTTCGGCTCCCATTTCGGAGCCATTTTCAAGACTGCGTGACCTTGCGTCTAGGTCTGAGTTGTCTTACTAGCAGGCTATCATCACTGGAGATCGAGGATTGAAGGTTGGTGGGATTTGAGGGTTCATTAGTAATTATGGCAGGATCAGGTATCGGACCGTCAATGGGAGGTTCGAACGGATTAGTTCCCAAGTCGGAGTAAATAGAAGTATGTCGGACCAAGAGTGGTTTCCAGGTATTAGGGATTCTTTGAGAATCATCGCGTTTATTGAGACAGTTGGGACGTTTTTCGATTTCAATGGCTTCACGGGTAATTCTGGTTTGGAGGGTTTTGGCTTTGGCAACGGTTTTGGTGTTTTTGAAATCTATTTTGTGGCCTGTTTCTAAATGATGTTGAAATAATGCTGAGTTTGTGTCAGAATTACGGACTGCTAGTTCGTGTTCATATGCTCTACAGGACACTCGTCGGTTGGTCTGGCCGATGTATGTTCTGGGACAGTTAGAGCATGATATTTCATTTATTCCTTGGGTTTCATTGGGGATTGTGTCTTTGGGTGTTCGAAGGTAGGTGGATATTTGGTTGTTAGCTGTGAAAATGGTTTTGATGTCATGTCGCGTCAGAATTCGACTTATTTTATCAGTAACACCATGAATATATGGAAGGAAAGTTTTTTGTCGTTCAGGTTCATCCTTCGGGGGTCTAGGCTCCGAAATGGGAGCCGAAACGTAGACAAGTAAATCTTGCCAGACGCGGATCAACCGGAAGTTCCAGCCAGCATATATATATATATATATATATATATATATATATATATATATATATATATATATATATATAAAAATAATGAAAATACTTATCGTTAACGTTTCGTAAAATAAATCCGCTTCCGTCCGTTCTCAAAACTCATACGAAAATTCCTTTTCAAATGCAAATATCTCTTGCTGACAATCTTCGTGATTAACATTTGTCAAATATTTTAGGGGTAGATTAAAAATCTGTCCTTCTACACTTGTATAGATTCCAATATTGATACTTATTTTTCAGATTGTGGTAGGTTACTAACCCAGAAAGCTACGGAACCACAGTACTCATTTCCGGTCGTTTTTCCACCCCAGTGGAAAAATTGTAAATACTGGTCCTATAGTTCCGAAAGATAGGCCTTTCTTTAGGTTTTGAGTTATTTCCTGTAAACCAAACCCCCATAATTTTCCACTCAATTGATCATTACCTTTTGTAATTATTGCGAGCGGCACTGAATTTCTTCAAAAGTCATTAGCTGAAAGAATTGATGCACTTTTTGTTCATACCATCATTTACTTCGTTGACAGCACTTATTCACTGTTCAGGCACATTTGCATTCAAATCAAATCAATTCTGTGAGTAGAATCGAGCCTTTTGAGATGATCATGTAAAGTTCTATTTTCCCTCAGTGAAATATGATCCAGCATGATTTGCTAATTCGTTTCGAATCCAAACAGAGAACACTTTCGCAATTTATAAGTTTGATTTATGAGGGTAGATTCGATGTTCGAATATAAGAGAGGTTGGTGAGTATCTGGAGTTGTAGAGGATCTAAAAAGGTATTCGTTCGAAAGTACTAGGGATTTTTTTCGAAACTCAAAGTTATCCACGAAGATGAGAGACTAGCATTCCAATGGAGAAGTTCAAGATATTTTTGTTTCCGCAGTGGTCGTAAAATGAGGAATTGAACTAGACTAGTTATGTCACAGACAAGATATTTGGTCTTCAACAGATATGACAGTTAATTTCTTGCTTTTATAGATCAGCCTTGAAAATCAGTTGAGAATAAATGTATTTTCAAATTCGATTTTTCTGAAAAACATTTTTTTGATTGCTTCCGATTATATTATATCTTTGTGATCTAATGCAGTTGAGTCGACGAATCACTACTGGTGGTCATCAATACCTGATGATATGAAACGTATATGTTTAGTTTAGCGTATTATTCTTCCACACATGAAACGAAAAACGGAAATGTCGATTTATATGTTCAAGCAGGATAGCTATACGAACGTTAATAGATTTTTTTTTATTATAAATGCAAAACTTAAATAGATGCGCAGAAGACTGAAGTTCCATGAAAATTGTCTCACAGTTCACAAACAGGTAATACCCAAACAGAAAAATTGACTTACGTGGCTTTGTTTGAAAAGTGTCTTTGAGTTTTATGTGAATTGAAGTATTCAAAAAAAGTACTGTTATTTGGAAAAACATTGTTCTTCCTAGCAACCAACACTTTTCATTACTAATAATATCGCAAGGTTTTCGGGCTTGAAGGCCGTGTATTGGAATTTTTAATTCCGGAGCTTTCGGCTACATCTGCGGCAGCCATCTTCAGCGGCGTAGTCGTAGGTCAACTCTCCTGTGCGAGTCTACTATGACTGGTGTTGTCATAGTAGTCATAGTCATAGTAGACTCGCACAGGAGAGTTGACCTACGACTACGCCGCTGAAGATGGCTGCCGCAGATGTAGCCGAAAGCTCCGGAATTAAAAATTCCAATACACGGCCTTCAAGCCCGAAAACCTTGCGATATTACAACACCGGCCGTGAAAGCCTACATTCTTTCACTTTTCATTACTTTCATTGTGTGTTCAAATAAATACAGAAAAATAAGTCCAAGCTCACTTTCAATTAAATATTTTTATTGCAGATCAATCAGGTACTTTGATACACATAATACAAGACACATGATAACTGATATAAAAGTCAACAACGTTTCCTATCCAATTGAGAATCCTGACAGCATCCCTTTTATTCTGAAATATGTAGTACTAGAATGGCAAATAGAAAGAATGTTCCTAACTTTCAGATGGTACTACTGCTAGAAATTCTGTTTCAAAATACTAAAGATGCATGCCTAATAGCTACTCGACACTTTCTCAACAGTTTATTATGAATTTCCACAGAACTTGAGAAACCATTATATTGTATGGTGTGAGTACAGTTTTCAAGCAAAATGTAAATATTTTCGAAGAGCACTCTGGCATCATGTACAGAGCCAATAAATTCAATGCAATTGTAGATTTCTTTCTTTTTATATTATCTGCTGGTGTTTCACGACAAATCGTCCAACAAAAATTTGCCGATTTTGCATTAATTCTGTATCTGTCTTGGTGGAACCTTTTTCTATATTCATCTGATACTGCGCCAGAATTTTCGGGAAAGATATCTAAGTATGAATCTGAAAAATGAATTTTGAGGTACATTTTTCATACCTCAAAAATAATATTTGCTTTTAAAGTCACAATAATGTTCTAAATATTCAATTTTATTTCGTTCTATACTTGGAAAAACGAATATTTGCCCATATATTTCACAAGAATATCTGGTGTAAATTGAAAAATATTCACTTTACAACTTGGTGACCGACGCCGCGACGTACGAAATTCACAGCGACAACTGCTTTGACGCAGGCATTGGTGTTATAACACTGTCAGGTGATATCGTTGTCTCTCTTTCTAGTGATAGAAACCGTTTTTGTAGTTGTAAATATTACCTGAATTGAAAAAAACATCGTTGAGCAAAAACGACGGACAAAAAATACATAATATTGAGCTATTATTAAATCTAAACGTGATAGCAAAAAATAGAAAACAAATCTGATTTCATTATGCTCAGCTCATCCTTTTCATCATATTTTCATTCAAAGGAGGATTTCGTTGCAGGCCAGTGTATTATATATTTGAGAAGATTTTATGTAGTATCTTTGTTTCATAGAGGGACACTTGCTATTTTATTTCTCAAAACTTCGCTTCATTATCTAATGGATTATCGATATCTTTTCAACAAAATAAATAAGTTAGTACCATGATCTACATACTGTTACATTTTATAACTTTGGCTCACGAAGTAATATCTCACATCAAAGTTCAATATTCTTTGTGTCAAAACATTAACCGCATTTCTGAGCTATGTGAGCTATGTGTTAATCAGAGTTCATCGGCTTACATAAAAAAATATCGAACATTCGTTTGATTCATTTACATTATTCATATGTTAGTTGTTTCACTTCGAAATATATCTTGAGTGCTTTCATGTTTTTTGCTATTCCTATGTAATATTGTTACTGTATATTTTCCTGTAATCGGGTAGTTGTACCTGTTGGCAATGAACAGCTGATTATTATTATATAAAAGTGGTTGTTATATATAATATTTCATTTTTTACCCTAATTGTGTGATATATTTGCAGTGCTAACTTACTGCTAACAGAATGAATTTTTTTGTGTTCTATAAATATGTTGAATATTTCTCTATGATTCAATCAACATATTGGTAAGTTTTCTCCTATTCGTGAAAATCATACAAAATGACAAAATGCATTTAAAAAAACTGCCCCCATTTGCTGTTGATGATCCTTGTCTAGCGAGCTCATCAGCTATTTTAATCTCTGCGATCAAACACATCACTCCACAGAGACGGGAGAAACATGTTACCACTCACTGAAAAAAAATAACCAGATCAGATTAGCCCTTCGTAAAGCAAGATAAACAGCATAATTATTCGTATCCCAGTGACCGTAACCTGTATCCGTGGCGCTTTGAGTTTCCTGGTGATGCATGATGGGCTAAAAACAAAATCACTCACTTTGCTGGGTAACAAGCATACTGTGAATTCCGATTTGGAAAAATTGGCCATCGAATTCCTAGAATTATCGCCTGGGATACAGTGGCGTGTGCTTGCTTTTGACGTGATACCTACAGATAAGTAAATGCTTGGGAGTTGTTTGGTTGATTTGTTGGGCGATATTGGTGCCAGCTCCTAAACTGTTCAAAGGTGAGAATGCAAGGAGCTTAGGGATTTCAATGAGATTCTTGGGGACCTTCAGAATACTTCTGAATGAATCAAAATTTTTGACGAATATTTACATAATATTTGCCAGTGTCACAACTCTCATGATTAGGTCGGGTTAGTTAGATTTGGTGTTCATATATGCTTGTTCACAATTTTTTTCTTATGAACAAGTGAATTTCAGTAATATTGCTCTGGCAAAAGTGCAATCAACCGACCCCTCTCGGTAGAGTGATATTTTTCGGTATTCAGTAAAAAGAATTTCATTACATATATTCTCAACTATCCTGTTATTGAAAATTCTCGGGAATAATATCGAAAGTCTGTCTTTGACCTAAGAACCCAAATGTTACGTTATGATTCCTACCTCAGACTCAGAATTCTGAATTTTATTACGAAATTTGCATTTACCGATTTCAGTAAGTGATGATCATTTTGTTATAAATTGTTTCTGTCATTATTTATGGCATCAATGAATAAACGACACATTATTCATCAACCTCGCAGGTTATTACATAGATAAGGAAAGAAGAATCGTCAATTGAATATCTAAATTATTAGCAAAAGCATATATATCATTCTGAGTATGAATTTTTTTTAAATAATACACTTGCTTATAGGAACTGACAGAATAAAGGTTAGAAACTGTGATTTTGTGGAAAAAATGAAGTTTGATGGATTACTTTTTTGGCTTTTTTCTTCTCCGAATCAAAAAATATGAATTACAACTTCTATGAGAGAAGTTAAATCGAAAAAAAAAAATTACAAACACTCTCTTGATTAATTGTACTTGTTTATCCTTCAAAGACATTAGATTCATTTACAGAGGAGAAGAAGGAGTCCATCTGAAACAGCTTCTTCCCTGCCTAGCACTGGGTTACATAGAAATCACTCTCTCTTGCTCAATTTTTATATGCCTGGTTTACAAATCGATCAAGAAATAGTGATTTTTATGCAACTCAGTGCCCACCGTGCCATACAGGAGTAGACATTTGAGATGGACTCTCTTCTCCTTGAACAAATAATATACAGTTGCCTGTAAGATCTTCGCATATTAGGGTTCACAAAACCGCGCCACGTGTTTCGCCATACAATAATAATAATAATTTATTAAATCCTACGAGATCACAGAGTGATATAGGATACGCCAACGAACAAATACAGAAATATAATAAATATATATATATATATATATATATATATTTATATATTTATATATACATATATCTATATATATATATATATATAT
The DNA here is from genome assembly GCA_032362365.1 of Zygogramma bicolorata. Classification (NCBI taxonomy): domain Eukaryota; kingdom Metazoa; phylum Arthropoda; class Insecta; order Coleoptera; family Chrysomelidae; genus Zygogramma; species Zygogramma bicolorata. The sequence goes on along the minus strand of JAVJAQ010000137.1, from coordinate 11,735,925 downwards.
ATATATATATATATATATATATATATATATATATATATATATATACAATATATATATATATATACACACACACACACATGTACACACATATAAAAAAGACAACGTGTATAAGAATAAACATTTCACACTTAAAACTAAAATCAAAAATATATGTCATAATAATGATAAAATAGTCTCTCATGAACTTAGGTATTCATCAATACTATAAAAAGAACCGTCAATCAGAAACACTTTCAGGCTTTGTTTGAAACTTTTTTCTACGTTTTCCATTTTTATGTGATCTGGAAGATGATTAAACAGCTTTGCCCCCACATAGGAGGGACATTTCCCATATGAAGTAGTTGAGTGTTTTTTCAACCTGATGAAATTACCATTTCTTGTCGGATATGTATGGAAATCTGAGTTACGAAGATGGTTATGCAAATACTTTCTGAAGTTCAGGATGGACTTGTAAATATATATGCAGGGAACAGGCATGATTTTATTTCTTCCTCAAGCAGGAACTTTGAACTAATCAACATTGTAACATTTCGAAGTTATACAGCCTTATAATCCGACGGTCAATAAAAATATAGCTCGACAACTAATCAATAGATTAATTGATGGTTCAACGTCACATCCTCATTAGTGCCATTTCCTGGAAAGAACATGTTCAACAGAGGCGAATTATTCAACTCCGTCTGATCATTTATTAGAAACTGTGAATGTTCGCACTTATTAATTTCCAAACTCTCCAAGAGATTGAGTTTCAAACCTTTCCCTTGGAAATAAGGGATTTCAAATTCGTGGTTGAACTCACGTCCCTCTGTAATGAGTCGGGATGCATACGTAGAATTTGTCTTACCATTTTGGAAACTTTTTTTGTGTTCTTTTACGCGTGTATCGAATGTTCTTCCCGTTTGACCGACATGAAAGATAGGACATGTACCAAACAATAATTTATAAACTTCTGATCTATCTGACCCTGAACTTCAAATTTTCTTACTCGGCTGACCCAAATAGTGATTATTTCTTGCAGGATTTGAGTGAATATGACTACACTTAGCACTGACAAACCGGTGGACGAAGCAAAAAATGAAATTTCCCACTTGCCCGACATATCCGCGCCACTGCTCGCAATCTGATTCCATTTTGAACCCATCTGGAAGGGATCATTGTTCGGAAAAAAGTACGCGCGAATTTTTATATTAATTAAAAATCTGATCCAATTAACGCGAGACATCATCGGAACTGGAGTAACTGGCTGCACTTGACACACGTCGGAAACACCACCCCTGCAGCCCCCTATCACCGCCACCGACTTCAACCCCCCAACAATTCCATTCGAGCGTGCCTAATTTATCTGATGCCGGGCTGAAAATCGGGGATTTTGTCGGTTTGGCCGTGGAAAAGCGTACGGAAACATTCGTTCAGATCGATTGACCATGTTGACTCTGCGTACAAAAACTGTAACCTAAATGAATGAAATGACGTTATATTCTTTCATTTCGGTGTTCAGTGCACTCATTTCATTTACAATCATCCAGAAATGTGTTTGTTTACAGTCTACTTTCAGTTTCGATAATATCGAATAGTTCACTTGGAAGAAGACTAAGTTCCCAAGTAACACACGGGGAGCTCTTATTTCGCCTAAAGCTTTATAAACGATATATTCTTGCAACTTATCAAGCTAAATGACTACATTGATGCTTTGTTCGACACTTAATTGCTAATGAAGATATTTGGTGGAATAAAATGGCTGATTAAACGTTCTTAGCGCTTAAATACGACTATGCTTTATTAAAGCATCTTATATATCTTGTTCATTACTTTATAAAAGGTTCAGTGAGATGCATTGCACAGAAACAAATTATGCACCTTCATAAGTGTTGTTCAAGCTTTCATATAACCATCACGCAACTGTTTCACAACATCGGTAATTCCCTATAGAGGCTATAAAATATTGAGTTTTAATTACTTTATAAGCAAAATTCACACAGAAACAAATTATGCACCCTCACAAGTGTTGTTTAAGCATTCATATAACCATTACCCAACTGTTTCACAATATCGGTGATTCTCTATAGAGGCTATAAAATATTGAGTTTCAACTACTTTATAAGCAAAATTCCACTTTATAAGCAAAATTCCACAGCTTTTTGCAAGTTTAAGCCCAATACCAGCCAAGCCAGACCTTATATAGTAAGCGTATTAAGGTTTTATGCTTGTGAATGAGGCATCATTCATACAGCATTAATACAACAAAAGCTATATTTTGAAGCTATATAAAGGCAGGAGCCCTGCCTCAATAGAACTTTCTTGTGGTTGAAGGACACTAAACGTCAGAGTTCCATAACCTCTCTAAAATTGTACTACTAAATTTGTTCATATTAATATTCATTGTGCAAATTGTGTTACTCTAAAATATGGATACGAACTGGAAGAAAGTGAAGCGAAGTGGGAATTTCAGAAGGAAAGTTAATTAGAAACTGTTGTTCTATCTGATGGCCAGGCAACTGGGCTAACATCAAACAGCTCCTGTCAAATAGCTACTTATACAGCACTAATACAGCAACGAAAGAGTCGCAGAGAGCTTCTATTTGTCGAATTCATTAACGTTCGAATGGCGACTACGACGGCGAATATGCGAATCAGTCGATCTAATAATTTCAACTACAGCTTTCTTCTACATAGGAATAGGCAAGCGCCAAAAATATGTGTAAAATTGTGGTGGCGAAGTGAATTCGATTTGAGATGCCAGAAAGGCCCGTTAGAGGTCAGTCATTTGTACCCTTTTCAAAGATTGCTGTTTTGATATTTCATCCTCGTTTTATAACTGATGAGCTTAATCGAGGAATGTCTAGGTAACACTTTAATACAGCCGAAACGCTGTTTAAAAGCTTTTGTGGACACCTTCTGTGAATCCATTCGGGCCACCATGTTGAAAACTCAAAAAAAATCGTGATAGAGCGGCCATTGTTACCATTTCAAATGTTTGGGGTGTATTTGATAACTTTTTCTGAATAAAAAAAGATATTTTGTTGAAATATCACTCATGAGGCATTGTAATAGCGTAAGTGCATCATTTCAAGCCCATTTTATGAAAAAAATAATAATTTTTTGACATTATTATTTTTCAATTAAGGAAATGTAGATATTTTGAAAGCGCGTTGAATTATTTCGAAGTAGAAGAGCATGTTTCAACAGAAAAATTTTCTTCCCATGGTAAATTTGGTTCAACATGGACGGCAGCAAGTACATAATAAGTTAGCAAATAACTTCCAGTGAGTTTTATATGTACGCCATAACAATATCATTCCCGATCGTTTGATAATTCAATCTCTCTTCACAACACATCTAACAACACCATAATAGCGCAAAAAGTATTCATAAATGTAATTGTTGGAAACTATCATCCAGTAATTTTCATCTGTCACAAAAATGTCTAACTCTTTAAATGTTTATATAGCCTTTCAAACTCAAATATACCTCTGTTTTCAATCAACTGAAAAGATACTATATTGAGCCAATTGCGAACACCTTAATACGGTTGCTTCACAACTGCAACTCCTAACCCATTCATAAAACAACTTTATAAATGCTTACTAACTGCTAAGAAGTGTTGTAATGTGATTTATAAGAACTGATAGAACAAAGCGGAGAGGTTTTCATATTACTACATAAGCATCAATATACCCCTTACAAATCTTGTCGAGGCTGTATAACTTGTGCCTATTTTGGATGTATAGATACTTCTTCGATGCTGAAACTTTGTTGTCAACTCTAATTTATACAGTTTTAAGTTATATTAGATTGCTGTATAACTATTGTTAGAGTTTTTAAAAAGTAATTTGTGCTACTTGGGTTGGCAAAACACTTTGCTGGTCTCTAGTCGGTAGGTGTCACGTGTTCACACCAATACAGACACACAAAACGAGCTATCCTTCTGGCATTTTATTACAGTTATTACACACCGACTCAGTAGCAGACCCTTCAAAACAACACCTTTTGTTGTGGGATCTGAGGAAACAGGCGGTTTGTTTGGATGGTCAGATACAAAAATCCTGTCTGTCTAATGACATTTCATGAGAAGCTGTTATATCACAAGTTACTCTTGATACTAGAGGCGGATTCAAGCAAGCCAACTTATGAATACCTTTACTCATCAACTTCGAAAAACAAATCACCAGAACTTGTGAACTTCCCAACTCTTATCTTTCGCTTCAGAAGAGTCAAGTAATTCATGGGTTATGTTTGCTTGCTTAAATTCGCCTTCACCTGTGTGGTATATGTCGAAAAAATCAACATACATATTTTGAAATAATATTTCATTTACATAACATCTTTCTAACAATGTTATTCGAAAACATGTTGTTAACCGACCAATGCATGTTAAAACCTGATAACACAGGAATCTTCGCTGATTATTCCTAATGAAAGAGTAACATTAATGATTACCTTTTTAGTTCGTTTAACGAGTCCTAAAAGCCTTGTTGTTGTGATGTTATTGATTATATATAGGCTTTTTCTATAGCGATGGCCCCGAGGAAAGGTAGATTTAACTTTTGGCTTCAACCACTTGTTTCCTTTCAATTAGATATAAGCCAGATAGCAGTGTTGGATTTCCGCCTCACCTTTTACATAATTACACTATATCCATCCAACAAAGAAAGTAACCCAAACAACGATAGATGGGTGATCAACGCGTAATCCCACATTCATTTGAATCTATTGGGTATGAACACGCCTCCACGAAATCAAATGCAATCGACTGATGGAATTCGCACTACAGTGTCGGAGTAGTCAGTTACGTTTTAACGCTTGTGGTGTGTAATCATGGGCGCCGTTAGGAAAAATGTTAGGTGAGGGGGCACTTTCTTAAAATAAAAGTAATGCATTAAATTGAACTGAAAATCCTTTTGAACAATACTTAAAAGTGTGGTTTGGAAAAAAAAAATACAAAATTAAGTCGGTATCGTGTCTTACGCGGCGCGTACGGATTGAAAAATCCCCCCCTTGCCTCAAGAAACGGCGCCCTTGATTGTTACGAAAAAATTGAGATATCGAATATGAAATATCCCAAGTAGCACAAACATATCAGTCCAATATTGGTTCAATATTACGGATATATTAACCTTATACTGTAGATACCATACTGGCTAAAAAAAAATGTGAACATTCGGCGATATTAGATCAACATTCGAAAGCAATGTGAGGATATATCGTTTCAACTATATTGGTACAATATTGTTAATGATATATGGACGAAAAAGGAATATTCGATTGATGTCACTCAATGATTACTTTTCATAATATTCGGGATTATTCAAATCTTTTTTATCCAATAGTCAACTTGAAAATTTCACTCATTCACATTAACTAACTGAATACTAACCTGGAAAAAACTCTAGCTGCTGCGGTGCTTGAACTCACGACCTTCAGAATAGAAATAATATTTTCGACCACTATACACTCTACGGCACGGAGAGACCTGTTTTTAAGGAGTTGGGTGGTATAGATATGGTGACTTCAAGTTAGTTATGTTCGAGACAACATTAAAATGTTAGAAACTTAAGTAACAATGAAATATATTCGAAAAAACACTGAAGGATCAGTGTTTTATGTGATGGCGATTTGGAATATCAAACTTGCTGTGCCAATTGTTCTGGACGTAATGGAATCCAACACATATGAGTCAAAAAAAATTTTTGAATAACTAAATAAAGAAATAATATTGTGACAAGAGAATTGAGGTATCGAATGTGGAAAATTAGTCAAAAAATGTAAATAAAAAAGTCAAATGAATTATTATAAAAAGATGTTGAAACCAAGTTTCAAGTTGAGTGTACTCAGGCCGTTTCGATCGCTGGTTTCATTTCATTTAATTTTTTTATTCACATATTTTTACTGGTATTTTATATTCGATACCTCAATTTTCTTGTCACAATATTATTTCATTTATTTCCTCATTTGAAAATTTTGTTGACTCATATTCGATATCTCGATTTTTTTGTAACAACGGTTTTTTTCTTTGATCAATCAATCCCTAATTTTATTATTACCCAAAAATTTCATTTTGATTTGATTGATAGAGCAGGACATCTCATATAAATAATCCATATAGCATGACCCCATGCTATATGGATTCCTCGCTGCTTTTCACTACGAAAAATAACATTCAGCAAATCTATATATATATATATATATATATATATATATATATATATAGATTTGCTGAATGTTATTTTTCGTACTTCCTTTGTTGAAAATCTTTGAAAATATTCTCGGATTTGGATTTTTAGGTGTAGGTTTGAGGGTTCCAGTAGTGCGTAACCGGAGAGTTTCCTGACCCAGTCTTGCTTTGCGACTGTTTTAGACAACCCTCGAGAATTTCACCCATCTCGGATGGATTAATTCGGATTGTAATAATATTATTGATTATTCAATGTTCTCAGTGTTCGAAAATAAAACGATACCTTTTATTGTTGAAAACGCCGCCAATATTTCAGTGAATCCGAACATTGCCTATATGCATATCGATCCTTGTGGCACAATTGAGATTTTATCAATATTAATATAATATTGATCATGTTTTCGCATGCCAATCCCATTCATTAGAACGAAACCAAAATATCCATACATTTTCAACCTCTTCGTAGGTACATGACATTTAATAATGATGACAATAGTGACATTTGTTGGGAGCCATATGAAACACTAGAAATCTTTGATTTATTCTTGCCAATAATAACTTCTTGTTCATTTAATGGAATTATTTCGAAACATCGGCTGAAGATAGAATTTCTCTCTCGTCAAATAGATTATAACTTTGGCTTCCGACCTATATAAGCTATAACCGACAACTGGAAATGTCGATTATACCCAAAATCGACTGTTTGAACTATTTATTATAATAGCTGTCGATTATAGATAAAATTAACAGTTTGGCCAGCCCATTATGGCTAACTTCAAACTGTCGATCATGCAACAAAATATTATGATGCATTATCGGATCGAACTTCAAAGATGATTTTCAGTACATCCGTTACAGTTTGAACGGAAACAAGTGTGCCTACATGTTTCAATAATCAATAGATACTCCCGTCTATGACGGTAAAAAAAGTGTAAACTGTGTATTTATCCCATACAGCACCGATTCGTATGAAAATTTGGATAAAGGTTCTATTTACCCTCTATTTCAAAATCTACCCTGTGCCGAGGGTTGCTTTTTTGGAGGGGGAGTAAAAACCACTCCTATTCGAAAAAATAAAAAAATATCAAAATTTTAGATTGGAGCATGTAATGAGTTGAAATCATATTTATTTCAGTCTAGATTTGAATGTGTGATCGATTGTAATCATATAGTTCCACTAGGCCTAAAATATAGTTACTATGTGTATTGTTCAATATACTAATGTACATACTCTAATTTCTACAAAAACTCGCTTAGTCTTTGAGCAATCAAATCCACCAAAAAAGTATTTGTAGCTTCTTTCAAGAGGTATAAGCTCATTCACATGATTTTTTGTTTCAGATTATATTTTTGAAAAGGTTCATGCTGAAAGGGTTAAAAAAATGTACTTTGCGCGAACCCTCACAATATTTAACTGGCCATATCTTACTCTATTTTCATCCTGTGAAAAAAATGTAACACCAAAATCTCCAGAGAGGAATCTCCTTCAATTTTGTACTCTAGAAAATTTTGCATGTGATCAATACTTTTCGAGTTATTTCTAAGAAATGGTGATTTTTCGTTGAACTACGTATATGATTTTTTCTCTTCAATCTCAATTTTTTCCAAAACTACGTACTTTGAATTGATGTAGAACTCAGAACTCATTATAAGAACATGAATGAAGTGAATCATGGAGCAACAACGATTTTTTCAATGGGGGGGCAGAGAGGATGAGTTATTCACAATTTTTTTTTCAACGAAAAAATAGGAATCGACATTATTTCTTTCATACCTCGGTCAGTTTTGATGCTAGAAACTCTTATAAATAACAAAAATGAAGGATTTTTGAAGGACTTCAAAAAAGGTTCAATGAGTTTCTCCCGAAAAATGCATTGGATTTTGGTTATTGTACGTAGAAACTTCAATAATCAAACATAAAAATGAAATACATACGAACGCCGTATTTTGATATTGACTAACTTCATTGTAGGCTTATTCGTGAATATTTTCTTAATAAACACAAATCAATATTCCGCCAATAAACAGCAAATATCGCCCAAACTTTCAGACCGCCTTCAAATCTCTGACATTTCGAGAACCTCTTATCCTTCGAGGAATAGGAATTCCAGCTGCGATAAATTTAAGTCCAGCCGTTCTCCAGTTCATTATAGTCCAGCAGCCACCGCCTGATTTTTCGAGTGATTAATAACAGGCTGAATCTCCGTGAGTAGGTTCGGTTCGACGAGACGCCCAAGTTTTTCCTCTGTGAAAATTCTCGTTAGAGGTAGCTAACGTAGTGCGCAGGTGTGAAAAAAGTGTTACCGTGGTATCGACAACTTCCAAGCGTAGGACTAGGAAAACGTGCCACTAAATTTGTAGGACTATGTGGCCATTTCATTATACAAGTATTTACTAAACTGCATAAAAAAAACAGCTGGTTATTGATAATTTTTATGACCTCGTTTTTTCGACATATTCGGAGTGGAGGACGCTCCAGTCAAACCATCCATTTTGTAGGACAATTGTTTTTCCGAGTGTATTATCCAATTATATCTCAATATGTGAATAAAAAACTCACTATTAGTCCGACAATTTCGACACCCCGCCGAATCGACATGTTTCACACCTGCGCACTACGTTAGCTACCTCTAACGAGAATTTTCACAGAGGGAAAACTTGGGCCTCTCGTCAAACCGAACCTACTCACGGAGATTCAGCTTGTTATTAATCACTCGAAAAATCAGGCGGTGGCTGCTGGACTATTACTGCTCCTCCCAAATATTGACATCTCGAACATAAAAGTGCACTTCAATACGAAATAACTTTCAGAAATCATCAATGGCAAAGTTTTCGTTGACATAGTGGATAGAAAACTTATGTGTACGGAACGAATTGAAATTTAAAAATGTGACATTCATCACTAAAAGTTTCATTCTACAATGTGGTTGAAGTTAAGGCGAGTCAAAAAGGCAAAACTATTGACTGTGTCAATAGACATTTTCTGAAACAACTTGGTCTACTGCTGGAAATTTCAGTTCTAAAATTCCGTAACTGTATGAGACCTTTCTACTTTATTTTATCACACCAATTCACGATTTGTATCTTTTAGTGACTATTTGACTATCGAATTGTTTTGGCGTTTGAAAACACCAATCAACTTTCAACAAGCAATTATTCAGTTTGTAGTGGGTTTGCATACATCGCAAATAAACGGTCGCCTTTGTTTTTTCAAAAGCTATGATTTTGCTCTCCACAGGTTTTTCGATTAGATGCATATTTTCCCAGTTATTCGCGAAAAAGAATCTGAAAACGTGTTTTTTTTGCCTGAAAACCGACAAATTCCCTCGCGAATAAGTCGAAAAGTATTGCTTTTCATAAAAAACTTCATTGAACAAAAAGTGCTTGGAATTAGTCAATCTATTGATTCCCGCACTTATTCCCAATGGGGTAGCATCGACCACCAGGGAGAAAGCAACCCTCGGCACAGGGTAGATTTTGAAAAAGAGTGTATGTAGATCCTGAATCCAAATTTTCATGCGAATCGGTGCTGTATGGAATTAATACACGGGAAAATGGTCATAGACTGGACTAAGAATAGAGCCTCTGTTCAGAAACGGCACGTAATGCAACAGGCATATTGAATTGAAGTTTCTTAAAATTGAACCGCGTACCAAGGAGACTGTCTAAATCAACTTTGTATACGGTAAACCAGCCCATTCCCGCACATACTCAGTCAGCTCTCCCCCGAATAATCGAAGAGCATCCTTTTATTGTTAAAAATCCATTCCGACGCATCTGCCTCGTATATCAGCCCCATTGTCTACCTCTTATTCTGCTTATCTCCGGTTCGTCCCTGATCATTTCCGGTAGGTGCACTCGAAAACTTGCGAGCCTCCTGCGGTCTCCTTCGCATCTATTATATCTGCCGTTTCTGGCCGTTCTCTCGATTACGGAATCATTGTTGGAAAATGCCTTTCAACATTTTTGCGATGATACCCACAGGATTTGCGGCTGGAGTGGTGGAGGGATTACGAGAAACGACAACGGGGGTGTTGTAGGCCTATTTGCGAATCAGTTCGGTTATTATAGTATGAGAGCTAGCAACGTCGGGAAAACAAGAATTTTAGGTAGGCCAGTTTTCAGATATGCTATCTCTCTCACTCTCCCGGATGTCATACGGGCGATCTGGCAGGCGGTAGTGGTTGCGTTCATCGGTGCGCATCGTACCTGTGCAGCTGAAAAATCAATTTTTCAAATAATGTTTAAAAGCTTTTTTTCTTTTTTATTATTTTTGCTGACTTTTTTGCAACATGAATTAATTATTGCCAGGCATTATCATAGTTGTTTAAACTATGCCAATCGCTGATTTTGAATTAAAAAATTTTTTTTTCAAAATACTTTAGTATGGTTGTAATTTATACAGGATGTTCTTTAAGTATCTAAAAATCTAAAATTAATTTGCCAAGCAACTATTCGGCTTAAAGCATCAGTCAGACCGATCTGAATGTAAGGAGTTATTGGACTTGTTAGAATAGGAGAGACAATCACGTGTTAGTTGCGCAAGCGGGTTGGTCGACAGCAGCTGTTTCTAGTCAAGATGGCGTCAGTTTAGTCACATTGGTGTATTTGTTGCTCTTATTTTTAGTGTTTTCAATGAAATTAAGTTACAATGGCTAGTGAAAAATTGAAATGTGTTTTTTGTAATGACAAAAATGAAAAAATTAAAAATTTTGTACAAGATACATTGAAGAGGTGTAGAGAAGTTTAACAAATACGTGTTAATTTTAAACTAAAATATGATAGTGTACAGTTACCAAACCAAGTTAATGACACTGATGGATACCACCGAAATTGTTACAACCGTTTCACAGCTCTAATGGCAAAATATCGACATTTATTTGAAATTAATTTCTCGTCAAAAGTAGATCTTCCCAGCACATCTTGTTCAACTTCGATATTGAATACGGCAGTAAGGTCAGCAAAACTCTTCCGGATAATACGTCTCGAAATTCCCATTCAGAAGGTAATATCCAAGAAGTCGACACTTCTTGAGCCTTACAGTGTGGGAAATGTAGAAACAAATTCAAATATCAAGCGAGTTTGTTTTTTTTTGTGAAAAAGATCGCAAACAATCAAAAGGTAAACAACAAACTTTACACTCTTCAAACGATGCAAAAATTTATGAAAAAATAGTCTCCTTTTTTTGTGACTATTATAGTTCAAATATTCAACCTTATTTGTTTATATAACCATGAACATTTTTGTCTATTTTAATACTTAAGATTGACCATTATATTAATTTAGTATAACAATAAATTATTATTTTGGTACCGTATTAATTCACTTATTAATTCAATAATTTTCAATCCTTTCACTGTAAGGTATTCAACAATTATTTATAGACTAAGCAAAATAATACCACATCATTTTTCACTGTTAGATCTGTCTGACTGATGCTTTAACAGTCGAATAGTTGCTTGGCAAATTAATTTTAGATTTTTAGATACCCAAAGAACATCCTGTATAAATCACAACCATACTAAAGTATTTTGATTTTTTTTTAATTCAAAATCAGCGCTTGGCACAGTTCAAACAACTATGAAAATGCCTGGCAATAATAAATTCATGTTGCAAAAGCGTCAACAAAAATAATAAAACAAAAAAAAAGCTTCTTAAAATTATTTGAAAAATTGATTTTTTACCTGCATAGGTACGATGCGCACTGATGAACGCAACCACTACCGCCTGCCAGATCGCCCGTATGACGTCCGGGAGAGTGAGAGAGATAACATATCTGAAAACTGGCCTACCTAAAATTCTCTCTCGAAAACGTTGCTAGCTCTTAGACTATTATACATACTCCAGTCTATGACGGTAAAAAAGTGTAAACTGTGTATTTATCCCATACAGCACCGATTCGTATGAAAATTTAACTGAAGGTTCTACTCACCCTCTATTCCAAAATCTACAATGTGCCAAGGGCTGCTTTTTTGGAGGGGGATAAAAACCACCCCTATTCGAAAAAAAATTTCAAAATTCTAGATTGGAGCATGTAATAAACTGAAATCATATTTACATCGGTAAAATCAATCAATTGATAATTTTCAATATAATTTATGGTTCAGTCATCAGTGCCAGCCCTCAACACCCTCCCCCCTCATGACAGAATATCATCAGAAAAGAAAATAATAATTTACATGTTATGCAGATATTCAATTTATTCAGTATCTATCTGCATTTGATTTGAGATTTAGCTTCTATCTACCATCTACTTTTGTGCCTGGGGTTGATTTCTATTCATCAGGGGTGAAAACTACCCCTTTAAAAAAAATTACAAAATAGTAGTTTTGAGCGTGCAGTCATCTGTAAATACGTTGAATTAACCTTGATAGATAATTTCTGATCTATTACATAGTTTCGACCCCTAAAAACCACCCTTATGATAGTTTTCTTGAAAAAATTATATCGAAATTGTTATTGAGTAACCGGGAAACCCAACTGTATGAAAATTCAGATTGAGAGTCTACTTCAAAGTTACCTCTGTACTCGGAGTTGCTTTAGATTATTCAAGGGTGAAAATTACCCCATCAAAAAAAGGTTGAGTCTAGATTTGGATGTGTGATCGATTGAAACCATCTTCAAATGTATTTGAAATATTTTTCAACAACTTTTTATTAACTCCACTCCAAAATACAAGTACCGACTGGCTAATAAAACATTCAGACTTTTCAATTGTCTCATCGATTTTTCTCGGCACTCCATTTATATATATATATATATATATATATATATATATATATATATATATATATATATATATATATATATATATATATATATATAATTTACATATAGTTCCACTAAGCCTAAAATATAGTTACTATATGTATTCTTCAATACCTATACTAATGTACATACCTACTCTAATTTCAACAAAAATTGTTTTTGGTTTTTTCCTATAACTCGCTTAGTCTATAAGCAATCAAATTCACCAGAGGTGTATTTTGTAGCTATTTGCAAGAGCTATAAGCTCATTCACAAGATGTTTCGTTTCAGATTATATTTTTGCAAATGAAAGGGCTCAAAAAAGTACTTTGCGCGAACCCTCACAATATTTAACTGGCCATATCTTACTCTATTTTCATCCTGCAGAAAAAAATGAAACACCAAAATTTTCAGAGAAGAATAACTTTCAATTTTGTACTCTAAAAAATTTTGCATGTGATCAATACTCCTCGAGATATTTCGAAGAAATGGTGATTTTTCGCTGAATTACATATATGATTTTTCCTCTTCAATCTCAATTTTTTCCAAAACTACGTACTTTCAATCGATGAAAAACTCAGAACTCATCGAATGAAGAAGAAGAAGAAGAAGGGGTGGCATCCACCCCTAGGGAAAAAGCAACCCTCGGCACAGGGTAGATTTCGAAAAAGAGGGTATGTAGATCCTGAATCCAAATTTTCATGCGAATCGGTGCTGTATGGGATAAATACACGGAAATATTGTCATAGACTGGACTTACAGGGTTTCTCAACGAAAACTTTCTATCTTGATTATTACCCAAACAAGAGAAAATATACACATGAGTTCAGAGCTGATTACACGAATTTCAACGTTGAAAGAGTCTCGATATTTCTACGTAAACAGAATACGTAATGACGATAGATCACTTACTGGCAGCGACAATCGGGAAATGAACTCTAGAAAAAAAATACACTCTTCAAAGCCACCAGATATAATCCCTTCAACAATAATCTCCCATTAACAATACTGACACTGCGTTTCGTTGACAAAGTTGTCATTGTCAAGAGTGAGGGTAATTTATCTCTGTTGGCACTTTTTACTATCACACCATTTGTTGCGATCTCCCCTGCTGTTACACCACATGCGGTTCCTCACAAATTTGGATATATTATAATCCATTACCCGTTTTTTTCCATAATATGCATGTTGATTCCATTTCTCTGTGCAATCCATTGAAAAATGTGATCTTTCCACAAAGAAAACTAGTCATATTAATATCACAGTCTAGTCTTACTGGATTACAGTAAGGCTTTTGACACCCTAGACCGCAGTATTCTCTGTAATGAACTCGAGTATTTTGGTTTTGATCTCAGTGCACTGAATCTCTTAGAAAGCTTTCTTAACCACCGCACCCAGTGTGTTAGTCTCGATGAAACTAAATCTCACCAGTCACCAGTCATGGAGTACCACAAGGTTCTATCCTTGGGCCTCTCCCATTCAGTTTATATATTTCAGACTTTTTCAAATGTATTGAGTAGTGCACAATCCACCATTACGCTGATGACACTCAAATTTATCTATCATTCCCTCAATGCGATTCAGAAGCAGCTCTGAAACATATTAACCATGATCTCAATTCACTTTATAACATCTCATGTGCACATAACCTAAAACTTAACGCAAACAAATCATTGTATTATTTGGATCCAAGTCTAGAAGATTTGCAGTGTCCAACCTGACTGAGATTAAGATCAACGAACAAATTCTTCCTCGAGCAACTGAAAGTAAGAATTTGGGACTGTGGTTAGACTCTGATATGAGATTTTCTGCTCATGTGAATCACCTTTGCAAATCTTCTCACAACATTCGTAGGCAAATTTTTCCAAACCGAGACATCCTTTCAACAAAGCTCACAATCAATCTTTGTGAAGCCCTTATGATCTCTAAATTGTCCTATGTCGACAGTATTTACGGCCCTGCACTGACACAAAGAGACTCAACTCGCCTACAAAGAATACAAAACTCATGTTTAAGATTTTCGTATGGTATACGTAAATTCGACCACATCAGTGGAACGTTTAACCACTCTGGGTGGCTGAGGCTAGATCAACAACGTCTGTTACACCTTCCCACTAATGTGCATAAATGTTTGATAAAGAAAAAACCTGATTACCTATATATAGATTGCTGAATTTTTCCAAAATAAGCAACTTCAGAACTCGGAACTCCAATGTCCTGGTTAATCCTCACCACAACTCCTCTATATTTACCTGAAGTTTCTCGTATAATTCGGCTAAATTACACAACAAGTTACCCAGTGAATTCAGACACTACACTATCAATAATTTCAAGAAACGTTTGAAACCCAGTAATGCCAACTTCGCCATGTCCTTTGTCTTGCATTATTTATTGGTTTTACGTCAGAATTATATTATTATTATGTCATTATGTTTGTACTGTAACTAATATTATTGTATTTTCTGTATATCTCACGTCAACGGTTGATTTGAAAAACAGCTTTCGCTGATAATCCGCCTTTTCATCTGATCCCCTTTCTGTAAATCTATGTTTTCCTCTGTAAGTTGTCTCAGATGAATAAATCTGTACATTATACGAAAAACTATATAAAAATTGCATATTATGGAAAAGGACCTGATCCTGATTCAATTTTGTTCAATTCTCTTGAACACTGTAGCTTCACAAATGTAAGATCACCGGTCAGTAGTCAATCAATCTCTAACCTATTAGATCAATTGACAGGTAAATCACATGATCCATATATGCTTTCGAAAGAGGAACCTACACTGTCCAGTCTTCAAGTTTTAAAGTTGGTTTAATCACATTTTTCCGCAATACATTCATGGAAATTGTCAGTCACCTTGTATCATTTGCAAACAACTGTAGAATGAGCGATGTTTTTTGTCCAACAAATGCAGAGCAGCCTGTGAAAAGTTGGCCATCAAAACCATTGATAAACTTATCAATCGTAAATTTGAGTATTACATGAACCACTTATAGACCTTGAAAATCACGTGGCTGTCTCATTCGAAATAAATTCATTTATTACGCTCATTTCCATGGAAACCAAAAAGAAGGAAGTTTTAGACTTTCGCTTACGTCTAGAGATTCAAAAAGAGTACTGATTGAAAAGAGATTTTCGACTCAAATATTACACATTTTCAAAAATCAATGCTTAAAACACCAGAAAGGAACAATAGTTTTTTTCTTTCCTAATTTCATTATAAACCAAAAAATTTGTTTTCGATTTGATTTCCTCACTTGATTTGTATTTCAAATCTTCCGTCCTTAGCAACAGGTTTCAATAAAGTTGATAATATAGACAATAGAAGTCCGAACCATTACCGTTCACAATTTCACTTGCCGTCGTTTCGGCGATTGATTTCCGTTATCCTCAGGGCTACAAAGATGATAAGTTTGTGAATATATACATACATAAAGTATTACAGACAAACTCCCGTGCACACAGTGAGTGTATTTTCACAGTTGTTTGAAACGGTGAATATAATTACTGAAAGACATGGAACGGTACGACGAAAAAAGTTCCCAATTTGTGTCTTTGTACCGTTCCAGTTCAGTAATTATATCCATCATTTCAAACTGAGTTAATTTTAACAAAAAATTATCGTGTTTAAATCTACTGACCACTACTTTCCAAAACAATTGGGTAAGTACACGAACTCGGTGCTATTGCACGGGAGTTTGTCGGATAATACTTACCGTCTAATTCACCTCTATCGTATCGTAAAATTCACCTCTATCGTATATTATCTATGTTTTCGTAGCTATCAATCTCCCAAAGCTTTTTCAATAACATTTGTCACTTCCAGTAGGACTTTATTACAACAAATATTAGAATTTTCAAACTTCATTCATCGCGATAGGTGGTTTGGATGAAAAGCATCAGATAAGTTTGCTATCGCTTCTGTCGGGTTTTGATATTGGAATGCAATGTATATGTATATATTTTATTCATGTTCATACAGAGTGCAAACCGCCCTGAATAGATCGATTGACATTGGTTCTGTAATACAACTCATCTTTGGTTACTAGGCAGGCTCATTTTCATATATAAAATCAACTCTGTATCAACCACCCCATTCCACATGAATCCTCAAATCAAAAATAAGAAGTAGGTATATATGTATTCTTTGACCTATCGAAAGCCTTTGATACAGTGAGTCATACCCTATTCGTCGATTCACTGAAAAAAATCGGAGTCATAGGAAGAACATTGAACTTATTCAGAAACTATCTTACGGATATACCACAAAAAGTTAAGATCAATGGCTTTTCCAGTGATTTTGCAACTATAGGGTATGGGGTACCACAGGGAACAGTGCTGGGCCCAATCATATTCAATATTCCTCTCAATGATTTGTTTTCAGTTCAAACTCTGGAAAATATAATAACATTATGCAAACGACACAATGATGTTTCACTCAGCCGAAGATTGGACCACTCTGAAAAGCCTGGTAAAACAAGATATAATTTCAGTAAGACAAGTTCCAGAGCCGAACACTGTCTATAATGCCAATTAGTCTTACTTCCTTCCAATTTCAAATAACTTATTCAGTCTTCCACCCTTCAACTTTCTCACAATATTGAACGACTTCTCTATCGAATCCACCAATAAAGTGAAATACCTTGGGGTGATCATTAATTATCATCTCAGATGTGACGAATTTATTAAGTACGTCATGAAAAAAATTACACTTTCTGATTCGTAAGCTCAGGGATCTGAAACATGTTTTGAACACGTATCATTTTAAAAAGTCTATCACGCACTAGTAGAGTCATATATAACTTGTAGTATTGTAGCCTGGAGAGCAGTTGGTAAAACAGTATTGAGTAATCTCGAAATAGCCCAAATAAAGTTCATAAAAATAGTGTTTTGCAAACCCAAACGTTACTTATCAGACCTGCTGAACACTGAAACTAATATATTAGATCCTAGACAACTTTACTCTATCAATCTGAATATTGAACAATACAAAAATAGAGCTTTTCTTGAAATTAATGAACACAGTTATAATAGAAGACATAAAATTAACACGTACAAATCACGAACAGAATGAAATTGATTAGTCAAAAAAAGTCACAGATATCTGGGACCTGAAGTGTACAGTCGCCTCTCCATTTCAAATTAAGAATTTAGGGAACCTTTACATATTCGAAAGGAAGATGAAATATTATAGAAAATCTCTATCAAGAGAAAATATACGAAAACAAGTAAAAACACTTAATCTTATATACATATAACCGTGAATATATGAGAAACATACCTAATGCATTTACTTGAATAGTATACTTCAGAATATTTTCATCGCTGATTATAATTATTCATATCATCTTTATATCTATTTATTCATTTGTCATTTTTGATTTATATCAATGACGAATCAATATTTTATCTTTGTTTTAGGATTTTTTTGTGTGTATTTGTATATGTGTGTGTGTATTATGTTTGTATGTATATATGTGTGTATATCTATTTTGTTACTCCTTTCCTATACAAGAATATCATATTCTTGGGGGACAAACCGTTTTATTGTACTCACTATAGTTTTTAATTTGTCATAAACTTTTTGTATTTTGTACAATAAACATTATCATTATAATTATCGTGTAAACAAGCCTATTCGAGTCCTCACAAAATCAAAAATGTATTCAAATAAATGTTCAGCATTCTCTTTCCACCTTTTTGCAATAAATATGTCAGTAGACGTAATCATTTTCGATGGAATTAATAGTATTGCGAACATCACTCAGTGTACCTATGAACTATGTGACTTTGCTTCCATTTCAATGGCCACCTGAACCTGCACATTGCTTTTTCCAAGAATGATTCTTGGTTCGTGCTAGGAATCACGTGTTAAAAGGTGAGACCTCGTTGATCTTGATCTCGTACATGTTTGTAAGGGTGACCGCTCGTAAGTCTTCATTTCAAAGTTGTGTGATAATTAAGATGCGTTTCGATCTGATCGAATTACAATTGTTTTCAATTTTTAAACAGCAGGTCCATTTCTCGAAAATGGGGATGTTGATTGAAAAACCTTGTAGTTGTTTGTAGTCTAGTGTTTAGCTCTTCTGCCTGTCATTAGGGGAACAGGGGTTCGATTCCCCGCCATGGAACCACCGTGTTGGAATTCACACGTTGGAAGGTACGGCTTCGTTAATCCGTTCATTGGGGGGCGTCAGTTGATTCAGTAAAAAACCCACTCCAAACCTTTCAGGTGAGATATACAGTGTTTTTCTTGAATGCCTCCCCTTCAACTTTTTGAACGGGTCAACTCAAAACATTCGAACTTGGGAAAATAAAATTGATGCATGAATACTATATTATGGAGTGAAATTTACACATGACAATTTCAAGCTGATGACTGGGCGCCACCTGGAAAAAAATTAAATGAGGAATACTTCACAACCCTAGAATATTATCTTTACTCATTACAAAATGGCAGATCATTCAATAATTACCTAAATAAAAACAAATTAATATCGATATTTTAAGGAATTTCGTCATTTGGCAATCCCAAACAGGGAAACTGTATTTCAATATGCTGGAAACTACTGTTGATCCTCTAATCACCGGAATCGTCGAAGTGCATCCTAATGAATTCGATATGGATATTATACTTTCCACGATCGTTGGATAGGCCATTGAGGTTCTACGGAATGGCCAGTCCGCTTGCCAGATTTGACACCTTTAGACTCTTTTCATGGGGCTATTTGAAGCAGAAGGTGTACGGAACTGAACTTGCTTCAATATTGAATGTACGGCAGAGAATTATAAATATTTGTAGAAATATCGACGTTGCTGTGTTTTAAAATGTTCGACGTGAAATATCGGATATGCTGTTCTTATCTCAAGACGGTTAAGGCAACCATTTCGAGCATCTTCTGAACTGAACTCAGCTTATTTCCTCAAATTATGAAGTCAAACGTCGGTGTGTGCAGGCAATTATTGAATGTTTTGCCATTTTGTAGTAGGTGAGGATATTGACTTCATATTCTAGGGTTGTAAAGTATTCGCCAGGAGCTTCAAAATGATGTATCACAAGACCACCCTTCCCAATTGATTTTTTTTCCATATGGCGCCCAGTCGCCATCTTGAAATTTTTATGTGTCAGTTTTACTCCAAAATATAGTATTCATGCAACAATTTTATTATACCAAGTTTGAAGTCTACCTGTTCAATAAACAAAGAGAGGGGAAATTAAAGAAATGCACTGTATAATACTTCACATCATTTTCGTTGGAATTTTGTGACATGAGCGTAAGTATCAGGTGGAGGATAATGGCACACTGTTGATTTTTTTTTATGGAAACATTCTCGACCGAAACCAATGTTGAAATGTCTCACATTGTTCTCACGGTCCCAATATCAACTGCCACATTTGGGGTGACTCGTTTCAAATCGAATACACTGTTTTCTCATACACTTCACTTTTCCAATGCTCATCAGAGAATCCTTTTCAAGCCAGAGAATCACCTTCATCCTTTCCAAAACAGAACTCTGCAACCAACTCGAATTAACCTAAAAAAACTCCACAATTTACATATTATCATTTCTCCCGGTCTTCCCAGAACTGTTCTGGACACCGTTAACCCCGCTTTCCGACTGGATCGTGGAATCGTCCGCCATCCTTATATAGACTTGCCGAATTTTGTGGCCCACTTAACTAGAAAACCTTACGCTTACACAATTCGCTGCAAATGCAAAATTACACGGTTCAACTTAGCAAGCCGTGAAAGCGGTATTAGGCGGTTCCTTGCATGGATGCGCTCCGCTGGAGCAACCAGACCCTCCACGGCCTGCTCGAGCCTGAAGTCTACGGGGATATCATGTTCAGGACGCGAGACGTAGCGATCTGTGCCGATTGGATAGCGATTGTTGCTTTTTTCCTAGGTAGGTGACAGTTTGTTACTTAGATGTGTTGAAACTTTTCCTAGAGATCAATTGCCCTAACACCAAAGTGATATTTTTGCACTCGACGCGCGTTTCGCTAACAAGGTTACCATCTTCAGGAGAAGAATTGATACTTAATCTGAAGCTAGGGTTAGTTGTTTATATACCTGAAGTTTTCCGGTCCGATATGCACTTCATTTAATAAGTACTGTTAATTATTTTAATTAATTTCTCGATAATGAAGTAGTGCAGTCGATACCTGCAAAGTTTGTTAGCCATCTGTTATTTTTTGATTATTCTGTTTACTTTCTCAACAATGAATGGAAGGAAATGCAGGCTGAAAGAGATAGGTCCCTTGTTACCATTCATGCTGTTTTTACATTTTGCTATTTCTAGACATGCACATGCTTGATCAGTTTAAGATTGCTTTCACGAATTTTGTGGTCATTGTCTAGAGCGTGTTGGACGACACTGTTTTTTCTCCCCTTCTGTATTTCATGTGTGCAAAATGCTCTTCGAAACGGGTTTCAATAGCTCGTCGGCTCTGGCCAATGTATTTGTTGTAATCTTGACAACTGATTCCGTAAATTCCTGACTTCCCTGAGTTTTCTTATTTATCTTTTGGGTTACCAAGAAGCTGTTGTAATTTGTATGATGTTTTATATGCAACTTTCACATTCACTTTATCAAATATCTGTTGAAGTCCTCTAGTGTTTTGAGGTTTGTTGTATACTCGAGAATCAGGAATGAGACGCCGGTAAATTATTTCATATTTTATTCCCCAACAAGACAAACATAGACTGAGTACTGAATTCTCGCACTTGTCCATAATATGATGGATTTTGCATCTTGGAAATTATGCAACGGCAATGATTTTCTCATGTAGGTTCAGACACTTCTTATGTGTAAATTTCCTCGTCGCCACTTGTTGTATACTCGAGAATCAGGAATGAGACGCCGGTAAATTATTTCATATTTCATTCCCAAACAAGACAAACATAGACTGAGTACAAATTCCTCGAATCAACCAACAACGGTGCTCGAGTAGTGCCGAAAAAATGGAATGGACGTAAAAACTGAAGAAACACTTTTTACCATGCCTACAACTATTCACAGGAGAAACGAACGAATTTAATATTTATCGTAAATATATCACAAGGTTCATATGGGATTTTTATAAACTTTTCATTTTTTTCCTCTTTTTGAAAAGTCGAAGATTTACGAAGTGTTTCACTAAATTTACATTTTCTAATTATCTTATCAACTTTCCCTGGGTACGTAGCTGAAGTGAACAGTTTCAACCCATAACTGAACCCTGTGGAACACCTACATTTATTGGAAAAATATCAGATGACACTCCATCAAGAACTACATACAGAGACCTATCAGACAAGAAACTCTTCAACAAAGCACACAACTGAGGAGGCAAATCATAAGACGGCAGTTTAGAAAAGAGACTCCGATGCCAAACTCGATCAAATGCTTTTGAAATATCGAGTGCAACAGCTATCGTTTCTCCGAATTTTTCGATTGAATGCTGCCAAATATGAGAAACATTAGCCAATAAATAAATAACCGTTTTTTAAAATTCTGTTTGGGTGAATTCCACTAGATCATTTTCATTGGTAATCAGGTTTTTATCAGTTTCAGTGAATGCCATTCTCACATTTTCAGAAAAAAATTTTGAATCTCATTTTTTAGTAAGGAAATTTTATGTCGTAAATAATATATGTGTATGATCACTACAGGTTGTGAATGAAGAGAGAGAGATGTGCGATTCTTTTTTAAGTGAGACTGCTGACCTGCTGTGGATATCGGAGAATTCAGAAATAATGTTCAGTTACCTAATAGTCTAAACGTGATGGAAACGTTATTTTGAAATTGGAATCGAGTCAAGATTTCTATCAAATGTAGTTCAAAACTATTTTCTAGTTAAAAAAATTAGTCCTACATCCCAAGTAGCAAGAACATATTAGACCAATATTAGTTCAATATTACGGGAATATTACCCTCACATTGTAGATATCATATTGGCCACAAAAAACTGTGAATATTCGGAGATGATAGATCAATATTCGAAAACAACGTAAAGATATATGTATCGTTTCGACTATATTGGTACAATATTGATAATGATATATCGACAAAAAGGGATTCTCCTTTGATGTCACTCAATAATTCTCAGTTATCATATTCGGCATTATTCATTTCTTTTTTACCAAATAGTCAAATTGAAAATCTCACCACTAACCGAATACTAATCAGGAAAAAACTATGGCTGCTACGGGGCTTGAACTCACGACCTTCACTACGAAAATATCACTGTCAACCGCTATACGCTCTACAGGAAGGAGAAACTTGAATTTAAGGGCTTGGGTGGTATACATGTGGTGACTTCAATTTAGTTATGTTCGCGACAACATTAAAGTGTTACAAACTTTAGTAACAATGGAAATATATTTGAAAAAACACTTAAGGATCACTCTCTTATGTAGAGTAGAGTGTAGAGTAGAGTAGAGTAAAGTAGAGTAGAGTAGAGTAGTTTATTTAACTATGTTATGTACATGGTACATGTATAGCAAGTCACAAAGAATACAGGAAGTATATCACTATACATGTGAAGGTGGTTTGAAATATCAAACTTGCTGTGCAAAAAGTTCTTCAAGTAATTTTCTGGTATTGAAATTCACATTTCGATATTTCAATTTTTCCAATTTTTTTAGGAATAATTCATCAGGAAAATTGCGTTACCAATATTGATATTTGTTTGAATACACTAAGTGATCACTCTCAACATCCCGATACCCCTTTCAGGTTGTGAGTCCAAAATGACTATTTGAATATTTCCATTTTACTGTGGAAACAATATTCAAGCAATATCAGAATTCAATGTTTCAATTTACCCCCCCAAACAATGTCGAATATATATTGGCTTCCGATGTTGAAAATTGGGTATATACAAAATATGCAGACAATATTGAAATATCTATGTTGTTGAACTGATATTATTCATTATCACCTGATATGGTAATTTTGATATTGGTAATAAGTTATCAAACCCATATATTACCAATATTTAACCTCACATAATGCAGTTGGAATTTTTTGTCAATATTGAACCAATATTCATATTGAAATATCGTTTTATCAGTATTGATTCATATTAGTTCAACATCAATTTTTTCACTTACGATGTATCTATATTGGACCAATCTGAATTCGAGTTTCAGCCAAATTGATGTGCTACTTGGGATATTTGCATAATAATAAAAAAACAATTTTGAATTCAGACGAAGGAATCCGAGACGGGTTCTGTGGTCAATTCGTTGTTATGCCAGGTAGCCAGTCGAATGTGAACGAGGATATCGAAGGTGTTGTTGTTGAGATAAAAACTTGTCGTTGGAATAACAATTATTTGATTAAACAGGACTTGTTATCGTGAAATTAGAATACGTTATGGAACGTCCCCACCAGGGTAACAGTTCCGATGCGGCTATCCCGCAGTTTTGTGTCATACATGCAAACAGAAAGTAACAATGAAGTATATGCTATTTATCTGTTCGGTTGAAGCAATTTTGTGCGGTGTATGCGGATACAAGATTCTGGTGGCGTTTCCAACACATGGGAAAAGTCATCATAACTTGGGCATGGCAATAGCAAACGGTCTTTTGTCAGTTGGCAACGATGTAACCGTTATAAGCTCCTATAAGGATGACAACCCTCCAGCTGGAGGAAAATACGTCAACATTTTTCAGGAAGGATTCGTTGATGATATGCATGAAGCCATGGGATTTGGTATGCATTTCTTTCTCAGTGGTGAAACCACAACAACACTGATACTTACGAAATAATTTCTCTTCGAGTTCCGAAACCATTCAAAAGTAACGTGCTTGAGAGCTCATCAGTGCTGTTGGGCTTTCGATCAAAAATTTCTTTTTAATTCGCACCCACACTCAAAATTCATCCAGTCATTTTTGTTGAGATTAGTTTGAACCACATCACCAAGTTTCTGAAAAATATTTCGTACTACTGACGTATTTCGACGTATAGAATACGAATATATGAAGTCGGACTCAGTTTGAAAGTTATCCCACTTTGAATTTCGGAAAGGGGGCATGCATGTCCTTTTTGCAGTTAAACCCATGACACACTGAATGGTAATGGTTCGGACTTTCATTGTTTATATCATTAACTCTATTGGAACCCGATGCTTAGAACGGAACCAAAAAACCATTAATAATAGTAATAATAATTTCATTTGCACGTAAATTACACATTATACACAATATCATATGTTTCAAATATATAAATAGATATAGATAAAGAGTATTTAAAGTAAAATGTATTTAAATCTAGTACTTATATAACAGTTAGTGAAAGTAATTGGCATCAATAATGATATAACAATTAATAATAATGTAACTTATCAATATAAAAATATATGTAAGTAAAGGTGGAGTGAAAATATAAAAGTTATATTATAGTTCGTATAATGTATATGGCATCAATAATAAAATAATATGTTTTGCAAACAAATAGGTGCCCACAAAGTCATAAAGTGTCTGTGGTGACTATATCGTGCATTTCCTATTAAATAATACCAACAAATTGAGTTTCCTGTTATGATTATCAAAATAACCCTTCTACATTTCATTTCCTATTTCAAATTAATTATTACATTCATAGGCTGAAGGACTTCGGTCGATGGCCTGTTGGGTGCTTGCGCTCAATGAATAACGTTATTTATTTATTTATTTATTTTTATTACATTCAATCAACCTATGTATTTCCGATCTGAGTTCAGTAAGTATTTTTTTAGATTTTTAACAAACTTGTTAAATATTATTATAGTTTTTATTTCATGAGGCAGAAAGTTCAAGAACCTTGGAGCCAAATGGTGTTCTAAAATGATCCATATTCCTTCTCGTTTCGTAGGTATATTCCAGTTTGAAAAGGTATGATTTATGTTTGAATGCAAAGCGGTTACTTTGAGAAAAATAATGTTGTCGAATATCAAATACCTTGGATTCGGAATATAAAGTTTCAGAAGAGTATCGATTTGGTTTTTTCAGCATAATCTTTAGGAATGTTCTTTGAAGCACTTCCAGATTCTTAATATGCTCTTTCAGTGCACTACCCCAGCCAATTATACCATATGTGATTCTGGATTCAACTAGCGCATAATAAATCATTTTAAGATGTTTATCATCAAAGAATTTTCTCAGAAACTTGAATCGATACAAAATACTTCTTAGTGTATTACATAGTTTCAGTATGTGTGTATTCCATCTGAGATTATTGTCTATTGTAATACCTAGATATTTAATCGATTCAGTTTCTTTTACTTCAAGGTGCTCATCGATCTTGATGGTGTTATATTGTGGTTTGGAAATATTGTAACATGAGAGGGAGATGAAGAAAGTTTTATCGAAATTGATGGTGAGGACTTTATGGTCAAACCAGTTCTTAATTGCTTTCATGTCTTTTTCTATAATTCCCTTGAGTTTATCCCAATTTTCAGCATGGAAAATTATGCAGTATCATCGGCGAAACTGACCACTTCTCCCTTCATATCTAGAGAAAAAATATCATTGATGTAAAGAACAAATAGTAGTGGACCAAGGACGGTACCTTGGGGAACACCATATTCAACAGTTTTTTCATCACTGATACAGTTATTAACTATTACTTGCTGCTTCCGGTCACTCAAGTAGCTTTCCATCAACGTTTTAACCACTCCTCGACAACCCAAATCCTCTAATACGTCCAAAAGCTGTTTGTGATTTACCGTATCAAACGCTTTGGCGAGATCTAAAAATACACCTATCGTTTTTTGTCCGTTGTCTAGTGATTCATAGATTTTTGATGTTACATACGCAATTTCATCCTGAGTGGATATATTTCTTTGAAACCCGTAATGCCCGCTGCTGATAAGGTTAAATCTTTCAATATACATTATAAGTCTGTTTTTTAAGGTTTTTTCGAATATTTTTGCAATAGTAGAGATTATCGATATTGGTCTATAGTTTTTAGTTGCGTTTTTTGGACCTGATTTATGTATTGGTTTGATAAGAGCTCTTTTGAATTATTTTGGGCATATACCGGATATAAAAATGTTATTGATTATGTTTGATATCTGTTTGCATACGTCCCCCGCTATTTCTTTTAACATTTCAGATGTTATCCCATCAAAGCCAGGAGATTTGTTATTTTTCAAAGTCATGATGAGTTCGTGTATCTCTTTATCATCTGTTGGTGTCATAAACAGAGTATGATTTCTGATATTTCTTACTGGTTCAAAATTTGTTTTCTTTATTTTGTTTGCAAGTTCAGCCCCCACAGCCGTGAAGTAATCTACAAAGGCATTTGAGATATCTGTATTTTCCACCAGAGTTTTTCCATTTGTTATGATTTCTTTAACAATTACAGGATGTTTTTTAGTGTGTGTGAGTTCATTTACAATATTCCAGACATTTTTATTGTTATTTTGGTTTGTAGATATCCTATTTTTATAATATTGCGTTTTGGCAGTTTTCATTATCATGTTCGAGTGATTTCTGTAGTTACTGAATTGCAGTTTAAGTTTTTTGTTTGAAGGATTTTCATTTAGTTGTTTGTACATCTTATCCCTGTATATTATGGAATTCATTATTGCCTTTGTTATCCATGGGCTTCTTTTTGTTTTGCCGTGGAATTATGTTCTTACTTTTATTTATTGCTCCTAATATGTTCTCATAAAATAGATCAGTTAATATATTTACATCAGTAATTTGATAAAAGGTTTCCCACTCTAAGTGTTTAGCGGGAGTTTTTAATTTAGTGTAGTCTACTCTTTCAATAAATTGTTGATTTTTTGCATTATCTATTCTTTTATTTTCTTTGAAGTTCAGATTGAGAATGATAGGATAGTGATCTGTAATAGGTGTTCTCATTACAAATGGTTTGAGTTTATTTTCTACGTTTTTGGTTTTCACAAAACAGTGATCGAGACAACTCTTGCTGATACCTTGAACTCTTGTATACTCATTTACAGATGACCTCGGAATCATATTCACTCATTATGTTAGGATAATTTTCACTGTGATCATTTATACTTTTCAGGTCAATATAGATATCTCCAATAAATACATCATAATCGAAAGGATCTCTTGAGGTAAGTTCCAAATACGATGGCAGATAATTCAAAAACATTTGCATATCAGTTGAAGGGGACCTATATATAGCAGTGAGATGAAATTTAAGCTTTTCATATAAAAATTTCACTGACAAAACTTTTATCTCTCCTATATACTCTATTTTGTAACTGAAGTTTATTGTATCTTTTATGAACATCAAAACACCATCATTTTTATTTAAATTCACTTCGTTATAAAGTATGTTGTATCCTTTCATTTCATAAAGAAGAAGATCTTGTATTTGAAAAGTTCCGGATAAAACAATTATTTCAAATTTGGTTTCCAACAAGTTCAGAATTACCTCTAATTTATTGATCAAATTTTTTTTGTACACTCCTTATGTTTGTATGTAGAATATTCAGCTGATTTATATTTTTCTCAATATGACTGTCCAAATCTGTCACATCAGTTATTACGGTATTTATAGGGAAATATTCATAGTCAAGGATATATGAATCCATCTCTTCACTAAGTACTAGCACTATAGATAAAAGTTTAAGTTTTAAAAAATGATATAGTGAATTTTTTTAAATGTCTTCATAGCATGCGAGTAAAGGATAATGCAAAATTTAATTATTCAAAAAATTGACCTGTTTTGAAGAGTTCATTTTCTCAGAGTTCCTCGGGTTTGTCTGTTTGTAAGTACTACTTTCTTTGGAGTTCCGCTGATTGATTTGATTGATTGTTTTTTTTCCTGGTTCTTCTTTTTCTTTGAGTTGATATAGGCTTGTTTTGGTCCAATGGTAATATTTTCACTGTTGAATATTTCCTCATCTCAACTCCTCTGGGTGAAGGTGTTGTTGGTGCGCTGCTTGTTTCACGAGGTGGAGGCTATATGAAACATTCATCAGAGGTATCTTTGCTCCACTTTTGTATTTCTGACGCAGTGTATGCTTCTCCTTGTATTATTAATTTGTCTCCTCTAATATTTGCTTTTTTCTGAGATCTTCTTGCCTCTTTCAAACCTTCTGTTAGGATTTTTCTAATATTCTGCTCATCCAGAGATAAGTCGTGTGCGAGTCTTATTTTTTTTCCTTTTAGTTTATAGCTATTTTTAAAAATTTCTTGTTTCTTCAAATTTGCTATCAGTGATATCAGTATTGGCCTGTCATTATTGATATCTCCAATTCCAATCGTTACTTCGAGTATGTTAGTGATAAAATTGATGCACTTATCTGTGAGCTCTTGCTGCGTTTTCCTTTCACTTTCCTCTAATCCATATATCACTATATTATTTCTTCTTTCCCTCTTTTCCGTCTTCTTCAGTTGGGTTTTGAGCTTTTGGTTTTCTTCCTCAAGGACATTTACTTTTATTCTGAAATTTTCCAATTCCACCTGAGTTGCTTTGACGTAGGAATTTGTTGTTTCTTCGATCGTCTGTATTTTTTGGGACAAGTTTTCGTTCACTTCTTTTACCAGGAGATACACATCACGAATGTTAATTTCACTACGATCTGTTGACACTCTGTGAGATACGATGAGTGCAATTGGTCTTCGCCTTTTTGAGCAAGTGGCAAAAAATGACAGTATGTTTACCTTTCAACTCACAACAGGTGTAAATCAGTTATTTACCATCCAAAACATAAACCCCGATAAGGAGTTCATGGGAACACAATCTCAGTACTTGGCAGTATAAACACAATAATTTTTATAGGTATATATAACACAGATTTTACAAATTCATCAGAGTGTGGATTTATACATGAGGGCACACATCAATTGCATCGATATATTCATTGGAAGTGAGAATAGGCGAACACAAGAAAAACATGCAACGAGGGGAAACAACGTAATCAGGAATACCGGAGCATGTTTGGACAAACCATCACAGCATCAAATGGACTGAATCCGAGGTAATACACAAGGAGGAGCACTGGTTCAAGAGGAAATTCAGGGAAGCGCCTACATCCTCAACAACGACGCATTCAGTCATTCCAGCGTAGAGATCCGGAATGTGTGGAGGCCGCGTATTCATAATATTTTATTTAATTTCTTTATTTACATTTTTTGACTAGTATTTCACATCTGACACCTCAATTTTCTCGTCACGATAATATTTCATTTATTTCATTATTTAAAATTCTTTGACTCATATTTCATATTCGATATCTCGATTTTTGTAACAACAGTATTTTTCTTTGATCAGTCAATCCCTAATTTCATTATTGATCGAAAATTTGATTTTGATTTTCTCACTTGATTTGTATTTTAATCTTTCCGTTCCTAGCAACAGGTTTCAATAGAGTTAAAAATATAGACAATGGAAGTCCGAACCATTACCATTCAGCAAGGAACATTGTCAACCACTTGCTAGCAAATCATGACACACTTCTTTTACATCAGCATGCCATCAAACAAATAAACGATGATATTAGATCTCTTGTTGTAAAAGTTATCTTTTCCTAGAGAAAAATTACCCTAACACCAAACCGATAATTTCACACTCACACTGAGTGCAAAAATATCAATTTGTTGTTAAGGTAATTGATCTCTAGGAAAAGTATCAGCATGCCACCTTAACACATCATTTGTCATCCGTTCTGACTTCCGATGTCTCCGACAAAATGATTCAGTTTAATTTCAATAAGTTGTTTCATTCTTATCATTCGAAAATAATCGTATTGCCATATGAGCTTCTGGGATAGATAGAAAAGAATTTCGTATGCATGAAGTCTTCCAATAACGTTACCATTGAGTACATCAGGCGAATATCAACGATCAGATCTGAAAGTATTCCAAACGTGTATGTCCTTCATGAAAAATTTCCACGTTAATTTCGTGAATTATTTGTTTTCGAAACCGTAATCACTTCAATAATCCTGAATATCTATGTCATTAGCTTCCACGTCCCACTGACATGTACATTTGTTTTATCATCGCTTATAGAAATCGAGTCACTTATGAATATGTAGCAAAGATTATCATTTTTCGGTAAACTGGTGTCTTCATGTCAAGTATTTTGGAATTTTCACTTCCGGCAAATTCCATTGAAGAAGTTTGTCTCGAAATTTTCGAGAGAAAAAATAACTTATGCTTTTTTGATACGTGCACATTTATCATTGGTTGGTTGGGTAGGTATATCAAAATATTATGTTATCAGAATGGAAGAGAATGCACATATTTTCATACCTACTCCGATATTCGAGAAATTGGCACACTCATAGCTTTGCTAGAATTTGAATATTTATATTTTCAAGTTAGTCGTAGTCTTCACATCGAATGTTGTAGTGTCGAATCCACTACACACCAATTGCGATGTGTTTTGTGATAGCTACTGTATTTCTTCCAGGGATTTAAGCCTCACCTTTCTCCTTGTGTCTGGCTACTATGTCTTCCCCAATTCGTTGCTCATACAGGATGCAAAAAATCCTACTTGAGGAAGCTATTGTGTAGCGAAACACGTCCTTGAAACGTACCCCTTTCAGAATAATCTATAGATGAAGTTCATATCGAACAAAGAAAAATATTTTTTCAGATCCTTTAGATTGTGGATTATATAAATAACTATCTGTAGTCTATGGATTGAGTATCAATTTTCTTCTGGAGATGCTAACCTTATTAGTGAATTTCGTGTCGAGTGGAAGTAATATCAGTTTCGTGTTAGGATTACTGGTCTCTACAAAAGTCTGGAACTCAGACACAAATGTTTCAATCTCACTTATCGTTTATTCATCTACTAGTGGTGCAATACAAGAAACAAAATCATGAAATCGGTCATCTGATTAATTAACTCTGAATTTTAAATCTACAGTAGCCAACAGAGCTCAGTATCATTTTGCGTTTCGTCTGAAAACACCCCTGAATTTTTTTCTTGACTTCGGCCTTTGTCTTTGAACTAGGCGTTGTTGTTATTGCAAATGATACATAATGGCGTGTTCTGTTATGGGTTCTCTATCGAAGTCGGGGCAGTTAATGTGTTATGGTCAGGTGATAACTACGCTATTTATGAAGCGATTATGATAATTATTCAAATACAGAAATACGTGGCGAAACATAGTAGGTTCGTTTACGCTATTATCTCAAATTTGTGAAAAATGTCGGTTATTGTGTTTTTGCTTTAGGACAGCCGAACTATATACAGTAGCAATCCACGAACTGTTAAACACTAAATTCACCAAGAATATATTTTTTGATTCAATTTTACGAAGAATTTGAAACTGACCTGTACCTTGTTTGTTCCTTTTAGAAATCGTGTGCCTAATACACAAAAAATATTATAACTCAGCAGCAAATAATGACAGACGTTATGATTCAAGAGAAAGTAGGAATATACCCTTACCAATCCCAAAATTAGAAATTACAAAATTTCCTTTGATGTAATATATGAGAGCAAAAAAATATACAACCACCTTCCAATGTGCTATAGGGCAGTAAATAACGAATTCAAAAAAAAATCAGAAAATTAGTTGAAGGAGTACTTCTGCAAAAAGCCTACTATGACTTGAGGGAATATTACAATTATGTATTTTAACTTTCAGTATGCTCACTTATCTGTGATGGTTTATATATTTATTATCTATAATGGTTTTTATAGTTTTACTAGGTTTGGTGATCCAGAATTAAATTCTTCAATGGTGGTATTGGTGGGAATTGGGATCAATTTGATTGGAGAAAAACTATTGTTTCTTTGCCAACGTTTCGAATTTTAATAAATTCATCATCAGGGCTCTATAACGATGAGTTTCGTGTTAAAATTGTAGGATATAAATAAAATAAGAGAATGCCAACAAACTATTAGACCATTTTCAGGGGTTCAAGATGTTGATTATTGAAAAAAAAAATAAAAAAATACTTACCGAAAATCAGTTTTTCCGAGTAACAATATTAAAATTATGTATAAAACAGACATTTTAGATACACACTCTAGGTACAAACAAATCCACATTGAGCACGAGACAAACGAATACTGAAATGAAATTCACAGAACGGCTGTAGTTCTTATGAATGCTGATAGGAAAAAACAAACAAACGTGATTGTTGAAAACACCGATTGTATTCTAATACAAGAAGAGATATAGAAGGATTGAATACGGCTTATTACAATCTGATGAGTCAGCTACCGGAATGATTCTTTATCATCATACGGTGTTTTCAACAATCACGTTTGTTTTTTTTTCCTATCAGCATTCATAAGAACTACAGCCGTTCTATGAATTTCATTTCAGTATTCGTTTGTCTCGTGCTCAATGTGGATTTGTTTGTACCTAGAGTGTGTATCTAAAATTTTAATATTGTTACTCGGAAAAACTGATTTTTGGTAAGTATTTCTCAAATTTTTTTTTCAATAATCAACATCTTGAACCCCTGAAAATGGTCTAATAGTTTGTTGGCATTCTCTTATTTCATTTATATCCTACCATTTTAACACGAGAAACTCATGGTTATAGAGCCCTGACGATGAATTTATTAAAATTCGAAACGTTGGCAAAGAAACAAAAGTTTTTCTCCAATCAAATTGATCCCAATTCCCACCAATACCACCATTGAAGAATGGTTTTTATGTTTATCTTATTAATGTGCATTCGTTGTACATATGCTTCCACTATATTACTATATAACGATTGTAAATTGTATTCCATAATTACAATATTCTCAATACTTTAACTCTTTGACTTTATATAAGTTGCACTAGCTTTGTCAATAAGGACTCCTTTGACAATAAAGCATATTTGATTGATTGATCACAAGGCGCTTCAGTCAATATGTTATTGAAACTTGACGCTGAATCCAATAGAAATGATTTCTGATACACGGGTAGATTTTGAAGGGTACTTCGGCAAAAAAATGTTCTGCAAGCGAGCACTCTTGAAAAGTGGGGAAAATTCCCGGAATAATGGAAAAATCGGTAACCCGAAAGTGGTTGAAAAGATCGATATAATGTATCGAAAAATACTTGTAGGGTGTGAAAATGTCCAGAAAAATGGTTTTTTTTCGAAAAATGCTCCGTTTGTGGGAAACGTGGCTTTGAATTGTTGTTTCTTTGAAATGGGCCCCTGGAGCGTGGTGGACAACGCGCACGTGATTTCGTGTTGCGACTTAGTTTATATTCGCACGGTAATGGTGTGTTATAAAGTTTTTGCTGGTTATCGAACGATTGATATTTTTGCATTCTCTCGTTAATTTCAAGAACAGAGAGTTGAAATCATGTAAAGACGTCGATTTTAATTCGAAAATCGCGGGATAATCTTTTATCAACTAGCATCTGACATTAATTGAATTAAATTCGTTGATTTTAGGAAAAAAAATGGGATTATATAAAATGAATGAAGATTAGGAACTTAGGAGAGTGTTTGTATTTTTTTTTTAAATTTAGGCATCATCTGATCGAGACGAGCAGATTACAGATTTTCACATTCGTAAAGCGAGACTCGTCAGAAGAATTTTGATATATTTCGAAAATTTTCTGGAATATATCGAAATTGATGAGTGAAAACTTTGTGATTAGGAGTATTCAGATTCAGATTATGAAAGAACAGGGTCTCAGCAACAAGATAGCGAGTGTGCTACTTCAGTAATCGTCACTTTGATATTCTCGTCGGTCGCAAAAACATAAGTCATGATTGGTTCATGCATATTGAACAAATCTTTTGTAGCGCTGACCAGAAGTAAACAAATTTTGTAATGGGTGTAAATATCTGATCACTGAATAATCCAACCGTTTGCAAGGTCCTTTGATTCTTTTTCCGTTACTCTACATTTTTTTCAACATGACGTTTATGAAAAATGAATTATTCCAAAACTCACGTGTCTGTGCATGTAAACAGACAACCACTTTTTCAAAGTACGGCAAAGAAATGATTGAAGAACTTTGTAGATCTAACCTTCGACTATATTTTTCTAGGAGCTGGCAATAAAACTTTAATCGATATGGCCTATGACACTCCCTTCGAGAATATCGCTGTTCTGCATAGCATGGGTTACATAACTGCGAATTTAACTCTAGAACATCCAAAGTTCAAAGAGTTGCTCAAATCGAAAGGAGAATTCGATGTCGTTATTGTTGAGCAATTCTATGTCGATGCCCTCAAGGCACTGGGCTGCCACTTCCATGCACCTTTGATAGTGTTTTCGACAGGACAACCTAACGCTTGGAGCAATTCTGTTATTCGGAATCCATGGCCACCCTCATATATTCCTGATGTGAGCGCTGGGTTTTCCTATCCAATGAGTGCGTGGGAACGTTTCTGGAACACTGTGGTGATCCTTTTCAGAGATGCTAATTTCCGAATCGTACACATTCCTCAACAAAATGTCCTGATGAAGAAACACTTTCCCTACTGTCCCGATCTGAGTAGTCTTGCCTACAATGTGTCTTTGATCTTCCACAACGCTCATGAGAGTTTCTCCCAACCGATGCCGTATCTATCCAACATGATTGATATTGGTGGAATACACTTACAACCTGAGGAGGATTTACCACGAGATTTACAGGAGTTCATGGATAATGCAAACACAGGAGTGATTTATTTCAGTATGGGGTCCTTTATTCGGTCTTCGGAAATATCATCCGATATCAAGCAGATATTCGTTAATGTCTTCGCTAAAATCACCCAGAAGGTATTGTGGAAATATGATGGAGAGAATATTCCTGGTTTGCCAGCTAACGTCAGATTGGGAACATGGTTCCCACAACAAAGTATCCTTGGTAAGTACGTTCTAATTCAAAATAAATGATGAGATTGGAACCGTTGGTGTGAAAGAGCGAGATCAACAAACTGATATCATTTGCACTCGACGGGCGTTTTGCTAACAAGGTAACAATCTTCAGTATCAAATTTCATCTCCTGGAGATGCTAACCTTATCAGCGAAACGGACGTCGAGCGCAACTAATAGAAGTCTGGTGTTAAGGGGAGTTGATCTCTAGAAAAATTAAAAATTTCAATCCGAATGATTGAAACACAAACTTCTAGTGTTTGAATGTATTTTTCTTTTCCTTGCTACCGAACATTATTGATATTGCAATTCACATGTTTCATTTCGATTAGTTCAAGACATCTTGCAACCAAAAAAATTGAGATAAATTGAGTTCATATCGCAAAAACAAATACTGTGTTGCAGTAATAAATTCAACCAGTTGGTCTATTTGAGTTTCAATTTTCAATAGAAAAATGAACTGCTATGAAGAAAAAAAAAGTAAGGAATATAATAAATAGGTGAACATTTTCAAAAATTTGTGAATAATGAGATGGCGTGATAAATCAATATTTACGCTCAGTACAAAAATATCACCATTGAAACATTCCGAATATTCCTTCGAAGTAATATTAAAAACAGTCAGTAGAGAATTACGATTCTGGGATTATAGGCTCACATGACACTATTTAAGACGGAGAAACTAGCGTTTCTGATTGATCTTCATTACCGGACGAAGGCGACTACCGTCAATGAGCGAATTAGTCCAGTAGAGAAACTATTTTTATTTTCATTGACTCTTTTCAAAAAGTAATATTTATCTGTGGAGGCCTCTTTCCAGAATTTGGACTTGTTCTATCCACAAGGAACTATTTTTCAATAGACGCAACAACTTGTTGGGGTATATTGAAAATATGACCTTCTACACTTGTATAGATTTCAATATTAATTCTTATATCTTCAGATTGTGGTAGGTTACAAACACAGAAAGCTACGGATCGAATTCAGTATTATATTCAAGCATCATTGCTTGTTTCCTTGGAGGATTAGGCGTTCAACTTCCAACTCCTCTCATCCGCTCACACGGCTCTTCAATTCTATTTGGCAAAAAGTAATATTTATCTGTGGAGGCTTCTTTCTTTAATTGATCTGATGAAAATACTTATTTTCATCTTGGTGTATGGGTTTTCGATAGCAAACATTCACCCTGTGTCGTGTTATTAACAGGATATTCAAAGTATTTTGTATTGACATTTGAGTTGTTGCGATTCATTTTATGTACAAAGTGTTGACAGATTTGTAAATGTGTTAGTAATCCCAGCAGAATACATTTCGTTAGTGATGGTTCAATACGAATTTGATTCTTTATTCCTCGAAAAACTCATTCCAAATTCATCATTGAGAGGTATAGGGAGAAAATATAATAAACTGGACACACATAATTTTCGACAGAATAAACACATAACTTATAACTACTTAATCGAAAACAAATTATGTATACGAATATACGAGAATAATACGAAATGAACATAATTTAATTCAGAACATAACGGGTGCTTTATGGCGTGGAATGAAAAATCATTATTACAAAGATATAAAAACGGACTCAAATCCATATTCATTTATGTTCACAAAATTTTCGGTTTGTTTGTCCTTTGAATAATTGAATATTTCTTCTGGAATCTCATTTCGAGAAATATGATCATTTTTGTAAAGAGATCGTAGGTTTGAAAAACTGTTTTTGGCTTTTTTTTGTCCGAATCAAACATAAAAAAATACGAAATTTCTTTGAAAGAACTAACATCGAAACAAAATTATTAACATAATTTTTTCGCAATACATTCGGGTAATTTGTAAATCACCCTGTATCATTTAAAACAATATCTCTTCATGATTTTTTTACTTTGATTTTTTATGTGAAACAAATGTCATGCAGTCTGTGGAAAGGGTTCCATCCAAATTATTGTTGAACTTAACGAACCCAAATTATGGGTTTCACATGGAGTAGCACGTAGCACGTAAATTTTTTTGAGGATCACGGTTCGTTTTATCTTCAATTAGTTCCCTTTCCAAAGGGAGACTGTGAAACATTGGTCCAAAAAATCTGTCACTGCCGCCTGGTCTATAAGAAAGTCCATAAAGTTTATGTTTTTGAAAAATATTCTTGAATTCAGATTTTTCAGGCAAAAATTCTGAAATATGTTTTTCAGAAAAAATCAAATGGTAGTATTTCTTGAACTTATGGGAATTTCAAGAAGGCGGTATGCCCTCTGATTCAATCAATCAATGTTGTAGTGGTGGATTTCACTTCAAGTCTTGGTTGAAGTCGCGCATCGTTGTTATTTTGAAATTTCTGAATATGATTAATTTAACAACTTATATATTATGATGATGATATAAATATTAGGCTCATCATTTACCTAAAAAAACATTTTCAACGATAATAATCGCTTACCAAATACTTATGGTTTCCAATTTTAAAACTCAAACATGCCTAAGACCTTATAGGCGTTTGATCGCGAGATACCAGGTATGTAACTATACCTACCATATATATGTATACCGATGCGTTTTCACGACCATTGGTATATATATATATATATATTTTTGTCGCCGAGTGTACGTCAACGGTAAATGGAATCAGATACCGTGGTAGCAGCTCGGTATCAACTGGCTGGTACTTTGACATATAATTTCAAAAGTAGTGTTGTCAATTTTGCTCATAACGTTGATGAACTCACGAAGTTTGATAAAAGCAATGGAATCTGAAAAATTGGTTAAAATGAATTTGAATTACAATGGAGTGGATATATTTCAATAATTTCTAGAGAGTTCTTTTCTGCAGTCTAAATATTTGTAAAAATAAAATTTCATCGTTATGGGACAACCAGATATCACCAAAACCTCTGATGGTATAGTCATGATATGAATTGAAAATAATCTTCAGAATAAAATGCAAACTGTGGCTTGAGGTGTCATTATTTATAAGGTAGGTTATTAATTCATTCACAAGAAATTATCAACAAGACCTAACATAGCCACACAATCATAATTGAATATAGAGATTCTGAAATATTCCTTAGAATACCTGTGAAAATCAAAATTAAAATATTTCATTCTACCGCTGAAAACGGTTTACTTCTACCTTTTCGTTATTTGATAATCTGTAATAAATTTTTAATGATAATTCATTATGATGAAATTGATTGTGAACAACAAGCTGTCAGAATTAGATACTATTTTACTATTTTTGATTTTTCGCGACCGTCTGGTATGAAGAGAAATAGAATGAGATAAGAGAGAGATAGTTATATACCGCTTCGGTACGTATCGATATAGATACCTGATATGTTGTGACAAAATGCCTTACCTTTATTAGTTGTTTTCAAAGTTGTGCAGATCGGTTGCCGTTGGTTGGCTCTGCGATCTCGATTTGAAATTACAATTAAAGTCTATATTCATAGTACTAAACTTCCTCCATAGGTTCAGGTGATTTTTTTTCACCTATATGCTACACTACTTGTTAGGAAGACCGAATTATAATTTAATGATTGCTTGAACTCCTGATATACTTCTCATTCCAATATGGCAATGATTATGATTATTTCTTTCAGCTCACCCCAATATGAGGGTGTTTATAACACATGGAGGTATTGGAAGCGTTATAGAAGCCGTTAATGCAGGTGTTCCCCTTTTGACATTACCTGTTTTGGGTGACCAGCACAGTACTGCAGTTTACGCTGAATATTTGGGATACGCTGTCAATGTACCATTCAAAGACATCACCGAAATCAAAATTTCAAGAGCTTTGAGTGATATTATCAACAACCCAATGTGAGTAATTGATAGCCAAAAATTCTGGGTTATTGAAGTATTCAACTCACTGAAGAAGTTAAGAGGGTATATACCGTTCTCGCTTGAACAAGGTGTATAATATGAAATCTCACGTCATGAAGTTATCCATAAAGATGAAACTCAATTGAATATTTGTGTGATACCAGAATTACTAGTTTACTTTTTGGTAAAATTTCTGGTCAATCACAAAGACAAAAGTCGAATGCATGCCTCTATGGGGGAAAAACCGAATTATTTCCTTACGATGTCATCAACAATAAATGAAATATGGCAACTCCTAAAATCAATTACACTTTGGGGCGTTGCTCTTCTTGGCATAATATAAAGTCTCTCTTGAATGATTTCGATGAGACTCCACACAAAACTTCTCAAAAAATTTTGAATCAGTTTTGGATTCACGCATCCCTGTCTGTTTCCCTTGGAGGATTAGGCATTCGACTTCCAACTTCTCTCATATTGTTAATTGTTTTCTGCCACCTTTTCTTCCGGTCAAAAACACAAAATGTTTCAACGTTCTTGGGATTTACCACCAATCACGACTAGGGCTGACAGCACTGCTCAGTCCCTCTAGCTCTTAACGCTGTTTTCTCAAAGCACTCGGGAGCTTGGCTGAATGCTCTATCTCCCTCCTGCCTTGGTGCCCTCATGGGATGTGGATGAATCATTCAGAGTCGCCGTAGGTTTTCATTCCATGATCTGTACTTCACATCGATGTTCATGTGGTTTGGAAGTTGATAGCAGAGCTACTCATGGGCTGAGCTGCAAATTAAATGCTGGTTGTTTTTTATGTCAACAGGCAGTCAACGAATTCATCTAACGTGCTTCAGTTTCCGCTGGAGTCTAGTAGTGACGATGGTAAACACCCAGAATGACTCTTATTCCTTGGAAATGCCAAAAATTTATGGTTTTATGTGTCGATACTTTGGCAACCTCTTATATTTCTGCATTTTCATCTAGTGGTTCAGCTGCTTCCTTTGTCGAGAAGTTGAAAAAATGGAAATATGGAAGGAAACTCATAGTAGAAATTGGAGACCGAATAACGAAAGAAACAAATGACATCCGAGAGAAATCTTTTCTTCTTCAAAAAATTAGCATAGCAGTTCATAGAGACAATGCAGCGTTTTTCTTCGGTACTCCTTCGAAGTCAAAGGCTTTTGAAGAAATGTTCATGTATCCATCAAAATCAGATGAGGATGTGAACCTATATTTTCCTGATGAGAACAAAAATGAATGTGAAAATGCGACTACTGTGGACAGCATACCCATTATCTGAGAAGACTATCAAATAAAAATTGAAATGAAGGATACATCAGTGACCAACGACTCGCATTCACAGTATTCAGCAACTTCAACAAAATATCTTGAATATCCGAACACAAATTCAAATGAACCACATAAAAGAAACAACTTCAAAGGAGCTACTTCGGGAAAACTCGGTATTAAAGGGTTGAAGAGGATCGGTAACACCTGTTTCATGAATAGAATTATTCAGTGAATGTCTTATACAAAATGGTTGTTGGAGTACTTCGGGAAAGATATTTTCATGAAAGATAAAACAGTTTTCTTCAGAATGAAGGGCACTCTGACGAAGCATTTGCGATAGTGGTCAGACAACTATGGTCAGAAGTTCAAGTAGAAGACGCTGCAAATGCTATCTTGCAAAAATCAGTTCGAAAGAATTTTACCTCATTTCATTGGTTACGCTCAACACGACTCTCATGAATTCTTGCAACATCTACTGGAACTCCTGCATAAAGAACTTAATCGTGTTTCAGAAAATCCCAAACCACTCTTGTCGAAAATTAATGAAAAATCAAATGACAACCTGAAAGCAAGGGTGTCTAAATACCCAGACAGACAACTATAAAATAGTGGCCAACTTTGTTGGTCAACTGAAATCCACATTGAAATATATAAATATTGTGGACATTTTTCAGTGATATTCGAACCATTTTGCGGCCTTTCTCTTTCAGTTCCACAAATCAATGACCATCCCCGTTTATATGACTGTTTGGATTATGGAGAATCTCTGGATGGAGATGAGAAACCAAAGTTTTCTGAACCTAAATGGGGACGAAAGTACACACGTCGTCATTTCATAAGTATCCCAGAATTTTGCCGGTAACTATATGGCTTATCGTCGTCATCCTTGTACGAGAACGAGGAAACAGTTTATGGAGCTACTCAACCGTAACCGAAACTATCGGATATCCAAAATAAAAATATATCCGTAACCGTATCTGTTACGAAAGGGTTAGATAGTTTCGAATAAGGGCAGAGTCTAAATAAAACATTTTTTTTTGTTAGTTAGCGTTTAGTGATCCAAGAAACATGTAATGTTTATAGAGGAACAATTGAAAAAAATACATGAATAATATCATTAACATAATATACACATACATATACATATATATACACACACATATAAACATATAAACATATAAATATATATAAAACACTTCATGAAAAAAGAAAATCAGTTGTTCAATATGTATCTTTTCAGGTCATTCTTGAATTTGGTCAAGGAATTAGTTGATCTAATCTTATGAGGCAAACTATTGTAAATGATTTTTCCATGGGAATGTAATGATTTTCTTTCAAATTCAGTTCTAATTTTTGCAGTTTTTAGATTACTGGATTGCCAGGTATCATAATTATGAGTATCTGAATTTATCACATAAGATATTGAGGAATGTTTGTTCTTATGTTTTGTTGAATGGGTGAAAATGCAAATTTTTATTTTAAATAAAGAATCGAGGTCACAGAGATTTCTTGGTCTATATAAGTTCGAAGTTGGTTCCAAAAATGGTAATTTAAAAATGCACTTAATTGCCTTGTTTTGTGAAGACTTGAGAGGTTTCAAAATAGATTTATCAGCAGTGTACCAAATTGAGATTAGGTATTGAATTTTTGAATATATCAGACTGAAATATATAATTCTTGGATATTTGATAGGTACAAACAATCTCAATTAATAAAGAATTCCAATAACTGGGGAAATTTTTTTCCTGACACTTTGGACGTGCTGTGACCATGAGAGAGATTTATCCACAAGCAGTCCTTGATATTTCCAATATTCTGTGTGATGTATCACTGAACCATTCAAAGAGAGAGGTGATAGATCGGAATCAGGTATCGTTTTTTTTTGAGAAGCTAACATCAAAATTGCACGAAAAAAAACATCAAAACAGGTAAACGACTCTATTCAAAAATCAAATATCCAATTGATATCAATCACGAATTCAATGTGATTTACAAAATTCCTTGTAATGATTGCGATAAAGTATATATTGGTCAGACTTCAAGACTTCTGAAAGGAAGAATAATATCCCACAAAAGTGACAGTAGACGTAATCTAAATTCATGTGCATTATCACGACATGTTAATGATTTAGACCACACAATGAATTATAGCGAATCGAGTATTTTAGATTACGAAACTAATGGAATCAAACGAGAATTCTTGGAAATGATTCATATCAACGAAAACATCAATAGTATGAACAAAAGATAGACCTCGATAACCTCAGTGTGATTTACAGTTATATTCTCATCTTTGATCAAAACAAATCTAGAGATCAATCGTATAGTAATACTGATTCACCCGGTACGATAACATGAGATAATTTCATCGAAAAAGAAGAATATCGTTCCCATTGTGAAAGATTTTCGAATTGTAACAAGTGAGTACTTGTACATCCGTATTTGTTAGTTTGTAATCATAATGTATCATATTGTAGTTGTCCTGAAGAAGAAAATAACAATTTTCGAAAGCTTGACATTGACAAAGTAACAAAGAGTTTTCTTTGAAGAAAAATCAACTTTCAACGATTTCACGACACTTTTACGTTAATTTCGATTGAAAGTGAAATTTCGAAATCAGTTTCATAAAGACAAGCAATTGACACAAATGATTTCCCTTGTTCCAGATATCAGAAAAATGCTAAACACAGGTCATCTCTGTTCCACGATCGACCGATGAAACCTGTAGATGTCGCTGTTTACTGGACGCAATTTGTAATAAGGAGCAGAGGGGCACCCCATTTGAAAGTGGCAGGTGTAGATATGCCGTGGTATAAATATTTCTTGGTGGACATATTCGCAGGTGTAATTTTGGTGATTTCATCCGTTTTGATGTGTTTTTACTTTTTTATTCGACTAGTTTTGAAAAATATCAAAGCCAAACAGGACTGATAATGTATGGGGTTTATTTTTGTATAGAGAGATTATGAAGTTTATATCGACGTTCCTCCAGAGACTAACATGCTTGTAATTATACATTTTACCTCGATTATCGATTGACATTTGAATAAAAACAAACTTATCACAAGCCATGACTATTTGTTATTCTGAACATTTCCACTGAATGCTTCTATGAAATATATTCAAAATATCAGTTAATTTATTCGAAGAGTAGCCTAATTATACTTATTATTTCAAATTATTGAATCATATATTTGCAATAAGTATATACACATTTTCATAAAATATTATAATCGTGTTATTATTCTAATAGTCGAGGCATTAGCTATCTAGCAGTAGAAAATTCGGTTCGAAAATAACCTAACCCAGTTAACAACATATCGGTCTTCCGTCAAGATGGGAGTTGGGGGTTAGGAAGACTAGACCTCGGCACAAAGTTTCAAAGAAGTCTTGATGATGGCTCCAAAGTGGGAGCCGTAACGTCGACAGAAGAATGGTTCCAGACCCAATTCAATCGGAAGTTCCAGTTATCACATATCCAACCGCGGAAACCTATCCGAGGTTAGGAACCAAAAAAAAACTAGAAAATATTATGACGCAAGATGCGGGTGCGTATTCCTACGTCGAATTCTTCCTACGGCGAATTCTTCCTAGGGCGAATTCTTCCTACGTCGAATTCTTCCTACGGCGAATGTCATCCCCTCCAATGACGTCATCAAAACACGAACGTTTCCGATGATGATCCATACACCCCATAGTGGAAAGTTCGTCGTAGGAAGAATTCGC
This sequence comes from Zygogramma bicolorata, assembly GCA_032362365.1. NCBI lineage: Eukaryota > Metazoa > Arthropoda > Insecta > Coleoptera > Chrysomelidae > Zygogramma > Zygogramma bicolorata. The sequence goes on along the minus strand of JAVJAQ010000137.1, from coordinate 11,691,442 downwards.
CGTGGAAAGAATTCGCCGTAGGAAGAATTCGACGTAGGAAGAATTCGACGTGGGAATAATTCGACGTAGGAAGAATTCGACGTAGGAAGAATTCGACGTAGGAAGAATTCGGCGTAGGAAGAATTCGACGTAGGAAGAATTCGACGTAGGAAGAATTCGATGTAGCAAGAATTCGCCATAGTAACACTCCCTGCTCCTCAGAATTAGTTAACATCGCCGTCAAATTATCTCGTCAACGACTCCATCAATAAAACGGAATGCACCGAGGGATACCTCTTTCACATTCACGGTGGAATTCATTCATATTGGTAGATATTATCAATAAAAGAAAAATATGAAATTATAATACATGAAGTGATCAATATCGATAACATTCATCAAGAAAAATTACTGCTTTTTTTAATTCTTATTTTTTAACTCGATACTCGTCTCATCATTTGTTAACGGTTTCATCTCTGACTAGATAGGTGAAAAGGCGACGCTTCTGGATTTCACATCGTATTAAGGTGGTGAAAAAAGGGTTGTACACTTAAAGTCCGTAACACTTTTTGGAAAGACATATGATGCAGCATGAATCGTGTTCGAGACGTTGCTGCTATATAAAAATATAAATTCCAGCACTATGCTTGTCACTTTTTAGAGGTTTAACGGACTGAATTTTCCAACAAACAATGGGGAGTTACGGACTAAAAATTTTCATATGGCTTGCTTCAAGACGTTAGATTCTTTTTGCTGAGAATATCAGTTATCTCTTGTTAATAGTCGATTGTATCAGTGAAAACTGACGACATAGTGCTACAAGTTATTGTTTCATATAGCAACATCGTCCTGAATATGTTTCATGATGGGTCATTTGACCCCCCCAAAAAGTGTTATTGGCTTGTAGCCTATTCCTTTCATTCAGTTCACTACTTCAAAGGATATCGAACGTAAATGTTTCGGACCCCTATTTCCTTCCAAATTCAAATCCAAGCTTGAAAATAGCCCATTGTTATGAATATTACATTTTGTATTACAGACTATATCGAGTATTTCAACTTTAACTCTCACTATTATGTTTTCGAATGATATAAGAAATACGAAGACGGTTGATTTGGGGCAAAGTTGCACATGTATGTTGCCAACAGAATGTCTTTCAGAAAGTTATACAATCTCGAGTATTAATGAATGACTCCCACAGTGAATTCGAAAAAGGAATTCTTCGGTACAAATCGTTCACCTGATGACGCCGTTGTCGAGTTTTTCTGTCTGCGATGTGAAATATTTCGTGAGAAAAGGGCGTGTATTATCGCCGATTTTTTCTTACGTCAAATACTCCTACGGCAAATTCTTCCTACGTCGAATTCTTGCTACGTCGAATTCTTCCTACGGCGAATACTTCCTACGGCGAATTCTTCCTACGACGAATTCTTCCTACGGCGAATTCTTCCTACGATGAATTCTTGCTACGTCGAATTCTTCCTATGGCGAATTCTTCCTACGGCGAATTCTTGCTACGTCGAATTCTTCCTACGTCGAATTCTTCCTACGGCGAACTTTTCTCAATGGGGTGTATGGACCATCATCGGAAACGTTCGTGTTTCAATGACGTCAGTGGAGGGGATGACATTCGCCGTAGGAAGAATTCGCCGTAGGAAGAATTCGCCGTAGGAAGAATTCGACGTAGCAAGAATTCGCCGTAGGAAGAATTCGACGTAGCAAGACGACCCGCTTATGATATAAGTAAAATAGGACTTTTGGTGCGACTTCAATACCAAATGGTTAGATGGATAGTTATGTCTTGGTATATTATGACCTGCTGTATGCATCAGTGATACAAATCTATATCATGGACTGAAAAATACCACATTCATAACATAATAATAACTACTGTTCAAACATTATTATTTTGTGGTGGATAAATATTTTTTCCGTAGTTTTCTGGGTTTTCAACCTGACACGATCTCAAAAAATAAGAATTAATATTGGAATCTAAACAAGTAGAGAAGGGCAGATTCTCAATCTACCCCGAAAAGTTGCTGCGTCTATTGAAAAATTAGTTGGACAATTAGTCAGCATCTTCTCGTATAACTCAAATTTGTCTATCAAAAGTAAATAATCTATGTTCCTCTCTTTTGTCATAATTTTGTTGTCGTTCCATTCTACTGTGTGATCTCCATCGGCATTAAGAATGTGTTCTGATAATTTAGAGCCACCTATCTGTCTGTTCCTGATATAAAAGAGTGAACACAAGATGTACATCATAATAATAACCTTGTAGCTTTAACTCCTTTGATCTCTGCGCACGTGTGAAATCAATTTTTCATGCGAAATATGCTGTCATCATGAATGCATCTATTTATGGTGAATTGTCCAATTGTGCTAGGACATAATCAATATCAGTCATCGTCCTAGATTCACTACACAGGATCACCACAGGAATACAGGACGAAATATTTTTCTCGCAGATACTACTAAGGTATTATGAATATCTATCCAAATAAATCCAATGTTGGGACGAGTGACGTCACATTCCGTTTCGACCAATGGTCTTATATTATATTTCATAGCTTCGAATGATACTTGAATGAAAAAAATACCTTTCAAATAAAATGTGACAATGATAGATTTATCGTGATTAACGAAAAAAGGCTCAGCAAAACAGTTTTATTGTGAATTGACAATAGTATAATGGATGTCACATTTACGTCACTTCTATCACGTCGGGCGTTCGAACATACACACGTTGCATTGGTTTTTAGGAGAGTGAGATCCAACAACATTTCATTATTGACAGTAAGTTTATTAATTATTGTTCCTATATCTTTTACTATTACCATACCTTTGGGTACTTTTTGAGTACAAAGCTTTTTAATATGCATGTTGGTTACTTATATTATTATATCAGTGGCGGATCCAGGATCAGGTCAAGGGGGGGGGTCTATAACTCAAAATTTATATATATATATATATATATATAACAGAAAATTATGAGCTACCGTATAGCAACAACTAGTCAAGATCCACAAAAAAAAGGTGAAAGAGATTGACATGAGCAAAATTTGAAGGTGTAGCCAGGAGGTGAAGTAGGTTCGAAACTTTGCTTTTTTTAAATCGAATCGATTTTATTTAACCTGATCAACAGCATATTCTACTCATACATAGTATTTTCAAATCGTTACCGGCATACACAATAGTCATCACAAATGTAACAAGTCTAATTTTTCAAATACTGCGCCAAAAAGGATCCAATGGCAGCACTGTCAGAAATTTCTCGAACTTTTACTCGATAAGCCTGACAAGTGTCAATTTTCTTCAAAGTGTCATCGAGCAAAATTGCAATTTGATAGTAGTTAAAAAAAAGTATTTTATTTTGAACCTACAACATGAAGAGGACTCTATTTTCATATTTTACTCGGCTTGATCCAGCGTCTGAACCGACTGAACCAGAAAAAAAAAGGAACGAACAATCGGTGAGTCCAAAAATTTCAAGCGAAATTTGTTTGTTTGTTTGGGTAACACTCAATCCAGATCTTGTTTGTACTATTTTTAATTCTTGAGAATTATTTTTTTTAGGAATTGGAGGATTATTGAATTGAAAAAAATGATGAAATTGGTTGTTGAAAAATGAAAATTTACTATGTTTAAATGTAGCCTGCTCTTTAGTTTTCAATGGAATGTAATAATAATTATTAAAGTTCTTCAATTTTAAAGCAAAAAAATTAATTCTATTTTATTTTTTTGTCTTGCTCATGTGACATTTTTTCGTTCCCTAACAAAATTTAGAAATTAGGAGCCGATAAAAATTAAAAAAAAAATCTTATTTTCCCAATGGGGGAGGGGTCCGGACCCGAAACCCCCCCCCCCCCCCGTGGATCCGCCACTGTATTATATGATAAATAACAACTGTCTCGAATTGAAAATGACAGATTTTGTAAAAAAAAGATCCTTTGTGTGATCGAACTCAAGTTCGAGAGGATGCAGATGGGTTTTGGGAACTACATCCCATTCAATGGAGTCATAATTCAGACGGAACTTCACTGAGCTTTTCCCTTGTACAATATACTTCGTAGTTTTCAAGTTTGATGGTTAATATTTTGATGCGACCCGAGACGACTGTCTAAAATCATAGCGAAGAAAAGAATTTTGTTGATCGATGTTTCATATGCCGGAAGTCAAATATTGTAGTTGCTAAACGGTAAGTACAAGGTTTTGCTAAAATTCACGATTACTCTGTTATCTATGGAAGCGCAGAAGGGCCATACCTATTGTTTCATCTCGGAATTCCAACTTTCATTTCGGAATTCCGACTTTGAAGTCGAAATTCTGACTTTATCTCGGAATTCCGACTTTTATCTTGAAATTCGACTTTGATCTCGAAATTCCGACTTCAAAGTCGAAATTCCAACTTTAATATCGAGATCCCGACTTTTTTCTCGGAATTCCGACTTTCAACTCGAGATCCCCATGAAAATCGGAATTCCGAGATCGAAGTCAGAATTCCGAGATTGAAGTTGGAATTCTGAGATAAAAGTTGAATTTTGGGTCTGAAGACGGAGTTTCGAGATAAAAGTCGGAATCCCAAGATAAATGGAGTTATGGAAAAATAAAATTGATAAAAGGGATGGACATTCTGCGCTTCAGTAGTCTTTTATTAGGTTTCATAATACAATTTTCCATAGCTCTTCAGGCTTGAGTGTCTTATTAGCCGAACATAAAACAAAACACTCGAGACGCTATTGAAGGAATAATAAAAAATGGTTTTACAAACTCTCTCATCATTTCCAATTTAGGTACCTACATCTACTTTATTTTGTTATAACAAAGAAAACCACTACGTTGTCGGTCTGACGAATAGAACTCGGGCAGGTGAGTATAAAACCAATTTGCGATGGTGGCGATGATATTATAAACACTTTGTGGCCGATAATTGACAGAAATCCATATCACGTCTAACGGGTTCCCAATGAACACAGAACGTTTTTGTAACATTACAATGGGAGCGGCAACACTGCAAATACATCACTTTCGACGGTCATCGCACTATGACATCGCAACAAATTGGCGATGGTTTGAAAGGAGATACATTTGTTTGAAAAAATAATAGTTTCTTCCTGTTTGATAATGTTGAAAATGAGTGAATGACAGCGTGTGTGGTGTTTGATCAGAAGAAGGGCGAATTTTGCGTGTTCCATAAACAGTAATTTGATGTGAAAAATTGTAAAGTTTTACAACGACATGGGCCTGTATCTTCGAAAATATACCGCCGAAAATTTTATAAGGATTTTTAGTAGTGGAGACCAAATTACGTAGGTAAGTTCTACAGAAAAATCTAATAAAAAAGAGCTCATAACGACCAAAGTACCACCCAAATTTGGTTACCGTATTCGCTACCTTTACAGACGTTTGTTGTAAAACAAGCAGGGGTTGAACAAAACCTTTTTCAGTCGAAGCACTGTCGTTGTGATAAGGAAATATTTGCATGATCTTTGATTAAGATTTATATTTCTCACGTTTGAGGAAAGATTATCAGGTGTAATTCGGAGAAGTGCTTTGTCTGGATTGTACGGTTACATCTCTATGCTTGATATCCAAAGAAAAAGGGATTTGCTTATGAAATTTCCTATCTTGTTCTGTACAGATTTTCTCTAATTTGGGAAGAAAATATTGTTTTATCATTTTCGAATGATATCTTGCATGTATCAAATTTGTCACTTGACAGTTTGACGTTTTTCACAAGTTTGATAACGTCGACTGCAAGCGAATGTCGCCTGGAACATAAATACAGAGCAGTAATTAATGAATATTAAGATCAACCAAATAATACGGAAAAACGACAGAAAACGCTCTACCTTATACTTATTCTTTATTATATCCGAAAAGTCTATAAGAGTTCAAGATAAACGTTAGTGAAATTATGAAACGACATGGTTGTCTATTTCATAAGGAAAAATTAACGAAGATTTTTAACGCTAATAAGTCACCGCCATTCAATGTTCAGAAAGGAGTTATTTGAGAATGCAGACACTCAAAATATTCCATCGAAATAAAAATGATTCCTGAAGGCGTAATACGACAAGTAGCGTTCTGAAAATTGAATTGTTTTATGTTCCAGGAGTCAATGACAGTATTGGGTCAATTATTTTCTCGAGCGAAAATTGGTGAGACGCACCAGAAAATAGTATTATTAAGCCTCGTGAACATCAGGTGACTACTATAACTTGGTGCATAATATGTCAGCTGGTCGCTCACACATGAAAAAAATAAAAACAAAAACTTCAAATGATTTCCTACTGAAAATTCACCCGATTTTAGCTCATATGCAACAAAGAATGAGACACTATGGCACCTAGCTGTATCTCGGTGAAAAGACCATCAGCTGATGCATTGAAAATTCTAACGTAGGATCTAGGCGGGAATATCCATTACCTATTTTATTTCTGACCGGGATATTATAAGCTTATATCGTCATAGTTACGCTATCAATAAAGAGGGTCATAACTCCCTTGGGACATTATAGATTTTATAATCCCCTCTACCTTTCACAAGTAAAAATAAAATTATATATATATATATATATATATATATATATATATATATATATATATATATATATATATATATATGTGATGTATTCTCGACCGTACTTTATAAACTAGATTTGGAAGTTCTCAGGTATGCGGTCTGTTTACTAATAAAACTCATTTGTTCTTGATCTCAATATTTCGCTAATGTTTATTAGCTTCATCAGGAGAAAAGCTACAAACAATGTGACAAAATTTTACAAGATTGAATCGAAATTAACAGTTCTACTTACAATCATAGAATTAATATTCCTGGTGTGTTCATTGCCTTGGAAAGCTGAATCAAACTACCCATGCTCGCATAGTTACTGCCTCACTTAAACTGAATCAGCTAGGCAAAATTCATGTTTATAGGAGTCCCTCAGCTGTACCAGGCAATGATGTAATTAACGTTAATCTAAGGGTTTTTATAAGTAAGCACATGTCTGTCCTTATTTTTAAATATTACAAAAGTGATTAAATAGAACTCAAAATATTGCAATAAATGTTACTTAACTGACCTGTATCGGTATAAAACCGATACAGGTCAGGTTTTCAGTATCACTACTTTGGTTCGGGTTTGAAGGCCGTCGTTTTTTGGATTTTTTTCCTGAAGTTTCGCAAGAAGAAATTCCAAAAAACGACGGCGTTCAAACCGGAATAAAAGTAGTGATACTGAAAACCTCGGTCGCGAAATCCTTAACCATTTTATGCAGAATAGTTTTTTTGCTCAACCAACCGTTTGCCATATACACTTACAAAAGCATAGAAGATTATGCGCATTCACACTATGTTTGGAACCGAGACAATTAATTTTTTCAAATCATTCGACATAGTCGATGGACATTCTTGAAGACTGGCGTTAAATCAAATCATCTTTCGAACAACTCGTTCAAGACAGTCCCAAATCTACCTACACAGTAGGTTAAGACTGGCACCTGTCAGAAAACAACTACTTCCCTAACTAATACCACGAAGGTCATTGAATCACATCCGACCGGAATTGATACTATAAAGGTTTTTGATTTTTATTCATGGTAAGTCATCGACATTATGTTGATGGTGGCACTGCCTTGTACTGACGAGTGGAAAAAGAGCCGTCAGTAAGATGTAAGTCATTAGTAATTAATATTTTATTTTATTACTTCACAACTTTTTTTATATATTATTGTTACCCTGATGATGGAAATAAAATTTTCCGAAAGCTTGGACTAACTTAAAAGAGTACTCCTTTACTTGCTGGAACACCCCACATTCCACTGGTTCTATTCTTAACTAGTCAGCAACGATTACCCTTCCTCTATATATATATATATATATATATATATATATAGAAGAGGGTAGTCGTTGCTGACTAGTTAGGGATTAAACTAGTGAATAGTGGGGAATGCAGCAATGTCACAAAAGAAAGCTTGGATCAACTTAAAAGAGTCTCCTTTTGTGACATTGCTGCATTCCCCACTATTCACTAGTTTAATATATATTTATGTATATATATATATATATATATATATATATATATATATATATATATATATATATATATATATATATATATATATTTATCCAGCATACTTTATAACGTCCATACATTGGGTTTGTACCATTCATTGCTGCGTCCTCTACAATAGTGCGTCCGTATTTCGGACGCAGTAAAGTTTTACCATTATAAATCCGTACAACTATGTGGGAGGTCCATGTCAATTTTTTGGAAGGTCCTACATACCGAGACCTATCGGCAGATATCAGATACATCTATTTCTGACGTCACTCAAAAATTTTATCTGGTTTTGAAAAAATAATAAGTGGATGCACCATCATGTGTCCAATGAAAGTCGAAATATATCTTTAGTTCAACAAAATTCTGTTTGGGGGGCGCTGTCAATCGTGAAAGCGTATACTTTTACAAAATACCCGTTGCACCTAATGTACTTTAGGGCGTCCATAAATTTGGCAACAAGGCACGAGTGGAGAGATCCGCGATATTTCAGCTAGTTTGGATATTTCGGACCGACCTGCGCACTTCGAAGGAAAATTTATTGCCCTTTCACACCACCGCTTCAGGATATTTTTCAATATTCAACCATTCTTGCGTAGTGACTGGGAATTAAAAAATATACAGATTTTTCCTGTTGAAATAACCATTTCTTACGTACTTTCCTTCATGTACTCCTCACTGAGAACTTCAAAAGTTTACTAGCATGTTTCTGGTATTATATTGCTCAATGCTTGAGGTGATATAATTGCCGAAAACTTCAAATCCTCGTAGATTAACGTTACAGCTAGTTGATCATCCACTGATTTTGCTTCCCTCTTATAGTGGAGTAAAAACGCGCTCGAAAGACTCTTCTATCACGGAAAAAAACAAATTGAGGTGGAACAAAACGAGTGGTGTATTGTTATTGGGAATGTTATTGGCTATTACAAATCGATATTTACGACACCGCCAGCTGGGGCTGGGTCTTTCTATAGCAAAAATGTGTGAAAAAATGGAAAATCCAAAAAACATATTTTTTTAGATATAACTCGTGATAACTCCAAAACTATCAGAGATATCAAAGTTTTTTTTTTATTCGAAAGTAGAAATCTTGGCGCTGGTGTCAATGCGGCCGCATTTTTGGAAACTCACTTCTTCTTCTCAGAAAAAAATAAGAAATACTCGTATTTATTTTTTGTGCATTGATTTCTTGAGCAATCGAAAAACTTTTTCATCTCCAGGAATTTTCACATACTTTCTGCTAGTGAATTGAAGCAAAAAAATCACAGAAGTTTAAAAAAAAATGTTATAGGTTGAGATCGATAGGACACGTAATAACCGCGCCGATATTGAAATCACGCGTGTCTCCCGCATGCACTTTGCCCGGAAGACCTGTGCGCGCTCAACGACAGTGAGCAAAAGCAACATGATGTTTTACCTATCTGTATTTAATTGTGCTAGTCTAATCATTAATTACATTATCATATGCATTTTTGGAAAATTATTTCAAAAACTTTCACTAGGTATAAAATAGAGAGCATTATATGTGGAGAATCTGTTGAAACTCAGGAAAAATTGGTTGTGCAAAACCTTACAAAACAGGGTCTACAAACAAGTTGGTACCGCAGAAAAACAAATACTGTTGGCCTAAAAATTTTGGAACGCAAGAAATTTCTTCTTGAACAACTAGAAATAACATCAGCTCATTCAACATAAAAAACATGCGTCTAATCTACAATAGAAATGGATACCTACAATAATAATTCGCCTAAGAATGCGGAAAGGTCTGAACGAAGTGATTGAAATGTAACTGAGTATCAGATCTGTCCTAAAGAAATGTTTTCACATCTGTCTCAAAAAATGTTTTCAAATCTTCCTCAAACAAAAGATCGCTGCTAATTTTTAAACGAATTATTTTGTACAGAATGGGCCAAGTTCATTGGGAGATAATGAGTTCCTGATTATAGCGGGAGGATTTGAGAACCCAAAATACGTGTTTCTTATAGCTAAAAATGATGATCCAAATATATTCACTAAATAGCAATCAAGAAGAAGCAGATCTGCGAATTATCCGTCACGTTTTAGCCGAGGTGGAGGGCATGGCGATTCTATTCTTGTAAAATTGGTAGATACAGATGCTCTTCTTTCATTTCTACATTATTATAGCACCGCTCAAGAATTATTGATTTGCCAATTATTTATTCAATTAGGACATAGTAAAAATAAACGTTAAAATGCCATACATGATATAGTGGAAAAACTTGGACTCTCCATTTGTAAAAATCTCCTAGCAGCTCATTGTCTGACAGGATGTGATACCACAAGCGCATTTCACAAAATAGAAAAGAAAACTGCTTTTGATGTGTTAATACAAAATATTAATCACTTAACTGAAATAGGAGATATCCTTAATTTAAGCGAGAACGAAGCCGTTAAAATTAGCACTAAGTACGTATATTACTTGTACAAAAATAAAAAAAGAATTTTGATGAAATGGACCGAAGAACAAAAAAAAATTGCTACAGAATATTTTCGTTTAAAAATAATAATATTGTTACGATTTATCCTTGAAAAATCTCAATTCTGACACCACTGTTACGATATTCCTCTGGGTTCGTCGATTAAAACACCAAACAACACTAAACTACTTTTATTATAACTTTCTATCACAAAACAATACAACACAATCACTTAAATCGCTCCGATAACTTTCCAATGCTCGCTCGCTACTAAAACTCTACCTAACTCTACTAACAATTCTACTTTCGCACAAAGCTCTGCTCCACGTAGATCTCAACAACTCTCGTCACTTAGCTCTGAATACAAATTCTCGAATAGCCAACTCTTTGACTAACTGACTCTCACTAACTCTAACTCTGCCGCGACATCACGATGCTTATATATGCCTGCGTAACCATCGAGAATTCTCCAGAGAAGCTCCGATGACGTGTCTCGAATTCTCCCGGCGAATCCACGGGTTCTTGGAAATGACGATGCTACGGCGCGATCCTTTCGCCGTGCGTTTACGGTATGGTCAGGGCCGGCGCTAGGACGTAACATTATCCCCCTCTCAATTTTGATCGTCCCGATCAAATAACATCTCGTTCAGTCTCTTTAGGTGTACGACTTTCCTTTTTGTTCTAGGTTTACGTTGAACACTGTACACCACATCATTCATCCTAAGACGGGAGCTATACAGCCACACTCGATCTTCTTCTTGAAATCCACCAGTATTTGCCTTCCGACCGTGCCGCGCCTTCCTCTTGTCAATTCGCTCTAGCATCTCTTGTCGCTTAGGGAATGGAACTCTTCTTGATGGTTGTTGAATCAAGTGCACTTGGTCACTGTTGACTTCTTGTTTGACCAAGTCAGCCCTTCCAGTTGTTTTCCCCTCGGAGATGTCACTTGTACCTCCAACGCGACACCTGGCGGCTCTCACAAGGACGGCTTTTTCTGTCTTCACCTGAACTTGTCCGGAATCCGATGGCTGGACGCTGCATTTAGGGACATTCTCTGTGACACGAGCTACTTCCTCCGACAGTGCAGGGGTTCTCGCAGTTTTCAATAATCGCAGTTTGGCATGTTTCGTCCTTTCTGTTGGAGTTGTAAGGACAAATTCTTCATCTCCGAACCTTATGATCTTTTGCTCATTGTCGAATGAAATTCCATGGTCACTGATCAGGTCCATTCCGAGTATGACTTCATCTTCTATATCTGCGACGTAAACTGTACCTGTAATAGTGAGTCGCCCAAGAATCAACGTAATTTCAGCCTCTCCTCGAATAGGTGCGTTTTCACCAGTGACTGTTCGAATCACGACGTTGGATGAAATAGGCTTTACGTTTCCAGGCCGAAGGATGTCGCTGCGTACCAAGGAAACTGCAGCACCGGTGTCTATGGTGCATATTACATCCATTTTATTCAATTTCCCTGGAATGGTGAGGCTCTCAGATGTTCTTTTTAGTCTGTTAACACAGATGACCCTCGGTGACCTTGACCTCGCAGGTGATTGCAAACTTGTCGGCGTCCTGACAGGTGAGTTGGATTTTGTTGGCATTCTCACCTTGCAATCTTTCATGAAATGCCCTGATCTTTCACATCTGTAACATTTTCTCTGTGGCATTCTCTCCCTACAGTCTTTTATAAAATGTCCCGGCCTCCTACATCTATAGCAAATCCTCTGCGGCATCTTCACCCAACAGTCTTTGATAAGGTGTCCCAGTTTTCCACATCGGTAGCACGTTCTCTTCTTCTGGGTGCTCATTCCACTTATCAGCGCCTTGATTTCTTCCAGAACCTTTCCGACTGAATTATTCGCTGTGTCAAATCGTTGTTCCGGTTCTTCTATTGAAACTGCACGCACTTTCGGCATCGACGTATTGAAGGCCGCCTCCACTTCTAGCGAACGTACCAAGGCATCGCTACTCCTTTTGAAACTTGTAAGTCGCAGAGTTCTTTGGATTTCTGGGTCTCTAAGTCCGTCAATAAATATCTGCACAGCCAACTGCTCCTTGAAATCTCCGGGTGCATCTGGGTACGCCAGCTGGATTAAGCGTCGAACATCTGCCTCAAATTCTTGCAGACTCTCACCTGATTTTTGTGTGCGAGTCTTCATTTGGGCCCGGTACAGCTGTTCTCGATGTTGATCGCCATACCTCAACTCCAGTGCAGAAATCAGGTCCTGATATTGCTTCTGCTGTTCTATGGGTATCGTTTGTAATATACCCAAAGCTGGCCCTCTCAAAGCTACTATCAGTGCCGTAGCTTTTTCCTCGTCGCCCCATCCATTAGTTTCTGCCGCAGCCTCAAATTGTCGACGGTACATGGACCAAGACGACTGACCATCAAAAGTCGGTGGTTTCACGGAAATTCCTGACGTGGCAACACTGTCTCGGCGATCTCGGTTCTTGATAAGAGCTATCTGTTTCTCTAGACCTCTCATTTCATTTTTTATTTCATTTCTCATCTCATTTCTCATCTCATCTCGCACTGTATCCACTTTCTTATTAAATTCATCGTCGATTTTCTTGACGTCTTCCTTCAGTTCTTCTTTCAGTTTTTCCACTCGTACTTCAGTTGTATGTAACACATGCTCGAATAACTTGTCTTGATGTTCTCGAACGTTCTGGAAGTCTGCTTTCCATTGTTTTTCTATTAGAACTAATTCATTCTTTTGTTCTTCTCTCACCTTCTTCTGTTCTTCTAGAATTTTCTGGATTGCTTCTTCTCGTTCTATTTTTTCACGTGCTCGTTCTATTTTTTCACATTCTCGTTCTTTTCTCTGTTCTTCGAGAATTTTCTGGAGTGTTTCTTCCCGTTCTTTCTTTTCATTTTCTAGAATTTTCTGGAGTGTTTCTTCCCTATCTCTCTTTTCAACTTCTCGTTCTTTCTTTTCATTTTCGAGAATTTTCCTGAGCGATTCTTCTCGTTCTTGTTTTTCCTCCTGCCGTCGCTTTTCCGCCAATTCTTTTTCCTCCAGCCGACGCTTTTCATCTTCCTGTCGTTGTCTTTCCCAATCCGCAAATTGGTTTTGCATAAATTTCAACATATCCTCCATCGTATCGTAAGATGTACTTCTCGTATTAACCATAAATTGTTTTTATTTACCAGCAAAAATCCCACTTCTGACACCACTGTTACGATTTATCCTTGAAAAATCTCAATTCTGACACCACTGTTACGATATTCCTCTGGGTTCGTCGATTAAAACACCAAACAACACTAAACTACTTTTATTATAACTTTCTATCACAAAACAATACAACACAATCACTTAAATCGCTCCGATAACTTTCCAATGCTCGCTCGCTACTAAAACTCTACCTAACTCTACTAACAATTCTACTTTCGCACAAAGCTCTGCTCCACGTAGATCTCAACAACTCTCGTCACTTAGCTCTGAATACAAATTCTCGAATAGCCAACTCTTTGACTAACTGACTCTCACTAACTCTAACTCTGCCGCGACATCACGATGCTTATATATGCCTGCGTAACCATCGAGAATTCTCCAGAGAAGCTCCGATGACGTGTCTCGAATTCTCCCGGCGAATCCACGGGTTCTTGGAAATGACGATGCTACGGCGCGATCCTTTCGCCGTGCGTTTACGGTATGGTCAGGGCCGGCGCTAGGACGTAACATTATCCACCAAAACGACAAGAATGTGAAAAAATGAGAACTTAGTTTCCCAAAGTGTTCGAAAATAAAGTTTGGATGAAAATCAAAGTATTTATACAGAATAAATATACGAAAAATTATTGTGAATAATTCAAGAATGTTTTCTCTATATGATCAATGGTTTTTTTTTGCTTTATCAATTCATCTTCAGTTCCTTTTGGTTTCCTACAATTCATGGATATCATTACCTCAGTATTTTGTCGTTTTCTTCGAATTGAAATAAAGGTATCAGAAATATCTGGTTGTTCTCATTTCATTATTCTGAATGGTAACATTCATTGAATTTTAATGAACAATTTTCCTCAGGAACATCAAACGATGTGATTGAAACTTCTGGTGTGAAAGTTTAAACATTTTCTAGAGATCAATCACTCCATCAACACCAAAGTGATATGACGCGCATTTCGCTAACAATGTTATCATCTTCATGAGACAAAAATTTATATCAGTTTGGTGTTAGGCTAATTGATCTCTAGTAAAAGTTTCAACAACATTGTTCTGATTGATGACTTTCATTCTCGTTAACAAAAAAAACTTTGGACATTGAAAAATAAAATATATTCAGATATTTTTTTATATCAACAATTGCATTGTATACTCTTTTATGTCGCCTGAAATCAATTCAACAATAAATTGTGCTAAATTTTTATCAAGATCCGTTTGATACGTGATGGGTAGAATTCTCATTGGGAAAATAACTTATTTTTGTACCACTTATTTCAAATACACTAAACTATCGAATAAGGAATTTTGTTTACGACTATTACGTAATATAAGTAATAATAGTCGTATGGTTTCCCCAGTATAATGCCATACATGATTTATGGCAGGGATTTATAGTCTTTATTTCCTCTTCTAGTCCAATCACGAAAGTTCTTGATATCAATATCACCATAGAAACGATATAACCAATCTCCAAAGTGTCAGTGTCAAACGCATTGGTAGTGTTTGTGTATTTGTACAGAAATGAAGAAACTGAAGAATCATTTATATATATTACCTGTACACCTCCAGAAATTGTATAAATCAATCGTAAATAAAGTAGAGTATAACACTCGCAATAATGGCTATTATCCTATCGGATTATTTTACATCCTCGCCGCTAACGCGGCTCGGTTCATAAACATTCCTCTAGAATAATAGTTGTCATTATTGACTCGTGGTATAATCTACTATTAAGGGTGAAACACAAAACTGCTCTATCTAAACTGTGTTTGATAAAACAATGATGTTTATTGTATGTCTTCAATTCCATTTCCACACCTGATAACCCGATAATTTCATTTTGTTACAGTTGTGGTATATCCTCAAATTAATTTCTTTACCGGATGAAACGAAGAATTCATTGTTTTAGAAATATAGTTGTCACTACACATTTAATCAGGTCTTTCATGGAATATCAAATTCTGAGCAATAAAAGCTCTATACTCTTGCTTATGCAATCGTACCTGAATGAAAATTCCGAATAATATCAAATTTGAAGATCATGTTAGCTGTTGAATCATTTCGCTTTCATCTGTTGTAACCGTGGAAGAAGTATAATGAATAACTCGCATTGAATAGTAATTGCTCACTCGTATGATATACAGCACTCGCCTACTGCTCAAACTGCAAACTTCATTCTCGTGAAGAATGTATTATCATTCCTTGATCATGGAACAATATACTATTGTGATAACAATTATGTGTAAGTTCGAAATATATACAGCCTTGATAGAAAATTAAGAAATATGAAATCAATTTGATAGGAATATATTTTCTCGCGTGATTCTGATCGAGAATTTTTTTTCCCAAATTAGTCCTCTTTTGTGAAGTCAATTTTCAACAACACATAAAATGAAAGCATTTCGCATATAGGTTGTGAGCAGAAATGAATCTGGCAACACTGCAGGACGCAGCATCATTCTGATTGTGTACAATAATATATTTTCAGGACGCAAGATAGTACTCAACATAAAAACGTATATTCGATGGACGCAGTAAAGGCCCACTTTTGAGGGGACGCAGTAAGGGCGTGAATATCATTGTTTTTATTTTTGATGGTAATGAAAATCTGAAAATAGATACGGAATGCATTTAATGAGGAGAAAAGGTATTCGCTATAAAACTCTCCCTAAATAGAAGAATTCAAGGGGACGCAGTAGTGTCGTTTTGTGAAAGGACGCAATAATAATAGCGTGATGTATATATATATATATATATATATATATATATATATATATATATATATATATATATATTTATATGGAGGATGGGTAATCGTTGCATATATGTGTGTGTGTTGATATGTGTTGATGAGTTGTTTTTTCGGGTTTCATTTCGTGTTCTGTGGTTTTGATCCTCTGATGGATAATTGTCACGACGTTTCGGCAAAGTCTCATGGTGATGTCTAGAGTTTCGACCTCCGAACTCGACTCGGAGGAAATAACGGCAATTATGAAACAGGGCTCCTCAAAAATGGGCATCTCTCTAGATTACTAAAAGGAAGGTTACAATCGCTCAGCTTATTGACTTCTCTGTATATTATAACTGGATTTCAAATCTAGTATAGCCGACCAAGCTCCTTGTCATTTTGTGTTTCGTCTACAAACACCCCTGAAGTACTTTTTTTTGCCTATGGCTTCTGTGCGTCATATACCTCGTCATCGTTTGGAATTTTGAGTAAATGATGTTACATAATGATAATAAACGTAACTATTGTATCGCAAATGAGCATATTAAAATAACTGGAATTTGACAAAAGATATTAATATAGTCGTTATCATGTCATTAAAACATTTTTACGGATCCACTCACAAAATGGGTCTGTTCTGGTTTGCCTATTTCAAATAGTCCGAGAGTAGTTTTCCAGTTGGCCTCTGAACTTAGTCCTGCGTTAATCTTCTTCCTCCACAACTCAATGATTTTGGACGATCTTAAACAGTGAATACTAAAAACCAGAACAAACCCGTTATAATATCAGAATGAAGATCTTGTTGTTCGTATGTTCGTTACAAGTGTTTTTGTGTTATGTATACGGTTACAGGATCCTGATGGCATTGCCTACTCATGGAAGAAGCCATCACAACTTTGGCTTAGCTATAGCTAAGGGCCTAGTGTCAGCTGGAAACGATGTAACCGTGATAAGTTCGTTCAAGAGTAACGACTCGCCCAAGTACATCAACATTTTTCTCGAAGGATTCCTAGATGACTTATCTGTTATAATGAAATTTGGTATGGTTTCCACATATGAATTCAATGCATATTTGTTCGACTGATTAATAATGAGTAACTCTCACTCCATGCAATGAAGGAGTTGTAGCGTGCATGAATTGGGATCAAAGTACCCATTGTCATATAAAAGGCCTCAATAAGAAACGATTTTTTCAGTTAGACCGTAAGATTGGCATACATATGTACATTCATTGACATGGGTTCAACTGTGAACAAGCGGCACATCCAACAATTCGAATATATTAAGTACTACCTATTGCCCGCGACTTCGTCCTAGTAGACGTCGAACCGAACCGTTCAGTCGGCGCACGCCGGTGAAGCATTACATCTCGCCCGTTTTTCTCCGACTTCATTTACAACTATTATTTTTCACTGAATTTTATGTGCAATCATATTGAAATATAGCCTTTAGCACCCCTGAATACTGAAGCTTCCTACTAGTGAAAGTGATTTCATGATAGGATCAGTTTTTCCAAAGATAGCCCTCTATAAACAAACAAAAAACAAAGGGAGACACTTCACCTCTCAATAATATACGCCAAGAGCCAGAGCAAAAAAAGTAGGTTCATAATGCAATCTTCTACAGAATTGAGTTTCTTGTTGGAAAATTTTTGGGGGTGTCCCCTGAATATAAATTCAAGTTGGCGGGACAGGAGGGGTTGAGCTACAGCCGCCATCTTGGAAAACACGTTTCATCAAATATCTCGTGAACCGTGCATCGTACGACAAAAACAGTAGGGATCATTTTCGTAGATAATAAAATTCTCTTCAACTTTTATTTGAAACTTTTTTCCGTATAGTGCATAGGTTTTCATTTATAGCGCGCCAAACTGTTCCCAGCATGGTTATTGCTAAATTTATAGTGAACGGTTGATGAAACAGTATAAATGGCAGTATTTTGGCGAGCCATAAATAAAAGCCTATGCTTTATACAGAAGAAAGTTTCAAATGAAAGTTGCAGAGAATTTCATTATCTACGATCTGATGATGAACCTATGTAGGTTCGAAACATGTACTGAATCACCGTACTGACATCTTTCGAATATTAAATTGTGGAGACGACTTCGAGTTTTTCTGCATCGTAAATCTACTACACTCCACTTTGAGATACAATGGACTTCTACCACAGGTTAATAATTGAGAAACTTTGTAAATATGACCTTCGACTAAATTTTTCCAGGTGCTGAAAATAATTCTGTATTCGATTTGGCCTATCTCACTCCCTTCCAGAATTCCGATGTTTTGAATAGTTTCGGTTACGTTATTGCGAATTTAACACTGGAGCACCCAAAGTTCAAAGAGTTGCTCAAATCGAAAGGAGAATTCGATGTCGTTATTGTTGAGCAATTCTATGTCGATGCCCTCAAGGCACTGGGCTGCCACTTCCATGCACCTTTGATAGTGTTTTCAACAATGCAACCCAACGCTTATAGCAATTCTATAAGCCGGAATCCATGGCCACCATCATATACTCCTGATGTGAGCGCTGGGTTTTCCTATCCAATGAGTGCTTGGGAACGTTTCTGGAACACTGTGGTGATGCTTTCCAGAGATGCTAATTTCCGCAACGTACACATTCCTCAGCAAAATGTCCTGATGAAGAAACACTTTCCCTACTGTCCCGATCTGAGTAGTCTTGCCTACAATGTGTCTTTGATCTTCTACAACGCTCATGAGAGTTTCTCCCAACCGATGCCGTATCTACCCAACATGATTGATATTGGTGGAATACACTTACAACCTGTGAAGGATTTACCACAAGATTTGCAGGAGTTCATGGATAATGCAAAAACAGGAGTGATTTATTTCAGTATGGGGTCCTTTATTCGCTCTACGGCAATAGCACCGAATATCAAGCAGATATTCGTTAAGGTGTTCTCTAAAATCAACCAAAAGGTTTTATGGAAATATGAAGGAGATAATATCCCTGGATTGTCAGATAACGTCAGATTGGGAAAATGGTTTCCACAACAAGATATTCTTGGTAAGTATCAATTGCAAATAAATGAAGGGATTGGAACCGTTGGTGTAAAAGAGAGATCAATTCTCCTTATATCAAACTGATACTATTTGCACTAGACGCGCTAACAGGGTAAGAATCTTCAGTTTTCTTCTCCTGGAGAAACTGAGCTTGTAAACGAAACGAGCGTCGAGTGCAAGTAATATCAGTCTGGCTTCAGAGTAGTTGATGTCTAGAAAAATTATTGATTTCAATCCGAAACATTGATATTGCAATTCAGATATTTCATTTTGATGTTAGTTCAAGACATCTTGTAAGCAATCAAATATTTTGTAATCTGATCCCAAAACACATTTCAATTTGGTTCATCACATAAGAATATCCGGACATCCTACTAGAAATTCTGTCCGAAAATCACCATTTAGAGTTTAATTGTATTCCCAAAACAGTTATAAATTCTGAATGGAACATAAGTTATATTGAAGAGGAGTAGGAAATTCCTCTTGCGACCAGTTGGTCTATTCAGGTTGATTATTTCAAGACTCTGTAACGAAATGTAGATGCAAATATGAGTTGCCGAGAAGAATGAAAGAGTGAGTTATTCCATATATAGGTGAATATTTTGAAAAATTATTCCTCAATGATAGGTGTAATAGAGAAATCAGTTCTATCCAATTCATGTTTCTGCACAAAAAAACCTACGCTTAGTACAAGAATATCACCAGTTATCAATATAGATAACATAACATACATAAATTCCAATGCACTTTTGAGGATTGTTTGTTAGTAAGTTCAACCATCATGACTGTTTTCACTACTGAGTAGACTTCTGATTCCAATATGGAAATAATGAATATTCTCATTTCTTTCAGCTCACCCCAATGTGAGGGTGTTCATGACACATGGAGGTATGGGAAGTCTCATAGAAGCCGTTAATGCAGGAGTTCCCCTCTTGACTTTACCACTTATTGGTGACCAGTATAGTAATGCAGTTTACGCTGAATATTTGGGATACGCTATCAATGTACCATTCAAAGACATCACCGAAATCAAGATTTCAAGAGCTTTAGGAGATATTATCAACAACCCAAAGTGAGTAATTGTTATCACTCTTTATTAGCAAATAATGCTCTTCAGTACAATCAGTCACTTATAAAATACCAATCATATATAAATAGAAACAGGTCACATTGTAAAAACAAGAAACAAACAAAAATATATAACTAGAAACAAGTCACATTGTAAAAATAAGAATCAAGACACTTTAATATATTCAATTCATTTTCTTTTGAACGAATTTAATAAATCACAGCTTTTTATATGACTAGGCAAATTATTGAATGCAATCAGACCAGAACTATACAAAGAGTCACAACCTATATGCTCTCTGTTGATATAAAAATTTCCTATTCTATTTCTAGTGGAGTGTGTTTGAATACTACTTGTGTAAGTTAACTGATCACTCAGATAATTTGGCAACATATTGTGTTTGATTTTAAAAATAAATATTAGCATATTCAGTGTTATCCTTTGTTTTGCAGGCATAAGAGACAGTGATTCCAACATGTATTCCACAGGTGTGCGTTTATTACAACTTAGTATTGCCCTCATGGATCTGTTTTGAAGCTTCTGTAGTCTGTTGAGATTTTCATTGCTTACAAAATAGAGCAATGTACTGCAGTAGTCAAAGTGTGGTGCTATTATTGATTTGTATATCGTTAATTTTGCATATTTACTTATTTTATTTTTCAATCTGTATAAAAGATTAATTTTAGTGGCTATTTTCTTCTGAATATATCTACAGTGCGCTTTAAGGTTCAATTCTTGATCTAATACCACACCCAAATATTTGAAAGTTACAACCCTCTCAATGATGACATTATTAATGCTAATATTTAATGACAGCTTTTCATCTTGCAGTTGTCTTAAACGATGTTTGCTACCTATTAACATGAATTTTGTTTTATTAACATTCAACTTGAGGCCGTTGTCGCATAACCATTCGTTTATATTCGATAGTTCCTCATTTAAACATTCTGAGATTTCATTTGGTGTCCCAGAACAGTACAACATAGTGTCGTCGGCAAACAGTTTCACCTTACATCTTTTTACATGCATCACAATGTCATTTATGTACAGTAAGAATAGCAGTGGACCCAATACTGACCCTTGAGGGACCCCTGAGATTACGTTACGTAAATATATGACTTTCATTATTTAATTCAAATAGCATACCATTTAAAGGCAGCAAAATAGCGGAGCTAACCGAATCTCTCGTTGAGATATTCGACATTCATAATTGTGAGCCAAAAGTTCTGCGTTATTGATGCATTCACTTAAGAAGTTAACAGGGTATATCCCAAAATCGCAAGTCTAGAATATGAAATTTCATGTCATAAATGTTTTTTTTCTAAAACTCAGAGTCATCTACAAATATGAAAGTCAAATGAATGTCTGTGTGATACCAGGATTCGAAATTTACATTCCATTTGAAGAATGAAATTGATTTCTACTCTCATTAAAATCAAAAAACAAGGTAGAAATTTTGTCCGATCACGTCACTAGTCAAATCCATTTTTTAATTTTTCTCTCCTCCGGTAAAAGGGAAGCTTTGGATTCTTATAATACCTCTTTTAGAGCAAATTTGTATATTGTCCTTGATACGTATCTGCAATATTCCAATGAAGCAAACTCGACTGGTTATTTTGTCAGTTATGTAGCGAATTTATTATAAATTTGGAGATCAAATAAAAATAAATATTAAAATTTGTATATTCTTTTCCTTGGCGACGTTTTGAGAGCTAGTCTGCCTTCTTTTTCGAGCCTTTTTGAAAATTCGTAATGAGATTGAATTTTTGATAGGTAGTGTCTCATTACATTTTTCCAAAAGGCTTGAAAAGGAGGCAAGCTTTCGAAACATCGCCAGGATCTCAAATTTTCGATATATTTTTTGATTCAATTTCAGAATTTATAGAAAATCCATTTCAATAACTCATATTTCTCAACTGAAAGTGAAAATTCGAAATCTGGTTTTATAAGGATACGCAATTGTCGATCCACAAAATACCTCGGGTGTTGGTGATCCATCTTAAACGTTTTTCTCCAACGGAAAGATTCAGAGAAAAATTGATTGTCACCATTGATTTTCCGTTGAAAATATAAGAAGTGCAGTGTATAAAATGTTATGAGAAAGAAATCTTGAAAAGAAAAAAAAATTAGTGACGTGATTGGTAAAATTCGATACCTTCTTTTTATGACTTGTGCGTACCACATGATAGAAGTTCTAAATTGAATGTTACGAGTAATTTCCCTTGTTCTAGATATCAGAAGAATGCTAAACACAGGTCATCTCTGTTTCACGATCGACCGATGAAACCTGTAGATGTCGCTGTTTACTGGACGGAATTTGTTATAAGGAGCAGAGGGGCACCCCATTTGAAAGTCGCAGGTGTAGATATGCCATGGTATAAATATTTCTTGGTGGACATATTCGCTGGTGTAATTTTGGCGATTTCAACTGTAATGATGTGTTTATACTATTTTATCCGACTAGTACTGAAAAATATCAAAGCTAAACAAGACTGATATTGTGAGGAGTTCAATTCTGCATAGAGAGATTTTGAAGTTTATACCGACGTGCCTTTAGAGACTAACATAGTTGAATTAATACAAATCTATCACAAGCCTTGGCTACTTGTATTTCTGAAGATGTCCCACTGAATGCTTCGAAAAGATATATCCAAAATATTAAAAAAATATATTTGAAGAATTGACTAATTATAAATGTAATTCCAAATTATTGCATCATATAATCGCAATCAGTTCATTTTTGAATATTACTGAATATGCTTCAGCAACCAAGGCTATCCGGCCAGTTGGAAACAAACGGTGGTATAGCCGACTGGGACGGGCCCATCCACATTTGGGTTGAAATTACTATCCAAGAACTTTTGATTGAATGTGACTGACAATGATCTTTGCTGAATGGTGACGGTTCGGATTCCATTGTCTATATTTATTGAAACTTTTACTATATATCAATTACCCTAACCCAAACTGATATTTTTGCAATAGACGCGCGTTTCGGTAACGAAGTTAGCATCTTCAGGAGAATAAATTTGATACTAAATCTAAAGACTAGGGTAAGTTGTATATATACCTAAAGTTCTTCGCCTGATGACAGAAAGGGATACAATCATGCTGTTTTTACATTTTGCCATTTCTAGACTCACATGCATCGAGTAGTCTTGTCTCATGCACATGCTTGATCGGTTTAAGATTGCTTTCACCAATTTTGTGGTCATTGTCTAGAGCGTGTTGGGCGACACTGGATTTTTTACCCTTCCGTATTTTATGTGTGCAAAATGCTCTTTGAAACGGGTTTTAATAGCTCGTCGGCTCTGGCCGATGTATTTGTTGTTGCAATCTTGAAAACTGATTTCGTAATTTCCTGACTTCTCTGAGTTTTCTAATTTATCTTTTGGGTTAACAAGAAGCTGTTGTGAAAATATCAGTTTGGTGTAGAGGTAATTGATCTCTAGGAAAGGTTTCTAAATGCCCAGGGTTTCGTAGGAGTTGCACTGAACACTCGATAGAGGTATCAACAAATCTTATTATTTTCACACAACTGATTCTTCAGATTTTGGTATGTTACTTACCCAAAAAAATTACCAAGAAAACATTCAACCAGCATAAAAAAATGCCCGTCAACCAGTGGTCAAGCAGACGTTATTGATTAATCTATTGCGTTCATCTCAGCTGTTGTATCTGGACCATGATTGATGTATCTGAAGATGCAGCACAACTGTGAAATTCTGCATTTATTCATTTGACTCATCAATAACAAGCAAGACATGGTATGAGCCACCCTTATATTTGATGTTCAGAAGTTATTATACACACGATACAGAAACCTCTTTCTGTTTATATCTGAATGTACCCAACAGGATCATCATCTTATTATTATTCAAAAACGATTATTCCTATTCACAGAACTAACTAGATATCTACATATATTGCCACATTCATGGAAATATGGGTACCTACCACGTCAGTTTTACAAAAAAAAATTGTTTACCTACCATTTCTTGTACACCAGGCATATTGTCCAAAAATGATTCGATTCTGATATATATTTCTTGAGTAATTTTTTTTTCCAAAATACATCCGCTCTCTCCCAATTAAACCGTCGAAACAAAATAAAAGTGCCCAATTGGCTATTCTTTGAACACGAAGTCTTCACGTTTTCATCACATCGCTTCAAAGATCCCCTTCACAAAATTATTGCAGAAAATATGTGTCTTTTATTAGGTTTTATAATAAAATTCTCCAGAGTTCTTCAAGTTTGAGTGTCTCATTAGCCGAACATAAAACACTCGAGACGCTATTGAAGGAATAATAAGAAATGGTTTACAAGCTCCCTCATCATTCGCAATATAGGTACTTATATTTCGTTCTTTTTGTAAGAATTGAGAAATCCACCACGTTGTCGATACTGTAGGAATGGAACTCAGGTAGGTGACTATTTGTCTACTTTGCAGCTTCAGTGGCAATGGTATTTATCTACTATAGTATGAATGCTCTATGGCTGAATATTTTCCTCATATATAAAATGTCCCATAAGAGCAATGCATTCATCGAAAACTTACAGCGGTGATGGCATTGTATCGCAAGTCACCATAGCAACACATTTGGAACCGTATCGCTAGACGTCAGTAAACAACACAAATGAATGTCAGATAGACTTCAAAAATAGAAAAACATTTCGCGTTTAGGTGAGTACTCCATACAATCTATAGAGGAAAGTATAAATGAACAAAAAGTAACATTTCCTTGAGAATTTCTTTATTCGTGAAATATTCCAATGAATTACATTCGTGCATAAAAATGACCAGATAATTTTGCATTCAAGCGTGATATCTTATACAAATTGCATTCGGTTATTTTCATATTTTGTAAAAGAGCCAAAATATGAAAATAAACTATTGCAATTTTTAGATATCACGCTTTCTTTCAAAATCATCGGTAATTTTTATGCACTCGTGCAATTATAACCGATAAGCACACACTTTTTCACCTTGGTAGTGACCCATAATAATTCAAAATAACAATATTTTAGCACACATTGACACACATCAATCAAGTTGATTGATAATACCTCGACATGTCAAACTGCTGAAGTTGGTGTTCTGTGGCGAGTGTCTCTACTGTTTGGTTATGGCGTACTGGGTCGTTACTTTTGAAAGATCTACCGGAAAAATTGATGTTCTCATTGATAACATAAGAAGTGTGAATAAGAATCTTGACCAATTGAAGGCATTACTAGAAGAAACTGAACACATTTTCGACATAATAATTCTCTCTGAGACTTGGCAAATTAGAGATATAAATCTATATTATATGAATGGTTACAGTCTCATCTACAATCATGGCAATGTGAACCAAAATGATGGAGTAATTGTATTTATAAAAAATAATTTATATTTCACTCATGATTTAATATATTTATCAAATGGAATCAAGATTGTACAGCTGAAAGTCAAACTACACAATAAAAATATACAATTAACATCTATTTACAGATCACCATCTACATCAACTAATAATTTCATAGAGAGTTTGTCAGAATTTCTAGAATCTTGTGAAAATAACAATATTACCAATCATATTCTGATAGGAGATATCAATATCAACATAATGGAGAATGATGTCATCACAAATAACTATCTGAATATGCTTAGTGCTCATGGATTCATTTCTTATATAAATTCGGTAACAAGGAGTAATTCTGGTACTTGCATAGATCATTGTTTCGTGAAAGATACCTCAAATAACTACAGATACAATTCATTCGTCATAGAAACAGATATAACTGATCACTTCTCTATTGCGCTACAAATCATTTAAACTGAAACAAAGAAAATATCATCAGAAATGTTTAAATATAAAAAATTTATTGATAACGAAAAACTAAAACAAAATATACGCGAAGAGAATTGGCTAGATTTATACTCTACAGACGATATTGAACTTGCCACTCAAATTCTAATTCAAAAAACCAACAGAATTGTGGAAAAAAGTACAAACACAGTTAAAGTTAGTAGGAAAAACATAAAAAGGAATCCGTGGATTACTGATGGTATACTGAAATCCATTAAAGAAAAAACCAAACTTTATAAAACAATGAAATGTTACCCAACAGAAATAAATGCAACAAAATATAAACAGTACAAAAATATACTGAAAAAAATAATAGATGAAGCCAAAATAGATTTTTATCGAAACAAAATTGAAAATAATAAAGGAGAATCCTCTAAACTGTGGAAAACTATAAACGAAATAACAAATAAAAGAAGTAACGATAATGAAATCACAGAAATCCAATCTGATGATGGTTCTATGATTACCGACAAGAAAAAAATTGCCAAAAAATTTGTAGAACACTATAGCGAAATTGGTAAAATTTTAGCGGATGAAATACAAAAAAGACCGAATTATAAAAAAAATAAACCTAAAACCAAAATTATGAATTCCTTTTTCTTAGAAGAAACTAATGAATGTGAAGTCTTGCAAGCTATTAATAACCTAAAGAACAAAAAATCCCCTGGAATTGACACTCTCAGAGCTGAAACTATAAAGCTGATAGCGAAAGAACTAGCAATACCATTGACGTATCTAATAAACTGGTCATTCAGTAGTGGAATATGTCCAGCTCCATTCAAGTGTGCTGTTATTTCACCAATTTTCAAGTCTGGGAATAGGCTCAGGGTGGATAACTACCGTCCAATATCTGTTATTACAAACTTTGCGAAAATATTCGAAACAATCTTGAAATCACGCGTTGAAAAATACCTAACGCAATATAAAATCTTGTCAAACAATCAATTCGGATTCCAAAAAGGCAAATCAACTGAAGATGCAATAACACTCCTTACCAACAAAATCAGTAAATATGTGGTCGAAAAATTACCATCACTGTGTGTGTTTGTAGACTTGAAGAAAGCATTTGATACAGTTAGCCATGACCAACTTCTGGAGGTACTTGAGAGTATCGGATTCAGAGGAACATCGCACCAACTCCTACATAGTTATCTCCATGAGAGGAATCAATGTGTGAAAATCAATGACACTCTCAGTGAATTTCGAAGAGTACAATATGGTGTACCCCAAGGGACAGTTCTAGGTCCAATGCTCTTTAACATATACTTGAACGATCTTTTTGTGCTAGATATGGAAGGGGACATAATAAGCTTCGCAGATGACACAGTAGTTATTTACAAAGCGGAAACATGGAGCTGTCTGAAAGAAAAAGTTGAAAAAAAATTCAAAGCTGTAATTCAATGGTTCGAAAGTAAACTGCTGAGTATTAATATGGCCAAAACATTTTACATTACCTTTACATCTTATGCTAACAATTTACCAAGTTTCAAATCACTACTAATAAAATATGATAATGTGAATCTGACTATTTCTCCAGTAAATAAAATAAAGTATCTTGGTATATATATAGATGCACATCTGAAATGGGATGCTCATATTGACTATTTGGTAAAAAATTACGTAGTGTTACATATAGACTCAAATACATGACACTCTACCTAGATATAACACAAATGCGCATGCTTTACTATACCTTAGTATAACTACTGCTCTTCGGGCTTGAAGGCCGTCGTACTTTGGAATTTCTTCCTGACGTTTCGCTAGCGCGAGTGGCCAGCTTCTTCAGAGGCTTATTCATCTCCGATGACAGTCATCGGAGATGAATAAGCCTCTGAAGAAGCTGGCCACTCGCGCTAGCGAAACGTCAGGAAGAAATTCCAAAGTACGACGGCCTTCAAGCCCGAAGAGCAGTAGTTATACTAATAACCTCGGCCGCGAAAGCCTCAACCATTTTACTATACCTCGTTTGAAACTCACCTCTCCTATGGGATTGTCGCCTGGGGAGCAGCAAATGCTTCTCATATGAAAATCCTAGAACAAATACAGAAATTAACTCTGAAAATAATCACAAATAAAAAAAGAACTTACCCCACAGAGGCGTTATATAAGGAAGCATCGATTCTGGACATAAGACAACTTTACTTCTTTAGAACTGATATAAGGCAACACAAAAATAAACATGAACTGAAAAAAATAGAACACCATTATGCAACTCGCCACAGAATTGATTCAAGCTATGTGCCAAAATCACAGAAAAATACTTTACAGAAGTGTTATACTTACTTAGCTCCTCGGCTGTATAATCTTATTCCAGCAGATATCAAAACTATCGTTGGCAATAATATGTTCAAAAATAAGCTTAAAGCTTGGATCTCAGGTTTGCCAAGAGCACAGATACACCAATATGTTGATGTGAAAAATAAATATTATTACAATGTTTAAATGATATATTATGTGGTTGGAGTTGTGATCAGGAACTCCACTTCTACGTTGTTTGTTTGTTTTTAGTCTTGAAAATGGTATGTTTTCTCTATTGTTAGTTTGTCTTCAGTTCTGAAAATAGTGTGTTTGTACCTATCGCGGTTGTTTTGCTTTGTTTCATTATATGGTTTGAATGTTCTCTATCTATCTTTATTAATCAAATGTGATTCCGATGTGATATTTATATATAGTTTTCCTCATTTTTTCATCCATACTGGAAAAAACTTCATATTTTATTGTTGCTTGACTCCATTGTTTATTTGTTTTCATTTTTAAAAATAGGACGTTCGTTAGATCGATGTCTGACTGATGCTCGATGCTATGTACCTATTGCGATTGTTTTACTATTATATAATTTAAATGTTCCTAATTTATATTGAGTATATGTGATTTTAATGTGATATCTATATACAATTTTTCTCGTAATATTTTTTTGCTTATACTGAAAAGAACTTTATTCTTATACTATATTCACTATAATCTATAATATATTAATATGATTTAACCCACGCACAAGTTTATCCTTCTGTGGGGACCCTATATTTATTTGTCAATAACTAAGACGATTGTAAAGTTCAAATTGGATGGCAAATAAATGTTTATTATATATTTAGTTGCGTTTTTTCAACTTTCCAGTAAATTTTGTCAAAATCAACGAAACCAAGATATCTATTACAAAAAAAATCGAATTCATTGACAAATTTCGTCACTAAACGAAGCACTTTACCTACATAATACGCATTAACATATAAACGAACTGCACAAGGGTGTTGGAAATCAAATAAAAAATTAGCATTGCGTCCTCACCCCCTGCGCTGGCAGTCAATATTTATCAGTTGACCGATCATTCTGAATGTGCCAAATTAAAATCTGTCTGTGTATTAGTGCGTCGCTGTGAATGCTATCGCAGCATACACATGTCCGAAGCACAGCAAGAGAAAGGGGTGCGAGGGGGCATAAAACCCTCCATCAGAGCAAATTCGATTAGTATAAATGGTATTAAAACAATCCTGTTTGAAACAGGCCGCCTAAATCCATATGAAACGGTTGTATGAATTGAGCCCTCATTTCTATCAAAAATGTTGAAAAACCTCCGGCAGGGGCTCGTATGAACACTATCGAAGCTTCCACACTTCTATAATATATTTATTAACATTTTTTGTTCGAACGTTTCGGTATAAAAGCCACTTTCATCGAATACCGAGCTTCGAAATGTAACTCAAAATGTAAAATGAGGCAGTGAACTATAGCAGATACAGACATGAATAGCTGGATTTTGCACGATATATCATTGAAATTGCCGAACTGTTCATCCATTTCGAAACGGATAAATATGAAATAGAAATAATCAAAAACGAGAATATCCCGATGAACTGTCTGTTCAAAAATAGTTGCTCAAAATAATATTAATAGGCTCAAGAGTGATGAATCTGATGTGAATATGGATCTGTGCAATCAAAATAATTGATGCTATCCGGCATTTGCTAATAAGTTTACAGAGAAAAGTGAATGTTAATCAATTTGTCATTATCTGATATACTTTCAGTTAACAGCGATACTTCCCAAGTAGCACAAACATATTAGACCAATATTGGTTCAATATTACGGGGATATTAACCTTATATTGTAGATATCATATTGGCAACAAAAAAAAAATGTGATCATTCGGCGATATCAGATCAACATTCGAAAGCAATGTAAGGATATATCGTTTCAACTATATTGGTACAATATTGTTAATGATATATCGACGAAAAAGGAATATTCGTTTGATGTCACTCAATCATTTTTTTTTATAATATTCGGGATTATTCATATCTTCATCTACACCCGTACTCTAATAATAATACACTTATATGCCCACAACCCGTTTTATAATGAAATCCATTACGATACAGATTTTCATTACGATACAGATTTTCAACCAATAGAAACCCATTATTCTTCAATCAAGCATGATGTGCAAGCTTTGCATTTTGACGTTTGTCAAGTCAAAATCAGTAGGTATTGAATTTTTGAAGAATTCAGTCAATTTTCGATAATCGTATGAAAATGTCTCATAGCAGTGATATAGAAGAATTATCAGCGACCCTCCACAGATGTCTTAGACAAGAAAAAAATTCAATCGATAGGATTATATTTTTTATTTGACAAATGGAACACGTATGTTTGTATTTTC
The DNA here is from genome assembly GCA_032362365.1 of Zygogramma bicolorata. Taxonomy (NCBI): domain Eukaryota; kingdom Metazoa; phylum Arthropoda; class Insecta; order Coleoptera; family Chrysomelidae; genus Zygogramma; species Zygogramma bicolorata. Next base: position 11,660,473 of record JAVJAQ010000137.1, on the reverse strand, counting down.
AACCAAACTATATGGCCTCTCATGTTCGAGTGGACAAAGGCCCCGGCAGTGGAAAGTTACGTCCAGCTTCAATTCCTGACCTCGGCAGAATTTTTTTTTTTATTTTTTTCTTTCATTCCATTTCTCATTCTTGTATTTTCCGTGGTTATACCAATAATTATAATTTTGTAGAATTTTTCAAAGGAATACGATTGATAACCTACTATTATTGTGTTCAATATACGATCGTTGCATAATATACTATTTTTATCGTATTATTGTCAACTTGAAAATTTCCCTCATCCACATTAACTAACCGAATACTAATCTCGAAAAAGCTCTGGCTGCTTCGGGGCTTGAACTCACGACCTTCAGAATAGTAATAATATTGTCGGTCACTATACACTCTACGGCACGGAGAGACTTGTTTTTAAGGAGTTGGGTGGTATAGATGTGGTGACTTCAAGTTAGTTATGTTCGACACAACATTAAAATGTTAGAAACTTAAGTAACAATGAAATATATTCGAGAACACACTGAAGGATCACTGTCTCATGTGATGGCGATTTGGAATATCAAACTTGCTGTGCCAAATGTTCTGGACGTAGTTTTCTGGTATTGAAATCGACCACATGGCGATATTTCAATTTTTCCAAATTTTGTTAGGAATATTTCGTGATGAATATTGCGTTACCGATATTGATATATGTTTGAATACATTAAGTGATTACTTTCGAAATCCCGATACCCCTTTTCAGGTTGTGATTCTAAAATGACTACTTGAATATTTCCATTTTACTGTTAAAACAATATTCAAGCAATATAAGAATTCGCATATCTATATTGCAGTATCATGCCAATATGCCAACTAATGTGATAATACAATATTTTAATCTACGCTCCCAAACAATGTAACAACAAATAGATTTCGATGTTGAATATTGAGTATACCTATACAAAATATGCAGACAATATTGAAATATCTATGTTGTTAAACTGATGTTATTCATTATCACCTGATATGGTAATTCTGATATTAGTAATAAGTTATCAAACCCATATATTATCAATATTGAACCTTACAAAATGCAGTTGAAATTCATTGTCAATATCAAGCCAACTTTCATAATGAGATATCGTTTTCTCAATATTGATTAATATTAGTTCAACATCAATTTTTCACCTACGATGTATCTATATTGGACCAATCTGAACTCGGGGTTCAGCCAATATGATGTTCTTGCTCAAATTTGTCAATTATCGATAATATGACCAATCAATTAATCGATCATGTCTACAATTCCAACATTTGAACCTTAAAAATATCGTTTGAATGTTTTTGAATACGTAAATATACCATAACATATATTTTTTGGGTTTCTCTCCCCTGAACATGCCCCTTCGGAAGCTAGTCTGCTTTTTTTTTCAAGCATTTCTGAAAATTTCGATTCGAGATTGTTGAGTGGTGTCAAAATGTGACACTGGCATGACTGATTGATTGATAGAGCTACCAAGTGTTGATTTTGACACAACCTACTTCAAACTTGCCACTTCAATTTCCTTTTTCGGAAGAGGCATTGATCAGTTCGAAGTGTTAAAATCAACATTTGGTAGAACTATTGATGAATCAGTTCAAATTTTGACACTACTCACCAATCTCGAATCGATATTTTTAAAAATGCTTGATAAAGGAAGCAGACTAGCTTCCGAAGGGGAAGAATTTAAAGCTCTTCCTTTTCCATGTCCAAAAAATGTTTCATCTTAGTATACTTCACAGATATTGCTGGGCATATACGTCAATAGTTCTTTGCCAAGATGAATTGAAAAAGCTCAAGATGCATATATTCCTGGTGCAATTTCCGATTCGATATTGTTTTGTCAAAAACTATAGACACGATCAACTATATCCACGGAATTTACTGCGATTTCCAGTAGATGGTGCAAGAATCGAATTCTGTCATCTTTTGACATTTGCATTCCAATTTATTCGAAATGTGCTAGAAGTTTTTCATAATTGTACTGTTCCTTTCAAACAGCAATTTGTCGTTTCCAGATCAATTCTCTACCGTAGTTTTCTTAGTTATTTATCGTTTATCTGCCGTTGTTTTCAATTATTAGTTGTTTTCCGTTTGTTTCGTATTGAATTTAAGTGGTGATTTGAATAGTGTATCATGATAGATATCAAACGATGTTGTATTATTTGTGGACGAAATAATCAATCATCTATATCAAGTTCCGGTGGTTAGTACAAACATTCAAAATACATGTACCTGAGTTCAACTGGTCAATCCTATAACGCCAGGTTAGTCTGATAAAAACAAAGTTCATCTGGCTCAGTTTTTACTTTGGTAGAAGTTAACATGAAACTTTTCCTAGAGATCAATTACCCTAACACCAAACTGATAATTTCGCACTCGACGCGCGTTTCGCTAACAAGGTTAGCATCTTCAGTAGAAGAAAATTGACATTTACAGGAAAGACACGAACACCTTCAGATACATTCCAAATGACCCAAATCATTGTCCACAGCATAAAATGGCGGCACTGCAACTCCTTGTCCATAGGTTAATAACTTTCATTTTGAAAAAAGATAAGTACGACAATGAAAGGAGAGTGATTAGGTACGTAGCTGAAGTGAACGGTTTTAACCCAGAGATAGTTGATAAGATAATTAGAAAATGTAAATTTAGGGAAACACTTCGTAAATCTTCGACTTTTAAAAAAGATGAGAGAAGCGAAAAGTTTATAGTAATCCCATATGAACCTCAATTCACTATAGGACTCCAACAGATATTTGACAAAGTAAATATGAAAGTTGCATATTATAAAACTTCTTACAAATTACAGCAGCTTCTTGGTAACCCAAAAGATGAACTAGAAAACTCAGAGAAGTCGGGAATTTACGAGATCAGTTGTCAAGATTGCAACAACAAGTACATCGGCCAGAGCCGACGAGCTATTAAAACCCGTTTCAAAGAGAATTTTGCACATATAAAATACGGAAGGGTAGAAAAATCCAGTGTCGCCCAACACGCTCTACGCAATGACCACAAAATTGGTGAAAGCAATCTGAAACTGATCAAGCATGTGCATGACACAAGACTACTCGATGCATGTGAGAGTCTCGAAATAGCAAGATATAAAAACAGCATGAATGGTGACAAGGGACCTATCCCCTTCAGCCCGCTTTTCAATTTATCGTTAAGAAACTAATCAGAAATGAATACTAACAGATGACGTAACTTGCAGGTAGTCAGTTCATTACCGAAAAATGAATTAGAATAATTAACAGTAACAAACGAAGTCCATGTCGGACCGGAAAACTTTAGGTATATAAATAACTAACCCTAGCTCTAGATTCAGTATCAATTTTCTTCTCCTGAAGATGCTAACCTTGTTAGCGAAACGCGCGTCAAGTGCGAAAAATATCAGGTTTGGTGTTAGGGTGATTGATCTCTAGGAAAAGTTTCAACTTTTACACCAAAGGTTGCAAAACTCCTCGTTTATAAAGGTTAACATATTTAACATATTTATTCCAAGTTCCAGCATTAGTGACAATGGTTGTTACATGCCCAGTGAAAGGATGCAATAACATAAATTTAAAATCGTGGAATAGAAGTTCTTCCGGAAGAGTGTTTTCAAATACGGTCTTCGTATTCAGCGCCATAATAGCCTGCACCTTCCTGCAATCTCCCTAATGAATTGAAATAACTCACGTTGATCTGGACTATGGAGGGTTCAATTCATTCGGAATTGAACACTATGATGCTTAATGAACTGTATATTGAAGTACTATTTTTTCTATGTAGTCCAACTCCACTAACGTCGAAACCGATATTTCGAAGTATCCCATCAAATTATCTGAAGCAGCACATACGGGACGTGTCACTACGTCGAATTCCCATTACGTCGAATTCCCACTATGTCGAATTCCCATTACGCCGAATTCCCACTACGTCGAAAAGCATCCCCACCACTTACGTCACCAAAACACGATCGTTATCGAAGCTGGATCAAATTCGACGTAATGGGAATTCGACGTAATGGGAATTCGGCGTAATGGGAATTCGGCGTAGTGCCACACCATGCACTTTCAATATCAACAGCACAGCGAAATTCATCCTTCTTTTAGGTTAGGTTAGTTAGGTTAAGTCAGATTGGGTTAACAGGAAATTGCAGAATATCCGGTAAATTTTGCGAGTGCGTATCACTACGTCGAATTCCCATTACGCCGAATTCCCATTACGTCGAATGGGATCCAGCTTCGATAACGATCGTGTTTTGGTGACGTAAGTGGTGGGGATGCTTTTCGACGTAGTGGGAATTCGGCGTAATGGGAACTCGACGTAGTGGGAATTCGGCGTAATGGGAATTCGACGTAGTGATACGCACTGAGCACATATATCGAGAATATAAAGCAAATGCATCTACCAGTGATATATTTATCAAGATGCAAATCTGTATTCATATCTAAACAGAAACAGACAAACATCAAAAATATAGCGAATTCTTCGGTAGGAACTCGTGCACTTCTTGACAGAATTTGTGTATCTTTATCCTTCATTAGGTAGTGTTGAAAAAAGAAAGTAACACACTGACTCAGCACGAATTCTAAAGAATTCGCCAATAGAAAATTCGTCAGACTTCATAATGTCATGTGTCTCAGACTTGCCGCTTTGACGCCATCTGTAAAGGAATGTGAATTTCCCTAAATGTCATTATCAAGTGAGCCGTAGGTCTAGCATTTTTGACGAAAACATTAACCATGGTCATTTCATCAGAAATATATGCATCTTGGTGTTAATTCAGAATATTTACTTAATTTAGAAATAATCTCACCAAGAATATATGCTTCTTGGAAAAGCTGTCTCCGATCGAATAGTCATGGTACCGTGGTAACGGAAAAAAGTTATGTTTGATTCAAAGCTTTCTATCTTATATTCATTAATTATTAACACACGTAACAGCAACAATGGTACAGGTAGACTATTTCCCTCAGAATCTTGTCACAATTGAAATCGGATTGATATCCGTTATAGGTGCATTTCCTGCACGTATGTTATCAGTATGTGATGCTCATTTCCACATGACCAGATATCACAAAAGGTAAGAAGAGATTGTCGCTTTCTCTGTTGACAGCAACCCCTCGTGATACGGCGTTGCTAAGAAACACCCGTTTTCGTCGAATATGAACAGGTAATTAAATGCTTGTACCACTTGTTTCCTGATTGTTGTGTGCTGCGCTTTGAACGATCGACAAAGTGTTGCTCATTTCAATTAATGTCAATCGAATGGGATTTAATGAAATACTGGGGGCTAGGGAGAAAAAATATTCGCGATAATCTGTGGAATACTGGGATAATCTCTCAAAGCCGGTCGATAGGTAGAGAGATGGGGGTGATTATCGTAGTGCAATGAAGTGTGTTTGGGTACCAGGATTTTGTATGTAGATTATATTATATGTGTTCCTATGAAATATTTTGAATTCCACTTGAAAGAGACAGATTCAATATGGAAAAAAGCAAACCATTAATATTGATTAGGAATTTGCTCCTGGGAAATCTGTGCTCGACTTTTTTATAAGGTATTCACTCTACAAAAAAATATAATTTCCTATCTATTAATGGACTACTTTCATAGTCAGAAGATTAAACTAAGTTCATGTAGAATTATTTTTATAGAGGTTATATATGGTTTTCTTAACTCACAATTATTTCCAGTAGGTTGACGTCTTCATGTCCCTGTATGGAAAAAAAGTTAAAACACACCTATTTTGAAAAAGGTAGAAACTATATCGACATATATACAGCGATTAGTAGACAATCAATCAGTCATATGTCACTCAATTCAATGTTTGTTGATATATCAGATATCATAGGAAATGATTGGTTTTTGAATGCCTTGCCACAGTATATCATAACAATACAGTAGAGACACTCGTCACAGAACACCAACTTCAGCAGTTTGACATGTCGAGGTGTTATCAATCAACTTGATAGATGAGCAGCGTCAATGAAAGATTGTTTTTTGGATTATTATGGCTAAGTACTAAAGAGAAAAAGTGTTTGCTTATCGCGAATGTTTGTCGAAGGCTAGACACAAATTATCATCTCTCTTGAGGTTTCCGAAGGATGTCAAAAGGTAATAGTCATTAGTGTTCTGTAGAATAGCAGCTCTTTAAATTTGTTTCATATATTTTTTACAAATCGCAGAACTTGGAATAGTAGCTAATTTGCGTCGAAATATCATCTTTATAAAAATGCACCTCAATATTAAATAATGGTTGAAGGCATGTAACTATCGAAGAAGAACTATCGCTTTTGTGAATTTCACTTTGAGAAAGAGTTCTAGAATTTTCTACACATTGAAATTTGCAAATAAAAAATTGAAAAAAATTGAAACTAATAAATCGAAGACCAAAAAAAAGGTACCATTTTAAGTTATGTATAGCCTTTATTACGATGTTGATGTCTGAATATATCTATTGTACATATTTGAAGCTGCTGCGAATGAAACATTCTCTTGAAAACTCTTAATTTCCTGCTCATCGAATATAACTTCCGTAAAAACATGGACTGGAGAAAAAAAGCATCAGAAAAGTGGAATAGCTATTGTAGGTACTTGAGAATTTCAGATTATTCACATTCATTTCAAACGTTATCCTAGACAAAATATAAATTTTATGATGTGAATTAATATACTGATTTCAAATTTACCCACAAAAACGACATTACACACTCCGAGCACAGAATGAAGGTCACAGAAATTTGTTGACCCTCGAGAACAGAGGATTGACATTCAAGTGTCTACGGTATGGCTATGGAATACTGGGGCCTTGCATTCAAGAGATGCATTTCTGAAAGAGTTTCACTTACAAAAAAATGTTATTGATGAATTCATAAGAGAAATCTCCTTTATGAATCCGGCCATCAGTTTCGAAAACAACTTCGTATATACCTAACTGATACCCTCATAATATAACCGAATATATATTTTTCTTTTTTGTCCTCATCACGTACGAGGATCTATTTCTTCTAGTATTTTTCAGGTTCTTGAGAACCCAAGAAAGCTAGAAGAAAGATTCCATCCACCACAAAATAATGATATTCAAACAGTATGAGGATCAAATTTCCATATATTGTCATTGGAACTTGTCAAACACGTAAGTACTCGTAATATATAGAATATTTTCCTCATATATAAAATGTCCAATAGGAGCAATGAAATTATCGAAAACTTAAAGCGGTAATTGCTTTGTATCAAGTCACCATAACAACACATTTGAAACCATATCGCTAGACGTCAGTAAACAACACAAGTAAATGTCAGATAGACTTCAATAATAGAAAAATATCTCGCGTTTTGGTGAGTGCTCCATACTGTCAAATATGGAGAACCGTCATTAAATAATTCAAAATCCATTCAAGCAGATACATGAATTGAAAGATATTTCAACCTCAACTTCAATATTTTAGAACAAAAACACCCAGTATTCACAATTCCATCTCTAATAATCCAGGTTCATAGACATCAAATTGATACGATTACAGGATATGAGAATATAAAACAATCTCGAAATTCGCAAACTTGCACGGATGCGCGCTAGGCATTTCACCTTAGTACGGTGACCGGAGCAAAGTTGCAACCTCAGCAGATGAATCTTTATAAATATTGAGGGAGGTCAAGATTTGGTATCCATTATTCAGAAATTAGTCAGTATTCATTGATCACTCTTCAGAGATGGTCTCCAGAGCATTTTTCCGGAATGCAGCCCTTATCAACGATCCTGCTAGGAAGTAGTATAATGTAAGTTTTCAGTGTTTTCTTTACATTTTTTCGACTATTTGATGTTCAGAGTATTTTTTCTTCATATTTTTTTGTAATAAACATTCAATTGAGTTTTGAAATGAGTCGTTTTCATTATTTTGGATGAATGACAGTTGGATGAAACAGCGAAAAATCCTCTCGACCCAAGCCAAGCGAATACTGAGTTGCGACATCTATAGAAGAAAGTATAAATGAACAAAAAATAACATTTCCCTCGAGAATTTCTTTATTCGTGAAATATTCCAATGAATTACATTCGTGCATAAAAATGACCAGATAATTTTGCATTCAAGCGTGATATCTTATACAAATTGCATTCGGTTATTTTCATATTTTGTGAAAGAGCCCTCGTCCTTCGGACTCGGACACTTTCGCCAAAATATGAAAATAAACTCTTGCAATTTCTAGATATCACGTTTTCTTGCAAAATGATCGGTAATTTTTATGCACTCGTGCAATTATAACCGAAAATTGCATTAACCAGAAACATAAATGAGCAAACAATCGGCAAAACTAATATTTAAATGAATATGAACTCAGAAAATTTTGGAATATTTTTGAAACCCAGTTGCGAAATGCATACGCTTTAATTCCCGATGACAACCGTTCATTTGGAAATCTATACGTTTGATTTTTTTATTAGCTGTACATTTCGAGTCTGTTATTCGTATTTTATTTTTTCGATCTTGAGAGCGTTCCCAAACAGGTTTCAATACAGTAAATCACACACAACTATATCAAAGAATCGACACTCCTAACACGCATCCATTCATATTAGTGCAATTGCAAAAAAATAAAAAAAAATCGCAATTGCGACTTTCAATGTGTCAATTGTCACTTTTTTCAAAGCGAATTGAAGCCTATTGATTAAATTTGCTGAAATTATTTCATATGGATTGATTTCACAATTATATGTTATTTCACAATTGAATGTTCACCTCTGGTTGCAAAAAACCCAAGAAGTTTTTCATTTCTGGAAAACTATTGCTTGAACCAATCCCATTTAAATTGAAATAGAGTTTTTTTTCTATAATGTGAATCAGAAGCAAATCCCATTTATCGACTCCTTGTCCTGAATTCTTCAAAGCCCTCAAATCGTTTTTGACTTCATCCAATAATTTTCTGAGTTGTGGAGCAGACTCTTTCATTATTGGGAAAAAATTTAAAAATGAATCGATGTGACTCAATCCAATGAGCCTTTTGTTTTCATAACGTTCCTCAAAAAGCTTCGAATTAGTATGAATGAGATTATTAAATATGTTATAAACCTCCAACCACTGCTCATATAATCCATGAAAAGTTGGAATTTCCATCGTAGGCAATTTGACGTCATTGCTTGTATGATGATAATGTGACATTGTTTCAACCGAAAAATTTGAACCCTAATCCAGATCTTTCATAAAAGTCGCAATTGCCAGATAGAATCTGTCAATTGACATTTCTGCAATGTAGGCCATTAGGTGTAGACATGATTTTTCCAATCAACAAAAATTACAAAAGTTCTGAAAATTCAGTAGAATAAAAAGTAGGTTCAAATGATATTGAATCCGATTTTTCTGAACGGAACATGTTGAAAATCAGATTTTTGTGAATATTTGCATTATTTGTATGGAGATATTTGCAAAAGTTCTGCAAACTTTCATAGCATTGCGAAATAGCAGTTTACATCTTCTGGTGAATTCGCAACCATCTAAACAAAACAGAAGGTTTCGTTTTATAAAAAAAAAAATTGTAATAATACTAATTTTTCAAAAAAAATACAAAAGTTCTGCGAACTTGCATAAATGACCGAAATAATGTTATTGGGGAGTACTTCAATTTGCAACCCCTTGCGTTGAACGGAAAATATATTTTTGCAATAAGTTGTTTAATGTCATCAAAACAAGTTTCGAAATTTTCACAAAAGTTTTGAATACGGGTTGCGAATGAAGAAGTCTTCACATACAACTTCTTCATTGCTTTGCAACCACGTCTGCAATACAGAAATGGGGGTATTATCAAAATGAAAAATATTATAGTATTTGTTCTCTACCAAAAAAAGCTAAAATTTTGCAAATTTGTGAAGTATGTATATATAGCCGTTTACATCTTCTGATAAATTTGCAATCATTCAAAAAGAACGGAACTGTTTGTTTGAAATCAATGTTATTAATCCTAATTCTTCGAAAAAAACTCCAAAAGTTCTGAAAAACTTGGAAAAATAACCCAAATTTATTCGTTGGGAAGAACTTCAATTTGCAACCACTTGCGTCAAACGGAAAATATATTCGCACAATAAATTGTTTATTTTGATTGAAACAAGTGTCGAAATTTTTAGAAGAGTTTTAGATAAGAGCTGAAAATGGAGAAGTCCTCCCGTCGAACGTTTTCGTTGATTTGCAACCACGTTCGTAACAAAAAGGAAAAATAATTTTGTATTTATACTCTTTCAAAAAAGAAAGCAAAAGTTCTGCAAACTAGTGAAATGTTAAAAACTAGTAGTTAATAAAGTATACCACACACAACTAAACAATATCAAACACCGGTACCTACTAACAGAGGAATGCAGATCCAATAAAACAGTACAACATGTAATAGGCATAACCCGGATGATAATCAAGTATTCAGCTGGATAACTGTGATATAAGTCCCTTGAAGGGGTTGTTAAAATGCGATTAGTATTTCTTGAATATTTAAGGTTCCGTTTTAGGTTCGAGGTTGCAAAGTTTCATAGGGTGAATTCGCCAGTAAGCCGGACACTACCAGTAGTCGGACAAAACAGACAAAATTTGAAATAACTTCAAAATAACAAATCAAATTTCCTTGAATAAAAAGAAATATGTCGCGCCATTATTCCTACATCGTTCCAGATACTTTTTGATTTAGCAGTTGCTACCACTGAAATGTTAAAAGCGCGCCAATTTAGTGATGTGCACAGGGTCGTTTATTGTTCTGCATTGAAAATAGGTGGAGAAGATTTCAAAGGTGAGCAAAATTTATTATTTTACTATTTTCGAATTTATAAACATATTATATATGTTATAAATAGTCTAAGCTTGTATTATAATTATATAAAACTCATTTTTTTTCAATTTTGTAGTCATAATTAGGTGGCCGGTTACTGGAAAAACTTTTTGGTGAAATTCCAAAAGCCGGACAAGTGTCCGACTACTAGTAGATGAAAGCCTGATTCGTTTGTTTCTTTTTGACGTGTTGATATGGCCTATTTAACATTTCTTTCTTACATCAAATAGCATCATACTTGTTTTAAGCACTAGCCAGTGGTCGGACAGAGAAATAAAATGGCAAATATAGATTATGACCAATAACAATTTGTCCGACTACTGGGCTTTATAAAATTCCTTTGAGTTCCAAAACTCGGACACTAGTAGTTTTTTCGGCATTTCATGACAAACATCGTCAAGATTTTTTGTCTTATTTCATTTCAGACATGAAACCCAAAGGAAAAATTGGTAAATTTCGTAACTATGATGAGAATAAATTACAAGAAGCGGTGCAAGCGGTAAGAAACGGCGGGAAATTAAGAGAAATTTGCCGGCAGTATGGGGTACCTAAGTCGACGGTACAGGACCGTATTAAAGGCAAATTTAGATTTTATCTGTGATTTTTGTGATGACTGATTAGTTGTTTACTTTATTTTAGAATTTTCATTGTAACCAAAGTTTTAAATAATAATTAGGAAATATTTTTACATTTAATGTTTTGTTCAAGAGTTTATGTTTTTGTTTAAAACCAATGCAAATTAAAAGGTTAAGCTAAAATTAGCTTGTTGATTTTAAGTTGGTATGATATTTTTTATGAGTTCCTAATATTTATTTTACTAAGAAACTTGAAATTCATGTTTCATTGTTTCAATTGTTCCAACGTGAGATATAGACTGTTGCTAGATTTAATAAATAAAATTCAAAGTTTATGTTTCTTTTGGTTATAAATTCACATCAATATTCAACAAAATCTGAAAATTTTCATTGAATGCCTGACCTACGAAGGCGTAGAAGGGCCAACACCAAAATATTTTTCAAAACATTTGGAATTGCCACTTCAAAGTGACAATTGTCACTTCGAACTGACAAATGTCACTTTGAACTGACAATTGTCACTTTGAAGTGTCAATTCCAAAACTTTTGAAAAATATTTTGTTGTTGGCCCTTCTACGCCTTCGTACTGACCTGTTCAAAACTAACCAATCACAAGCTGTCCGACCACTAGCAACTGCCTGGTCGACTACCGGCATTTCGTGTCCGACTACTAGCAAAAATGTACTTTTTTATATTTTCTTTGATGAAAAATAATATGAAGATGAAAAAAATGTGTTTTGTCATTGAACATAGAGCCAAATACTCGATATATTGCCTGGGGAAAGTTTTAAAATGATTACTCCGAAATTGAATATTCTATTGAAGTTTTTAATTCGGTTTTGTCTAAATTGTCCGACTACTGGCTGATTCACCCTATCCACTGAGACCGATTTTATCTTCATTTGCAACCAACTATAAAAACTTTTGTGATTATCTCAATACTTGTGTGTACTGGACATGGCGGCGTTGAGGGAACTAGTTTGATAAATACATATTCCGTTTTTTAGAAATGGTTGCAAATGTAAGTAACTAAGCTGGACATTTTTTTCATTCACTTATGAATTTTGCAGAACTTTTGTGATTCCTCAAACAAAACTACAACAAATGAGACAAACATCAGGCTCAGTAACTGTAACAAGGTTGCAAGCTTAATGCATGTTTTAAAACAATATTACTAGCGGTATTCCTAGTTTGCAGAACTTTCGCAATGGTCTGTGCGAAATTAAAGCATTTGAATGTTTTTGCCATTTGGACCATGTTTCGTTCATAGCGGGCTTATGCAAAATTTTATAGTGTTTCCATTCATGCACTAACATACCGGTAAAGTTTGAAAACTTCTGGAATTATTGTGAATTGATTGTCTATATCTACTGGCCTAAATGGCACTAACACGCCTTCATACAAGTCAAACTGAACTCTGAATAAATCCAATATCCATTTTCATCATCATAGTAGATGCACAAATCGAATTTCTTCAAGTTCCCATCAGGAGCTCCTATGCTTGCATACATACATTCCGATTGCATTGGTGGTATGACCGTTCCCGTAACCCCGCCCCCCATTCCCGTCGCCAATGTGCAGTGGTGCGTGAGTAACAAACCGCCCTCTGATCCGCCCTTCACCTACCTATCCCTTACTTGAATTTTTGTCGAAATTCGGAATTCGGACACAAGAGAAAGAAAGAAATTCAGAAGTTGAACGCAGTCCCTCTCATTGGTTCTCCGAAGGGATGGTGAACATGATATTTGAAAGATTTTGGTTGAGAAAATCAATCACATTATACTTTATTGTCTGTAGATATTGAAATCTAATTGACAAAGTCGTCCTATACTTATGTATACTATACATGTTGGTAGATACAGCACATGACGAAAGCAGAGAGAGAAAGCAAGAGATTGAGTCAGAAGATCCTTCGGAGGTGATTCCAGTAATTTCAGAGAATGTTCATGAAGATGTTGCCATTAGGTTTTTTTAATGTGGTTGACAATGTTTCTTCGTGAGTGGTATTGTTTGGAACTTTCAGTATACATATTGTTAAATTTATTGAAAGCTGTTACAATAGTATATCATGCAACGATCGTGTAACAACCATTACATAAGAGTTGCATACGCTATTTTGTCCACACGAAATAGTGAAGAACTACATAATACTCGTATTTATTAAAGAATTCTATAAAATTGTAATTAATGGTTTGAGGTACCATGGATATATTGAACCTAATAATTGCAATTTGTCCGATTTTTTGAGAACATCAATACTTTTTATTGTGCATTTTGAATGAGGTTATTCCAGGTCCCACAGATCAGGAAGTGAAATCACTAAATTGAAGTGATTTATTTATCTTGCTTGAAGAAGCGCTATTGTAATAGCGAAACACGTGTCGCGGTTCTGTAAACCCATTGTAAGTGGAAATCATACAGGAAACTGTAATATATTTTTGAAAATTTCTGTGATTTCCAAATTCTTCGTGTTTCATCTGAGACAAGAATGTTCATGAAAGAAAATTGTCCCCTATTGAATTTTATTCTTATTTTTTATTGCATAATATCAAATAACAAAATCGAAGATATTAATATTAATATGATGAAGCATTAGTTCTAAACTGATGAAACTAATTTATAGAAAACGATTTTGATAATTCACTTACAATCCAGTGAACAAAAAATTTCATGTGAAATGTAGATCATGGACATATTTGGACGACTTTCACTAATTGAAAAAATAAGGGCCAAATTTCTTTTATGAACATTCTTGCCTCAGAAAAAACAAAGATTTTGAATCATGGTTAAAAGTGTGGGTAATTTGTAGTGAAGCGACGACTTGCGACCTTTTGAAGATGCAAATTTCATATAAAAAAATATTTTCTGAAATGTTCAATGTGCTTCTCGGGCTGTTTGCTGTTTCTTCCTACGCTGGAAAACGCCACTGCAGCCATCAAAGAACTCACCATCCATGAAACCAGTAGAAATTGTCACAAGAGTTTCTTTGTACGGACTCGATCGAGCATGCTTCGTAAGCATGTGCTGACGTTCATAAAATATCTATGCTTGTGTGTTTGACCCATTTTGCTCGTTACCTCATTATTGTACGGATTGATTGCTTCTTTGCACGTAGCATTGAGGGCGTTAATAATTTTAATTTTCACTCCGCGTCTCTACAACTACTCTTTCGATGTGTATACGGTAGGATGGGAAAAATACACGAGATTGGAGCTGATCACGATTGCTAATTATGAAGAAGAATGTGGCAATTAACGCATATAATCCCTAGAATATTGGAATATTAATTCTTGAAACATATTGAAAACATGCATATTCTGTCACCTGTCATCGAATATGAAAAAAATGAAATCACAAGAAATGAAATAATATTTATAAACGTTTGACTACACAATACAATAATAATGACAAAAGCAGAATAGTGCAAAGCGGAAAATGTCTCACAAGTCAAAGGTATTGAAAATTCTCAGTTTACCTATATCATGAATTTTTTTTGGAACAACTTTTACAGATTTTCAATATTTCATTTTCATTGTTTTGATTGTCTTTCATTTTTCAATTGTTTTCATTTTAAAACCATTGTTTTTGAAGAAACGATCACAAATAAAAGATTAAAATATTTAGACTTTAGAAGTCAATAATATAGACAGAAGATAACCAGATGATGAAAATTCAAAATACTTATATATAAAAAAAATTATAAATTAAAATCAGTGATTCACTTCATACATATATCGAATATTAGGATATGAGCATTATATAGTGACATCATAAATATATATTTGTTCAAAGCAACAAAGTAGTAAACGATTTGTTGAAATATAAAATATCGAGAGCAAAATTAGCGTTGGATATGCCCAATGCTAGGATTTGCACCTCAACTTTTATTATTATTCGTTTGATGTGTGTAAAGTTCGGGTTAAAAAATCAAACTAATAATAATAATAATTTATTTGCAGTTCCAAAATACAACCAGCTTTTCATAATTTACAGTATCGCAAACAAACAGAGCAGTCATATAGGTTCAAAGTGAACCTGTCCATGACAACTCATTGAGAGCAGGGACAATAAATGTATGAATGCCGTTGAGGTATTTAACTAATCAAAAATAATAATATAAAAAAAACGAAAGTATACAAATTGAAAATTACAGGAGTTATAGATCTTACCCAAAAGAAAGAAACAGTAACCTGACATTTTGTTAAGCTGATGCAAGGCAAACGATGTGCAAGGTATATGTTTTTTATATCAATTTTTTTTTCTTTCTTTTTCTTTCTTTTTTCCCCCCCTCTTTCCTTTTCCCTAATTTTATTCTCCTTCCACCAAAAAGTTTCTATCCGTTTCGAGAATCCACTTTTTCACATCTTTCTTGAATCTGATATTATTATTTATAATTCTAATGTTTTCTGGCAATGCATTATATATCTCGGGTGCTATATACGAAAAGGTTCTCTGCCCAACCGATTTGTGGGCTTTTGGAATATTGAGATTATCAGCAACTATTGCCCTCGTTCTATAAGAATGACATATTTTTTTGAAATATATTGTGTCATTCAAAACGAAATTCACACAATGTTTGACATATAATTGTCGGATGTCCATAATAGCCAGATCTTCGAATAACTGATCGCTTGAAAAAGTCCTTTTTCTGGATGACATTATTTCAAGAACTGTTTTTTGGACTACCTCCAACTTTTGGAGGTGAGTCCTTCTAACGCCGCCCCACCCAATAATGCCATAACCTAACAGAGATTCGACCAGAGCAAAATAAATGATCTCGAGCTTAGTGATATTTGGTATTTGTCGATGCTTATATCTGGTGGTATTTGATAAGAATTTCGGTTAAGTACTAGATATTTTTGTCGAATATTTCATAATTTTTCATTCCATATAAATATGAAGCTGAGGAAGAATACACATTTAAAAATAATCCTTCAGGAATATCATTTTTTCTCAATTCAATTGAAGGATAGGTTTTGAAACTGATTCGAAATGGGGTTTTTCCATCAACCAGCTGACGCCCCCTATGAATGTCAACCTTCAAAAGTGTCTAAGCTTGTGCGAGCTAATAATAAACGTGATGTCATATTTCAATATATGATTCCTAGCATGGGGAGGTTAAGAAGTGACAGTTCGATTTTTTCACGCGATTGCTCTCGTGCGGAAAAGTCACTTTACGCACGTGTTAGGTACACTAATTTTTCTACTAGCGTGCGGAAAAGACCCAAAAGGTAACACAAACATTTATTATTAAATACATATCAAACTATTGATTATAATTAATATTAATATTAAACGTACAACTTGTTGCGTTGTGCAAATTAATTGCAGAGGCTGAAATGTTTTTCACTGTTTTGTCAGCAATTTTGCTAGAGGAAGTCATTTTGGAAGGCTTTACTGGTGACAGCTGCTGACCAGTGGAAGGGTCGGCGAGAAAATTTTTGCTATTTTTGGTCTAATTACAATGTTTTGTTTTTTAATATACGTCGTGACCTTGAAGAACTTGCTCAAATCGACGTCATTTCTGAATTTAATAACACTTTTCAACATTGAGTACCTGGACCCATAGAGTATCAGGCTTGCATGTTTTGGAAATTCCAGCGGAATAATTCAAAACAACGTCTTCTTTGAAAGTTTTGATTCTTTTATTCTGGCACCAGTTTTCAAACAAATTTTTTTTTATACCTATAACGGGATTTTAACGGTAGCAGATGCATGTTTGCAATTCTAGCCGCTTCCAAAACTGAATCTGGCAAATTCTCATCTGAAGAATCCATGGAAAGTAATTTTACTAGAAAAAACTGTGACGGTAAAATTGGTTTTGACAAGGTAGTGTTTTGACTGACAGATTTGTTTCCTTTGTTGCTACGGTAATTCAAAGTAACAAATGGAAAATGTCAGATGTTTGTTATTATTTCACATTCAGTTGATGAGGCTTATACCAGGGCCATTGAAAAATCATTGAAAAATACTTTTTCTATAAAAAATTATAGCAGAATTCTAATGAATTTCTTCTTTTCGGTCATTCTGTGAACTACAATCATACAAATATATATATTGAATAGTCAAATGTCAGTATACTCCCCAAAAACTCAACAAATTTACTTTTCGCACTATTGCGGTAAAAGAGTTTTTCCGCACTAGTGCGGAAAAGTGACTCTTTCAACACTAAAATGAGTGCGGAAAAGTGGACTTTTCCGCACGCTAGTGGAAAAAATGTATTTGAACCAAAGGTCCAGAATCGCCTACACTTAGAGCAAGTCCGAGAAGTGTCAATATGAAATATATCTAGGTATAACATCTAGAGAATATTGTTTTGGCATGAAACTACGGAAACACTACTTCTTACATATCATTCCTATAAGCATATTTTCCATTATCGTTCTCACATTTTGTCATATCTATTAATCTACAATGACAATATTTTGAAGGGCCTTGCTGTGATTCCTGCAACAATGGTAGAATCGCCCTACGGCACAGCGGAAGTGACAGAGGGCGGCACGTGTTGGTGATGAGTTATACCGGAAGTTAACTTTTGCCAGCCGGATCATATTTTGAGCGCGTGTCCTTCTGACGCACAGATGATATCTGTGAAATAAGCAGTAATCGCTGGATTATTTTTTTGATGAGCGCGTTCCTAGTTGTGAATCGTAAAACGCGTAATGAAGAATGACAGAATATATGGATTAACCAGTTGCAGAAAAAATCTAAATTGAAACAATAAATTACCAGTAAGAGGTTCAATTAAATCTTTGAACAATCGAATATATCTCTCGATCTCTGAATATCATTTAGCAGATCGATAAGAATGAAAACCCGTAAAATAATTCGTTCCAAAAAATGGAATCGATGAAGGCGCTCAAATCCAAACAAGAATATTGAAATGGTTTTGAGTTGAAAAGTGAATAAAATAAATCTATTGATCAAAAAGAAGATTGCGGCAGAAAAAAAATCTGAATATGAAAATAGTGCTATCAAACAAAATTATATGAAAAAGTATGAAACAATATAAACTATTTGGTATGTAGCTACGGTAGATTGTCTTCACTGTGGGGTGTATTTTGTCTCTCATTTTTCGTCAGTTTTTTCTATAAAATTATCTGGATACCTTTTTTTCTCAATAAGTATTGATTTTATGAATTGAATATCTACAATGATTTTTTTCTATGACACTTATGTGGTGGTATGAATTCTTGTGTAGATATCTGTTAGTAGATTTTTTCTTCTAATAATAATTGACAGAAATATGCATAATCCACGTTTTATGTGGAAAACGCAGAAAAAATTAATAAATCCTAAATAAATTAATAATGATTTCTGCAATGGTGTTCAATTTGAGAAATGGTCAAATTTTTTTGTGTAAGAGATACAGGAAAGATTTATGTGATGAGTTATTTGGAAATCGTATTGGGTGATATGGTGTGTAGTATTGAAGATATCGAGTTTTTCGTAATATATAGTGGAGTAAAAGAAATTTCAATATCTATATATGAGTTGAGTATAATTATGAAATATTCAGATCATAAAGGAAGTCAAATTTATGAACTAAACAGTAAAGTTGTTAAAAATTGCTTTGATATTGTTGGGCATGTCTGGTGCCACTTTGTGAGGGTATCATTGGAAAGTGGCACATTTCTTGAGGAATTAAAAACCAGCACTGTTACACCTATCGAAAAGTTCGCTCATACTAGTAAAAGAGGTGAGATCAGACCAATCAATTCTTTGATATTTGAAGAAAAGTTATTAGAAACAATAGCTTATCAACAATTATTACAATATAATAACTCAATTAATTTGTTATTCATTATTCAGTCTGGCTTTAGATCAAAGCACTCTTGTGAATCGGCTATACAACTCACTGTCACTGAGTGGGAAAAAATTAGTAATCATCTGTTCTTTTCAGCACTATCAGTGGATCTGTGACGAGCTTTCGAAGCAGTAAATAGAGAGATAGTATTAAAAAGCTGAATAAATACGGTATAGAGGAAAAGGTATTCAATTGAATGAGAGAAAACCTTACGAATAAAGAACAGACAACAAAGATTCGTGATGTAATATTGTCAGCTACTGCAGTAGATCATGAAGTTCTTCAGGGTAGTATTTTCGGCCCTCTATCGTATTTAATATATTATTGATATGGAAAAATATGTTGAATGTGACTACAATCATATATTTGCAGATGAAACTCTGATATCAGTAAGTGATGGAAATCAAGATTGCAGTGATCAAAATAAATGATGTGTATTTATTATCTTGAGTGTCCCAAAACATAAGTCTAAATTCTAGAATAACTGTGTACAAAACTATCATTCAACCTCATTTTTAATATTGCCCTATATTACTTCACTGCTTTGCTTCAGATAAAATATCTCAATCAAGAAAGTCACAAAATTGAGAAATGGGAGTAGTATTGCGATGTAGTAGGTCAACTCCTATACCATTAATGCTAAAAACTTCACAGTTATTTACTGTGGAGCGAAGACTGACCTGCTTTCACTGGCCACGTTTACACCGTCGCTTGGTAAGCTGACTAATGACTTTATTTTAACCAAATCGTCTTGAAACTTCTCCTAGAGATCAATTACCCTAACACCAAACTGATATTTTTGCACTCAACGCGCGTTTCGCTAACAAGGTTAGCATCTTCAGGAGAAGAAAATTGATACTCAAGTATCAATTTCAAGTATCAAGTATACTCAAGTATCAATAATACTCAGTATCAATTTTCTTCTCCTGAAGATGCTAACTTTGTTAGCGAAACGCGCGTCGAGTGCAAAAATATCAGTTTGGTGTTAGGGTAATTGATCTCTAGGAAAAGTTTCAACTTTTACACCGAAGGTTCCAAAACTCATCGTTTATTCAAATCGTCTTGGTCATCTTGGTGTAAACAGTACACTTAGTCAGGTGACCAGCTTGGTTTGGTACCCAAAATTCATGCGTACCAGACCAAAATAGTTAAGTGACCAAGATGGTGTAAACACCTACGGCATTGACGCGAGTTGCAATATTTGGTTTGAATCTTTGCTAAGCATAAGTCTGAGCTCTGTGTATTTCGTTATTTTATCATTTCATTATCATTTTCCCTACCTGTTTCATTCTCAACTCCTGATATTTTCTCATATTCCTTCTATGAAGCCTTATAATTTTTGATAATCTTGCCTTTCTTTCACAATTCATCATTTGCCAATGTACTACAATTGCCCTTACTCTCAAATCCAAAGTTTATTATTTCTGATTTCAATCCATAAATTATTTGATGTTTTCATGTCAGAAAATATGAGTTGCAGAGTTGCAAACCTGTTTATACTTCTGTCATGTTCTTTGGTATGCTTACCAAATAAGAACCATACTGTTTACTATTAGAAGATGGTGTAAACAGGCAGTTACTTATTGACTTGTCTGAATTTGGTATGGTCAGAATCATTTATATGTGAACAGGCTGAGTACCTCATATAATGAAAAAAGGTTCATTTTTGAAAAGATTCATTCAGTACAGTAGTTTACCACAAAATGTGAAAGAGTCAAAAAGTTTTGCGGAATTCAAACATAATTTGATTTCAAACAAACAAAGTTAGTTGATAACGCAAGAGTTCTCTTTGAAGAAACATCTACTGACTACTTCCACAAAACTCCCAATACAATATATATATATATATATATATATATATATGATGCGTTGTTTTTTCAGGTTTCATTCCGTGTTCTGTGGTTGTGAGAATTATCCTTCAGAGGATCAAAACCACAGAACACAGAATGAAACCCGAAAAAACAACGAATCATACTTCGTCCGTGAGAATCTTCATGCTAACATATATATATATATATATATATATATATATAGAATAACGATTTCGTGACTGGTTCGAGTATAGGTCTTGCTGTAGTGAGACTGCAACCTCACTACAGCAAGACCTATATATATATATATATATATATATATATATATATATATATATATATATATACATATATACATAACTTTGTTTGTTCGTAGGGGGTAATCTTTGGAAATCCTGATCCAATCTTGAAATTTTTTTCACTTACAGAAAGCTACACTATTCAGGACTGATATAGCTATATTATATTGTGATTGAACGAAACATTCAGTGAAAATAATAGTAATGGGAATCAAGTCGGAGGAGATAATACGGAGAAGTCTCCATGATAACTGAAAGTGTATTCAAATTAACGCCCTCTGGTCATCGGTCATATTATAGCGTCATCTATCAATGAATCATCTCAATTTTTCTTGGCCCTCGACTTCGAAGTGATCATTTCCGGTTCCTGACAGCTGACAGCTCAAAACACGTGTTCCTCTCTTCACCGCAATTCCTGCAATTTATTGTGCCACTGTCAATTATATCACAATAAAAAGTGCTTCGCATTCGCCACGTATAAGCGAATGAAAGATGTACAATTAAAGAGTGCATGGAGAGAGATAATGATTAGGGATATCGAAGTACAATGATGGGGCCTTCACGCGAGAGCAATCCCAGTCTGCGTGCCCGAATCAATTAAAGTCTAATCCGGAACTGCAGGATATCGTGACAGACCCTTCTGAAGGGTCGTCCTGCGTCCCATTGAGGGTGGAACTCTTCGCAGTTTTTTCTTAGGAATAGAGCGGCAGATTGTGTGAGATCGCCTTTCGGAAAGTTGCATCCGAGATGCATATATTTCTGGTGAAATGACTTCTGTACTAGTACAATTTTTGATGATGACATCCAGGTAAATTCACATTGTTGAAATTCCTTCACAGGTGGCGTCAAGCGGCAACTCTAGACACATGACACTTGACTAACGAAATTGCTATTAGCGAATTCTCCAGAACATCTCGTGCAGAGTCACCGTGTTACTTTCTTTTTCCAACACTCTACCAGATAAAGGATAAAGATAGATACACGAATTCTGTCAAAAATTGCACGAGTTTGTCTGTTTCTGTTTAGACGTAAATACAGATATGCATTTTGATACATATATTACAGATAGATAAATTTGCTTAATATTCTCGATATGTTATGAGAAATTAATATCAGAATCCATAGAAATTCCTACTATTCGGTGCTGCTTCTGATAATTTGAATTCTTTGAAATATCGGTATCGACGTGAGAGGTAGTTAAGTTGAATACAAGGAAAAAAATGGAGGTCAATATATAGTTTATTGAGCATTATAGTGTTTATTTCGAAAAGAATTGGACCCTCCATAGTACAGATTGACGTGAGTAATTTCAATTCATATGGAAGACTGCTATCTATAGTGCAGGCTATTATGGCTCTGTACGAGAAGACCGTATTTGAAACCGAAAGAAATTTTATTCCATGATTTCAAATTTTTGTTATTGCATCCTTCGTAACAATCAGTGTCACTAATGCTGGAACTTGAGATGAATATGAAAACCTCAGGAATTCTAGAAAGTAATCAGCAAATAGCACAAATATAACTTCTACCAAAGTGAAAACTGAGCAAGATGGAATTTGTCTTTATCAGCATCAGAATGATCTCGCGTTATATTGATCAGTTGAACTTGCGTACGTGCCTTTTTAATGTTTTGTACTAACCATCGAAACTTGATAGTGATGAATAGATGATTGATTATTGCGCCCACTAATTCCATAGCGTTTGATATCCATTATGAAATACTATTCAAAACAACACTCAAATTGAATACTAAACAAACGGAAAACAACTGATAATTGAGAGCAACGGCAGATGAACGACAAATAACAAAGAAAACTATGGTAGAAAATTAATCTGGAAACGACAAATAGCTGGGTGAAAGGAACAGTAAAATTATGGAAAACTTTTAGCAAAATTAGAATAAATTGGAATGCAAATGGCAAAAGCTGTCAGAATTTGATTCTTGCACCATTTACTTGAAATCGCAGTAAATTCCGTGAATATATATACTGTCTGGAACTTCCGGATGAACCGCGTCTGGAATTGTTCTTCTTTCGACGTTTCTTTTATCACTTTGGAGCCATTCTCAAGACTTTTTGACTTGGTGGCGAGGCCTAAGTCTCCTCAACTCCCAGCACTCATCTTGACAAGGTGAAGATTGTGGTTTTGTGGATAGAGGGATGTAATTTATAGCTGTATGAGAATCCGACGTTGTTGAAACCATATACAGGTCTGGTTTGAAAAGGATTAATTAATTTGTTCGAAGGGATAATGATGGTGTCCAGGAATTGGCGAGCCTTTGTGAGTCGTCTCGTTTGTTGAGGCATAGAGGACGTTTTTCAATTTCTATTGCTTCGCTGATGATTCTGGAGTGGAGTGTTTTTGCTGTGGCAATGGTCTTCGTGTTGTTGAAGTCAATTTTGTATCCGGTTTCTTGGCACGTAATCCTCAATACCACAGACTACATTGATAAACTAACAGAATCAATCAACTCTCTCGAATACCAAATAAGTGCAAAAGACCATACAACCTATTTAGAAAAAAAGACAAAAACTATCATCAGCAACACAAATATTCCGACTGACCTCAAGAAATCTCTGATTCCCAGGGAAAAATCTCCACGTACACCTCGAATATATAAAACGAAGTCGCTTCCTGCTGTCTGTCTGTCCCTATGTTTGCTTAGATTTTCAAAACTAAGCAACAGATTTTTCTTTGAAAATAAGAGTGATTCGAAAGGGAAGATTTCATTTATGATACATGCATATAATAGTAGAGAAACTCTGATGATTTAAAAAGTTTCTAAACAAAATTATAATACAGTTTCCTGTATGTTTTTCACTTACAATGGGTTTACAAAACCGCGACACGTGTTACGGGTCGCGTGTATTTATATACAAGTATGTCGAACGTCTCTTACAATGAAGGTCCGAATTAGGTCCGATATTCGACCCGTAATTTGTCCAAATATTATTTAATTACATTGGACGATTATTCCTAGAAATATAATGTTAATTATTGGCCGGGAACATATTCAACAATGGGGAGTTATTTAATTAATACAGCATTTCGTACTAATAATTAATTGGGGATATTTATCAAAAATAATAAAGACAAAAATGAATCGTCACAGAACTAGTTTTTTGAATGGAAAAACAAATTATACTCATGCAAGTCACCTCATTCTAGAAGGTCATGAGTTCAACCACGAGTTCAAAATAAGGCATTTTGAGCAGAAAGGTCGGAAACTTAACCTTCTAGAAAGTTTGGAAATCAATAGAGGGTAAAATTCAGAATATTTATTGAATGATCAGGTTGAATTGAATAACTTCCCATTGTTGAATATGTTCCCGGCCAATAATTAACATAGCCTATTTCTAGGAATAATCGTCCAATGTAATTAAATATTATTTGGACAAATTACGGGTCGAATATCGGACCTAAGTCGGACCTTTATTGTAAGAGACGTTCGACATACTTGTATATAAGTAGCGTATTATAGTATAGTGATTTATTTATCTTGCTTGAAGAAGCTATTGTAATAGCGGTTTTGTAAACCCATTGTAAGTGAAAATCATACAGGAAACTGTATTATATTTTTGTTAATATGGATTTTCATCAAGTATCGGCCAGTTCAATTCAATTTAAAAAGTTTCTAATGTGATATCGTAAGCCAACAAATTCTTTTGTGCTTACATATCAAACGCTGGCCGAAACTTACGAGATAGATCAAAATGTTGTACTAGGTATGCACTTTGAAAAGGTTTACAAACAAGTCCGCGATAGTATTTGTCTATCTCTTAGGCATAACCCACAATAACAATTTTTTATTTATGCGAAGCCAAGGCGGGTCGCTATTATTCACTATACTAGCTTTGGTTTCAGCGTAGGTAAGAGTTATCTCATTATATAGGATTGAATCTCACAGTCTGTGTAAAAGCAGTCATGGGTTCATGTGGTATCCGCAAAGGAAACAATAATCGCTGTTAAACTGTCACAGCCACCCATCCTAGAACATTTTCACCGTTTATACTCATGAGGAAAACGTCCGTTCATTCTTCTTGAAGGTATGTACAGTCAACAATATGTGTAAAATGCTTGTACCAGATCTAAACCATCCAAGGATTCGAAATGAAACACTTCCACAAGAATGTCCGCAGTTTTCAGCATGAGCAAACGATAATAAACGTTATTTTCCTCTCTAATTATTTCCAACCATTCCGGGCAGGCGATATTTTCCGGATCGACAACAAAAGAAACACATAACCCATCCCGAATTCACAAAGCCCGAATAAGATTTATCGGACTATAAATCTGTCCATCGTCCCTGGCTAAGCATCCAATATATCGTCGCAGTTACGTGAGAGATCTATGCGAGATCCAGCATAGACAGTTTATCCCGATCCGTCCTGAGATTGTCCAGATTAAGCCGGAATTGACCGGTTGGAGTCGTCCCTCATTCACACGCCGTTGGACAAATCGTCCAACGTCACACTTTTGGATACGTGGGGCGGATGATGCCGCTGATAGTCCGACCGCCAGGGGGGGTTTCGTATACTTTTTCAGGTCCCCTCGGTAACTTAGTGATAAAATGTTTTTTCTACAAAAGTCAATAAAAGTATAATTTTTGACGCATGCTGTCAGTGTCTAAAATGCCATTTTATGACACTGTTGTTAAAAGTGAATCATTTTTATCACTAGTTCTGAAAGTGATTATTTGTAGAGAAAATATAAAAACATAACTCAAAATGGAGTGTTTATTCAATTAAAAGTACAATTAGTGGAACTACACTTATGATAAGAAACTCCATTGCCAGTCTCATTGGTAGATGTAACAGATTTTATTTTGGTGAAGGTTGTACCAGGGCAGAGAACAATGTTATCCGCCGAAGTTTTCGACAATGTTCTGTTTCCTTTGTAACGAGTCTTCTATATAACCCTCCGCTACTGTACTGAACTTCCATCCACCGTGTCTTTTGATTGTAGTGAGACTAGCACCAGAGTCACTTGCTGGGGAACGTCGGAAACAATGTCCAATATAAAGATGGGAATCGGGCAAATTCAGAAATTCAGCAATTTTGGCAGGCATCTCACCAAATGTGTTGATTCCAACAGGAGTCCTGGCACATTTATTTTCAATGCATTTTATAAAAACTCTTGAATGATTAAAATCCATTGGACGAAGGGCTATGTACTTTTTATAGTAGTTCATATACAATGTACCACTTACAACAAAGGTGCATGGCACATAAGTTTTTGTGTCTGGTATATGCACAACCAGTGAAGTTCCGTCCTCTCGACGACAGGCTCCAAAAACACCAAAAATCGCAGCAACTTTTTGTTTTAGATATATTTCATCCGGGGCTTCTGCGAGGAATTTGTTCCCTTGTCAATACTTTTGACTTTGGTAATTATCCGTTGAGCGGGCTATATCGTGAAATTGAAAAATTTCTGGTGGAACTTACGTATTTCGGCCTCCTGAACAAAAAATTCTAATAAAGTTTTTGGGGCTCGCAACTAGTTTCGGAGATACGGCCCCCCAAAGACAGGAAATCGGGGTTTTCAGGGTTGACATTTATGTTTGTTTATTCAGCCAATTCAGCTCGAAATTCATCCTTCTTTCTATCAGCACAATATACTCATTCTATATATCCTTCTTCATCACTTTCCAACAGATTTATAAGCATTTTTCCATTTTCCACTACAAAACTCTAAAAGGTAAATCGTCATAGAAATTCGAGGTTAGCAAAACAGTAGAACGCGCATCGCGCATTCTAGTGTATCTCCATTCACAATTGAATATACAGGATTTATAAAGATATCTAATGAAAAATTCGGAGTAAGCGTATGAGATCTATATATTCCTTCCGCGAGTGTTTGAAGTTCACGCATACCCAGCTCATCGAACACATGATTATTTTTATATTTCAATTATTGATTATAACTAAGTATAAAAAAGTGCAAAAATATGTAACAGAAGCTGACTGTTTTTCACTGATGTCAACTTCGTTAGTTTGTCGCAAATTGAATAACATTTATATATTGATGTTTCAATTTCTCAAATGGCGACATTTAGTCTTCAACTGAAGTTTCTAAATTGATGAAAAATTGGCTACGTGTAGAAATACTTATATATGGGATAATATGGAAGAGCAACCCTGTTGAATATCGCCCTCCATTAAGCAATTATCTTTTAAATGTATTATTTTGAACTAAAAATAAAGACACATTATTATTATTATTATTATTAAATACTTTGCATTGCAACGGATTGAATTCATTATCAGTAGTAATAACCCGAGGACATTGACAATTGTGCGAAAAAATTTGATAACAGATTTCAAAAGCTTGTTGCTTGGAAACAGACCGACGCCGTAGGCGGAGTTCTGTTTCCAATAAGCAACAAGCTTGATTGTATTGTATTGGCTTAAACTTCTCATTTTTCTCATTTTTTTGAAAAGTCTAAGATTTACGAAGTGTTACCCTGAATTTACAGTTTCTGATTATCTTATCTATCTCTGGGTTGAAGTAGAAATAAATGCGAAGAACCCCTTAAGCAAGCTTGTGTGGGGCTAAATAAAAGTAAATCAAGGCAGTCTAATAATATAAAAATAAAATATAAGAATATAAAAATATATGAAATGGTACAAGTACAAGGTATGAAAATATTAAAAATTCATCTATAACTAACAACTATACAGTCAGATTACATCTATGAATTTAAGTATAAAACATTTAGGTTAATAATATAAAATAGAATGAAATAGGAGTACATAGATGTATATTTCTAGTGCTGTAACCAAATATAATATGAAAAAGTTCAATGTAAGAATATAACTATATCTATATACTTTTCATCACGATTAAAATCACAGCTATGAAGATGGAGATAAGGATACGTAGTTATAATATAGATAACCATGTAGTTTCAACAATATTGCAGAGAACACGAGATTTTTGTTAAATCTTTTATGAAATATACATTCATTCTGCTAGGCATTCAGATTGATTATATCATGTATGGTTTGTCTTGGAATTGTTAATATAAATCTCTTCAATTGTCTTTTAAATACATATGGGGGTGTAGTGTTCTTTATTTCTCTTGGAAGTAGATTGTACATTTTTGGGCTTAGGTAAGCATTACTCCGTTGACCTATTGATTTTGTCATGAATGGTGATATAAGTGTATTCTCTTTATGACGTGTATTATAGGTATGCTCTGTTTTTTTTGCGTTAGTGACCGCTTTTCTTTGCCTGATATTCGAGAAGAAAAAATAGAGTTGTCGCGGGTCGAGAAATTTACTCTCCTGGTAAAGATTATCTGACGGATATCGATGGGTTTTCTTGTACATTACTTTGATTATTTTCTTTTGAGTTATTTCTAATTTTTTCAGAAAGGTTTTCGTTATACCACCCCATCCCAAGATTCCATATGTGATGTGAGATTCGACCAATGCATAATATACTTTCCTCAGTTGATGTAATTCTAGTATTTCCCTCAAGAATCGAAATTTGTATATGAGGTATTGAATTTTTTTCACTATATAGTCGATATGTTTATTCCATTTCAATTGATGGTCGATGATAACACCTAGATACTTAAACTCAAGACAGGAATCAATGTATATATCATTATCAATACTTAACTTATTGAAGTTTGGTTGATTGGATATATTCCTATAAAAGGGTAGATAATGAGTTTTTGCAAAATTCATCGTTAGCAATCTATTTTCCATCCATGCTTTAATTATCGTGAGGTCTTCCTCGACTTCATGTTTAAGAGAGTTCCAGTTATTTCCAGAATAAAATATGGTAGTATCATCAGCATATGAGGTAAGCTTACCGTTGATATGGAGATTTAACAGTCCATTCAGATAAATATTAAATAGAACTGGTCCAAGGACACTTCCCTGTGGAACACCAAACTCTATTTTCGTCATGTCACTAATGACACTGTCAATCATTACTACCTGGTATCGATCATTAAGGTAACTCTCAAATAGTCTCAGCGAGACTCCTCTTATACCGATTTTTTCCATGGATTTGAGCAGTAATTTATGGCTTACTGTATCAAATGCCTTGGACAGATCAATGAATACGCAAAGTGCATTTAGAGATCTATCCAATGCAGAGTATACCTGAGATGTCAACGATAAAATTGCATCTTGAGTCGATAGACCTTCTCTGAAACCGAACTGTGAATCGGAAATAATTTTATGTTTTGTGAGATATTCGCATAGTCTTATCTTTATGACTTTTTCAAATATTTTAGCGACACATGTTATAACCGATATTGGTCTGTAATTATTCATATTCATTTTATCTCCATTCTTATACACAGGAAAGACTTTGGCTTTTTTTAAAATGGACGGAAAATAACCTTCGGAAAGACATCTATTCAATATGTGAGCTAGTGGTTCCGATATTAATGTTGCAATTGATTTGAGTGTCTCTGCTTTTATATCATCTATTCCTGCAGATCGTTCACTTCAGCTACGTACCTAATCACTCTCCTTTCATTGTCGTACTTATCTGTCTTCTAAGGAAGAAAGATAAGTTCTACAGGACTACAGGAACCATACATAAACGTTCATGAGGCAGATTAAGGCGAAGTGTTGTAGTCCAAGAGATGGTCAATATTCAACTTTCTACTTTACTCCTCCATCTCTGGCCGACCAAAATACACCATTTAACGCAATCTACCAATAATTGACGACTACTAATACTGTTGACGCCTTGGAGATTGTCTCTCGTTTTTACAATTCCCAATTTCGTTTGTAACACATCTCTACATCAATTTTCTGGTTACTTATTAAAAAAAATAAAGGAAAATGAAAAATGGACGATGGATACTTCTTCCAAAAAAATAATTATTTATCAATGGCATGAATCAGATTTCTCTGAACAAGTTCAACTACAATGAGGTTCATAAAATCAAAGTATGTGCTTCGCTATACAATAGCTAAAAAGCAGCGTTCTTATTTCTCAGAAAATTTTCGTGATTGATTGTTCATTGTTTTTCCATACGAAATGAACGATTGTTCGAAAACTTTGTGGTTCTCTGTTGGATCAACAGCAATAATAGCGATAGATGTATTAGTGTGTGTCTGTCTAGAGAACGGAAGGCGAGGGTTCGAATCCAGCTTGAGGAAGTTTATTTTTCTCAAATTCTCAATTGTCTGAGTGCCTCCATCGTTTTTATAATTTCAGTCACATATAGTGATGAGAAATTCTAAAAAATGTTAAAAAGATATCCCCATATATACCCTAATTAAAACAATGCAATAAAAGGCAAAATTTGCGTTTCCGCTTGAGGTAACAAGCTCAGCATAATTCTTCCCTGATTATTTTGAAGAGAACATCTACCTTTGATGTTGAGATTCAATTATTCCACAAGAATGTAATTAAATATTCCATAAAGTCACTTTTGTCCGACTTTTATAAATGATAACTCAGCAGAAAGCAGAGAAAGCACGTATATGGAGAGCAAAGAGCACAAAGATCCCAAAGTAAATTCAGAACATAAATTAATATTCCAACTGAGATTTCATTCGATGGTAATAAGGACCTTAATTGATTTATTTCTGTTCACAAAATGCATCGCTGGCTACCTCAAAATGAAGGAGTGAAACATTTCTAAAGCTTCTTGATTAACAAAGCATTAACATTAATGCCACAACCAATACGCAGTTTCGTCAGGGATTCACTACCTCATAATCATCAATTGGTGCATTCGAAATGAATCGAGAAGTTGATAAACATAACTATGCAAGAGGATAGCTGCATCAATCAAGATACATGTATAATAATAGCATAATATAACTTGTATTCATTGTGCATTGTGGAATGTCAGCAGAAAATTCGTTGTGAAAGGAACTATTTTTGTAGTATAAATAACGTCAAACAGCAAAAACTTCATGATAAACTTTTACCTCATCAAATTGACGAGAAACACCGAATATGAGTTGCAGTCATCGTGTTTCTGGTTCCCCTTCAGTGGAAGAACTTCATGGAGCAAGAGCCAAATTGATCCCTCTACAAAACCCTCCATCACTTGGAAGGATCAATCGCAGCTTGCGAAATGGTTCTGATGCAGATTCTGTGAAACATGTTCTCCCTTACGAATCAGTAGACAGTTGACCTGAAAATTTTGCGAGGAAAATTGGATTAGATAATTTATGAAACACTTACTACTTTAATAGCATTTTACAAGGTTGATCATGAAGAAGAATTTCAAGAACGAGGTTTTACCGAGAGAGAGAGAGAGAGAGAGAGAGAGAGAGAGAGAGAGAGAGAGAGAGAGAGAGAAAGAGAGAGAGAAATACTCGTTCAAGCAGCTGCAGTTTCATAAGAATATATCATCTTTCCCATCAACCGATTTCCTGTAATCTTTGAAATCCACTAGATACTCGTTAGGACAACAAGAGGACTGTTCCGAATTCTTGGGGTTCTTGTTGAATACTCTTCGTGAGCAAGAAAATAGCAGAATCAATACTCCTAACGGGTCCGGATTGAATGATTCCGTACAGTCTGTCTCGTCTTGTGTTTGTAGATCTTTTGCTGCTTGTTAACGTTGTAGTACATGTTCAAGAGGGCGCCAAAACGTTTCTGACTTTCTGTAAATTCAACTAGCGTTCCCTGATATGACTGATAACCAGTACGTTAAAAGCTTACTGTTGAATCATCAGAAAATAGAACTTCTAATTGGTGAATATCTGTTTGGTTGTGATAATTAATGAGCACATGTTACAACAAGTATCATTTATTAATTACTTCATGCACGCTAGCATACAACATGAATTATTCTAATGTTCATTACGCTTATTTCCAATGCATTTTTGTGCAAAATGATTGTACTTTTTACAGAAGGAACACTGTTTACCAAATGCTGGGCATCGTTCTTTAGTGTGGTTATAGCCACAGCGATCACAAGCATATAAATGATATTGACGGTCTCTGGGTTCTGGTAGTCTTTTCATTTGTGGCTTCCGATTTACTTCGAGTATGTCTGTTGGATTATCATTTGGTGTTTTCACTGAAGGTGTTGCTTTGAGAATTTTCATGTTGACCTCTGCCATCTCAACTGTTTCACAAGAATTGACTGTTTTTTCCAACGAAAGGTCTTCTCTCAATAGTCTTTCTTGAGTACTTTTGTCATAGAGTCCAAGAATTATTTGGGATTTCAACAATTTTTCTTCTTGTTCACCAAATTCACAAGGTGCTCCTAGTGATTTAAGATCAGTCAAATACCGTTCAAATGTTTCATTTGCTGCTTGCTTCCTACTAAAAAATTTATAAATCACCATTGTCTCATTTTTTCGTGGGGTTCAATGCTTTTCGAGGACATCTAAAAACTGAATTTACTGTTTCGGCACCTGGGCTTATCGTCGTGATTGTGGAGTAAAGTTTTAATCCATCGGATCCCAGTAAGTTTTTCAGCCTTGCTACTTGAACCTCTCGCGATTTCTTCTCACTATCTGTGGCTACAAAGTAAACTTCTACCTCAGTCCGGAATCTTCTAAAGCTCTCGGAAATGTTATACACATTGACGTCGAATTCTGAGGGTTCGTTGAATTCCATGGCTGATGGCTGAAAGCTGGAATCACGTCTCTTTCTTCAGCTTAAACAAGAACGGTCTCGACTGCGCCATGTTTGGTTGTGATAATTAATGAGCACATGTTACAAAAAGGTATTATTTATTCATTACTTCATGCACGCTAGCATTCAACATGAATTATTCTAATGTTTCTGGCGGTAACCAGTAGGTTCAGGTTCTATGTTACCAACATAACAAATATCATCAACCTAACAGATTTTACCAACCTAACAATATCAACTGTATTGCCAGATTTGCGCCAAATTAACTGACTGTTATTGGACGAATATAGCTGAGGTACAAGTCAATCTGATAACAACACTGATGCTCTTCATACATGACTCAGTCTCTGGCGGAAGCACCAAACTCTTACGAAGATTCGACATAGATGAACACTTCAATTTAGCAAACCACTATCATAATCTGCATGCAGTCATCGTTCACTGTGGTTCTGGCGTTGAATCTGGCCATTATTACTCATTGGTCAAAGACGAAACCGACTGGTTTAAGTTTGACGATAGTTGTGTCACTAAATTTTTTGGCTATATCTTGAATATATTGAAGCCTCAGGAGACACCCTACATTTAAATCTATGAAAGAGAGAACACTGATCAAGATCTTCAGATAAAGTGTTGTTGCAGAGTTTTCCTGCAGCTGAAAAACCAAATGTGTCACTGGAATCAGGCAAGTCGACCCGTAGCCCCAATTAATTTTTGTTGTTGTTTCATAATTTGTATTACTTTCGTTACATTGTTAATATAGCTGGAATAAACTCGATGAGGCAATAGTGACATGTCATAAATTTTACTCCGTCAGAGTCAGTTTAGAGTTCGATGTTCTAAGAGCAAGCCACAGAATAAATAAATGAATTTAGGAATGTATCAGCCGCCTTCTTGCATGATATTCTGTGTAATCACTTTTTACAACAAATGAAACTGATAAATCAAATATATGTATTTAAACGTAAACTCAAAATTTGGATCCAAAACAAAACAAGAATATTCTTCAATCTTTAAATTCATTATCAATTTTCTTCTCCTGAAGATGCTAACCTTTTTATCGAAACGCGCGTCTAGTGCAAACAAATCAGTTTGGTGTTAGGGTAATTGATCTATGGAAGAAGTTTCAACTTTTGCACTGAAGTTTTCAAACTCATCGTTTATTTGGAATAACAGTAGTTGAATTCGAACATAGAAATAGCAGTAAGAAGCCCATTATTTTCAGAACGTATGTAGACGAGTTCTTCTTATAGATATCAAAAAATTCTTTTCCATATCTCACATGGAGTCTTTCCTTTCCAGTGACTGAATTTGCAATTAGCTTGTACCACAGTTTTCGCTAGTTCTAACATTTTGGCACATTTGGAGGTTGAAAAAAATTGGGGACATAATTGGGGAAATTCTGGTTTCCTTTGATAGCAAACCACCTCATCAGAAGTTTTATTTTCGCAAGTTCAGACCGAGTTCCAGTACTCATGGATTTGGAGAGGAAAAGTAGATGACTTTGGGGTGGGTTATTCATTTGTTCCGTACTCGAATCCAATCCATGTAATTAATGAGCCCATTGTAGATGACGTTTCTCATCCTGTATTTTATCCTTTCATAGATGGAAATGATATATTGGTGTTCCACTATTTCCAGGAGACAACATACAATAAACTATTAAAATGTCCTGACGTTGAACACCCTCACACGAGACGTCTATGATGAATTGAATAGAAAGATAATGGGCCAGGACTGAGAAATATCAGGGCACTTCCTGTGGGGCGACGTGTTAGCTAGAATTAACTGTCATGGATACCCAGCTTGAAAAACTTGGGGCGTAATACAATCGCGATTCTTTTGTTACTCTTGACTACTTACATCGCCAGCTATGATTTTATAATATCACAGGGGTGCGAGTCGTTTTAGTCATTATTTAAATTCATATTTAATATACAGTTGTCGGAGAGCAACCCTAAGATATAAAAGGCTATGAATATTAATTATACTTTTGTTAGTCTTTAAAGTTTTTATGTGTAACCATCAATGCATACTAAGTATTGGAATTAATTTCGATTTCATATTCTCTTCAACTTTCCTGGGGAATTTCGTGCTGAATTGAAGTTCGGTGAGGTTTTGAGTTCAGAGATTTGTATTTACTTTCTTTCAATTCTAAATGATGAGAGGGAGCAGATAAACGATTTAGGTTTTTTTATAATGGGTGATGTGAATGAAGTTTTAGTTTGAAGTGAGAACTAAATATTTCAAAATTGAACATCCATTTGTGTAATTCAACTCAATGTTAAGTTTGGACTGATCGTTATTGACTTTAACTTATTTTTTCTATTCCCTCTATTTCAAACAGTTCATGACGCATTTGACAGCTGTCAGAATACACGGGTATTCTGAAATAATGGTGGCCGCTTCCAGGTGTTTTTTTGTAAAATGATGATTCATTTATCGTAAATAAATGATTCTTCAGTTTCATTTATCTTAATACATATAGCCAAACACTATCTACGCGTTTGACACTGGCACTTTGGAGTTTGGTTATATTTGGTTATATGGTCCCCGTCGTAATATTCAATTCGAGAAATTTTGTCATAGGACTACAAGAGGGAAAAATACTATCACTATTAGTCACTCGCCAAATGGCATTATACTGCAGAAACCATATGTGTAATACTTATATTATGTATCAGTCGTAAAAAATAGTATTTTATGCAACGATTATCTGATCAACATTACATGAGAGTTGCGTAAGCTATTTTTGCTACACCCTATAAATAATGGAGAACTATAAATACTATATTCATATAATTCTACAAGATTGTTATTGATGGTATTACTTCAGGTATTACCATGAATAAATGACACCTGTGAACATTCTGTTCATATCGAACAGAATAATTGTAATTGATCCGATTTCTTCAACATATCAAGATTGTTTATTGTGCAGTTTGAAAAGTTTGTTCCAGGTCCCACTGATCTGAGAGTGGAAGGAATATATACATTAATTTCTTTATTGCTAGTCTCGGTAGTGTAGTCGGTAGTGGTTAGAATATCTGCCTATCAAGCGGAAGGCAGGGGGTTCGAATCCTCGCCGGGCCACCGTGCTGGGTAATCGCACGTTAAAAGGTAAGGCCTCGTTGATCCATTGCTCGCACAAGTTTCGACTTCTGAGGGTTGACGTTCGTCAGCTGGTTAACGGCAACGAACAATTTTAGAACGATTTTTTTTTTGTCTCAATAAAGTTCATTATTGTATTGGAAATGGTGATTTTATTCTGTACTGAATTTTCAATGTAGCCTTCCACCACTGAATTCGAGTTGAAATTGATTGAAAATATGTATCGTAATGAAAAGTCTGTATCATAATGGATCCTAGGTATTTTTGTGAAGAGAATGGAGTTTGTTGATTCACTTTTTGGCTTTCAGAAATAAATTTTTTTATGAATATTTGATCTCAGAAGTTGTAATTTATGTACTGTTTGAACGTCATTGTTTTGTGGTGAATCAATATTTATTCCGTAGTTTTCTGGGTTTGTAACATACCACAATCTGAAAAAATAAGAATCAATATTGGAATCTATAAAAGTCTGAAAGGAAAACACAAAAAATTGTTTTTATCAAATTCCTTGTTCGTGCGGTACAAAAATCGGTGAGACGTCTCGACCATTGGAACTGCGAAAAAGCGAACACAAGATGTACAGCAGGAACAGCTGGGTGGTTCTAAATTATCAGAATACATTCTTACTGCTGATGGAGATCACACAGTAGAATGGAGCGACACTAAAATCATGACGAAAGAGAGCAATGGCAAGAAATGAAAATTAAAGGAATCTGCTTTCATCATGCAGTCTGGTGAGAAGTGCATATCTATGAGTTCTCTTGATATGGATCGCGGATGGCTGCCCCTCCTGAAGAAAAAAATGTTATGCCACATTTTAAATAATTCACAAATGTCAATTACGAAGATTTCCAACAAGAGATATTTGCATTGAACAGAAATTTGCGTATAAGATTCGAAATCGGAAACGGATTCAGTTTCCGAAACGTTAACTATATGTATTTTCGTATTCTTTCTAGCCGAAAAGAACTGTTTTTCAATAGACGCAGCAACTTTTCGGGGTAGATTGAAAATCTGCTTTTCTACATGTATAGATTTCAATATCAATTATTATTTTCTCAGATTTTGGTAGGTTACAAACCCAGAAAACTATGGAACAAAAATTTTTATTCGGAGAAGAAAGCCAACAATTCATAATGGATCTCGTATGACGGATTAGGAATCTGTATAGTTATG
Source organism: Zygogramma bicolorata (assembly GCA_032362365.1). NCBI lineage: Eukaryota > Metazoa > Arthropoda > Insecta > Coleoptera > Chrysomelidae > Zygogramma > Zygogramma bicolorata. The sequence goes on along the minus strand of JAVJAQ010000137.1, from coordinate 11,623,311 downwards.
AAAAATCAGTATCATATTCGATCTCATTGTGAAACGGATAATAGGCATATAAGTGTATTACTATTATTGTCGAATGTTTGCCTTGATTTTCATGTCTCCCATTCATATCATACTATACTTTATCATCGCACCTTGCAGGTAGTTTTATTCACAAGGTGAAGCAACAGCGCGTGCTTATTTCAGTCGAAGAAAGGTATTTTCGTCACCGACAGTGTCGATGTCTTCTGCACTAATGGATCTCCTAATCTGAATTGTCTCCGGGGATATCATGTTCCTCAAAAATGCCGATCTCTTTGTTGCATTTGCCGCCTTCAAATATAGTCAATACGGATTTAAAATTGCGGTCTAATAGGCACCATTTTCAGCTATTGTATCAAGAGTGAAGAATACACGTTGCACAGTATTGTGAAATGTGTGAGATACCACCGAAGAAATTGTTCCTTTTGTGCTTTTGGAAAACTACAATCTGAATAGTGAATAGTTCGAGTACTTAGGCAGATATTATTGAAAATGATCATTGGAGCGAGTTTTTCGATGTAGCTATCTCATTCTCTTTTCAACGTGGGAGGTTGCTGTCTTTTTTCTATTGAAAATGAGAGAATCGAGAATATATTGAACCAAGGCATAAATCGTAACAAATAAAAACTTATCGTGTTGCGAGCTCCAAGAAACGTAGTATACACTCAAAATTTAATAAAACTACCTACCTTCTCAACGAACTCGCTGTTGAGGAATGTAATCTAGTACTTTATATTCTAAGTTGGTGTTTTGGATTGAGGTGGCCTTTACTTGATGGAAATCCATAGTTATTACGCTATAAGGTAGACACGATTAAATTTCCACAAAATTTATTGTCTTCGGGACATGTTTCGATACACTGTATCTTTATCAAGCGAATGTTTTTAAACACTCCTTACACACAGTATATCTAAGTTGGTGGATTGTTTTAGTACTTAGTTGGGATGGTTACGTTGTACGTCGGTCATAATTGTGTTCAATGTTTTTCAAGTGATGAGTAGAGTATATATTCTTTACCCTTCACCATCACTATTATTTTGTCTAGAAAAAATTGTGTATTTTTTGCTGCTTCGACTACGAATCATGTGAGGCTTTGTTGTTTCATTGCAGTACTGGCCTTTTTGAGCGTTGATACTTATTTCACTCAATGCTTACAGAGAACACGTTATTTTTTGAATCGAGTAAATCTGAAATGAATATAAATTCGGGGTTATATTTACTGTTGGTGGAATCGGGATTACTATACTACGATTATTTTGAGTGATCATTGCTGAACTAACCTACCACAATCTGAAAAAATAAAAATTAATATTGAAATCTATCCAAGTGTAGAAGGGCAGATTTTTTATCTACCCCAAAAAGTTGCTGCGTCTATAGAAAAACAGTTCCTTCTGGATAGAACAAGTCGAATTAGTCAGCAACTCCTCGTATAACTCAAATATGCCTATCAAAAAAATGAACAATGAGTATTTTCATATATATATATATATATATATATATATATATATATATATATATATATATATATATTCAATAGACGCAGCAACTTTTCGGGGTAGATTAAAAATCTCCCCTTCTACACTTGTATAGATTACAATATTAATTCTCATTTTTTCAGATTGTGGTAGGTTAGGAACCCAGAAAACTAGGGAACAAATTTTGATTCACCACAAAATAATGACGTTCAAATAGTATTCTCAAGTCGTCATTTCGATTAGATTTGATGATGGGTAATTTGTTTTTATTTACATGTTTTTTTGTAGTCTATGTTCATTGAAAAATTCAACAAGAATACCAGGTAGCAGGCGGCAGTCGCCTTGCTTTGTTGCCGACGTACGGAACTCAAAACTGCGCTAGGTATAGTTAGGGCGTGAAATTTTCAGTAGTAATACCACAAGTGATTGAATTTTCGCGATAAGTCTGTCGATTCATTTTTGAACGAAACTGAATTGTTTCGAGAAAACACCACTCGTCCTGCGGACTCGTGGTGTTTTCTCGAATCAATTCAGTTGAGATCATAAATGAAAGACAGACTTATGAGATAAATTCAATCACGAGTGGAATTTTATTAGACTATTTCACAAACAGAGTGAAAGATAAAAAATCTGAAATTCGGCAGGATTAAAGGAAATTGGCAAAAAAGTTGACCTGAGAAATCAATAAATTTTAATGAACAGAAAACATTGACATCGAAAGAAATACTACACTACCAACAATAACCATAACATACTGAAATATTTTTCAATTATAATTATTATAAATGGTACAGTTATTATATACAATGTTTTGAGCTTGATTATTTGAACACGCGCTTGTACTTGCAATATTTGTTACATCTTGATTGCTATAATTTCTGACATTTGCTATAAGTTTTTCGTGATGTTGTTTACTAAGTTGGATGTAGGGTTTCAGCGAATCAGAGCTCGAATGTCCAGTAATCTTTATGGTTTCCTGTTCTCCTACTCCTCTACATAAAAGTTCACTGATGATTTGAATTGCTCGATTTGAATGGTTGGTAATTTTTTGCTTTTTCACATCAAGCCCTGAATTCTGAGCTGATGTTTTGGTCCATTTACTGATCGTATTGATCCCTAGAGGCATATTTTTGTACCAAGGAGTGCAATGATCACCAGGCTTCCAATGTCCATTCACGGTGAGAAACAACCTATTAGATCTTACATTATTACCTCGTTTTGAAATCATCTTTTTATAAAGTCTCACGGGGCACATTGTTGCATTTTGCACATTTTCAATCAACCATTTGCTGTTCGCACATCGCTGACCACCTCCTTGGCAAGTTTTTGAAAAAACTGTGTTATATTCGATTCTGCCGGTAGGCGCCCCCTTATTATCTAATTCTTCTTTAAAATAATCTAACAAACAATATGAAGCTTCACCTCCTCTCACCTTCATCCCATTGTGTACATATTGCTTGATGTTCTTCATGGGTCAACGGTGCCGAACTGATCTTTCGTTTCTGTACGTCACCTTGAAGCAACTTGCGTTTTGTATCTCGCGCATTTCTGGCCGATTGAAAAATAATATCTTTGAATGGGTCGAAACTTCGTCCATATTCATTATAGAATTTTTCTTGCAATAATCTAGCACTCGTATTCCAAATCGTCTTCACAACACATTCCTTGTAATTAGAACCATCGATTTTCCTCATGTTGAAGCCCCAGTCCTTCAAAATAATAGCTAGTCTCTCGACAGGCGTTGCTTCATCTAATAGGTATTTTCGTTCATCGCAAAATCTGGTAAATTGCTTCCAAATGTACTCCTTCGATTTCCTCGTATTTTTCGGTACATTTTTATCGATTTTTTCGTTGATTGATTCGATAGAATTCATCCCAAATCTACTCATTTTTGAATGCGTGCACAGCGTAATCACTTATATTTGACGTTTAACTGTCACATGCACTGTAAACAAATCTGAAAACACCGAACTTGATAGGCCAATCAGAGTCAAGAGTCAAGTTTGGTATTATCGGTAAGCCGAACTTGACTAGAGCTTCTGATTGGTTCATTTCGTAGGTGAGTGAAATAGTCGGTTATAATTGCACGAGTGCATAAAAATTACCGATAATTTTGCAAGAAAGCGTGATGACTAAAAATTGCAAGAGTTTATTTGGACGAGGGCTCTTGTACAAAATATAAAAATAACCGAATGCAATTTTGTATAAGATATCACGCTTGTATGCAAAATTATCTGGTCATTTTTATACACGAATGTAAATCATTGGAATATTTCACGAATAAAGAAATTCTCAAGGAAATGTTATTTTTTGTTCATTTATACTTTCCTCTATAGATTGTATGGAGTACTCACCTAAACGCAAAATGTTTTTCTATTTTTGAAGTCTATCTGACATTCAATTGTGTTGTTTACTGACGTCTAGCGATACGGTTTTAAATGTCTTGTTATGGTGACTTGATACAATGCAATTACCGCTGTAAGTTTTCGATACAATGCAATTACCGCTGTAAGTTTTCGATAATTACATTGCTCTTATGGGACATTTTATATATGAGGGAAATATTCTTCCCGAATGCCACGCCTGATTGACTTATCTTTGATAACTTTTTTTCTCACGAGTATTCTCATAAATTATCATTAATTCACAAAATATTATTGATCTCGAGAAAAACTCCTCAAATATTTGAAGCACCAGTGGTATAACAAGTATAAAATCTGCTCCGGATTGAAATTGCAAATTATCCCCAATGTGTGATCAAGTGTATTCCTGTTCATCAAATAGTATACAAACCCCGGCAGAAGTGAGATTCCTAAAATTGTTTTCCTTGGCCTGCGACAACAATATTCATCTTTCGGGATGAATTATGTTTTTTCTGCCTCGTTATGTGAAATGCAATTGTCCGTTTCGAAAAGCTAAATCATGGTCGATCTCTAGTATTCAACGTTTCCTCAATCCCAACACCCTCAGAGGACAATTTTTTGCGTTATTTCAATCACGCGATGAACATAAAGAATTTGCAATTACACAACGCCATTAATCAGGGGTATTTCCACAGTGTAAATCAATCCGCATTAGTGTATTCACAGTGAACAGCTTGCCGGAATTTGTGGACTGGGAATTGTCCGGAATAGAATCGGTGGCCTTTGTCTTGGCACATAATATATCTGCCACTGCGTTATTGTTGGCTTCGCAAACTGAAACAGTACAGTTAGATTTTCACTTGCGCTTTTATAGTTCAGCAACCGAGAACATTTGAGCCGATATTTTCAAATTCACAATACACAGTGTGGATTTTAAATCTGACGAGGGGCTACTAGGGGCTGCTAGTGGAATCTCGAGAACCCTCGATGTTGAAAGATAGATTTAATAACAAAAAAAGAGTCATACATGACCGAATGAAGTACAAAAATAAAAGATGAGATTTTCACCTTCAATGTAAAAGTTCAAACTTTTTGTAGACATCAATAACCTCAACACCAACATTATATTATCTTCAATTGACGTGCGTTTCACTAACAAGGTAAGCCATCTTCAGGGAAACAGAATCGATGAATGTAACATGTAGAAAAAATGCAGGGCATTATTTGAGAAAAAATGTTGAAGGCGCCTATTGATGTATAAATTGCCTTTTCAAAAATATTATGACAACAAATGAAAACAAAATCCGTAAGAAAAAGTTAAATTGATTGGATAGTTCTAGAAAAAATCATTCATTTCATTTCTCGAAGAATAACACCATGTTTCATTTTGTAGAAAAATCTCATTTTGAAAAGTGCCCGTGACGTTACAAGATATACAAAAAAATACGGCAAAAAGGCTAATAAATCATTAAACGCTGTTGCATTTCAGTAAGTAGTAGATACCATCCAAATATCTGTCAACCAAAATTTCAAACATGAGGGCCTTGTTCTATCATAAAAAAACGTTTTTGAATTCCAAAACTAACCCTCAATTCCACCTCGAAAACGATATGGCAACGTCAAACAGAAAGAAGGCCACATGTTAAAATTATGAAATATTGAGATTATGTCATTATTTATTTCACTTTCACGTTTATCATTATCATATATGATTGAGGCTTCTCAAATTTCAATGATGTGTTGAATGACGACAGTATGTCTCACACCAGAGAAAATATTTCTGTTTTGCAAGGTATATTCTTCATGAAAATGTTATCCGTGACTTGCATTGTGATGGGTTTGAAGAAGTTTGGAACCAGAAACAATGAGTTCTCATTAAAACTCTGTTTTTACAAATCCACCAAATCATTCCCCTTGTTATGAAACTTGAATCATTATTTTCTACGACAAGAGGGCATTTATGATGAGGCATTGCGAAGGTGATTTTTCACTCACATGTTTGAAATGAATACCCCAATTATGTTTAAAGTGATACCTCTGAATGATTAAAGATCATTGAAACATTAGAAAGTCCTATTTTAGATATGAAGTAGTAATTCATACGTATGGTATATTATATGAACTGAGCACAATGGTTTTTTAGGACGTTAAAAGGTCTATATGTGATAAGGGTAGCCTCTATTAGTCCTGTCATTTTTCACACGATTACCAAAATGAGATACATGTACAAGAAAATTAACATCGACAAACAAGTGAACCGACAGAGCTGTGACGTTCTGAAATTGTTCTGAAATTGTTCTGAAATTGTTCGTTTCCGTTGACCAGCTGACGAACGTCAACCCTCAAGTCGAAACTTGTGCGAGCAATGGATCAACGTGGCCTTACCTTTTAACGTGCGATTACCCAGCACGTCTTGAAAAAAAATGCACTGGAAATACAGTATGGTTGCTCTTGGGTTCAGTTCTGAAACTTATGTTGTATACACTTTCTGAAATGTTATTATTCCTCAATAGTATTTGTATTCATCAATGTAGTAAGTTCATTGTTGTGTTGAAAACGGCCACTACTCTACTATTCATCACTCTCTAGCAAGTGAATTGTATTATTCTGATTTATTTCTGACTATGAATGAAACCAATTCATTACTATATTATTATCTCTGCAATGATTCCTTTGAATATGATTGAAGTTTTATTAAGATTTATTTCTGACTATGAATGAAACCAATTCATTACTATATTATTATCTCTGCAATGATTCCTGTGAATGTGATTGAAGTTTTATTCAGATTTTCATTTAGTTGGAGAAGATTTGTGTCACAAAGTATTTTCCAATGAACTCTTATGGAAATTACAAAATTCTCAGTTTTCAAAAAAACGTTTGAGAATCTTGCTGGATGTCGAATCAAGGAATATTGTGAATCACACAGATGTGATTTTAATTCCCGAAAGAAAATATTTTGGCTAGGAGTTCAAACAAATGGAGGTCAAATAATATATTTCTTATTTTTTGTTTAGTTTCTGCACAACAAATAAAATAATTATACTTGAATTGACTTCCGTTGGATAGTAAGAGTTTCACAATGTGAATATGTTGCTTTTGAAATCAATTTCACAAACTTTCCTGGCACTTGCTCGACAATAAGTACGTGTTTGTATTGAACCATCTTGATACACTAGCAATCCTGAAATTAAATCATATATTCACTACTGTGGAAAAAACAGAAATGTCCAGGAAAATGTACCATTCTGAATTAATGATATCCTGAAGTATCAAGATCAGTTTGTAATTTGAAATTGGAAGTACTGCATAATTGAATGTTTGGGACAATAAAAACCTTGGAGCACCTCCCAAGTAGCACAAACATATTAGACCAATATTGGCTCAATATTACGGGGATATTAACCTTATATTGTAGATATCATAGTGGCCACAAAATAAATGTTAACATTCGGCAATGTAAGGATATATCGTTTCAACTATATTGGTACAATATTGTTAATGATGTCACTCAATAATTCTTTTTTATGATATTCGGGATTATTCATATCTTCTTTATCGAATAGTTAACTTGAAAATTTCACTCATCCACATGAACTAACCGAATACTAACCTGGAAAAAACCCTGGCTGCTGCGGGGCTTTGACTCACGACCTTCAGAATGGAAATGTGGTATAGATGTGGTAACTTCAACTAAGTTATGTTCGAGACAACATTGAAATGTAAGAAACTTAAGTAACAATGAGATATATTTGAAAAAAATCTGAAGGATCACTGTCTCATGTGATGGCGATTTGGAATATCAAACTTGCTGTGCCAAATGTTCTGGACGTAATTTTCTGGTATTGAAATCCACCACATGACGATATTTAAATTTTTCCAAATTTTGTTATAATTCGTGATGGATATGGCGTTACCGATATTAATATATGTTTGAATACATTAAGTGATCACTTTCAAAATCCCGATACCCCTTTTCAGGTTGTGATTCTAAAATGACTATTTGAATATTTCCATTTTACTGTTAAAACAATATTCAAGCAATATCAGAATTCGTATATCTATATTGCAGTATCATGCCAATATGCCACCTAATGTGATAATACAATATTTTGATCTACGCTCCCAAACAATGTCGAATATACATTAGATTTCGATGTTGAAAATTGGGTATATACAAAATATGCAGACAATATTGAAAGATCTATGTTGTTAAACTGATATTATTTATTATCAACTGATATGATAATTCTGATATTAGTAATAAGTTATCAAACCCATATATTTTCAATATTGAACTTTACGAAATGCAGTTGAAATTTATTGTCAATATTGAGCCAATATTCATAATGAGATATCGTTTTCTCGATATTGATTAATATTAGTTCAACATCAATTTTTTACGATGTATCTATATTCGACCAATCTTAACTCGGGGTTCAGCCAATATGATGTGCTACTTGGGCTAATCTGAAAATTATGAAAGATAGATAACAAAACCATTGACAATTCTTCTTATTCTTTCTGGGTTTCGTGTTGAATGGTCTTACAGTGTTGCTAAGTTGACCTCTGATGTTAGTGACGCTTGATTGTTTTTTATCGATTTTGAAAAGAAATATTAACAAAAATTTTTAAAAAAACATGAAACGATGTACATGTTGTTTTACAGATGTGGTTATCCTAATTCATTGAATGGGATTGGGGAGAATGACGGAATCATACCGATATTATGGAATAGTCAGAATGCAAAAAAATTGGATTAACGCGATTCAAAGAGCTATCTGGGGTTTGTCTTCCCCGTTTTACATATGAATATTCTTGGTTTATGCAATCGTACGCCTTGCATCCAAAAAATATACTTCCCATGGATATCGGGGCTCTTTTGAATCACTCTCATTCAAATATATTCAAATTCAGCTATACTACCCTCTTGATCCCAACCCTGCATCGTCTTCTCGAACAGTCGTCAGTGAAGCGTAATCGATAGGCAACTGTTTTCACTGGCTGCAATGAGTTCCATCTCGTAGCAATCTTTGTGTTTTTTATTTATTCTATCCCGACATTCTTTCTCCTCTCGCTGAATAGGCGGTATAGATACTGATGCAGCTTCCCATTAGGTGGGTTTAAATATTAAAAGTCGGCACCAGCCAAGCGTGCTTGTCGAAGAATAGACAGAATTTGTAAAGAAATATTCTGTCTGTTGGAAGAGGGATCGCCGTATTGTAATTAAAAATATGTTGATGCGAACAAAGCTCCTGTGTTCATAGAATTTTTTTGTTTGTGGCGGAGGTTTTCTCTTTAATAGAAAAATAAGATCGCTTCATTTTTTCCCATCATAGATAGGCTGAGGGCAACTCTCAGAGGTTATCGTGAGACCTGTGCAACACTTATGAGAGGTTAGATACAATAGAACTAAAACAATGAAATATCTCACTCATAGAAGTCGCATTCTAAAAGAAATTATTGATTTTGAGTTCGCTCTTTTATTTCACTTATTTGTATGAATCAACTTGAAAGATCTCCCACCGAGGGAATGAAATAAACTTGGATTTTCTTTACAAATACTCAATTATAAAGTGTAATGGGGTGTTAAATGCAAATGACAAAATCTCTAACTTAGAACGACTATCAATTCCGAAACAACAAAACTAAGGACGAGCTCAGTCAGCCTTTTGAATTCAGATTCGTTTTCAACAATTCAATTTATATGAGTAGCACCAAACACTTTTCAAAGGGTGGTGGTCGAATAATAAACTTCAACCCCTTTTCTTTCAGTGCAGATATGTATTTTGGAAACTGATTCTAGTGAATGATCATTGAAAATGTCTAGGAAAAAAGACGCAGTCTTTCCTCTGGTTTATGAATGAAACACCTAGGAAAATGTACAGCTATCAAGAGAATGTTTGATAATTTGCTGGTGTTTGCCTGAAAGTGGCTGAAAACTTTTTTTGCTAAGTGATATTGGTTCGGATTTTCATTGTAAATAATATGATTGAATCTTTCGAAAACTCTTGCAAAAACTTAGGAGATGAAAAAACTTTTTCAAAAAAAAATAAATTACTAATAATGGAATTGAATTATACGGTAAAACATCTTAATATATAACTCTCAAACTTTTTGTTCATAAATCAAGAAATCACCAAATCACTGGAGTATAAGAAGTCGATCAAGGAAAAACTATATGATCACAAACAAGACCACGTTGTCGCGAAAATCGCTTCTTGATTGTTTTCCACCGGAAAATCCCAAAAATATTGAATAGTCTGTTTGGTGACGTGAAAAAAAAAATTGTTGAAGAAGACTGGAAATAATGTGGTCAATGAATTACTAGTTCGATAGATGACACTAAATCTCCAACATGTGTGAACTTATACAGAGAAAATGTTAAAGAGAATATAATATTATTAAAAACCTACAGGAAGAAGGTTCTTTGAAGATCATCATAATATGCTTCAGGGAAGGCTCGTGAATATACTTGAATACTATTATTTTTCACTCATTTTTTGGTTCAATCATAGTGAAGTATAGTCTATATCCATGCTGATTTGTGTAGCTTTCTGTTAGTGAAATAATTTTCATGATCGGATCAGTATTTCCGAAGATAAGTTAGAAAATTCACCTCTTTATAATAGTATCATAGATGCTAGGTGCCAAGTGTGACGTTTCAATACATTACATTTCCTGCTGCTCAAAAATTTTGTAATTTTCAACCATATAAAGTTTTATCGTATATGTGAGTTGGACTAGGTACCGTCATGAAAATATCGACATTCACAAAACTGAGCAAATTTCGTCGTGAGCATATTTTGGAAAGACTCGTAGAATTCATTTTTTGATTTTTTTTCCATTGCCAAATTCGACAGGTCCAAAATAGAATATGACAATTGATTTGGGCTATTTTGAACTCATATTCATCGAAAAAAGGCTCATGGTAAAGGGGCTTGACAATGGGAGAATTACCAAATAGTAAGAATGGATCAATGAATGAATTCATGGATTTTCACATATGAATTTGTAGTCTATCTATTTCAATGACGACAGCATACGGTTAGTCTTCTTTATCAGGCTCTCGATAGAATAATAGAAAGTTGCGTTTTCGAAATACAAAAAAATAGAAAAAGGAAGATATTATGGATTTATACAATTTTTCAATCGTTTTGTTCAATAATTGGCCACTTCCTACATTTTCTGGGACACAGACCTGAATTTACCTTTGTGAAATTTGGTATCCTCTCCTATCCCGTTTTCGGCTATGTCTCTGACTTGATGAATTTTCAACCGTCTCTATTCATGACGGCCATCATTATGATTCGAGTGAAAAGTCGAAATCATGGACTTAATTCATTTTTCATGTTTTTCTTTGATCAAATCAGGCTGATGGTGGCTACGAACCGAAACGCTTGGAAATACATCAACGCTTCATAATGCATCGGGTGATGAATACGAACGTCATCAAAATTTCACGAAGGAAAATACAAGCCCGT